>CM060444.1:88275433-88905433 GCA_030545235.1 Helianthus tuberosus
TTTACATAACAATTCAGCTTTTAGCTAACTAATAAAGTGCCAAAACATGAGAAAAACATTACTAGACACTTTCCAAGGTGTCAGGAATAAGTGTGTCACTAAAAAGAGTAATAACGACACTTTAAAGCTTTAGTAACGCTTTAACGGATTACTATCCAACCAAACAACCGGACTATACCCGGAACGGGAAAATATTGTTATTTTCATTATTTGTCTTTTTCTGAGCCAGTTAGGGTCCCCGTATACCCTAACACCCGTCATAGCACACTGCACATTTGTAACCGGGTAAGACACTTAACTTAACTAACTAGTTCCTAATCATCTAGTTGGATTCGAACTAGGTACCCCCCCCCCCAACCGAATCGGTCACCAAGTGACCCCACTCTTGTACCAAGACTATTTTTATACTCACAAAGGTTTACTTACTCGCTTACACATGAACTCGCTCAACATTATTGTTGATTTTTCAACTTACATGTATTTCAGGAAATTAAAGATCTGGCACGGTATGTTATGTTTTCCCGCTGCATAAGGGTTCCAAGGTCATCCCAGTTAAGGAAATGTGACTCTTTCCTGGACAAGTCACAAATCTTAAACTGCGTTTATTTCATGTCGGTGTTTATGTTATTCAAGACAATGTTTTATGTTATGGTGTTGTAAGTCTTTAAGACAATGGTATGTTACTCTGGTTTTAAAACTTAATCAAATGGATGATCTTGCATGATTTTATTTCATATAGCTTTGTTATGGTTAAGCTATGGTATTAAGAAGTCACACCAAAATTAACCACGCTTCCGCAAAGCCAGGGTGTGACAGCTTGGTATCAGAGCTCTGATCATAGCGAACTAGGATTCCTTCTCGAGTCTAGACTATGATCACTAGGGCTCTCACGAAAACATTTTTCTGCATACCACTTAAGTCCAGATCCAAAACTTTTTACAAACAAATGTTGAGCACGTTGATTTATTATAGGCTCAGCCTGGAGGGCTGAGGCTCGGTCTGGAGGATCGAGGCTCGGTCTAGGTGATCGAGGTAGTTGGCTAGTGAGACTAGGAAGAGTAGGCTCAGTCTAGAAAGGCTGAGGCTCGGTCTGAGAGGCCGAGGCTCGGTCTGAGAGATCGAGGTAGTTGGCTAGTTGGACTAGGAAGAGTAGGCTCAGTTTGGAGGCTGAGGCTCGGTATTGGAGACCGAGGCTCGATCTGGGAGGTCGAGGTAGTTGATAGAGCAGTCTAGGAGACTGGGAGGCTAGTGGGACTAGGAGAATTATGTGATATCTTACTTGGTGACTTATGTGATTATCTGATTGTATGACTGATTATTTGAGCATATCTGCGTTTATGTTACAGACTCATGGATTCAGCCGGTACTGGCGATTCGGACACCACTGGACCCATACCTATCGTATCTGATGATCTCACATCCTCCGAGCACGAGGTGCACACATCTGACTATACCAGTACTGACGAGGATGATTTCCAGCCCTTCGCACTACCCGATGGTGCTGATGAGCCTGCAGATGACCCTCTCGCTGAGTACCTACCTCTAGTAGAGATTCCGGCCCCTATACCCTTAGCCGCTTATCCAGCATATGATGTTCTTCTTGACGCCGAGGCTGATGGCGATATTGACCTGTTTGAGGATGAGCCCTTTGAGGATGAGATCCAGGGCGAGGCCCTTCTTCCTGCGGACGATCTTCTGATGATCGCTGACGTTCCCGCTGAGGATTCGCCTGCACATTCTCCTGTCCCAGACTCTTTCGAGTCTGTGGCATCCGCACCTTCTCACACATTGAGCGCACAGCACTTTGCGCATGATTCTGATCCTGACCAGGCATCCTCTGTTGCACCTATTCCCAGCTTTGCGTTTGACCATGATGACATAGAGGATTCTGATCCTACCTTCGACCCGGATCATGATATCGAGTTTATACCTATGGATCAGCCCATGGAGGATCCAGCTGACCCAGTAGATCCTATCGACCCCGAGTTTGACTTCGATATGGCTTTTGATGATCCCGAGCCTGCCGTCGCCCCTGAGCAGGCAGTCGCTCTAGACCCCATACTTGAGCATGACCCCGTACATGCTGGCATCCCTATTGAGCCTGTTATAGCAGACCCACCTGTTGATGATCTCCCCGTGGATGTTCCTTTGATAGAGGGCGATCATGTTGTTGTTGATCCTGTTGTTCCTCTACCTGTTGTTGATATACCTGTTGACCATCCTGTTGAGCACATTGCACCCGTTCACCCTTTTGTTGCTCCCCCACCTGATCCCATCCCACTAGAGCCCGAGCATGCACTGTTCGCGGCACACATGGATCCACCAGATGAGCATGCACAGCACGGTTGGATACCTGCTAATGAGGATGTTCCACCTATTCCCCCTCAGATCCCTGATACACGACATGTTGATTTTTCTTTTCAGGTTCCTCAGTTTGTACCTCCAGCGAGGCCTGGAGAGGGTTCTTCAGCCCATCCTTTTGGGCATGTACCGATGTCTATCCCCTTCATGCCCCAGATGTCATCTGTTCCACCCTCTGTTGCCCCATTTCATGTGGCACCTTTTGATCCCACCAGTGAGCCGTTCCTTTGGGCACCGCACTCTGCTATGCCACCTACTGACCCCTACCATTCTTTCCACATGGGGTATACTATCGAGGACGTCTTGATGTCTTTTATCGCCCAGCACGAGTCACACACGCAGCGCATCCAGGAGCTTGAGAGAGCTCAGCTGCCACCATGCCAGTGCCATGGTCAGACACACTCTCCTCTGCAGCCATTTCGACCCCTACCTCCAGATTATGCTGCCCGTCTCTTTACACTAGAGCAGCAGGTTGCTTCTATCATTCGTACCCAGCGAGCCATGGAGGAGGACTGGCTCCAGTTACGTCGTTTGTTTTACACCCACTTTCCCCCTCCTCCACCACCATCTGTATAGAGCTCATCAGTGCTGTTTGGGTAGACGTTGGTGAGAAGACGGCGATTGTTGGACTGCACAGCATTTTTGGAGACTACTTTATGATCCTGACTTTTGTTGACATGTATTTGACGTATTTGACACTGACATGATATAGTTTTGGACAGGGGTGATGTAGCCCCTAGTTGATTGATGATTGTATGACACAGGGATGTACTGATACACTTACTATGTGGTCTCGATATATGGCAATCGCAGTATTCTCACCATATTTGATTCGCTTGATTGCTTGTTTATATTATTTTATGACATGGGATGTTGTGTGATTGGTATTTGTGGTGTGTTGATAACATGAGATGTTATGTGCTATTACTATTACTATATACGTACGTTTTACTATGGCCTGACCAACGTAAACCATCTTTTAGAAGATGCCGCCGAGACGTGAGACACACATGCCTACTAATGAGGCAGAACTCCAGCAAATTATCGCTGCTGCCATTGCACAATACGCCGCCTCTCAAGGAGGGACTAGTGGAAGCAACTCTGGCAACACTGGCAACAACAATAATCCACCTCATGGTAATACTAAGTCATTTAGACCTACCATGACCTAAATGGATATCTTTAGCAATGATGCTAATGCCAATCGTATGTTATAACGTACGTGCAGGATGCACCTACAAGTAGTTTCTAGACTGCAAACCGGTCAACTTTGATGGCACAGGAGGTGCTGTCGCCTTTGTTCGTTGGGCCGAGAAAACCGAATCTGTTCTACGCATGAGCAAATGCGCACTGGATCAGCAAGTCACCTATATCTCAGGGCTATTCTTGGATGGAGCCCTCTCTTGGTGGAATCTGCAAGTACAGACACTTGGTGAAGCTGCTGCCTACGCGCTGACCTGGACCGAACTAAAGGAACTCATGCGCAAAAAGTACTGTTCCCGCGCAGAAATCCAAAGATTGGAAACCGAGTTCTGGCATTTGAAAATGGACGGTCCAAAGATCGCAGAATACGTTCAAAGGTTCCATGACTTATCGCATGTGGTACCCTACATGGTCACTCCTGAGTTCAAGAGAATTGAACGCTTCATTTGGGGACTAGCTCCTCAAATCATAAGCATGGTAACCTCATCCAAGCCTGCAACCATTACTGAGGCGATTGATTTGAGCGTGGCTCTCACAGAGGAGGCCATTCGCCTGAACAAGTTTGATGATGCTGAGCATAAGAAGAAAGAGACTCACGTCGAGTCATCAGGAGGTAGCAAACGGAAGTTCTCAAACTTCAAGCAGGGCGCCAGTGTGGCGGTTAAGAAAGGAGGATCAGCTGGCAGTGGAAAGAAAGGAAAAGGATATCAGGGCACCCAGCCCAAGTGTAATACCTGTCAACGCCATCATACTGGCCATTGTAGTGTGAAAGTATGCGAAGCATGTGGAAAGCCGGGCCACTTGAAGGATTCTTGTTGGGCTAGTGCTGGCCGGGGAGGCCAAGGAGGATTTGGGAATAGGAATAATAATCGTGGTGGTAATCGCCCACAAGGAAACAATGGAGGTAACGAAAATCGAGGCAACAATGCTAACCAAGCGAGCACCGTGAATCGTAACCCGAGGAATGATCAAGCTGGTGGAAACGGGCAAAGACTTGGATGCTTTAACTGCGGTGATATCAGGCATTTTAAGAAGAACTGCCCAGAGTTAAACCAAGCCCGTGGAAGAGTGTTCCAAATCGAAGCTAGGGAAGCGCGCCAGGACCCCAATGTTGTTACTGGTACGTTCCCTGTAAATCAACGCTATGCATCCGTTTTATTTGATACTGGTGCCGATTATAGCTTCGTATCATTAGAATTTAAGAATATGCTTGGTCTAGCTGCTAATAAGTTAGATATTCCCTACTCGATCGAATTGGCCAATGGGAAGTTAGTAGAAGCCAATGAAGTTATCAGAGGTTGTGTGATTGAATTGGGAGAGCGTGAGTTCGCTCTAGATCTACTACCAGTCCAGTTGGGAAGCTTCGACGTGGTGGTAGGAATGGATTGGTTATCAGGCAACAAAGCTGAGATAGTTTGTCACGAAAAGATTGTTCGTATCCCAACCGAAGATGGCGAGACAATTGTGGTTCATGGAGAGAAGCGTGATACACTGTTGAGGATTATCAGCTGCCTGAAAGCGCGAAAGTGTTTGCAGAAGGGATGTGTTGCCTTCCTGGCACACATTGTGGATAAGAAGGCTGCTGAGCCGAGAATCGAAGACATCCCTGTCGTGAGGGAATACCCAGAAGTCTTCCCAGAAGACTTGCCTGGACTGCCACCTCAGAGACAAGTAGAGTTCCGCATTGACTTAGTTCCAGGCGCCGCGCCTGTGGCTAAGGCACCTTATAGACTTGCTCCGTCTAAGATGCAGGAACTGTCGACACAGCTTCAAGAGTTGTTAGACAAGGGTTTTATCCGACCAAGCTTCTCGCCTTGGGGAGCTCCGGTCCTGTTTGTCAAAAAGAAGGATGGTAGTTTTCGAATGTGCATCGACTACCGGGAGCTGAACAAGCTGACGATCGAGAATAGATATCCTCTGCCAAGGATTGATGATCTGTTCGACCAACTGCAAGGCTCAAGCTTTTATTCAAAGATCGATCTTCGATCTGGATACCATCAGTTAAGGATACAAGAGGAAAGTATCCCGAAGACAGCCTTCAGAACTCGTTATGGACACTACGAGTTCCTCGTTATGCCATTTGGTTTGACAAACGCACCGGCGGTATTCATGGATTTGATGAATAGAGTTTGCAAGCCATACTTGGACAAATTCGTGATAGTGTTCATCGATGATATCTTGATTTATTCAAAGACGAAGACCGAGCACGAACAGCATCTAAGAGCTATTTTGGAGCTGCTGAAGAAGGAACAGCTGTATGCCAAATTCTCCAAGTGAGAATTTTGGCTACGTGAAGTCCAATTCCTTGGGCAAGTGGTAAATGGAGATGGAATCCACGTGGATCCAACCAAGATCGAGGCGATCAAGAATTGGGAAACGCCAAAGACGCCAACCGAGATTCGACAATTCTTGGGTTTGGCTGGCTACTATCGAAGGTTCATTGAGGATTTCTCAAAAATCGCTCAACCATTGACGCTCCTCACGCAGAAAGATAAGAAGTTTGATTGGGAAATCAAACAGGAAGAAGCGTTCCAGATACTGAAGGATAAGCTCTACAATGCGCCAATCTTAGCACTACCGGAAGGTACAGATGATTTTGTGGTATACTGTGACGCCTCACGTCAAGGATTAGGCTGTGTGTTGATGCAACGCCAAAAGGTTATTGCTTACGCATCGCGTCAACTGAAAGTGCACGAGAAGAACTATACCACACATGACTTGGAACTTGGCGCAGTGGTTTTTGCACTAAAGATCTGGAGACACTACCTTTATGGTACAAAGTGTACAATCTTTACAGATCACAAGAGCCTACAGCATATATTCAACCAGAAGGAGTTGAACATGAGGCAAAGACGATGGGTTGAATTGTTGAACGATTACGACTGCGAGATAAAATATCATCCAGGGAAGGCGAATGTGGTCGCCGATGCCCTAAGTCGTAAAGAGAGAATCAAGCCCATAAGGGTTAGAGCTTTAGAGATGATTATCCAAACCGATCTTTCCTTGCGCATTCGTGCCGCGCAAAAGGAAGCTCTTAAGGAAAGGAATCTTGAAGAAGAATATCTCCGTGGGATGGAGAAGCTACTGGTACCAAACGAGGAAGGAACGTTATGCTTCGAGAAAAGGATTTGGGTTCCTCTGTTCGGTGGTTTAAGGAAAGTTATTTTTTATGAAGCTCACAAATCACGGTACTCTATCCATCCTGGAGCGGATAAGATGTACCAGGATCTCAAAGATTATTATTGGTGGCCTAGGATGAAAGGCGATGTTGCTGTGTATGTGAGCAAATGTTTAACGTGCGCTAAGGTTAAAGCGGAATACCAGAAGCCTTCAGGACTTCTGCAACAACCTGAGATTCCCAAGTGGAAATGGGAACAAATCTCAATGGATTTTGTTACAAAATTGCCAAGAACGCCAAGAGGCCATGACACTATCTGGGTGATAGTGGATCGATTAACAAAGTCAGCACACTTCTTACCCATCAGGGAGAAGGATAACACTAGCAAATTGGCTGAAATTTACATAAGAGAGATCGTCGCGCACCATGGAGTACCTCTCTAAATTATCTCTGATAGAGACGGAAGGTTTGTGTCAAGGATATGGCAAATCCTTCCAAGAAGCCTTTGGCTCCCAATTGAATCTGAGCACTGCGTTTCATCCGCAAACTGACGGTCAGAGCGAGCGAACGATACAGACTTTGGAAGACATGCTGAGAGCATGTGTTATGGATTTGGGCGGTAGCTGGGACAAGCATTTGCCTTTGGTCGAATTTTCATACAACAACAGCTACCACACCAGTATTGGTGTCGCGCCATTTGAAGCCCTTTACGGACGCAAGTGCCGATCACCCTTATGTTGGGCTGACGCAGGTGATAGGCAGCTTGCTGGTCCCGAAATCGTCCAAGAGACGACAGACAAGATCGCGCAAATTCTTAAACGCATCGAAGCAGCTCGCCACAGACAGAAGGCCTATACGGATCCAAACCGACAACATGTGGATTTCCAAGTTGGAGAAATGGTGTTATTGAAAGTCTCACCCTGGAAGGGTGTGGCACGCTTCGGGAAGCGTGGGAAGTTAAATCCGCGCTACATTGGTCCTTTCAGAATTCTGGAAAGAATAGGACTAGTAGCATACAAGTTGGACCTACCTGCTGAACTGAATGGTGTTCACGACACCTTTCATGTATCCAATCTAAAGAAAAGTCCAACTCAAGTCACCGTTGCCATTCCCACCGACGAGATTCATGTTGACGACACGCTCCACTTCGTTGAAGAACCTGTTGAGGTCACGGATTGGAAAGTTAACAAGACCCGCCGGAGCAGTGTCAAGCTCGTCAAAGTTCGTTGGAATGCCAGACATGGTCCTGAATACACCTGGGAACGTGAGGACCGGATGAAAGAGAAATACCCCCACCTTTTTCCTAAGAACCCTGCATCTACAAGCAGAACTTAAATTTCGGGACGAAATTTATTTAACGGGGGGAGAATGTGACAACCCGCACTAAACCAGGTGTCCGTACGACTTAATTAATAATTAATTACTGCTTAATTACTGTGCTTGCTTGAACTTGCGAATAAACTGCTACTTGCATACTGGTACATGCACTTACTTGCATCATACTTTACTTGTTGTCACTACATTATTTACATGCTGAACCTTAGTGACAAACATGATGCACAAAAAGCACAGTAGCACTATAACGGATAACCTATTGAACATGCTGATAAAGCCAGCATCAGGCAGACACTGCCTCTAAAGGCCTGTAAGAGCCTGAGATGTTTTGCTACACTAGTGGTGAGTGTAGGGATATAAGGGTTGTAGAACTGCGTCTCTAGGAATAAGTCACAATGACTGGATGTGCCTAAAACGTACTCTAAGTACAAAACTCAGCACTTTACATAACAATTCAGCTTTTAGCTAACTAATAAAGTGCCAAAACATGAGAAAAACATTACTAGACACTTTCCAAGGTGTCAGGAATAAGTGTGTCACTAAAAAGAGTAATAACGACACTTTAAAGCTTTAGTAACGCTTTAACGGATTACTATCCAACCAAACAACCGGACTATACCCGGAACGGGAAAATATTGTTATTTTCATTATTTGTCTTTTTCTGAGCCAGTTAGGGTCCCCGTATACCCTAACACCCGTCATAGCACACTGCACATTTGTAACCGGGTAAGACACTTAACTTAACTAACTAGTTCCTAATCATCTAGTTGGATTCGAACTAGGTACCCCCCCCCCCCAACCGAATCGGTCACCAAGTGACCCCACTCTTGTACCATGTTGATTTACTAAATCTTGTTTGTCTAATATCTAAATGACACAAGATCCTTTGGTTAATACACTTATGATTTGTCTATAAGTTCATGACTAAACACAAGATTATCATTCATCACACCACACACTTCAAAACACTCTCTTTCTCTCTATACTAGCTACGGCCGAACACCCCACCCCCATCCATCCATTCTTCAAGTTTGATCTTGCAAGTTCCAAGCTTATTCAAGCATCAAGGGTCTCGTATTAGGAAGCTTGGTGCAAGCGGAACGCGAAGGACCTCTCTACTTAGCTTTTATCCACCTCTTTTGCGCGTAGATTCTTCCCTAGCCTCGAGCTAGAGGTATAATGCTTAAAACTCGTATTTGAACTAATCTAAGGTGGTTAATAAGATGTATGATGATTAAAACTCGGAATCTTACAAGTTGATGCTTTAAAGTCTACTTAAAACACTAAAAATGGTGGTTAATAGCTCATAAGTTGTGTAAATGATGTAGTATTCGAAATGTATGATTATTTAGGCCCGATCTATGATGTGGTAGCTCGGATCATCGTTTAACCCGGTTTGGTAAGATCATGGATCTTAACATAAGCATGTTTTGAATGATACAAGGGTTAAAAGGTGAAACTCTACCACACGCGAATCATGAACTTGTGTAAAAGAGTTTTACTTGTGAAATTGTGTTTAAAACTAGCGGATCTACGCATCTGCAAGTGGTATTTTCAAAGAACCACGTATCAAAGAAATCATGTATTTCAAAAGATGGATTTTACACTAACACGCATGATTTTTATAAACCACAAGTGTGTAAACACTTGTGAAATGAAAAGATCCGACAAAATAACAGTTTTTGTAAAAGATGACTGGAAGTTGTAAAGATGGATTTTCTCTAAAAACGAGGTTTTTACAAGATCAAATTACCTTATGTGAAGATCTACTAAATTTAAGGGGATTTACACCACAGTTTTGGGAAAACTGCAAGTTCATGTAATTTTTGGCAATTTACACATATGTTGATTAGTTGTTGCGATGAAAGTTGTTCAGATCAAATAAAGAAAATTGTTGAGTGGATTTGTTAAAGAAAATGATACGCTTGAAAGCGTGGCCACCTCCAGTTACAGAGGAAACTCTGGCGAAATTTTTCTAAAAACCTAACACTTAGAACTATTTACACTACAAGTGTTAGAATTATTTTTGACATGTTTTCGAAATATAAATTTCGCCATGACTTTATTTACTAAATATTCGGAGGTGGGATTTTCACAAAATATTAACGTGATAAATATATATATTTTTCACACACTGTTTATGATTATTTTGTGAAAATACATAAATATTATTTTTAGAGTAAAAAATAATATTTACGAACGTTAATGATTCCAAAATAATACGAACGCTTTCACCATAAATATATAAGTTACACCGGTAATTATATTACCACTCGATTGTTAAAACGTAACTTACGCACTTACGGAAATACTTATGAACGCGTATTTTTAACAACGTATTATTGGAGAAAAATTATGTGAAATGAAAATATAATATTTTTGAGAAAAATACTTATATTTTGGAATTGGAAATATATACATATATTAAGTGAGACTTAATGATATAATTTTAACGCACATGTATTGAATCCCCCATCCTTGGGAAGGAAAATGACTACCAAGTATATACAGAATGTAAACACGAAATAGTTGCCTAACTATTTCCCAAAGACTTAAGCTATAAAGCTAAGGCACGGCCATCCGTCTAATAGAATTAGCACCTGTAGGTCGTCGCACAGCTGCCTGATTTGGAGTACTTGGTAGAGACGCACCGACTGTGAGTTCATGTCCCCCTTTTCTCTTAATTGTTTTCAGTTTTTCTTAACTGCGGGGGTGAAATACATGTTACTATGATTACGAGTACTTTATACACAGTATGGTTAGCGTAAGGAGGTTTACTACTTAGATCATGTGAGTGGGTAGGAGCAATATGAGGCCATTAGTCCTCATGTCGGGACCGAGGGACAGGAGCGGTAGATCTATCTGGGTGTAGCGAGCCCAGCCCCAGGCCAAACTAGAAACGGACCTCGGGGTGACTTTGTCCACATACTAATGCCGTGGCGAAATCTGCTAGGTTTGAGTCTCCCTATTTGCACTTCACATATATCAGTGGCCTTGCAAACCATTGGTGATCTCAATTCCCTTATTTGCTACATACCAAGACTATTTTTATACTCACAAAGGTTTACTTACTCGCTTACACATGAACTCGCTCAACATTATTGTTGATTTTTTAACTTACATGTATTTCAGGAAATTAAAGATCTGGCACGGTATGTTATGTTTTCCCGCTGCATAAGGGTTCCAAGGTCATCCCAGTTTAGGAAATGTGACTCTTTCCTGGACAAGTCACAAATCTTAAACTGCGTTTATTTCATGTCGGTGTTTATGTTATTCAAGACAATGTTTTACGTTATGGTGTTGTAAGTCTTTAAGACAATGGTATGTTACTCTGGTTTTAAAACTTAATCAAATGGATGATCTTGCATGATTTTATTTCATATAGCTTTGTTATGGTTAAGCTATGGTATTAAGAAGTCACACCAAAATTAACCACGCTTCCGCAAAGCCAGGGTGTGACAATGGTTTTGATTTGTAGAGGCGGATTCTGGTGGGCTAGTGTCAGGTTGTATTGCGAGTGAGCTGATTGGAGATGTTGGTGGGGGTGGTGGCAGGTTGTAGGTCTGGTGAACTTGTGGCTTCGGTCTGGGTAGTGTTGGGGTTAGATGATTGGGCTGATGGTGTAGAAAGGGGGGCATGAGATGGATAGGAGGAAAAGTAAGGATCATGTGAAGGTGAGGGGTTGGAAGATGCACGTGGTTGGAGAAATGGAAAACATGCCTCGTTGAACCGGACATGCGAGCAATGTAAAGACGGTTGGTAGTAGGATCAAGACATTGGTAGCCATGGTGAGATGAGCTATACCTGAGAAATATGCAAGGTAGAGAACGAAAATCCATTTTGTGCGGATTATTTGGACGTAGGTGAGGGAAACATTGGCATCCAAAGACGCGTAAGAAAGAAAGGGCAGGTTTATGATGAAAGAGTTGTTCTAGAGGTGAGATGTGTGAGGAAGTGCGAGAGGGCATGCGGTTAATCAGGTATGCTGCAGTGTCAAAAGCAAAATTCCAGAAGCGCATTGGAACACCAGATTATGCCAATAATGTGAGGCCAGTCTCGACCACATGACGGTGGCGTCTCTCAACGAAGCCATTTTGCTCGCTTGTGTGCGGGCAGGAGAGACGATGTATGATGCCAAGGGTTTTAAAAAATGAGGATAAGTTGCAAAATTCCCCTCCCTAATCTGTTTGGACAGCTTTTAAGTGCGTTTTAAATTGTCGTTCAGCCATTGAATGAAACTGTTTAAAGGTGGTGAAAACATCAGATTTTTGTTTAAGAGGAAAAAGCCACATGTATCTGGTGTAATGGTCAACACAAAGCAAAAAATAACGATGTCCATAAAAGGAAGCAACTGGGGCTAGACCCCAAACATCACAAAACACTAAATCCAAAACACATGAACTTTTATAGTTTGAAGAGGACAAATGCATTTTTGAAGATTTTCCCATAGGACATGAGTTACAAAAAGGAAAAACAGAATTTGTAACAGGAAGACTATGTCTTGAAACCATCGACTTTAAAAGTTGAGAGTGAGGATGTCCAAGTCTTTGATGCCAAGTTGTAGGAGATGCTCGAATAGTTGAAAATGCAACATGTGAAACAAGATGAAACTTTGGAAGATGAAATGAGCAGAGCCCGTCTTTACTTGGACCCGTGAGGAGGATAGTGCGGGTAACCGTATCCTTCACACAAAAAAGGGCAGCATGAAATTCAAAGAATACATTATTGTCTTGACAACGTTGTACAGAAAGAAGGTTTCGTTTGATTTCAGGAACATGAAGAATTTTGTTAATGGAAAGGGTTTTATTAGGTGATTCAAAATTTGTAGAGGCAATATGAAGAATGGTTAAACTTGTAACATTACCAACAAATAGAGAATCCTTACCGTGATAAGGTTCAAAGTCCTCAAAGCCACTGAGATTAGGTGCCACATGACTACTAGCACCAGTATCTGGCAGCCAAGATGATGTTTGTGACCGATGCTCAACATAGTTTGCTTGAGGAGGCTGTCGTGGTGGACGAATAGTGGCTGGGTCACGGTTGGGACATTGTGAAGGAACGTGCCCAATGCCACACCTGTTGCAAGAACCATAGACTGTATTCTGATTAGATGCCCAAGAAAATCTAGAATCAGTACCTGTGTTAGGGCCAGATTGGCTGTTGTTTTGATGGTTGTTGTACCGGCCACGGCCTCGGCGATTGTACGCCCCACGAGTGGCAAATCCACGGTTAGTGTAAAATGCATGATTGGATTGTGATGTAGGTTGAACAATAAAGCCCAGTTGGGTCATTAATTGCTGAAGAGACTTGATGCTTTCATCGAGTAGTTGGGGGCTTGAGCTGCTGTTAGAATGTGAGGAATTTTGGCTGGCAGTAGTAAAAAAGGCTTGAACTGCTGGAATGACAGGAACAACCTTTTTTATCATGTACTCGTAGTCTGCAAGGAGGCTTGGAAGTTCTAAGAGAGTAACACAGGGCTGCCTTCCAATCAGGTTGGGTTTCAAAGAGTCGTATTCTTCTCGTAGACCTGCAATAACAAGCATAACAATATCTTTGTCTTTAATTGGCTCACCAACGTTTGCTAGGGCATCTGAGTATTCTTGTGCTTGTGTAATATAATCAGCGGATGTCTCTTCTGGCTTCATATCAATCTTGAGAAGTTGGGTTTTAAGAGTGTATTCTCTAGAGGATGTGTGTGGTCCATAAGCACGTTCCAAGGCCAGCCAAAGTTCACGAGAAGTATCACCTTGGACATGCTTAAATGATGCCTCAGAGATGGTGGAAAGTATGAGCATACGAATGTGAGCATCATTCGAGATCCAAGCAGAATAGTCTGGGTTGTTTTGAGGTTTGGTTGCAGGTTCTTTGTTAGAGGCAGAGGATGTAGAGGGAAGGATTTTAGGTGGACAGATTAGGGAACCATCAATGTAATCAAAAAGATCATTTGTGATTAGAAAGGGTTGGATCATAGTCTTCCAGAAACCGTAATTGGTAGGACTTAATTTGAACCCAAACTTGTGAGAGTTGTGGTTGTTTTGTCTGTAGATGTGAAGGCGGTGATGGTCATTGTGGACCGATGATAGAGGAGGAGCTGTGGCTGATCGGAAAAAAAGGTTGTCGGCAGGAAGCTCTGATACCAAAATAACTTTGGTATAAAACTGTATATTGTATTTAATAATGAAGAACAATACAAACCAGAATATATATAGACCCTAAACAATCAATCTATTTAAGGTAAATATAAATCACAATTAAATCACAATCCTTGATATACTTATAGACATAAATCTTGGACTAATACAATGTAACTTATAATCTTTTGTGTTATCTGTTGATGGATCAATGACCCCATTCTCCCGTATAATTGGTCTACAAGACTAGGGTGTAAACGAGCCAACCCGTGTGTGAGCTACTCGAGATCAGCTCTCTAAAATCTCGAATCAAGCTGAGCTTAAACGAGTTTGAGCTCGAGAGCCTATTATTTTCAAGTTTTTTTAACATATTAAATATTTGATTAGATAATGTTTATTATTATATAAAATTACTGAATAATATATATATATTTTGTTATGATAAAAAATGTAATTATAAATATGTATAAAAATAATAATAAATGTATATAAATAAATTAGTAATAAATAATAAATTAGCCGGGTCGAGCTTTGGAATTTGAGCTCGAAACAATCCGAGCTCAAACTAAAGCTCTCATAAGTTAATTGTGTCGAGCTTAGTCTCAGCTCGGTTCGTTTACACACCTATACAAGACTAAGCTCGGTTCGTTTACACACCTATACAAGACATGGGTTGTGTTTGATTTTGTGCTCCTACACCGGCGCAAATCCGTTTATGAATTTCTGAGTTGAGTGTCTGATTAAATCGGTATTAGATAGAATTTTAGTTAAGGGAAATTAAAATTATATGAATTTTAGTTTCTCTACACCGGGTATACAGTTTAACAGTGAATCATTCTATCTGCAGTGGCGAAGCTTGCCGGAGAAAACGAAGGGGGCTAAAACATATATACCCAAAAATTTCTATAGAATCGGGGGGGGGGGGGGGGGGTAAAAACGTATATATCCAAAAATTTCTATACGAAAACTACATATATAACATTACTGAGCGAAAAATCCCGGGGGTCGGGCGACCCCCCCCCCCCCCCCCGCCCCCAAGAAGCTTCGCCCCTGTCTATCTGAGTTGTGATTATTGCAAAGGTCAGATATTTAGATGATTGCAAAAACTGAATATTGGTTGATTATGAAAATGTAACCTTTAAAAGAATACACCCCGTACAACATCCGAATGAGTACGTTCATGGTGTAACTTTAAGGTTTCCACTACAAAAGGTTGTGTTGGATTTGATACGCAAAGTGTGTAGATCAAATACAAGAGAAAATGGGAAGTACATATATATTATTATATCTCAGTTAAATGTACCTTCTACTGGTGTTACCGTTGAATGCGTTGGAACATTGGTATCGTTAAGAACTCGCTATTACATGGCAAGATTGGAGGAAGTTCCAGGTATTCGTGTAATTTTGTTTTCTGTTTTTGTTAGGCTACTTGTGGTTTTTTGGTTCCGTTAATTTTTTTGGTCCTACTGTATTGCTTAGTTCGTCACTAGGCATTTTCTATTCTTTTAATAAAGTTTTAGTTGAAACCTACTGATGTAGTAATAAAAAAGGAAGTCCTAAGCAATATGCTCCTAGTTTTATAAAGAATATGGAAAGTGATTTGCAAATAAGGTGATAACAAATTCAAATAGTAAATGGGGCGCGACAAGAAAAGGATATTGGTCAACCCAAGAAAAATTCCTTTACGTTGGACTGATTTAAATTTTTTTTGCATGTTTCGTGAATTCATGTGATCAGTGATCTACGTAGCTGCCCATGGTTTCAGGTCAATTTTTTAATGAAATTAAGTTAAATTTATTCAATGTTCATAAGGTTGAACGGGGTGGGTGCGGGGAAGGCACCGGTGAACGGGTTTGCCGCGCGTCAACATCGCCGTCGACCCTCACCACCCCGGTGATTGAGTAAAGAAGCGGTGAGTGTTTACCGCATAGGGGAAGAAGAGGGGAAGGAGAGAGAGTTGAATAATGGTGGGGCACACTCTTTTCAACCAATCACATTTTTTTTGTTTTTTATGTTAAAAAAAAATAGTTTACCCGAGAGGTGACCACCCCTTATGTTTTAGTGCAAGAGAGGACTTAAAGAGGGGAATTAACATGACAAGATGTGATTGCGTGGGTGGAGAGTTTACCTCTCCTCAAAAGGTGACCACCCCTTTCACTCTAAGTTTATGTGTTTTGCAGCATTGCTATATTCTTTTCTATTAGATTGTTTATATTACGCTAAAAATCTCTAGATCAAGTGGTGGAAACATTACATTTCTCTTGAGATGCAAGTTTAACTCTTACTTTGTGCAGAGTGAGCCACTGGTGGGTAATGATAGGAGACCCAGGGAAACCTGGGTTGGATCCTTGAGCCAAACGGGTTTTACTGATAATTTCACTGTCGTGCCTACGAGCGAGTGGGTGATTGGGTTTTCCCCGGAAATGGTGGTGGACTCGGGTTACTCTTGGAGTCGGAATAAAATATAACTAAAAGGGGTTGAAAAGTCGTCTAGAGTCTATTTGTTTTTACAATCATAATTTACGCATTAATTATTTGTAAGAATGGACACAAGATACTCATTTACACTCTGTTCCCGAGTCTCATTTAACCGGGGGAGGGGAAAGAAAAAAGATGAAAATATGAAAAACCATGTTCCCGAGTTTCATGTAACAGGTACAGGGGGAGGGGAGGGAAAAAGGAAGAAAATATGACCATATATTCATCCTTCCAAATTGGAAAGATTAGGAGAGAAAATTTTCCTTCCCCTCCCCGTTAAATGAGACTGCGGAACATAGTGTTAATGTTTTTTTGTTGTTAATGCGTTTAGGGATTTGCATTGGAGGATGGCCACAGGTTTGTCTTTGAAAGGAGACGTTGATGTGAATTCCATATTTGCAGGTTTATTACCCTCAACACACCCTAGTTTTGACCCCCAAAGAACCCTGGAAATGTCGAACAAATGGAAGACACCGACACTTCCAGATGCTCCTATCGATCTGTTTATCGGTGTTCTTTCAACAGGAAACCATTTTGCTGAACGAATGGTTGTCCGCAAGTCATGGATGCAGTAGGATCTTGTTAGGTCTTCACGGGCTGTTGCTCGCTTCATTGTAGCACTTGTAAGTAATAGTTCTCATTCCTTTTTATGGGGTGGCAAATTCGACCCATTACTCATATATCACATTCATTTGAAATCAATCCAATATGTCAACAGCACGCAAGAAAGGAAGTCAATGCCGAATTAAAGAAAGAAGCAGAATTCTTTGGTGATATCTGATTGTGCCATACATGGATAATTACGACCTAGTTGTTTTAAAAACTATTCCAATATGTGAATACGGGTCAGCATTAGCTTTCAGAAAGTGGTTTTCAATTAGATTGTTTGCTTTTTATAAGTTCTCAGTTTCTGTTGTGAATAATGTGGATTAGGTCCGTACAGCTTCTGCTAAGTATATCATGAAGTATGATGATGACACATTCGTTAGAGTTGATATGGTTCTTAAAGAAGCAAATGAAATAGACGATGGCAAGAGTCTGTACTTGGGTCGATGATACTGAAACCTATAACTTTTTATTTATGCAATTAGGAGCACAGGAACACAAGAATCTGTTTTCGTTTTTGTCTAGATTGTTTTGTTGGGGTTAAAGTTTCAATCATTACAAGCTTAGAGGTAACATTTTGAGCTATAATTTTGGTGGGATGGGTTGCAGTGCTGGATTGATCTCTATTGATCTTGCCAAACAGCTAAATATGGTTACACAGTTGAATGCTTAGAGGTAACATTTTGAGCTTCTGAGTTTAGCGATTTTTAATGCTTTAACAGTTGAATATGCCAATGTTGATACCTCCCATAAAAAAAAAAACCACTTTCAACTTGAGGAACATATAGATTGAGAAAAAAACCCACAAACCCTAACAGATCTAAGCATCTATTCTCCATCTCTGTACTAGCAATCTAAGCTTCTAATCTCCACTCGTACTCTTCGTTTTTCCGGTGAGAAACATGCTTCGCAACTCCTTCATCAAGCAGTTTGCTGCATCTAATCTCCACCCGTAACTGTGGCTGGAGATATTTGCAGGTTGCCGGAGATTTGCAAAATTTTGCCGGAGAGATTTGCAGGTTTGTGATTGGCCGGCGATTGCAGGTTGATGGTTGTTTTGATAATGGTGGCAATTGAACGTTGAATGGTGTTGGGTGGTGGTTGGTCGTTGTTCACGGAAAAAGGGTAAGGGTGGGGGTGGGGTGGATGTGGGTGTGGTGGTTGTTTGACGGGGATGGTGGTGGTGTGTGGCGGAGGTGGATGGTAACGGGTGTGGTTTGGTGGTGGGGGTTGTATGGTCTGGTGGTGGCAGTGGTGTAGTGCGGTGGTGTAATGGTGGTTTTTGTGTTGTTCTAAAGAGAGGTATGGTAATGTGATTAAACAACATTTTAACAATACCCCCTTGTAATTTATAAATTTCAAAAAAAAATACCCCAACAGATGGCATAAAGTAACCTGGTTAGGCATTTGGATCATCATCATCATCATCATCATACTCAGTAAATCCCACCAATAACAAAGCAAAGGTAGGGTCTGAGGAGGGTAAGATGTAGACAGCCTTACCTCTACCCCCGTAGGAATAGAGAGGCTGCTTCCAGTGAGACCCCCGGCTCGATAGTAGTTTTGCATCAAGCCTTGGACATAAGGCACATAACACTCAGCAATCGGGACAAAGACCGATTAGTGCATGTACCCTTTTGTCTTTCAGCTATCAACGCCACCACATGATGCATGATTAACCGTCCTCAGCTTTTAACGTTATTTTCACAAAATTAGTAAAATAACGTTAAAATTAGTGCACTTTCACTTTTGCCCCCCGATGGCCCACACATATATACATTATATGCGCATACCGCAAGCGGGGCGTGGGGGGTGGTTAGGCATTTGGATAAATATGACAAAAAGTTACAAACGTAGGGGGCAATATGATAAAAAAAAATCATTTTGGATGAAAATGATAAACATGCCCAAACCTTAGGGACGATTTTGACAATTAACTCTTCCATTTTTTAACATGTGGGGGTATTAATTACATAGCTGATTACATAGTTAGTCCATGTGGTTTACACAAACTAACATTCTAAGGTACTAATAGTTAACTAGGGAATTAACGTTAATACCCCCACATGTTAAAAATGGAAAGTTAGTACCCTAAGAAGTGATTTTAAACAATTAGTACCTTAGATTGTTAGTTTGTGTAAACCACAGGGACTAACTATGTAATTAACTCAATTTTTAACGTGTTTTGTTTTTCGCTTATAATTTTTTAAGATATTTTAATTCAAAGTATGTTGTGACGACATGCTTACTTTTATTTACATATAAGTTTAAATTTTGCTCAAAACCGACAAAGTATCTTTTCAATATCATATGAGTGTTGGTGTTGTAGCGGTACTGCGACGAACTAAAATGATTCCAACTGAACAACTTCAACACTAGTATCAAAATTATCGGAGCTTGTACCAATATATGTTTTTATGGGTTTTTGATCGATGTAAAACACGTGACGTTATCCTTTTGAGTACATAAAGACTTTATTTTGTATTTTTCTCTTTCGGTCGTTATAACGAGTATCGGTATCATAACGAACCAACATCAATACCAACCAAATTCCGACCATGTAGCGCAGGAAAATCCCACAACTTTTTATTTATAGCAACTATCATCCTATAATTTACTTTTGTTATTATTGATTTTTTCAAGTTATTTTACTCTATATTATGATGATTTAGAGTTAAAATATATATGTGATGAAGTTCAAATGGGAAAATGGATTCTGTAATAAATTAAAATTCTATCTTGACGAAACCAAAGCAAATATAAAAAATCTGAATGGGAAAGGGGCAATGTTGAAGAAACCATTTTATTTTAAATATTTTCACCCAACCAACTACGTAAACTACTTGTTTTATAACTTGAAAAAACAAGAGAAAATGTAGTATAAACAGATGAGAACTTCATGAAAACATATAGACAACACTAACAAAAACCGTTAAATAAACCCTTCTCTAACTTTGTATCTTTGTTGCCCTCTTTTACACATTACCCCGAGTCGGCCCATGAACTTCAATCTCCGCTTGGTTGTCCAAGGGCATATACTGTGCCATGATAGCCCGGATCTCGGAATCCATGTATGTCTGCACATCATAAACCATTACATTAAAAAAGCCACCCATATTGGTTGTTAGCTATACTTTCGAGGATTGTAGGAGGAATGGTTGCTTACCCGGACCCTGTACTTGTAGAATGCATATCCTGCTGCTCCAGCAACTGCCAGACCCAGGATCATCACCCACACGAATCCCCAACTCACTTCTGATTTACCATCTTTACCTACATCATCATGTCACGTGTATGTATTATTATGTAATTACTTATATCTAGAGGGAGAGAGAGATGAAACATCATTAGAGACCACTAAATTATTACGAGAAAAAGATGAACATTGTTAACTGTTAATATCTTTTTAAATTGTTTTCTTTTTACTTACAAATGCGTATGTTTACGTGCATAAAGAACATCAAACTTAATTTTTTCAAATGCTTTTTTTTTTTTTAATTTTAACCGTTTACCCAAGCATGTGTCATAAACAAAATCTGTTCATATTTATTTTCGAATTTCATGAGAAACGAATTAACATTGAATTTCTATCATTTTCTTCTAGTTAAAGTTTTTTAATAATGAAAAAATGAACTATTAATTATGTTATGTGTTCCACATACACACACATACATATATATGTATAGAGAGAGAGAGAGTACGAGGACTCACTAATACAAGTGTCATGTTCTCTCATGTAGAGCAAACTACCACTGCAGCTACAGTCATAACTACCCCATGTATTCTTGCATTTGCACTCCGGACACTGACACGCCGTCTTCTCTTTGCATTCATCAACATCTGAACATAATAACAACAAAAAGAACACTTGAACTCCAACCTTAATTGCATCAAAGAATTGTTTTATTCGGGGTGAAAGAAGACCTTCACAACTGTTAACTCCGTCTCCCTTGAACCCCGGTGGACACTTGCAGCCTTTCGTATGGTCGTCCTGCAACACAACATAAAGTTTTATTACAGAAAGACGATTAATAAGAGAAGTATTTGATCTAATACCCGTCATGCCCATGCCCATGCACATACACATAAGCCTTGGTGTATCGTATTGATATGCATAATACATAAATGGATAATTTGCACTTTACGTCCTTTATGTTTCAATGAAGTTACAGGCACAGTCCTTTAACTACGAAAATTACACTAGATGTCCTTTAAGTATCTATCATCCATCAAGCGGTATCCTTTTTGCCCTAACCGTGTTAATTTTTAACGTTAAATCAGGTCATGTGCCACTCACATGAGGGCATAATGGTCATTTTTATTCCCCCTTTTAATTTTATTTTAAAAAGACCAAAGCATTCAAAAATAAAATTAGAAATTAGAAATTAAAAATATATAAAGATCTCATCTCCATGCCAATCAGATAACCCCGATCTGAACACTCATCTTCTCAGGCCGACCACACCATACACCTCTTCCAACCACCCATCTTTCTCCGGCCGGCCACACCATACCCCCCTCCGGCCGGCCACACCATCAGCCCACACCTTCGTTTCTTGTTCGAAACAACCCACACACCCAACATCTTCGTCGTCATCAACATCGTCGGCATCTTTGGGCAGCAGCAACCACGGTGCTCCGGTCTGATGACAAAACATTTAACAGATGGCGATGGAACTCCGACCGGGGTTTTATGTACTCGATTTCGTTGGATCTAAATCCTAACCGTGACAACGACCGTGTATGGCTCTAGATCAGTGACTACAAGTCGATTATTCAGTAACAAAGAGATTCCGGCGACTTTCACTCAAAACAGACCAACATGAGGTGGTGATGGCGGTATTTTGGTCACTTTGGTTGTCAATTTCCTGTCAGATCTAGGTTGTCGGATAACTGTCGGTCTAAACCCTTCATACCATTCATCATTTTTATAATTCGGTTTTTGTCAATATCGTTTCGAGGTAACATTCATATGCAGTTTTGTTGCAACATAAGGCAATGTACGATCAACTCATGTGGAGTATATCACTTTATGTGTTGAATTTGATTAATTCAAGTGTTACAAAGCTCTAGTCTGTCGAAGGGGGTGGGGGTTGCGGGTGGGGAAAAAGGAGTTAGGGCAGCCTATAAACACTAGTTGTAGGAGGTGATGTTGTGGCTGGTCGCTTGTGAGTGTAGACCAATTGAAAAGGGGGAGAATTTATTGCAGAATTATTTGGTTAAAAGACAATACTACCCTCACGTGATATGCACGTGAGGGGATTTAAATAGAAAAGTTGACTGGGTTTAGAGGAAAGGATACCGCCTGTTGATATGTTTAAACGTAAAAGACAGAGAGTGTAATTTTTATAGTTGAAGGACACCGCCTGATGAAACATTGAAACATAAAGGACGAAAATAGCAATTTAGCCTACATAAATATGTATATGTATATGTGTATATGGAGGGACATTCATATAAGAAGCAATAATATGTTGAGAACTGCCAGAACCAAACTGCACTTGTACAAGTGCATTATGTGGTTCCTGTAGTTGTCAACATAATCGTGGTTCTGAAATGAGTGTCCCAGTGTGCATGTATATGAAGTATAAAGATAGAGAGAGAACGCTAACAATGCAAGCAGAGTAGGTCCTGCCCTGCTGTGTGCCTTTCCAACAACCTCCATTATTAACTTCACAGCGTAGTGCTCCAGAAGCTGTAAAATGAAAAAAATAAATAAATGGTTTTTCCTCTAGTTAATATCCGTTTACTCATAATCAGGTGATGATGATCAAATAATTAAATTACATTCAAAATACCTTCACAGTGTTTATAGCCATCACCAACAAACTTTACACCTTGCACAATCGGGCATTCACAAACTCTCCCTCGAAATGTATCCTATACAGATGCCCATCAAATAAAACAACTTATAACCAATGATCTCTTGGCCTAGTGGTTAAGAGGGAGGTGGGAAGCTTTGCTTCTCTTGGAGGTCCCGGGTTCAAGTACAGGCAAGGGGGTTTTAATACTAACTTGGTGATACTAACATACTAACTACGAACCCGGTTAGCGATATCCTAATCGTACGCCGTTCAAAAAAAAACTTATAATTAAATAATGAAATAAAAACGAGCATCTAAAGTACCCGGCATGCTGTAATATTGGCAGCTTTGTCCATCCAGCACCCACCATTGTTGTCTAGACACTCATTTGTTTCTATTTCTGTAAACAACATACAACAAACTATATTAAACAACATACACAATGATACCACTATACCAGTGGTCCCTTATTTGATGTTACAAGTATGTTTCTTTACATGCAAATTTCCCTACATATGTAGTTTATGCACAGATATCATTATCATCATCATCATCATGCGTAAATCCCACCAATAGAAAAGCTAAGGTAGGGTCTGAGGAGGGTATAATGTAGACAGCCTTACCTCTACCAGTTAGGAATAGAGAGGCTGCTTCTAGTGAGACCCCTGGCTCGATAGTAGTTTTGCATCAAGCCTTGGACATAAGGCACATAACACTCAGCAATTAAGACAAAGGCCGATTAGTGCATGTACTCCCTTGTCTTTCGGCTATCAACGCCACCACATGATGCATGATTAACCATCCCCCTCTTTTAACGTTATTTTCACGAAATTCGTAAAATAACGTTAAAATTAGTGCACTTTCACTTTTGCCCCCCGAGCGCCCACACATATATACATTATATGCACAGATATGTGGGATTCAATTTAAACTGACCAACAACAAGTTACACTAACCATCACTCAGACATATGGCTGGCTCAGTGGTCTCTTCAAATCCTGAGCAAATAGCCTTCAGAACAGCTTGTTTTGCAAGCATACCTGAAACAATCACAAGTTTGTAAGTATACAAACAATCGGATACTTTTGGTTCATGACATACCCCTATATTGTCTGTTATTGATGACCAGAGTTGGGAGTATTGTTACATCCCCACGTGAACCCTTGCCTATCTGCAGAATTAGCACATTAACCTCAATATATTTGCATTTAGTGTGTGCAAATTGCAACAAAACTTTGTTACAGTCAACTGTCAATAGATACCTGTGCTTCTTGCTCAGCCTTGAGTACAGGGTTATCGACATCTGCTTCTGTGTCACCAACACACTCATCAATCTTCTTCAAATCAACACCTGTCAATGACAACACATTATCAATCAATCAGCATACGAGGTTTCACCAAGTGCTTAAAACTAAATAAACTCACCAAGTGACTTAATAACTTCATCTGCACACTCTTTAGTGTACTTTTTATCTTTCATGGGGCACCTGATAGAAAAATCAGTCACATAATCCCACCAAAGCCAAGGCTTCCCGGTTTCATTCGCCACCTTGTAAAAGCAGGCCTGCCTTAAATTTTGAACCACCACATCTTTCCCATCATACCCTTTACTAAAATCTTGCTCGGGATCCGGAGCACAATATCTTCCATGATTAATACATTGAGATTTGCACTGTTTGCTAAATGTGAACACCTCAGGGCAATACCAAGTGATATAATGCGGTGTAAACTAAGTGTACCCTTTTTTCTCAAGTATTTGAGCCGCCCCTTTAAAATTTTTCACAAAATTTATTTGGCTGTCACACTTGGTCCCACACTCGTCATTACTATTTGTCCAAAACTCATACTCTACGCGCTCATCAGGGTGAGGGAGAGCTTCTGTCCAATCGAGTTTTATATTTACCATATCGCCCTTGTTTAAAGCTTTCTTTATTGAATTTCCGAGTGACATGCTAATGAGAGCAGATGGGATTGTTATGTTCTGTACGTAATCTGCATGCACGTTTTCTTCTTCAGGCATATCCATGGTGATCAATGGCTCAGGTCTGTTGTCTACAACAAGAACGGCTGCAGCACCACCTTTTTGTGCATTCCATGCCTTTAATGTAAAGAAACAATCTGCCACATCAAACTATAGTTATATTTACATTCCCTTAAGAAAACCGACTACTTTAGCTACACAAAGACCATCAATTTAACATGGTTAATATTACGAGACGGGTATGGTATATTTACCAGAGAAAGCACTTAATTGAATCAAAGGAACAAACTTGAGTATGAACGAAAAGACAAGATACTTCAGGCTCTTTATGAACATGCTCAACTGATCCCAAGTAAAGTACAAAAGTTTTCAAAAAAAAGTTGTCTGGATGTGCATATATAAGTTTTTCATGATGCACATGTGATGTGGTAGACCATCGGTTGCAATGGGCCTGAGATTTTCAAATCTGACTGAACAAATTTGAGCAACAATTGAGCAGTGGGTTTTGAGTATTTGAACAAATTAGACCCTCGATGGAACACAGATAATGAGAATATCTTACATTATAATGTTTAAAAGTTAACAATTTAGAATATTGTCTACAAAAGTTAATTTTTTTTTTAATAACAAACAAACACTTCACATACATGTTGGGTGTGCATCACATATGGGCTTTTGGGATCAAAACGCATCCGAGCATTCTAAAACCACAATTTTTTTGGGTTACCCAAAATAGCCAGTTTGTAGGCACATCCAAACACCCCCTAGTACTATCACTAACACACAAGTAGGGCAATTTCAGTTCACTTTTTGAAGTCTTTAACCATCATCTTTAGATTGTTCTAAAAAAAGGTATCCCTGCATACAAGAAACCTTATAATAGCCAAACAGAAGTAAACCCGAATAACTACAAACTGAAACTAGCATCATCAATATGAAATTACATTACATTACAATAATAATGAAAAGCCAATTGAAGAAAAAAAGAAGCATTACCGCCACGATCAAGTAGAAGAAAAAGGGGAAGACCACCAGCAGGCTCCGATTTCAAAGACGAATCAAAGGTTTCACACGCCTTCTGGTTCGATTTTGGGTACCCAACATAACCAGATAATGTTCCACCATATTGAGGGACCCCAAAATTCCCAATTGCACATTCATATGTTCCTTTCAAATTATCAGGTGATGACACCCTCAAGCTGTTCTTTTCCACCACAAATCTACCCAAACACGGCCCACACATGAACATAAACCAAACCAAAACTATAAACCCTACTTTCATCATTACTCACTTTCAGTAATGAAACTGACCCTGAAATTAGGAAATTGGGGAGTATGTATGTATGTACGTGTTATAATCGGTGATACTGCTGATACATACATATACATACATACAGGCTTTAAGCTAAATATAGAACATGTACACAAGACGAAGATGCACAAAGTTTGCTTAATCTGCACGTAAATTCAACTCCAAGGGTTCAAGATAAACTTTTATTACTACTTTCTATTTATTTATATGATATTCTTATTTAATCCGATAAGAATACATTATTGGACATTAGGGTATATGGTGTGGAGCGGCAAAAGGGAAGTGGCAAAGTGGTTTGCCGCGCGGTAACACCGTCGCCAACTCCTTTGCCACGTCGGTTTGGTTAGTCACGCGGTGACCGTTTGCCGTGCGGGAATCATGTGGGTGGGGTCATTCTAATCTCAACCAATCACATTTTCTTTGTTAAAAAAAATAGTTTACCACTTTACCAAGTGTTTAACTATTGCCAACACTTTTGAGCATAGTTTACCACTTTGACATGGCACACTCTTATTGGTTGATTTTTTACTTTTGAGCATAGTTTACCACTTTGACATGGCACACTCTTATGTGAGTTGGGGGCTTCGCATGACACATGGTATTTGTGGGCTTCACTATTTCACACCCAAAAAGTGGGGTGTGGAAGGGGCGTAGGGTGCCATGTGGATAGAGTTTTAATTTTTTTTTTATGTTAATCATAAAATTTGAATAAAGTAATTTTAAAAAACTACAATAAAATAATACATTACAACAAAAAAAATCAATCAATCATCTTCATCTTCCATTGAGTCAAATCTAGGAAGTGTCGAAACATGTTGTACCAAATCAGCTCGAAGGTTTGAACGTATTTGTCTTGACTTGGTTAGAATCTTCAACAATAGCTTTCACGACTGTCACCACTGTTGATAATAATATTTCCGCTCCGTCGTCGGATGAGGATGACAAAACAAATCTATCATCCGAATCACTTGAACTTGAAGAATCCATTGGAGGTTGATAGTGGGTTTTTGAATTTTTTGATAGTAAAAATGGTAAGTACTATTTGATACATATAGATTATAAATAAAAGAATTTTTTTAAATAGTCGTTGGCCAACGGATAGCGCAACGGTCATATGCCAAACCAATATGTCACACCCCGATTCCCGGTGGGCCTGAATGGGTATAATCGTGATGGTTGAATAACAGTTATCACAATATAATAATATGCAGCGGAAGTATTGGAGTAAAATTATTAAATAAAGCTTGAATATATAAATGCATTACAAGCATTCGATACAAGCCCATAGGCAGGATCTAATAAACAGAGCTTTAGACATCATAGGCCTTAAGCATCAGGAGTTGCAAATTCCTTATAGCCGACCCGTATTCCCAGCCTATAATAAGGTTCGGTACCTGTGGTTCAATCTTTTGAAAATACGTCAGCCAAAGCTGGTAAACACAATTAACTACTCTTTGGAAATCAGTTTTTTGAAAAGAGTTTTATACATAGAGAAACCCGTAGGTGATCTTTTAAATATTTCTTGGGATTTATTCTTGTTACCAGACTTACATACTTGATTAACCCATTAGGACGTCCGGACACGGTACCATTAACCCCCAATCATTTCAGTTATCAAGTATAATGGAATAAAGTGGATTCTTACATTTTTGCGCAATCATAGACGACTTACTTATGTAATACCCGCTCCAAGTGGCATAATTG
Organism: Helianthus tuberosus; assembly: GCA_030545235.1. Taxonomy (NCBI): domain Eukaryota; kingdom Viridiplantae; phylum Streptophyta; class Magnoliopsida; order Asterales; family Asteraceae; genus Helianthus; species Helianthus tuberosus. The sequence goes on from CM060444.1 coordinate 88,303,467, forward strand.
CCATCCCAAGTTTAAAACTAAAATAAGTTAGGAGTATTTACCTTTTTGCTAGCTTCCAATCAATAAGATTATAATTTAGCAAAAAACCGCAAGTCTAAGTTCTATTGACCCAAGTACTATAGTCTGGAATAAACAGATTTATTATCTGTTAGAATGTATACAGGCCAAAGGTAGTCCCTTTAGATATGACCCGATACTTAAAAATAGGTTCGCTAGATTAAGCGTATACCGAATAGAATGTGTTTTAAACCCAACAAGTACTAGGACTTATATAATATGGGTAAACAAAGTACATTATGGATTTTGAAGTGAAAATGATAAGGTTAAACCTGTTTCCGTAAACTTATGTAAACTAGTTACGTAAGTCTAACCGTACGCGTATAAGCGATAATGGGTAACCGGATGAGTCATGAACAAGTTCCATATGCCAATACACTTTGAACAAGTTATAATATCAGTAGGATATCAACTTGTATTCCCGTTAAGATTTTAAAATCAAACTATGCCTCAAAAGGGCATTTTGGCCATTCAGCGACGTATAAAAGGAACTTGCGTATAATCTGATGTTACGACCATAAACAATCTGTGAAAACATTTTATTTATGATATAATATGGATATCAAAAATATGTGTGTTTTATAGTTTAAGACCAAACTATGCACCGTATGAGCATTTTGGTCATTTCACACATAGTTTAAAAGCTTATTTAGGAATCTGAGTTTATATCATGTACCTACTGTAAAAATATATTCTATAAGTTATAAAATCAGTAGATAACAAGTCTTGGTTGGTAAATATGGTTTAAAACCATATTATGCGCTGAAAGGGCGTTTAAGTCGTTAAATGACGATATTTACGATCTTGTGTTACACCCTGACTTTTGCGGAAGCGTGATTATGTGTGACTTACATAAAATCATTGCATCCAATCATAACAACAACTATATGATAAAAACCATAGATGGTCATCCATCAAATTAAGTTAAAAACATCACAACATCGTTGTTTGAAACAGACTCCAAATTTAAGTTTTACAAACCATATGAATTGTTTAGAGTTCCCTAAGGACTCATCAAAAGACTTTAGATAAAATCAGGCTTTGGTAGATGTGTCTCATCCAGGAATAAGACACACTAACCAAACCCTAAGACAACGAATGACACCCTTTATTCTTAACGCAGCTTGAAACATCTAACGCCCGCCAGATCCACTATTAATTCCCTGAAATACATGTAGTTTTAAAACATCAACAAAAGTTGAGCAAGTTCATGTGTTTGTTTGTGTGTATGAATAAAACCTTGTAATAATTGTATGTATGTATGTTTTGTAAATCCCAGTATGAAAGCAAAACAAAGGAAACAGATCGATTAATGGTTTGCAAGGCCATTAACATGCGTGCAATGGCGGAGGAAGGCTCAAACCTAGCATATTTTGTACCGGGCCTCCGGCTGTAAGACATAGTCACCTCATGGGCCAAACCCCGGTCCACATGGGTGTGGGCTCGCTTCACCCAAATAGATCTATCACTCATGCCCCTCGGTCCTAACACGAGGATTAATGGTCTTGGGAGTGCGCCTACCCATTCACATGATCTACTGTACTTTCCATAGCTAACCATACCAATTGTAATTGTTTGTAATCATTTTGTAACATGTACTTCACCCCCGAAGTTATAAAACAAAACAATTTAAAGAAAAGGGGGACATGAACTCACAGTCTTGCGTCTTCAACCAACGTAACTCAAGCTCCTTCGGTAAACACGACTACCTACAACATACTATGATCTATTAGACGAGCGGGTCGTGCCTTGACTTAGTATTAATGTCTTTGAGTTACGTTTCTTTTGTGTCCTCGATATTATTCCAAGTTATATAATTATTTGTTAAAATAATTATTATTTTAACTTAAATTATATTTATTAAATTTTGGAATAATTGTTAAAACAATTATTTTAAGTTAATACTTCCCAAGTATTTATACTTGTATATCCTTCTCAAGGATGGGTGTATTTGTATTTGTATCCTTACACTTGTATATTTTGCCATGTATTAGAGTCGTATTCTGGTGTGTATTCATACGTACGAGAATAGGTATTTTTATTGTATTCATTAAGTATTCTTGTACTTAATTTCGTATTAATCTTTCCGGAGTATTATCTTTAATAAAAGTCCACCAATATATATTTCCAATATATATATATATATATATATATATATATATATATTGTAATAAATAATATTTAGAAAAATTATTTATAATTTTTCTTTTGGCAACAATATTTGTATTTTCTCATAAGTTTCAAAAATAATATATTTTCATGCCCAACTTTGAATATATATATATAAACTCATTTTTCTCCAAAAATGATATATTTCATATTTACTTGAGAAAATATATCTTTCACCTCAAAAATCTTATATTTCATGTTTGTGTAAGAAAATATATATTTCTTAAAAATAATATATCTTTTAAAAATCTCAGAAAAATATATATTCATACATGCCAAAAATAATATATTTTTCCCTTGTCAAAAATATGATATATTCTTGTAGTAATTGTAAAAATCATATTTTCATTTCCTTGGTGTCCAAAATATTATTTACCAAAATATACTTTGTGAACAAATTTTCCGGAATATTTTGTAAGTATTATTCCATAGTTCGGTTTTCACCAATATTTTGTGTACAAATTGTATATTTATTTTTTGGAATTTTGGTAATATTTTGGATTGCAATCCTTGATATTTTGATGTGTTATATTATTTCATGTCCTAAAATAATATAACTAATACACATAATATACAAATAATCACACACATGGTGTCTTCTAAATATATATTTCCTAAATACATATTTAGTCACTTTTATTTATAAAAACCAACCTCCAATAATTATAATTTTTGTAAAAAAAATTATGGCAAAGTTTATGAAACAATTTATTGTTGAAAACACACTTGTAAGTGCATGTTTATAAATATTTTCTAAGTGTTTAAATTTTTAGAAAATTTTGCCATAGTTTCCCCTAAAAATGGAGGTTTCCATGCTTTCAAGCATATCATTTTCTTTTGTAAAAAATCATCACAATCAATTCACAATCAACAATAAACAACCTTTACTTACCACTTTTGCCAAAAACAAGTGTAATCTAATGCTTCATGAACTTGAATATTTGTAAAAATTTGTAGTAACTTACTAGTGTTCTTAGTAAGCCTTGTTACCTTCTAAAGTGTGATTGATTCTTTAAAAACTTCATTTTTAGAGAATATAGATGTTTACAACTTATGATCATGTTTTCTAAAAATATTTCTTTATGAATTCTTCTTGTTACACAAGTGTTTCTACACTTGTTTAACCACTAAAAATAAGGTTTGTTTATTTAATAACCAAGATTAAATGAAACTTATATCTTTAACTTGGTTTCTTTGTAAAAACCATCCATACATCTTTAGATCTATATGATTAACAACTTACTTTGTTCATTATTTTTGAAGAAAACCAGTTGTTCATTCAAGTTCATGCTTCATGTGTGGATGATCTATCATCCTACAACATCTTCATGTTGGACTCTGTATGCCCAAGACACATATTAAATTGATGTGGCTAGTACGTTATGATCCAAGTCGAGTCATACCCAATAACAAGCTAGACAAACACTTATATTATTTATTTGTGATATGATCGAACAAATAAATACTAGCGCTTACAACATTTAGAAATTGGTTTTCTAACTAATTACACTTGACAAACTAATAAATTATATGGATAATTTATTTTGAGAGAATGTTTTATTTTGTTATTTAATTGGTTAAATAACATTTTAAAAGGTTATGAGATAATGCATAAAGTCTTGTAATATGATATGTTATATTTTATAAATGTTATAAAATATATACAAGACTCATATTTTATAAAAGAATTTGATTTTTTTTATAAAATAAAAGCTAGGCCGCCACCCCCCCTCCATGTTCTTCCCAAAGAAATGTTGGTCCAATAATGATACATGCACTTGCATGTGTTTTCATTGGGTGGTCTTCCCTAAAGGTTTTGGCCAATCATATTACATGCACTTGCATGTGTTATATGCCCTCTCATTGGATGATGTGGGTGGCAACTTTCTCTCTCTTGATTTAAATCTAATTTTGTATGACAAATGAAAAAAAGAGATGAACTTGAAAAACTAGAGAAGACTTGTAGAAAAGCTCTCAAAAATCGGCCAACATTGTGCAAGTTTTAGAAGATGAAATTCAAGTGTAAAACTTGAATTTACTCTCTAAAAATCGGGTCATGTATGGTTGATCAAAGGGGGTTTTTTCAAGTTGATAAATCAAGTGCAAGAACTCCATAAACTCCCCTCATATTTTCAGCCATGGTGGTTGATCAAGATGGAATTTTAGTGAGTTCATAGGTGTAGAAATCCTAGCTAGACACAAGGTGTTTGTTGGAAGGCTTGGGGTATACAAGCTTGAAGTCTTCTACACTTGAAGGCAACCGTTCAAGAAGCATCATCATCTTCATATCCTTTACTCCTTGGAAGGTAGTATTCTAAACACTCTATGGTTGTGTTTTAATTTTGATAGCATGCATGTTCGTATATGGATCCGGGGATTGGGTTTTACATATAAAATGGTTTTTGTATCTTGTAAGTAACATGTTTTAAATAATATTTTCCGCTGCGTTTTTTTTTATTTTATAAGGATAAAATACTTTGATAAACATGTGAAAATTCCCAACACTTCATTCTCTCATCTTGCTAGATTATGTTTTTAATCATGATCTAGCAAGATCATATGATGATCAACCTCAAATATATGAACAAATAACAATTAACAAGCAAATCAACACATAAACAACTTAGTTTCTTCATTATTCATGCTTATGTTCAAGTTTACTTCTTGTGATCTTTAGTGTTCTTCAAGATTATGATCATGTTTCTCCTTTTAACCACTTAAAATAGAAGTAAAATAGCAAGATCAAGATTCTTACCACTAGCACAAGGCTAGGGATGATCAAGTGTAGAAATCAAGTGGATAAAAGCAAATAAGAGAGGTCCTTCCACTTCCACAAGCTCCTAGCTTCTTTGTATGATCTCTAACACCTTTGTATGAGCTTGGATTGTATGAGGAAGATTGAATGAAGATGGATGTGTGTGGGGTGATGTTCGGCCGAGAGCTCCAAGGGGAAGAAGGAGAGCTTGTGTGTGTTTTGAGTGTGTGTGAAATGAAACCATGATCTTACATGTCTTACTTATAACCAAATTCAAGTGTTAACCCTTGGTTACTATGTTTAGTAAAGCACATGCATATCCATTTTAATATTGAAATAAAATCAACCAAATGGGTCCCTTGTTGGGGCCGTATACATGGGGGGGGGGGTAGTAGATTAGGCTTGAACCAAGTTAGTTAGTTTAAGGTTAATTTGTAAGTATCTAGTTAGTTATATTAGTTACTAGATATTTAGGAGGTGTTATGATGTTCGGGGATCATAACTAGCTTGGTAATGTTAAAACAGTGCTTCTAGTGTAAATTTGGTGTTTCGGGTAGTGTCCGGTTGGTTACTAGTTTGTTAAGGTGCTAAACTTGCAGTTTAGTGTGCTTTATGTACCCTTTTGTGACACTTTTGATTCCCGACACTTAGGAAAGCATTTAGGACCATTTAACCATATTTCTGCATAAAATTAGATTGTTAAAATGCTGATTAGTGCTGAATTTTGCTGAATTCAACACTTTGGGTAAGTTTTAGGCACTTTACGGCACTTAAACTATCACTAGAAAGGCAGTTTTGTGATCCTTACTTTCCTACACACTATACTAGTGTAGTACTTAGTTTCTGGCTCATTCTGTGTCTCAATACACTGTCTGTCTATGTGCTGAGTTCTGTCAGCATTTTCCTGATTTATTTGATAACTGTGCTAACTGTGTTTCGTGCATCATTTGAGTCATACAAGCTCTCATGCAATAATGACATATCATTTGCAATATGTGATGCACATGTATGTATATGAAAATAATCAGTAAGCAGTTAATTGTAATTCAGCACAGTCATTAAGCACTAATCAGGGTTTAATTAATTGTACAGATACCTGAATTTTGACAGTTGTCACATTCTCCCCCTATTAAGAAAATTTCATCCCGAAATTTTAAGCTTCACTACTAGCTGCAGGGGTGTTAGGGAATAAATGCGGATATTTAGCTTTTATGCGGTCCTCACGCTCCCATGTAAACTCTGGGCCGTGATGTGCGTTCCATCGAACCTTGACAAGTTTAACACTACTCCTCCGAGTCTTGTTAACTTCCAATCAGTAACCTCAACAGGTTCTTCGGTAAAGTGGAGTGTGTCGTCTATGTGAACTTCGTCAGCAGGGATGACCACTGTCTCTTGTGTTGGACTCTTCTTCAGATTAGATACATGGAATGTATCATGAACACCATTAAGTTCCGCTGGTAGTTCCAACTTATAAGCTACAGGGCCAATCCTTTCCAGGATTTTGAGCGGTCCGATAAATCGTGGGTTTAATTTACCACGCTTCCCAAAGCGTGCCACACCTTTCCAAGGTGAGACTTTTAACAAAACCATATCTCCCACTTCGAATTCCAAAGGTTTCCTTCTTTGATCCGCATAGCTCTTTTGTCGATCACGAGCCGCCTTAATGCGCTCTCGGATCAGCATGATCGTATCTGTCGTTTCTTGGACCAGTTCGGGACCAACTAGCTGTCTATCGCCTGCATCTGCCCAGCATAACGGCGATCGACACTTTCGTCCATAGAGAGCTTCAAACGGTGCAGCTTGAATGCTTGTATAGTAGCTGTTATTATAGGAGAACTCAACCAAAGGTAGGTGAGTGTCCCAACTGCCACCCAAGTCCATTACACAAGCTCGTAACATATCTTCAAGTGTCTGAATCGTTCTCTCACTTTGGCCGTCCATCTGTGGATGAAATGCGGTGCTCAGATTCAACTGTGAACCAAACGCTTCTTGGAAAGATTGCCAAATCCTTGACATAAATCTCCCATCTCTATCAGATATAATCGAGATAGGAACTCCATGACGTGCAACTATCTCCCTAAGATATAGCTTAGCTAGCTTACCTGTGTTATCATTTTCCCTGATTGGCAGAAAGTGCGTAGATTTTTCAGACGGTCTACGATTACCCAAATCGTATCATGACCTCTGGGTGTCTTGGGCAACTTCGTTATAAAATCCATCAAGATCTGCTCCCCTTCTAAATGGGTATCTCAGGTTGCTGTAGGAGACCTGAAGGCTTCTGATACTCGGCCTTCACCTTGGCGCAAGTCAAACATTTTCCAAGATAAGTTGCAACATCACCTTTCAATCTCGGCCACCAGCAGAAATCTTTCAAATCTTGGTACATCTTATCCGATCCTGGTTGGATCGAGTACCTTGATTTATGAGCTTCATCAAAGATCACATCTCTAAGACCTCCAAAGAGGGGAACCCAAATTCGTCCCATGAAACACAATGTTCCTTCCTCATTGGGTACCAACTGGTTCTCCATCCCACGGAGATATTCATCCTTCAAGTTTTCCTTCTTGAGAGCTTCTCTTTATGCAGCACGAATGCGCAACGAGAGGTCTGTCTGAATGATCATTTCTAAAGCCCTAACCCTTATGGGCTTAATCCTCTCTTTTCGACTCAAGGCGTCTGCCACCACATTCGCCTTTCCTGGATGATATTTGATTTCGCAATCATAATCATTTAACAACTCAACCCATCATCGCTGTCTCATATTAAGCTCTTTCTGATCGAATATGTGCTGAAGGCTCTTGTGATCAGTAAAGATCGTACATCGGGTGCCATACAAATAATGTCGCCAGATCTTCAAAGCCAACTCCACTGCGCCTAACTCCAAGTCACGCGTGGTGTAATTTTTCTTATGAGCTTTCAACTGGCGCGAAGCATAAGCGATAACCTTTTGTCGCTGCATCAGTACACAGCCCAATCCCTGACGCGAGGCGTCACAGTATACCATGAAGTCATCGGTGCCTTTGGGTAGGGATAATATAGGTGTATCGCAAAGCTTGTTCTTGAGTAGCTGAAAAGCTTCCTCTTATTTATCTCCCCATTCATACTTCTTGTCCTTTTGAGTAAGGGAGGTCAGTGGTTGAGCGATTTTTGAAAAATCCTCAATGAATCGGCGATAGTACCCTGCTAAACCTAGAAACTGTCGGATCTCGGTTGGCGTCTTCGGAGTTTCCCAATTCTTAATCGCTTCGATCTTGGTGGGATCCACATGGATTCCATCTTCGTTTACTACATGACCGAGGAATTGAACCTCACGCAACCAGAACTCGCATTTCGAGAATTTAGCATACAGTTTCTCCTTTTTGAGCAGCTCTAAAATGGCTCTAAGGTGTTGCTCATGCTCTTCCTTCGTCCTTGAATAGATTAAAAATATCATCGATAAACACAATCATGAATTTATAGAGATATGGCTTGTAAACTCAGTTCATCAGATCCATAAATACTGCCGGCGCGTTTGTCAAACCAAACGGCATTACCAGAAACTCGTAATGTCCATTACGAGTTCTAAAGGCAGTCTTGGGTATACTATCCTCTTGAATCCTCAGCTGGTGATAACCTGATCGAAGATCGATCTTGGAGTAGTAAGTTGAACCTTGAAGTTGATCAAATAAATCATCAATCCTCGGCAAGGGATACCGATTCTTGATGGTCAACTTGTTCAGCTCTCGGTAGTCAATGCACATACGGAAACTACCGTCCTTCTTCTTGACAAACAGAACTGGAGCTCCCCAAGGCGAGAAGCTTGGTCGAATAAATCCCTTGTCCAAAAGTTCCTGAAGTTGCGTTAACAGCTCTTGCATCTCGGAAGGCGCAAGTCGATAAGGTGCCTTAGCTACAGGCGCGGCGCCTGGAACTAAATCAATGTGGAATTCGACTTGTCGTTGCAGCGGCAATCCTGGCAAGTCTTCGGGGAAGACTTCAGGATATTCCCTTACCATAGGGATATTTTCCAGCTTTGGCTCTTCGGCTTCTTTATCAACAATGTGAGACAAAAAGGCAACACATCCTTTCTGTAAAAACTTTCGGGCCTTCAAACAATTGATAATCCTTAGAGGAGTATCGTGTTTCTCTCCGTGCACTACAATCGTCTCTCCATTCGCCAATGGAATGCGGGTAACCTTCTCATGACATACGATTTCGGCTCGGTTGCTTGATAACCAATCCATTCCGACTACCATGTCAAAACTTCCCAACTCGACTGGCAGAAGATCAAGCGTAAACTCATGCTCTCCGAGCTCTATTACACAGCTTCTAATTACTTCGTTTGCCTCTACTAGCTTTCCATTAGCTAGTTCTATTGAATACGGGATATCTAACTTACTGGCAACTAACCCAAGTATATCCTTAAATTCTAGGGATACGAAGCTATAGTCGGCACCAGTATCAAATAGTACAGATGCAAAGTGTTGGTTGATAGGGAACGTACCCGTGACTACATTCGGATCTTGGCGAGCTTCCCTAGCTCCAATGTTGAAGACTCTTCCTTGGGCTTGATTGTTCTTTGGGCAATCTCGCTTGAAATGCCCGACATCTCCGCAACTAAAGCATCCTTGTTTGTTCCCAGTACCGCCCTGGTTGTTGTTTTGGTTGCGGTTTCCATTACCAACTTGGTTTCCAGAACCACCACGATTACCATTACCTCCTTGATTTCCACCTTGGTTTCTGTTGCCATAACCGTTGCCACCACGGTTTCCGTTGCCATTACCATTTCCTTTCTGACCATTATTCCCATGACCGGCACCATACCAGCATGTCTCTTTGGCATGGCCAACTTTTCCGCATGTTTCACACTTTCCAGCTCTGCATCGTCCAGTGTGATGAAACTGACACACATCGCATTTGGGCAGGGTGCCCATATATCCTTTTCCTCTAATCTCAGCACCAGAAGTAGCACCTGTCTTAACCTTGGCTGGTGGATTCACATCTCTCTTCTTGTTACCACTATTGTTTCTTTGGGTACCCTTCTTGAAATTGGAGAACTTCCTTTTGTTCTCTCCTGATGACTCAACATGAGTCTCCTTCTTCTTTCCCTCAGAGATTGAAAACTTGTTCAATCTAATGGCTTCCTCTGTCAGTGCCACGCTCAAATCAATGGCCTCTGTGATTGTTGGAGGCTTCGAAGTAGTCACCATGCTCATAATTTGGGGTGCCAATCCCCAGATGAAGCGTTCAACTCGCTTGAACTCCGGCTCTACCATGTAGGGGACCACACGAGACAGGTCATGAAATCTCTGTACGTACTCAGCAATCTTGGGTTCATCCATTTTCAGATTCCAGATCTCGGTTTCCAACTTCTGAATCTCAGCTCTCGAGCAATACTTCTTGCGCATCAGTTCTTTCATCTCATCCCAGGTCATAGCATACGCTACTTCCTCACCTAGAGTCTAAACCTGAAGGTTCCACCAGGATAGAGCTCCGTCTAGGAATAGTCCAGAAATGTAAGTGACCTGGTGCTCAGGCGCACACTTGCTCATTCGCAGCACAGAATCTGTCTTCTCAGCCCATCTTACAAAAGCTACAGCACCTCCAGTGCCGTCAAAGTTCAGAGGCTTACAATCAAGGAACTGCTTGTAAGTACAGCCTGTACCAGCAACATCATTCACAGCAAGCATTAGCAAACGCACATGGAATGTCCAAACGTATCATAATGTGTTTTAAGTGACTTAAACATTACTGTGAGGTGGGTTATTTCCTGAGGTACCTCCGCTGTGTTCAGGCCTCATGTTGTGCGATTGCTTGTGAAATCCGTTCTTGCAGTTCCGCCTCTGTTATGGGCAATTGATTGCTCCCTCGAGGAGGCATCTTCTATAAAGAAGATTGTATAGGTCAGGCCTTAATCATATAATAAGTGTATAGTATGTATATGTAGTAGCATTCATTGTAGCAAGCAATCAGGTAATTAGCACAGTTATAACACAAGCATGTAATTTAACAACGTATTTAATGAGAACATTACGATTGAGCTTTTCATTAATCATCGACCACACATATTGTTACATGTTTTACAAAGTATCATATCAAAAGGGAATACATGGTCACACTACCCTTGTCCAAAATGTCTATCAGTCTACAATAGTCATACAGTCAAAAAGTGGTCTCCAAAAGGCTTCACTAGCTCGACTCAATAGCGGTGCTCTCATCAAAAGCAAGCTACCGACATAAAACCAAAAACTGTCTATGCTGATGGTGGTGGAGGAGGAGGAGGAACAAATAGCAAGCTGCGCACGTGCGCAAGCTCCTCCTTAAGATCATAAACATGATGCAACAAATAACTGATCTGCTGCTCAACGGTAAGAAAGCGAGTGTCAAACTCGGGAAATGGAGTAAGTGGTGCAGGAGGATGTGAAAATGGGGATGATGATGAACGAGGAACAAATGCGGGATGACATGGACATGGCAAAGGTCACGGTGTCATCTTAAGCTCTAAAATCCTGCGACTCATGATCTCATACTGGAGCTGCAATGATAGAAGTAACTCATCCCGTGTATAACCAGTAAAATGTGAGGGGTGGTAAGGATCAGAAATTGGCATAGTGTAAGGTGGGAACCATCTAAGTGGCTCATCAAGTGGTGAAGAAGTAAAATGAGCAGTAGGTGCAGACTGAGGCATGTGAGGGAGAGCTGCTGATACATGAGGGTCATGGCTAGGCTGCTGGCTAGAAGTGCCTTCCCTTGGACGGGGTGCTGGTATATCCTACAAGAAAGCAATAGGCAGGTTGACACGGTGCACATCTGACTCTATTGGATGAAAAGGAGCAACATCAACGGGTGCAGGTGCAAGTGGAGGAGTGACTGGCTCAATAACAGGAGGGTTAGCGGGTGCAGGGATTGGATCAGGTATGAGGGGTGCAATATCAGGTATGCCAAATGGAACAGGGTCATGATCAGGCAAATGCTCAGGAGCAGGTACCGGCTCATGATCAGCGGGTGCATCAACAGGCTGATCAACAGGGATAAAATCAAGCTCAAGTCCAGGCTCAATGTCATGTGGAGGTATGGGTGCAGCTGACATGGCCGTCTCCTCATCAGAGTCAGTGGCATAATGTCGCAAACCAACTGCCTGTAAGGCGGAAGATGACATAGACTCAAAGGAATCTGGAACGGAGTGTAAGCTAGAGTCAGAAGAAATCTCGATAACAGGAATCCCCAAAAGTGGAACATCAACAACGTCCTCATCGAGCTCCCCATCGCCATTGTGACACCCCAGGAAAACCAGGAAAACCATACAACTTAACTAGCTTCTTCAGTAGGTACGTACCAAATTTCGGGACAAAATTTCTTTCAACTTGGGGATAATGTGACAACTCGTATTTCAGAACTGATCTATGTGTTTAATGTAAACGATGTGAACGTTATGTGATTATGTGAACATGTTGATTAATTGAATGCTATGTTGTTATGATTATGTGATTATGTGTAACGAATGTATGTATATAAATAACTCGGGTCGCACAACAACAACCCGATCGTACAAGCCTTTGGGCTTTGGTTCCTTACCACTCTCGGCCCACACTCTTTTGTAATTGAACCGAATGGGAAGCCCATTAGGAGGGTTTGGCCACTCCCCTATATAAGCCGATACACAACCTTTGTGAGGTTTTGCCTCCCCATTATTTGCTAACACACAACACCACACAAAACCCTAATTCTCTACTCTCTCCTTCTCTCCTCTCAAAACCGACGGCAACTCATCCCCGCCTTCCGAAGCTTTCTTGTTCGGATCATTCTTGTTCCACCTTCGGATCGGTTAGTATTTCACGATTTATGTTTTGTTAAATGATGATATGATTCCATGCTTTGATATAATGATTAGGGTTGTATGTGTGATGAACAATGATGTTTATGTGATGATGTTTATGTGGATCGGATTGCGTGATATTGATCTAAGAACCGATTAGATGCAATGTAAACGGTTGTGTTTGTGTACTCGGATTAAAGACACGATCGAGTATAAATGTTGTATGATTTGAATTCCATGATCTAATAGTTATGTATAGGTCGTTGCTATGTTTTGAATATGACTCGAATTCATAAAGATTCTGTGATAAGAACCTTGTTTTGATTGATTAATGGATTGGTTAGAAACCTTTGATTATGTTATGGCAAATATGGAAACTGTTAGAATAGAGAAACGGATGGCATGATTTTAGGAAGACACATAACTGATCGCACAAGATCAGTCGCACAAGTGCAATCACACAAGCTCTTGAATCACACAAGAGCTCAATCGCACAAGTGTCTGGTCGCACAACACAGACACACAAGTTATAGAGTGAAACTGATTAAGCACTAGGTACAACACCACATTGCATGATCGCACAAGACCTTGTGGATCGCACAAGACGGTGCCGATAGCACAAGGCTTGGGCCACACACGAACGTTAGGACAGTTGGGTATTAAAGCCTAATGTCTATTAGCACAACCCAACTGGATCGCACAAGTTGTTCGGATCGCACAAGTCCATCTGGATCGTACAAGAGCAATGCATGTTATTATTTGGGCTGTGTATTTTGTTGGGCTTGTTTGTAAACTGGGCCGGGTGTGTTTTGGATCGCACAACCTGTTATGAGTCGCACAAGATGTGCTGGACGCACAACAGGTTGGGCCGGGTATCTTTGGGCTTCTAGGGGTGAATCACACAAGGCTGTTAGACTTATGCAAGCCCAATCTCTTGTATCGCACAAGCTTGAATATGTTATGTACTTGACTGTTAATGTGTGCCATGACCATTACGTGCTCGTAACCTGTTAGCATGTGTGAAACTTATGTGCACTACTTGAAACCAAAACCTGACTTGTATGGTAACCATGTTAGGACGTGGTTGACCACATATAGCTCAAGTAACCTTTTCGTGTATCTGCCGAGCAAACCTAGGTGAGTTCAAACTCTTTCCAAGGCATGGGATTTCCAAGGGTTGGGAATGGGTTAATGATTTAAACGGTAACTACAACCATCCTCTGTGGGTAGGATGCCAAGATTACACACTGGACCAAACCTCTATCATGAAGTCCCTCATTTACATCGACTTAATCGCCGAGGCCTATGGCGAGCGGGTCATTAGTTAATAGTGCTATTAGGTTTAACAAACCTCACACCGTGCCAGTCGGACGGGCGTGTACTAATGGACTATGGGCAAAGGGTCAATGCTGATAGACATTGACTTAGGGCACCACTTATATTTTCGTAGTAGTCGATACGCACGGTCTAGTAACACATGGGAAGCCCCCACTAATCTTCGCAAACATGTCTGGGAGACCACGATACGAATTAATACGATACATGGTTTACAAAATGAATATATGATTTACGAATCAAATGCTATAACTAAACAACCAACTGTGAACTCGCTCAACTTTGTTGTTGGCTCGTTGTTACATGCCTTGCAGGTCGTTAGGTACTCATGGAGCTTGCACAGGGAGGCGCAGTCGTTGTGGGACATGGCAGTGTGTGCCATGCTAAAAACATTACTTTATTTCGTACTTAATACTTACATTGGGTTTTACAATTATGCTTCCGCTAAACACTTAACTACGTTTTTTATTTGAAACACCTTTCATATTGTGTGGTTGAATTTTACTTACTTGTTATGTTCAATATGATTGGTGGCTTGATCCTGGTCATGTCACCCCTCCAAGCGGTGATACTCCGCGCATGGGTTTTGGGGGTGTGACAGATTGGTATCAGAGCCATTGGTTATAATGAACTTGGTTTTAATAAGGGAAAAAGTTTTTATTAAAACCAGACTATAACCTGTACAGTGCTCAACGATCCACAACAACGCTTCGCTCCACGTGCAAGACTCAACATTCTAGGTGATATGATTTATGTTTACATTGCCTACTTGCTAGATTACATAGAACTTTGCTCATGGTATGTTTAGATAAACGTAACAACTATTGTTTGAAAACACGTGTGTGCTTACTCTCTTCTGTCATCGCACTTTCGCGAACCCCTCTCACTCATGTTCCTCTTGATATGAAGATCATGGCTGGACGTGTTAACATGACTCAAGCCCAGTTGATGGCACTGATTAACCAACAAGTTGCTGCGGCACTTGCAGCCGCCCAAGCAGGAGGCCAGCATGCTCAGTCACCTGCGTGCACGTTCAAAACTTTTAGTCGTCCTAGTACTTTCAGTGGCACTGAAGGGGCCGTTGGACTCCTCCATTGGTTTGAGAAGCTCGAGTCAGTCTTTGAAATGTGTGAATGCCCTGAGGCTCATAGGGTGAAGTATGCCACTGGTACTCTCGAAGGCGTTGCGTTGACTTGGTGGAACGCACAAGTACAAATGTTGGGGCTGGTAGCTGCCAATGCCACCCCATGGAACGACTTTAAGGAACTAATCAAGCGGGAATACTGTGACACCTGTGTCACTCCAACCATCAGAAAAATGCCAAACCAATGAAATATTGTATTTCATACTTGGGATTTGTAAAAATATGTGTATCGTTTGCACATATCAACTCTTGTTCGATTTCAAGCTCTAAATCGCTTTCTGGAAGGTTATACGTGCACTGATGCGTAAATGTAACCAGTTTAATGCAACGAACACTCCGGAATAGTGAAATAGGCTTAACATACCTTAAATAACCTTTACATAACTTAGAAATAAGTTTTGAAGGCTTTGGTATGGCAAAATCAAGTTAAATCGCTTACAGGGACTAAACTTGACAAACTGCAAAAGTATGTCAATTTGAACTGTAACGAACATTTCGGAACATGACCATAAGTTAAACACACCTTAAATATCCTTTATATAGCTTAGAAATAGGCTTTGAGGGGTTCGGTGTGCTAAAATAAACTTTTGGGTCCTTCAGGGACTAAAAGTGTCAAAAAGTGCACAAGTTTGCATTTTCGCGCATAACTTACCTTCTGAATACATCCGGACATCCAAAAATTTATGTAAGCACTAAAACATTTTATTTTAGTGTTTGGCATAAGAAAAATCCATTCGTCTCGTCATTTGGATCGTTTTTCGCACTTGTGCGCATTCCGTCGTAATTAAGCGAACATCGCGTTCGTATGACCAAACGAACCAACATCCGACATATTTTTGAGCATGTTTCATGTCCACAATGTTTAGGAAACATTTTAGGGCCTTAAAGTTGGCTTTACGGGCCTTAGAAGTGTCGGAAATGGCCTTAAACACGTGCAGGGGCTGAAACTGCCATTTTTGAAAGTTATATGCTGATCAGAAGGGCCAGGCGGCCCGCCTGAGTTTATGCATATCCTGAAGCGGGCCGTGTACACCTATCAGAACAGATTTGATCAAACAGTCAGCAGATTCCAGCTGTTTGATCCTCACCCACACATTCTCAACTGCCTATTCAGCTCATTTAGACCCATTTTTAGTTACCACAACAATTGGACAAGTGTACGCACAAGATTCAAGCACGGTTTCCATGAAACGATCTTAACGGTTACCCGAAAACTATATATACCCATCCACCCCCATTGCTAAAACCACTAGAATCTGATCCTAGAAGCTCTAAGTTGAAACCATTGTTTCATACCTGAGCTACTTAGATCACGATTAGCATTCGGGGACCCTTCGTAAGTATTCTTTCGTTCTTTTATTGCTTTTCGAGTCCGAAAGTCAAACTTTGTTTGACTTTCAGCGTTGACCAGCTTATGGTCAATGCGAAGTTCGTTTGAACTTCGCAACGTGATTGTAATCACGATGGTTATAGTCCCTTGGGACTATGCCTACTGATTACCACGTTGTCTAGGGTCGTAGGATAAGCGATCTGATAAATCGCTTATACCTTCGAACCCGACCCAGTTTGGTCGATCATTAGGATCCGACCAAATACATTAGGTGACCATAGTATAGGGCATAACCTTCCGAGGTTATACCTTATGGTCGCTTCGTTAAGTAGTTGTATGATAGGTTGTATATATGCCTTAGGTAAATTACCAGAATACCCTTTTTATGTATAATTGGTAATTAAGCATATGTAACCTAAACTTTTGTCACATAACTGATTATGTAACATGTTTAGGCATATAACACTTGTCATAGGACTAGTTAGACGTTCCGAACGCGTTTTACGCGAACGACGCGTTAAAGTAGCATAAGCTACCTAAACGGGTCGTAATGGGTCGTAAGCTTTCAGGTTAGGTTTCATTTAGTTTGTAGGCTTTGTTAAACCATATGACACGAGTCTCTATACTCGTTTGGTTTACGAACCCTCATTCTATCAGATCTTCCGATTTAGGTCCGGTTTATTAACATAGTTACCTATATTAGGTGCCGTTTGATATCCGCGATCTCTAGCATTGTTTGGTTGTTACTCAAGGACTACTGAGCAATCTCAAGTGAGTACATAGACCCCTCTTTTACTGTTTTTCCAAACTGTTTTGGGGTGGAACACATGTGCCTATTTGTTACTTTCATGCTTTCCATGTTTTCACATCATATATCTGCTATGTTCGTTAGTACATTATAGTACATGATTTCATTGCATTTCATGCTAGGTGTGCCCATTGTGTGCATTACTTAGTACATCGTTTTACACTACATTTCATGCTAGGTGTGCCCATTGTGTGCATTACTTAGTACATCGTTATACATGACATTTTGACATGGTTTTGACATAGACATTTTTACATAGACATTTGGACATAGACATTTTTCACAATGGTTATATATTACATAATTTACATCTTGATATAAACACTTTGACATATTATTCAATACATTTGGCAATTGGTTTAAACATAGACATCTTACATTGCTTTGGTTTGGTTTGGTTTGAGTAAGTGATTAAGTAACGAGGCGTGTGTAATATGATACAAACATGGTGGATACGCCGCTGGTACTTCCTATATATAAGTGTTTGTATGGTATTACATATCGTAGCGTTATTTGAATCATTTCAGTTTGAGATATATAACATTTATTACAAATATCATATTTTTCACAGGACATTGTTATATAAACAACTTATCTTATACAAACTCATTCTTACATGGTTATTCATTTAACCTGACAATTATTTATACATATCATCTGATCTTATCGATTTTCAAATGATTTACAAGACAAAGCAAATTACAAGGTTCATGACTAAACATTTTCTCAAACATAAGTCATGAAACCTATTTTCACAAAACCTATGTATCTCACAGGCATTTTTATGCTGACGTACCTATTTTCACATGGGTTTTTCAGGAGCTGTTGCATAAGATGATCAAGATACACATAGGCAGACTTGGGCTTTAGTGACAATAAAAGATGCAAGACTAGTTAATTATGTTGTATTTCTTGTTTGTTAAGACATTGTAACACTTTTAATCAATAAAACGAAACTTCAATTGCCATGGATTTGAAACAATTAATTCTGTTACAACACTCCCCGACGTTTCCGCCACGTTTTGTATGTTCCACGTGGTCGGGGTGTGACAAATACTGTAGTCGTGATGACATCCACAAGCTGGAAGTGGAGTTCTTTAACCTGAAGATGACGGGGTCAGAGATAGAGGCGTATACGAAAAGGTCAAACGAGCTGGCCATCTTGTGTCCAACTATGGTGGATCCTCCCATCAAGCGTATCGAGCTGTATCTCAAGGGTCTTGTACCAGAAATTCAAAGCCATGTGACTTCGGCTAACCTTGCTACCATCCAGGATGTTACTCGTCTTGCTCATCGTCTCACAGACCAGGCAGTGGAACAGAACAGGCTGCCTAAGCGTATAGGTGCTACTGCTACTACTACTTCTGCTACTCCCAGTGACAACAAAAGAAAGTGGGATGGAACCTCTAGCAAGGGTTCGACTACGGTTTAGTCCCAGGTACAGAAGCGAAAGATCGATGACTACCAGAGTCCTGGTCAGCAATCTTCTGGTAGTCAAGGGCAGGGTGGATATTGAGGAAATCACCCAAAGTGCAATAGATGCAACAGACACCACAGTGGTCAGTGCAACAAGGGTCGTTGTCAGAGGTGTCTCAAGATGGGGCATGAAGCCAAGGATTACAGGAGCTCACGACCTGCGAATCAGAACCAACAACAACAACCAACAGCTCCACATAACCAGCAGCGACAACGAGGTAACAGGGGATGCTTTCAATGTGGTGCTGAAGGCCACTTCAAGCGGGACTGCCCCCAGTTAAATCAAAATCCGAACAATAACAACAACAATAATCAGGGCAATGGGAACAACAACGGGGGAAACAATGATGGAAACAATGGTGCCAGGGGTCGAGTGTTCGTGCTGGGTCAGGGTGACGCAAGGAATGATCCTAACGTAGTGATGGGTAAGTTCCTTCTTGACGACTTTTATGTTACTGTTTTATTTGATTCGGGTGCCGATACCAGTTATGTGTCTCTAAAAGTTAGTCAAATGCTCAAGCGCACACCAACACCTTTGAACACTAAGCATGTCGTAGAGTTAGCGAACGGTAAGAGTGTAGAGGCCACACACATAGTTAAGGGTTGTAATCTCGTCTTAGCTGGTCAGACCTTCTCTATCGACCTCATTCCCATCGTTCTTGGTAGTTTCGACATTGTCATTGGGATGGATTGGTTATCCCAACAGCAAGCAGAGATCCTTTGCAAAGAGAAGATTGTTCGTATTCCCCGTTCTGGTAAAGAACCTCTTGTGATTCAAGGCGATAAGAGTGGTGCTGTGGTGGGCATCATTTCTTTTCTCAAGGCCCAGAAGTGTTTGCGAAAGGGCCACACTGCTATTTTAGCACTCGTTACTGACGCATCAACGAAAGAGAAGAAGATAGTGGATATTTCAGTTGTACGCGACTTTCCTCAAGTGTTCCCTGAATATTTACCTGGGCTACCGCCTCATCGCCAGGTCGAATTTCAGATCGAGCTAGCTCCTGGAGCAGCACCCATAGCTCGAGCACCTTATCGCTTAGCTCCAACCGAACTGGAAGAACTGTCTAAGCAATTGCAAGAACTCTTGGAAAAGGGTTTCATTCGTCCTAGCTCTTCGCCCTGGGGAGCTCCAGTGTTATTTGTGAAGAAGAAAGACGGTACCTTCCGCATGTGCATAGATTACTGCGAACTGAACAAGGTGACCGTGAAGAATCGCTATCCTCTCCCACGCATTGACGACTTGTTCGATCAGCTGAAAGGGTCGAGCTACTATTCAAAGATTGATCTGAGGTCAGGCTACCATCAACTGAGAGTCCGGGACGAGGATGTCTCCAAACAGCATTCAGAACACGCTATGGCCATTACGAGTTTCTGGTCATGCCATTCGGGCTAACAAACGCGCCTGCAGTCTTCATGGATCTTATGAACAGGGTGTGCAAGCCTTACTTGGATAAGTTTGTGATTGTATTCATGGACGACATTCTGATTTACTCTAAGAGTCAGGAGGAACATGAGCAGCATTTACGACTCATTTTGGAACTTCTTCGAGCAGAACAGCTGTACGCCAAGTTTTCAAAATGCAACTTCTGGCTTCGTGAAGTCCACTTTCTAGGCCACGTGGTAAACAAGGATGGGATTCATGTTGATCCATCCAAGGTAGACTCAATTAAGAACTGGCCTGCACCTCGCACACCAACAGAAATTCGCCAATTCTTGGGTTTGGCAGGTTACTACAGGAGGTTCATCAAGGATTTTTCCAAGATTGCGCAACCTCTCACTTTACTAACTCAGAAAGGAGTCACTTACCGTTGGGGTGAGCCACAAGAATCTGTATTTCAGCACCTAAAGGATAGACTTTGTAGCGCACCTATTCTCTCATTACCTGAAGGCACCGACGATTTTGTAGTTTATTGCGATGCATCTATTCAGGGTCTTGGGTGTGTATTGATGCAACGTGACAAGGCTATTGCATATGCGTCACGTCAACTTAAAGTTCATGAAAGGAATTACACCACACACGACTTGGAGCTGGGAGCTATTGTTTTCGCACTCAAGATATGGAGACATTACATGTACGGTACCAAGTGCACTATCTACACCGATCACAGGAGTCTCGAGCATATCTTCAAGCAAAAGGAGTTGAACTTGCGACAACGTCGATGGGTCGAGCTATTGAATGATTACGAATGTGCCATCAAGTACCATCCAGGCAAAGCCAATGTTGTGGCCAACGCCCTCAGTCAAAAGGATACTACACCTAAGCGTGTACGCGCGTTACAACTCACTATCCAATCTAGTCTTCCTGCAAAGATACGAGATACTCAGGTAGAAGCATTGAAACCAGAAAACGTCAGGGCTGAAGCCCTACGCGGCTCAAGGCAACGGTTAGAACAAAAGGAAGATGGCGCCTACTACGTAACAAGACGCATTTGGGTCCCACACTATGGCAATTTACGAGAACTTGTAATGGATGAAGCACATAAGTCCCGTTACTCAGTACATCCTGGTTCGGATAAGATGTACCACGATCTCAAAACTACATACTGGTGGCCTAGCATGAAAGCCCACATAGCAACCTATGTTAGCAAATGCTTGACTTGTGCGATAGTCAAGACCGAATATCAGAAACCATCGGGTCTACTTCAACAACCAGAGATACCACAATGGAAATGGGAGCAAATTTCCATGGATTTCATTACTGGCCTGCCTAGATCTCAACATGGAAATGATGCTATTTGGGTGATCGTGGATCGACTCACAAAGTCTGCACACTTCTTGGCCATCAAGGAAACGGATAAGTTCTCTACCCTAGCAGACGTATACCTGAGGGAAGTGGTTTCAAGGCACGGGGTGCCAACCTCTATCATATCAGACCGTGATGCACGTTTTACTTCAGAACTGTGGCAAGAAATGCACAAATCTTTTGGCTCTCGATTAGATATGAGCACAGCTTATCATCCACAGACGGATGGGCAGTCTGAACGCTCCATCCAAACCCTTGAAGACATGCTTAGGGAATGTGTGATTGACTTTGGCAACGGCTGGGAAAAGCATCTGCCACTAGTGGAATTTTCGTATAATAACAGCTACCACACCAGCATCCAAGCCGCTCCGTTTGAGGCATTGTATGGGCGTAAATGCCGATCACCTCTTTGTTGGGTAGAGGTTGGCGACAGCCAAATCACTGGCCCAGAACTTGTGGTAGACACAACAGAAAGGATTGCTTATCATCCACAGACGGATGGGCAGTCTGAACGCACCATCCAAACCCTTGAAGACATGCTTAGGGAATGTGTGATTGACTTTGGCAACGGCTGGGAAAAGCATCTGCCACTAGTGGAATTTTCGTATAATAACAGCTACCACACAAGCATCCAAGCCGCTCCGTTTGAGGCATTGTACGGGCGTAAATGCCGATCACCTCTTTGTTGGGCAGAGGTTGGCGACAGCCAAATCACTGGCCCAGAACTTGTGGTAGACACAACAGAAAGGATTGCTCAGATACGACAACGCATGGCGGCAGCTCGCGACCGTCAGAAAGCCTATGCGGACAAGTGCAGGAAACCACTCGATTTCCAGGTTGGGGATCGAGTGCTACTCAAAGTCTCACCCTGGAAGGGTGTTGTTCGTTTTGGCAAACGAGGCAAACTTAACCCACGATACGTCGGACCTTTCAAAATCTTTGAGAAAATAGGCAAAGTGGCCTACAAACTAAACCTACCCGCAGAACTCAATGTAGTTCACAACGTTTTCCACGTGTCAAATCTGAAGAAGTGTCTGTCAGATGAGACCTTCATAGTTCCTTTGAAGGAGCTCACTATCGACGATCAGCTGCGATTCGTCAAGGAACCAGTACAGATTACGAACCGAGAAGTTAAGGTTCTCAAGCGCACTAGAATTCCTCTTGTTCGAGTTCGTTGGAACTCCCGTCGTGGCCCAGAGTTCACCTGGGAACGCGAAAACCAAATGAAACAAAAGTATCCCCAATTGTTCGAGAACAGTACAACCACTACTGAGGCTGAAGCTACTGCGGAATTTCGGGACGAAATTCCAAACAAACGGGGGAAGGATGTGACACCCCAGGAAAACCATACAACTTAACTAGCTTCTTCAGTAGGTACGTACCAAATTTCGGGATGAAATTTCTTTCAACTTGGGGATAATGTGACAACTCGTATTTCAGAACCGATCTATGTGTTTAATGTAAACGGTGTGAACGTTATGTGATTATGTGAACATGTTGATTAATTGAATGCTATGTTGTTATGATTATGTGATTATGTGTAACGAATGTATGTATATAAATAACTCGGGTCGCACAACAACAACCCGATCGTACAAGCCTTTGGGCTTTGGTTCCTTACCACTCTCGGCCCATACTCTTTTGTAATTGAACCGAATGGGCAGCCCATAAGGAGGGTTCGGCCACTCCCCTATATAAGCCGATACACAACCTTTGTGAGGTTTTGCCTCCCCATTATTTGCTAACACACAACACCACACAAAACCCTAATTCTCTACTCTCTCCTTCTCTCCTCTCAAAACCGATGGCAACTCATCCCCGCCTTCCGAAGCTTTCTTGTTCGGATCATTCTTGTTCCACCTTCGGATCGGTTAGTATTTCACGATTTATGTTTTGTTAAATGATGATATGATTCCATGATTTGATATAATGATTAGGGTTGTATGTGTGATGAACAATGATGTTTATGTGATGATGTTTATGTGGATCGGATTGCGTGATATTGATCTAAGAACCGATTAGATGCAATGTAAACGGTTATGTTTGTGTGCTCGGATTAAAGACACGATCGAGTATAAATGTTGTATGATTTGAATTCCATGATCTAATAGTTATGTATAGGTCCTTGCTATGTTTTGAATATGACTCAAATTCATAAAGATTCTGTGATACGAACCTTGTTTTGATCGATTAATGGATTGGTTAGAAACCTTTGATTATGTTATGGCAAATATGGAAACTGTTAGAATAGAGAAACGGATGGCATGATTTTAGGAAGACACATAACTGATCGCACAAGATCAGTCGCACAAGTGCAATCACACAAGCTCTTGAATCACACAAGAGCTCAATCGCACAAGTGTCTGGTCGCACAACACAGACACACAAGTCATAGAGTGCAACTGATTAAGCACTAGGTACAACACCACATTGCATGATCGCACAAGACCTTGTGGATCGCACAAGACGGTGCCGATCGCACAAGGCTTGGGCCACACACGAACGTTAGGACAGTTGGGTATTAAAGCCTAATGTCTATTAGCACAACCCAACTGGATCGCACAAGTTGTTCGGATCGCACAAGTCCATCTGGATCGTACAAGAGCAATGCATGTTATTATTTGGGCTGTGTATTTTGTTGGGCTTGTTTGTAAACTGGGCCGGGTGTGTTTTGGATCACACAACCTGTTATGAGTCGCACAAGATGTGCTGGACGCACAACAGGTTGGGCCGGGTATCTTTGGGCTTCTAGGGGTGAATCACACAAGGCTGTTAGACTTGTGCAAGCCCAATCTCTTGTATCGCACAAGCTTGAATATGTTATGTACTTGACTGTTAATGTGTGCCATGACCATTACGTGCTCGTAACCTGTTAGCTTGTGTGAAACTTATGTGCACTACTTGAAACCAAAACCTGACTTGTATGGTAACTATGTTAGGACGTGGTTGACCACATATAGCTCAAGTAACCTTTTCGTGTATCTGCCGAGCAAAACAAGGTGAGTTCACACTCTTTCCAAGGCATGGGATTTCCAAGGGTTGGGAATGGGTTAATGATTTAAACGGTAACTACAACCATCCTTCGTGGGTAGGATGCCAAGATTACACACTGGACCAAACCTCTATCATGAAGTCCTTCATTTATATCGACTTAATCGCCGAGGCCTATGGCGAGCGGGTCATTAGTTAATAGCGCTATTAGGTTTAACAAACCTCAAACCGTGCCAGTCGGACGGGCGTGTACTAATGGACTATGGCAAAGGGTCAATGCTGATAGACATTGACTTAGGGCACCACTTACATTTTCGTAGTAGTCGATACGCACGGTCTAGTAACACATGGGAAGCCCCCACTAATCTTCACAAACATGTCTGGGAGACCGCGATACAAATTAATACGATACATGGTTTACATAACGAATATATGATTTACGAATCGAATGCTATAACTAAACAACCAACTGTGAACTCGCTCAACTTTGTTGTTGACTCGTTGTTACATGCCTTGCAGGTCGTTAGGTACTCATGGAGCTTGCACAAGGAGGCGCAGTCGTTGTGGGACATGGCAGTGTGTGCCATGCTAAAAACATTACTTTATTTCGTACTTAATACTTACATTGGGTTTTACAATTATGCTTCTGCTAAACACTTAACTACGTTTTTGATTTGAAACACCTTTCATATTGTGTGGTTGAATTTTACTTACTTGTTATGTTCAATATGATTGGTGGCTTGATCCTGTCATTTCACGCCTCTAAGCGGTGATACTCCGCGCGTGGGTTTTGGGGGTGTGACAGCCATGAGCATCATATGGGGGACCATCAACAAACAGATCAAAATCATCGTCAAAAAGATCATCGAATGGCCAATCCTCAGGAGGAATGACCACTAATGGAATAGGAGCGAGGATCGGTGCCATGACATGCTCACCTTCAGGATGACTGATGATAAGATGATCGTGCACAGGAATGAGAATAACAAACGGATCCTCGTTCGGGATACCATCAGCAATCGGTAAATCATCTCCGAAATCAGGCAACGTAAATGGCTGAAAATCATCATCTTCGTCGGACATCATCTCCGGGTCACTCTCAGTATCGGAAGTAAAGATCTCTGGCTCAAGGACAATCTCATCGTCAGAAACAATAGCCATAGGATCATGGTCATCAGACAATCCGCTATCAGATGATGACATGGTATCTGTAACATAAAATCACCACATATGCATATATATTAACTACTAACATTAAGCATGAAATCAATGACAAGGCAATCATGTATCCTTCCTAGTCTCCCACACTAAACTACCTAGTCTTCCTAGACTAAAACACCTAGTTTCCCAGACTAAACCTCCCAGTCTCTCAGACTGAACCACCCAGTCTCTCAGACTGAACCACAAGCATAAACCTTGAAAAGTGTTTCGTGTCCCTTTTTGTTTGTAAAAATGTTTGTTTTCCTGGATCTGGGCATTTCGTGTATGCAATGAAAACATGTTGTAAAAATATTTTTATGAGAGCCCTAATGATTGTAGTCTAGACTCGAGAAGAAATCCTAGTTCGCTACAATCGAAGCTCTGATACCAAGCTGTCACACCCTGACTTTTGCAGAAGCGTGATTATGTGTAACTTACTTAATATCATTGCATCCAATCATAACAACAACTATATGATAAAAACCATAAATAGTCATCCATCAAATTAAGTTAAAAACATCACAACATCGTTGTTTGAAACATAGACTCCAAATTTAAGTTTTACAAACTATATGAATTGTTTAGAGTTCCCTAAGGACTCGTCAAAAGACTTTAGATAAAATCAGGCTTTGGTAGATGTGTCTCGTCCAGGAATAAGACACACTAACCAAACCCTAAGACAACGGATGACATCCTTTATTCTTAACGCAGCTTGAAATATCCAACGCCCGCCAGATCCACTATTAATTCCCTGAAATACATGTAGTTTTAAAACATCAACAAAAGTTTAGCGAGTTCATGTGTTTGTTTGTGTGTATAAATAAAACCTTGTAATCATTGTATGTATATATGTTTTGTAAATCCCGGAATGAAAGCAAAACAAGGAAACAGATCGATTAATGGTTTGCAAGGCCATTAACATGCGTGCAATGGCGTAGGAAGGCTCAAACCTAGCAGATTTTGTACCGGGCCTCCGGCTGTATGACATAGTCACCTCATGGGCAAAACCCCGGTCTATATGGGTGTGGGCTCGCTACACCCAAATAGATCTATCACTCATGCCCCTCGGTCCTAACACGAGGATTAATGGTCTTAGGAGTGCGCCTACCCATTCACATGATCTACAGTACTTTCCATAGCTAACCATACCAATTGTAATTATTTGTAATCATTTTATTACATGTACTTCACCCCCGAAGTTATAAAACAAAACAGTTTACAGAAAAGGGGGACATGAACTCACAGTCTTGCGTCTTCAACCAACGTAACTCAAGCTCATTCGGTAAACACGACTACCTACAACGTACTATGATCTATTAGACGAGCGGGTCGTGCCTTGACTTAGTATTAATGTCTTTGAGTTAGGTTTCTTTTGTGTCCTCGATATTATTCCAAGTTATATAATTATTTGTTAAAATAATTATTATTTTAACTTAAATTATATTTATTAAATTTTGGAATAATTGTTAAAACAATTATTTTAAGTTAATACTTCCCAAGTATTTATACTTGTATATCTTTCCCAATGATGGGTGTATTTGTATTTGTATTTGTATCCTTACACTTGTATATTTTGCCATGTATTAGAGTCGTATTCCGGTGTGTATTCATACGTACGAGAATACGTATTTTTATTGTATTCATTATGTATTCTTATACTTAATTTCGTATTAATCTTTCCGGAATATTATCTTTAATAAAAGTCCACCAATATATATTTCCAATATATATATATATATATATATATATATATATATATATTGTAATAAATAATATTTAGAAAAATTAGTTATAATTTTTCTTTTGGCAACAATATTTGTATTTTCTCATAAGTTTCAAAAATAATATATTATCATTCCCAACTTTGAATATATATATATATATATATATATATATATATAAACTCATTTTTCTTCAAAAATTATATATTTCATATTTACTTGAGAAAATATATCTTTCACCTCAAAAATCTTGTATTTCGTGTTTGTGTAAGAAAATATATATTTCTTAAAAAATAATATATCTTCTAATCTCAGAAAAATATATATTCATACATGCCAAAAATAATATATTTTTCCCTTGTCAAAAATATGATATATATTCTTGTAGTAATTGTAAAAATCATATTTTCATTTCCTTGGTGTCCAAAATATTATTTACCAAATATACTTTGTGAACAAATTTTCTGGAATATTTTGTAAGTCTTATTCCATAGTTTGGTTTTCACCAATATTTTGTGTATAAATTGTATATTTATTTCTTGGAGAGCTTGTGTGTGTTTTGAGTGTGTGTGAAATGAAACCATGATCTTACATGTCTTACTTATAACCAAATTCAAGTGTTAACCCTTGGTTACTATGTTTAGTAAAGCACATGCATATCCATTTTAATATTGAAATAAAATCAACCAAATGGGTCCCTTGTTGGCGCCGTAGACATGGGGGGGGGGGTAGTAGATTAGGCTTGAACCAAGTTAGTTAGTTTAAGGTTAAATTGTAAGTATCTAGTTAGTTATATTAATTACTAGATATTTAGGAGGTGTTATGATGTTCGGGGATCATAACTAGCTTGGTAATGTTAAAACAGTGCTTCTAGTGTAAATTTGGTGTTTCGGGTAGTGTCCGGTTGTTCGATTGGTTACTTGTTTGTTAAGGTGCTAAACTTGCAGTTTAGTGTGCTTTATGTACCCTTTTGTGACACTTTTGATTCTTGAAACTTAGGAAAGCATTCAGGACCATTTAACCATATTTCTGCATAAAATTAGATTGTTAAAATGCTGATTATTTCTGAATTTTGCTGAATTCAGCACTTTGGGTGAGTTTTAGGCACTTTCCGGCACTTAAACTATCACTAGAAAGGCAGTTTTGTGATCCTTACTTTCCTACACACTATACTAGTATAATACTTAGTTTTTGGCTCATTCTGTGTCTCAATACACTGTCTGTCTATGTGTTGAGTTCTGTCAGCATTTTCCTGATTTATCTGATAACTGTGCTAATTGTGTTTCGTGCATCATTTGAGTCATACAAGCTCTCATGCAATAATGACATATCATTTGCAATATGTGATGCACATGTATGTATATGAAAATAATCAGTAAGCAGTTAATTGTAATTCAGCACAGTCATTAAGCACTAATCAGGGTTTAATTGATTGTACGGATACCTGAATTTTGACAGTTGTCACATCTTGCCTCAAAAAAAAGTTATGACCAGGTTTATATTGTTAAAATATGTTATTTAGTATAACATATCAGTAGGTAAAAGGTTTTGTATCACATTCATGATTAAAAACCATTTTAAGTGCCAAAAGGGCGTTATCGTCATTTAAGGACGTAATACAAGAACTCGTACGTAAACTCAGTTTATAAACTGAATTGATATCCCAAAATAGTCTAATTACGATATTACAACAGCAGGTAATGAGTTTACTATAATAAATTATGTTTAAGACCGTTCTATGCGCCGAAAGGGCATTTTGGTCACTTTAAAGCGTAATTTACGATATTATACGAAAACTCGGTTTATTATCAGATTTGTAACATAAAAATATGTTAAACATGTTAACATATTAGTACCTAAATCATTTGTAAGTTCATTGGTTTTTAAAACCTCATTTTTAAATAAAAGGGCAAAATAGTCAAAGGATGGCATATTTACGGAAACTCGCATAAAACTCATATTACTATTACGATCGTGTAATATAACCTTAGAGGGTTATGCTATATCATAATACGATCATTACGGGACCTTAAATCAGTAGCATACTAGTCTAATTCGGTTCATAATCGAAAATCAAAGCAGAAGTCAAACTTCACGACTTTTGGTTGCGAACCAACCGTAAAAATGGAATTGACGAGCCAAACATGTTTACACATGTTCTAATAATTATTACCAAGATCGTAATTATTTCAAAAATTTGCACCGTTGACTTTTTAAAACATTAATATGTTGACTCATCAATTGGCCAAGCAAACGTGATTCTTAGGAGGTGCCCTTTTGAGGGATTAACACCTACCTAATTACGATCACGTAGCCATGTTCGTAGCGAACAATGGCTGGAGCATTAAGGTCTAAACTGAAAGTCAAAGCGTTTATCGAAAACGCTTGACTTTCGGCCTTAAAAGCCTAATAAACGAATAAGCCACGAAAGGAACACTTACAAGTGGTCCTAGGGACTGAATAAAACTCAAAGGGAAGTTCCCAATTGCTCAGGATCCTCCACAAGAGAAGTTAGAAAGGAAGAAGGAGATGTGCAAGTTTTTAAATGAAACTAACCACCTATTTATAGTGTTAGGAGGATTCATGGGATAATTACAGGTGTTAGGAACCCTCCTAAGATGTATACAAGTGTCCTTAGACGTGTCCAATACTAGGTTTCAGCTCATATTTTTGAATTAATGGAGCATTGGTGGTTTGTGTGAGCTGCAAGGAAGAAACTGGTAGCTAGAATTTACTTTCTGCGCAAAACAAGTCATCGCCGAACGCCACGATGAAAGCCTTTTGTCGTTGCATGACGTCACGGCTCCAAATGGGTTTCAAAGTTTGGCAGATTTAGTCCCTGTACTTAATTTGTTGTGTTTTGACGGTTTTAACCTCTTTTAACCCACTTTCTGGGTTGCGTAAAGGCGTTAAGGCATAAGTAACTTGGTTTATGCCCGAAAATGTCGTGAATGTCGGTTCGTTCGGTCGTACAGTCGCGTTTTTTGCTTAATTGCGATGAACGCTTTAACGAACGCGAAAACGACCCAAATTGCGCAACGAATGATATTTTTGCATCCTTATCAATAACATATAAGATATTAGGTATGCCCGGGATATGACCGAGCATGAAATGTTCCGGGTTCATTAAAGGTCACTCAGAGGTATGAATTAACATGTTGACGCTTTTAACCCTTCAATATCACAATTTCTTGAATTAAATCACAAACGGTTTCGTACGTCCAAAAAGTGGCTCGTTAAATAATACGAATACTATAAAAGGTCATTCAGAGGCTTAGTTTAAGCATGTTGACACTTTTAATCCCTCTGCATTCATACTTTTCAATTTGGAAAAAATAGTCCCTCCTAATCAACGTTTGACATAATTAGGATTAGGGACACATGTCAACACATTATTGGACACGATTTTATGAGGTGTTACATCCTCACCCCCTTAAAAGAAATCTCGACCTTAAGATTTGTTCAAGGTAATACGGTTAGTTCCGTATTATAGTAGGTTTCAACCTCTCAAGAGTATCCTGGGTCACAATGGGAATCCCATTTCTCATTTACGAGGGAAACTTGGAGCTTTTAAAATTTTATGGTCCATAATGGACAAGGTTTTTCAATAGACCTTAAGCTCACGTCTAAACGTCATGGCGAAACATGACAAGTGCTTATCAGCTAAGCAATTTGCTGGAATTTTCTAGAGATAATAGTATATTTAGTATCTTAATCCGATACTATAGACAATAGTACTTCATAAGGAGACTCGATGTTGTCTTTATATAACTTAATTTGTCGGAATTATAAATTTTCCTTAATTGACAAGAAGCGTCGACTTAGTAAGTCTATCAACTATAATTCACATCGCGTCATTGCCATAATTTATCTTAGGTAACTTGTAGATTAGATCCATTGTTACCATTTCCCAAATCTATGTCGGATTTTCCAGTTCATTATGCAGACAAAAAAATGGTCTACGATGTTCGACTCACTTGCGCACATTCTAAGCATTATGCTTCCTAGGTGGCTATGAACTTCTCATGTCCACCCACACTGTTGGGATTGAACCCTACAAAGGAACAGTTGATAAAGCCAAAACTGGTTAAGAACAGTGGATCCTTCATAACCAGTTGTTTGTACATATCTTTCCCCTTGACAGTGGCTCTAAACAACTGATAGACTCAAAGTACTGCTTATTACAACTGCTGCTGATCTAAAGACTAATGAAGATTAAAGTGTTGAAGCTCAATAGTACTGCTGAAGACCAATGCACTGCTTAGCATACAACAGTGGAATGAAGTATCAGTGGTTGTATAGATCAGTAGTTGTAGTTTGTTAGGAGGTTAGATGTCACTTTCATGGTGACGTCAGCCGAAGATGCTCAGTGGTTGTCTTGTACTATAAATAGAACAGCACCCTGTACTGTTATGTTAGCTCTTTTCTTCTAAGTCATTTCTATATGAACAATCAGTGAGCTTAGGCTGAGGGGGAGATCTGTGCATGCATGCAATTGTAATTGATCTTTGTAATAAATACAATCATTCAATTCGATGTTAAACATGTGTGCTTAAACTTTTCTTCCATTGATTGTGTGTTAAAAGTTTATTTCATCTATTCCACTGCAATTTATCTCTGTTTCACTTTCATTTTGTTTAAACAAACACAATCTAACAAACTCAGATCCTAACAATTGGTATTAGAGCTAGGACAGTCAAACTTGATCTAACAATCATTTTGACGTAAAAGTTCAGCTCAATTTCGTTGTTACTTTCGATTGTTCGTTTTTAGTTGAAAAACAGAGTAAGGTATAATCACATACAAAAGTTGATTATTTAGTACCTGTAAAATAACCAGAATGGCGTCACAATCACAGGACAACACAATTAACACTGGTTCACTCTTTAAACCACCTATGTTGGTCAGATCTGAATACAACATCTGGCAGCGTAGGATGGGTCACATCTTAGCCCAACAAAACACAGGGTGTTGGAGGTCGGTTATCTTTGGACCACATGTTCCAATGGTGCCGAGTGCTGAGGATCTAAAAGTTCTTGTACCTAAGAAAATTGAAAACTATTCTGACCAGGATTTTCATAAAATTGAACTGGATGTCAAGGCATTTAGCATCGTTGCATCTGCCCTTCCAAATGAAATTTATGCTGGGCTGTTACACTGTAACAGTGCCAAGGAATTATGGGATGCACTTAAGGAATAGTTTGGTGGTACTGAAGAAGTAATTGAAAACAATAGAGAGGTTTTGAATCAACAGCATGAAACCTTTTGTCATGTCAAGGGTGAATCATTAACACAACAGTTTGAACGCTTTAGCTGTCTCATAATTGAACTGAAACTTGTTAATGTTAAATTTGCTAAATCAACTCTAAATAATAGGTTTCTTAGGTCACTTCCTGAAAAATGGGACACAATTGCTTTTGTAACCAGAAATTCTGTTGGGTTCAAAGAGTTAACACTGACTCAATTTCATGGTAGACTCCTCACCTATAAGAGTGAGTTGAACCAGAAAAAGAAGTTACAAGAGTCAGGGAAGGTTGCTGATGACTACACATTTGGTAGCACAACACTTCTTGGTCAAGAGGAACCTGGTAATAGTAAGGATCAGAGTTATGATCATTACATTGACACAACTGCTGGTGGAGCTTTTAACAACTCTGATTCTTACTCAGCTAACTATGCTTTCGCAGCTAGTAGTGAAAACCAGGTTTCTGACAATCTCTCTTTTGAACTCAATGATCTCCAGCACTTTGATCCAACTGATCTGGAGGAGATGGATATTTTGCACCAACCTGCACTGCTGAGTGTTAGAACCAGCAAGTTTTATAACAGAACAGGGAGAAAATTTCCAGGGTTACATGGGAACTTGAAAGTAGGGTTGGATAAATCAAAGATCAAATGCTACAAGTGTAATAGGTTAGGTCATTTTGCTAGAGAGTGTAGGAGCCAAAATAGTGGACCAATCATCATACACCCTAGCTCTAGACCACAAACTAACCAAACTACTGTGTAGTATTCCCAATATGCCCCTGCTGCTCATGTAAACACTGCTCATTATGCACACCTTCCAACCCCTGTTTCTATGCACTATGTCCAAACCATTGTTCCCCAGATACAGTATGTCCAGGCCCCAGCTCCTCAGGTTCAGGTGCAACAAGTTGCACCTCAATAAGCTACAGAAACAACTATTCAAACAGATCAGCAATGCTTTTTCACCCAAGGCTTTGTTGATTGGAGTAGTTTCCCTGAGGATCTAGGTGATGAAAACTTTGCTCTATATGCTGAGAATGTTGTTTCTAGTGATGAATTCTGTTTTGCAGCATTAGAGTCAATTCCTGAACGGCTGGAAACTGAAGAAGGAACATCCAGTGCAAAAACAGTGGATACAATTGCTGAAGCAGTGGTTATTGCTGTTGTTGGTGAACAACTGTTGGAAGAAAATTCAAAAACCCTATTGGGACCACTGTCTGACCCCTGGTCTGCTGAAGAAAAGGAGAAGAAGCAAGAAGAAAGTGAGGAGAAAAAGCCAGAAGATTGTGAACATGTCTGTGATTGTGCCATGATGGCTGCAACTAAGTTATCACCCCAGGTTCTTAAAAACCTTTGTTCAGACAAATGCATCATAGCATTTGCAAACATCAAGGAGGTGAATGAAAACCTTAGAAATAAAGTGTTAAATGATGAGATACAATTTGAAAAATCTTTAAAAGAATTTAAAATCAATTTTTTCAGAAAAAGAAAATGAGATTTGCAGCCTCAAACATGAGCATAGCATAACCAAGGACCAACTTCAGGCAATGATAGAAAAATATCAGTCCTGTAAAAAGGAGTTGGAATCCACCCAAATTGTAACACCTGTGCCTCCACGGCCAACAAACAAATACCGAACCAATGAAATATTATATTTCATATTTGGGATTTGTAAAAATATGTGTATCATCTGCACATATCAATTTTTGTTTAATTTCAAACTCTAAATCGCTTTCTGGAAGGTTATACGCGCACCAATGCGTAAATATAACCAGTTTAACGCAACAAACACTCCGGAATAGTGAAATAGGCTTAACATACCTTAAATAACCTTTACATAACTTAGAAATAAGTTTTGAACCCCTAAAGAAGGAACAAACTTTTCGCTAAATCCTCCAAGAGGAAATTTTGGCTTAAAGAAGTTCAGTTCTTTTGGGGTCATGTAGTCAACAAGCAGGGTATTCTTGTGGACCCATCCAAATTGCTGCAATTAAGGATTTGGTTCCCAGTATGCTTTAAATACCTGTGTCCAAAGATAACAAATTAAACTATTATGCGATTATGTGATTACGTGTTATGTGTTCTCCTTTATGTTTTTGTGTGATCCGATTTTCAAAATCCTCATAGAATCTTTCATATCTATATATGAGGGATTCATAGTAGGATATTAAAAAAGGTACTACCTTAAATCCTTAATGGGCTTCTACGTGGTAGTTAAGACCCTTGGGATTATATAGTACCATTCCATGACTCGAAGAGAGACCCTTTTAGCGGTCTAGTCAAAAAGATTGATTCACAATTTGGTTAAAGAACGACATCTAGTGATGTAGCTGAACAGACTCCTTGTTAGTCTATTTAGATCATTTATTGATTTAATTAAAAGGACTCTATGGCGGTCTAGTCACACTCATCACAGGATTGTTCATTTGGTTTTACCCTACACATTATAAAATAGACTGTGTAAACTGTGCAAGGAATTGTCTAATTATGGACGCGTACATAATTATGAAATTTAGTGCACAGAAACCCAGTAATATTTATTATGTGTAAGAACCAATAGTGACAACAATAACGAAATGTGAACGATGTAATGGAGGTACGGTGGACGCACCAATGACGCTTCATATACTTGTATATAAGTAACCCTCTTACATTGCAAGCATAATGTTATTAAGGTTACTAGAAGTTCAGAACCCTAACCAATGTTGTTCGATCTTTTCAACTTCATGTTTTCAAGCTCTCACAAGTTTCCTCTAAATAAATTTCGGGACGAAATTTCCTAAAGTAGGGGAGACTGTAACACTTGTGCCTCCACGGCCAACAAACAAATACCGAACCAATGAAATATTATATTTCATATTTGGGATTTGTAAAAATATGTGTATCATCTGCACATATCAATTTTTGTTCAATTTCAAACTCTAAATCGCTTTCTGGAAGGTTATACGCGCACCAATGCGTAAATGTAACTACTTTAACGCAACAAACACTCCGGAATAGTGAAATAGGCTTAACATACCTTAAATAACCTTTACATAACTTAGAAATAAGTTTTGAAGGCTTTGGTATGGCAAAATCAAGTTAAATAGCTTACAGGGACTAAATTTGACAAACTGCGAAAGTATGCCAATTTGAACTGTAACAGACATTCCGGAACATGACCATAAGTTAAACATACCATAAATATCCTTTACATAGCTTAGAAATGGGCTTTGAGGGGTTCGGTGTGCTAAAATAAACTTTTGGGTCATTCAGGGACTACAAGTGTCAAAAGGTGCACAAGTTTGCATTTTCGCGCATAACTTACGTTCTGAATACATCCAGACATCCAAAAATTTATGTAAGCATGACTATATTATATTTTAGTGTTCGCCTTAAGAAAAATCCATTCGTCGCGTCATTTGGATCGTTTTTCCCGCTTGTGCGCATTCCGTCGTAATTAAGCAAACATCGCGTTCGTACGACCAAACGAACCAACACCCGACATATTTTTGAGCATGTTTCATGTCCATAATGTTTAGGAATCATTTTAGGGCCTTAAAGTTGGCTTTACGGGCCTTAGAAGTGTCGGAAATGGCCTTAAACACGTGCAGGGACTGAAACTGTCAAAATGGAACATATTTTCTGATCAGAAGCTCCAGCCGGCCTGCATTATATTTGCCTGATCCTGAAGCGGGCCGCGTCCGACTTCCTGACCAGATTAACTTCATCTAACAGCAGATTGCAGCTGTTTGATTCACAACCACACACTCACACATGCTTAGTCAGCTAATAAGGATCACTTTTGGCTACCATAAGGTTCCGACACTTGTACGGATGCGATTAAAGCACGGTTTCCATGAAACGATCCTAACGGTTCGGGTATTCCTATAAATACCCATCCACCCCATTGCAAAACTTACAAGAGTCTTAATTTGAGAAACTCTAAGTTGAAACCATTGTTTCATACCTGAGATTCTTGGATCGAGATTAGCATTCGGAGACCCTTCGTAAGTATTCTTTCGTTCTTTTATTGCTTTTCGAGTCCGAAAGTCAAACTTTGTTTGACTTTCAGCATTGACCAGCTTATAGTCAATGTGAAGTTCGTTTGAACTTCGCAACGTGATTGTAATCACGATGGTTATAGTCCCTTGGGACTATGCCTACTGATTACCACGTTGTCTAGGGTCGTAGGGTAAGCGATCTGATAAATCGCTTATACCTTCGAACCCGACCCAGTTTGGTCGATCATTAGGATCTGACCAAATACATTAGGTGACCATAGTATATAGGGAATAACCTTCTGAGGTTATACCTTATGGTCGCTTCGTTTAAGTAGTTGTATGATAGGTAGTTTATATGCCTTAGGTAAATTACCAGAATACCCTTTTCATGTATAATTGGTAATTAAGAATATGTAACCTAAACCTTTGTCACATAACTGATTATGTAACACGTTTAGGCATATAATACTTGTCATAGGACTAGTTAGATGTCTCGAACGCGCTTTGCGCGCATGACGCGTTAAAGTAGCGTATGTTACCTTAATGGGTCGCGATGGGTCGAAAGCACTTAGGTTAGTCTCAATGTAGTATGTAGGTCTTGTTAAACCATATCATATGAGTTCCAATACTCATTTGGTTTACCAAGCCTCATCCTATCCGATCCTCCGATTTAGGTCCGGTTTATTAACATAGTTACCTATATTAGGTACCGATTGATTCCGTGCTCCCTCTAGCTTTGCTTGGTTGTTGAAGACCTCTAAGCATTCTCAGGCGAGTACATTATTCCCCTCTTTTACTGTTTTCAACTGTTTTGGGGTGACTCATATGTGCTACATGTTTTATCTGTGGTTTCAAGAACGATTACAATGATTTCAAAAACTAATAACAATTTCAAAAAGTGAACAAACTTGTTGGTTGAAGTTACATAACCAATGACATTCATTAGCAATGATCAAGCCGACCAGTATTAGGTTATGGTACCATAGGATCTGACGAATCCCGTTATTCTCTATACCCATGGTTATGTGTGGGTGTTTTGGGTAACGACTGAATCTGTAATTATTAATTTACCCTTTGGTAAGGGTTTGTTAAGAACGAGAACGAGAGCGAGTTGGAACGATGAACGCGTCAAGAAGGTTTGAATGTTATTAGAGAAACGACCATAAAGTAGTTTCACAATTAAAACAACAAGAACGATTTGAACGATTTCACAAAGTGATTTAACGATTGGGAAAACATTTGGACATGATTTACATTTGATCATGCATTTCCACAAAACATAGTATTGATTTAAACCAAGTTTTACTTCAATACTTTGTTTTGTGCGTTTCACCTATGGTTTAGTTGATGCATTTCACTAGCCATACATATCATTTTGGTTATACATTACATGGTTTACATTTGACACAAACACTTTTAACATTGGTTATACATATTACATGATTTACATTGGACATGAACATTACTTTGGTGGTTTGGTTTGATTAAGTGATTAAGTAACGATGCGTGTGGAATATGATACAAGCATGGTGGATACGCCGCTGGTACTTCCTATATATAAGTGTTTGTATGGTATTACATATTGTAGCATTACTTGAATCATTTCAGTTTGAGACATAGAACATTTTATACAAGTAACATACTTTTCACAAGACATTGATTTACAAACAACTTATCTTATACAAACTCATTTTACATGGTTATTCATTTAATCATGCATTATTCTCTTATTTATACATAACATCTGAACTTATTATTTTTCAAATGATTTACAAAGACAAAGCAAATTACAAGGTTCATGGCTAAACATTTTCTTAAACAGAAGTCATGAGTCTTATTTTCACAAAACCTATGTACTCGCCAGCATTTCTTTACTGACCTCGTTTTCACATGTGTTTCAGGTATTGTTGAAAGATATCGATTGATAGGATGCATGCTCACATAGGACTGGACAAGGCCTTAGTGACTCAATAACAATGATAGACAATTTTTAAATTATGTATTTAGATTTCCAGACGATGTAATTATCCAATGTTTAATAAAACGAAACACTTTTTGGTATCCATGGTTATGAAACAATGATTCTGTTGCAACACTCCCCGACGTTTTCCGCCACGTTTGGTTGTCCTACGTGGTCGGGGTGTGACAGAAAAGTTGGTATCAGAGCCAATGGTTATAGGGAATTAGGTTATTAGTAATGCTTTGACCTAGTCTATAACCTTCTTAGGACCCTAACGCGAGTTTACTTGCGTTTAGTCATAAAACAATACCGTCACCTATCCTTAGGCGACGATCACAACAAGAACATAAATTTCAAAACCTCTTTGAAAACTAATCATCTGTTCTAGGATGATTGATTACTAGGTTTTGAACTCTCTATTGTAAGGTTTTGAACCCTCTGTTGTATGGTTTTGAACCCCTTTGAGTTTTCAAAATCTCGTCAAGGTTTTGGGTTTTAAATAATGTGAACACGTGCAAACTGGAAGGGTGAATGCCTGTATTCTGGGTTTTCTGTCTAGGCAAGCACTTCGTATACATCTCATCAGACTCGAGACCAGTTGTGCTTACCTGGGAATTCTTGGGATGAGTGTTCACTTATAGCGAGCATGTCTTCGCGATACATTATTTTGACCCATTTACTTTGATTAGTCATTGTGTGTCGGTTGTTGCTTTGTAGTAACAAACAAATGACCACTATCCTTGCTTTCATCAGATTTGTTCCATCTCATTCTTTTCGTCTAATTCTCTCACTCGTTTCCTTTCATGTTTCCTCTTTTAGAATGCCTCCTCGACGCGAACACCAGATAGCGACTGCCGAACTGGCAGAAATCATTGCGCAGCAGATGGCTGCTCAATTCCCAGTTTTCATTGCTCAAATGAACCAAGCCAACAACAACAACAATGGTCCATGCAAATACAAGGATTTTAACCAGGCTAAACCACTCAAGTTTAGTGGTTCTGAAGGAGCGACTGGGCTTCTTCAATGGTTCGAGAGCATTGAGAATACTTTCCGTCATGTTCAGTGTCCGGAAAATCGCAAGGTTGAGTTTTCTTCGAGTGTGTTTCAGAAGAGGGCTCTCACATGGTGGA
This sequence comes from Helianthus tuberosus, assembly GCA_030545235.1. Lineage (NCBI taxonomy): Eukaryota > Viridiplantae > Streptophyta > Magnoliopsida > Asterales > Asteraceae > Helianthus > Helianthus tuberosus. The sequence continues at coordinate 88,343,311 of CM060444.1, forward strand.
ATGGGGTTATGAGAGACCGAGGTGCAGAAGTTGCTCTAGCACAGACATGGGCTGAACTTAGAGCCCTTATGATGAGGGAATTTTGTCCTCGTTATGAGCAACGAGCTTTGGAGAAAGAGTTTGATGACTTGAAACAAGACAGTGGCGAACATAGGGCATATACTGATAGGTTTGAAGAGTTGAGTCTGCTTTGCCCGACAATGGTTACCCCACTCGACAAGGCTATCGAAAGATACATCGACGGCCTACCTGACTCGGTACAAGACATCCTTACTGGTAGTAGCCCTACCACACTCCGTCAGGCAATCGAGTTAGCTGCGACATTGACTGAGTCACAGATTCGGAAGAATAAGTTACACAGAAAGGGTGACAAGGGTAAGAAGCAGGGATCTGACAAGGAGGGTAGCAAGAAAGGTCAAAACAAGAAGGGTAAGGAAGGTGAGACGTCGAAGAAATCAAGAAAGCGAAAGGATGCTCAGAACTTTGCTGTTACAGCACAGACTGCTCAGAACCCGCGGAACCCACCAGCTCAGCCACCTGCAAAGAAAGCATATGCCGGTACCGCACCTTATTGTGCATGCTGCAACGGTCATCACTCGTTACAACAAGCTTGCTGGCAATGCACGACATGTGGTAAACTTGGGCATTTGGCCAAAGTTTGTCATTCGGGACAAAATCGGGCTGCTCAGGTTCAAGCTCCGGATCAAGGGAATGCTACGAGATTTCCACTGGGTTCATGTTTCAACTGCGGAGAGATTGGTCACTTCCGCCACAACTGTCCGAGACTGGAGAATGCAAACGCTAACCCGAATGCGAACGCCAACGTCAATGTGAATCCAGCACGTGGTCGAGTGTTTAACATCAATGATGCACTCAATGATGAAGGAGTGAACAATTAGCATTTTGTATTTCCTCTGGTTGTTATCTTGTAACATTTAAAGACAATGCGGTTGTTATATAAATAAAAATTTGTGGTTTTTATTTTTAACTAATGCAATTGTATGAATGTTTGATCCAACATTATGATGTCAACACAAAGACAAAACTACTCGTGTGGTTCTGTCATTTTTATGATCATTTGTGATCTCCCTAAGAACCACAAACGCTTGTTTCTTTTAAATCTAAAGCATCTTATCGTCTTGCACCGTTCGAGATGCAAGAATTATCAAAACAGCTTCAGGAGTTGTCTGATAAAGGATTCATCCGTCCGAACTTTTCACCTTGGGGAAACTTCTGTCCTCTTTGTAAAAAGAAATATGGATCTTTTCGAATGTGTATCGATTAACGTAAGCCTAGTAAGCTTACCATCAAGAATCGATTTCCCCTACCTTAAATCAACGATTTCTCCGATCAACTGCAGAGCGCTTCATGCTTTTCCAAGATCGATTTGCGTTCTGGGTATCATCAACTTCGTATTCTCGAAGAAGATATTCCCAAAACGGCTTTCTGCACGAAGTATGGCCATTACGAGTTTACAGTCGTGCCTTTTGGGGTTGACAAATGCTCCAGCCATCTTCATGGACTTAATAAATAGAGTCTGCAAGCCTTGTTTGGATCAGTTCGTCATTGTTGTTATTAATGACATTTTGATCTATTCATGTTCCAAGCCGATCACAATCAACACCTTCGTTGACATTGGAACCCCTAAAGAAGGAACAAACTTTTCGCTAAATCCTCCAAGAGGAAATTTTGGCTTAAAGAAGTTCAGTTCTTTTGGGGTCATGTAGTCAACAAGCAGGGTATTCTTGTGGACCCATCCAAATTTACTGCAATTAAGGATTTGGTTCTCAGTATGCTTTAAATACCTGTGTCCAAAGATAACAAATTAAACTATTATGCGATTATGTGATTACGTGTTATGTGTTCTCCTTTATGTTTTTGTGTGATCCGATTTTCAAAATCCTCATAGAATCTTTCATATCTATATATGAGGGATTCATAGTAGGATATTAAAAAAGGTACTACCTTAAATCCTTAATGGGCTTCTACGTGGTAGTTAAGACGCTTGGGATTATATAGTACCATTCCATGACTCGAAGAGAGACCCTTTTAGCGGTCTAGTCAAAAAGATTGATTCACAATTTGGTTAAAGAATGACATCTAGTGATGTAGCTGAACAGACTCCTTGTTAGTCTATTTAGATCATTTATTGATTTAATTAAAAGGACTCTATGGCGGTCTAGTCACACTCATCACAGGATTGTTCATTTGGTTTTACCCTACACATTATAAAATAGACTGTGTAAACTGTGCAAGGAATTGTCTAATTATGGACGCGTACATAATTATGAAATTTAGTGCACAGAAACCCAGTAATATTTATTATGTGTAAGAACCAATAGTGACAACAATAACGAAATGTGAACGATGTAATGGAGGTACGGTGGACGCACCAATGACGCTTCATATACTTGTATATAAGTAACCCTCTTACATTGCAAGCATAATGTTATTAAGGTTACTAGAAGTTCAGAACCCTAACCAATGTTGTTCGATCTTTTCAACTTCATGTTTTCAAGCTCTCACAAGTTTCCTCTAAATAAATTTCGGGACGGAATTTCCTAAAGTAGGGGAGACTGTAACACCTGTGCCTCCACGGCCAACAAACAAATACCGAACCAATGAAATATTATATTTCATATTTGGGATTTGTAAAAATATGTGTATCATCTGCACATATCAATTTTTGTTCAATTTCAAACTCTAAATCGCTTTCTGGAAGGTTATACGCGCACCAATGCGTAAATATAACCAGTTTAACGCAACAAACACTCCGGAATAGTGAAATAGGCTTACCATACCTTAAATAACCTTTACATAACTTAGAAATAAGTTTTGAAGGCTTTGGTATGGCAAAATCAAGTTAAATAGCTTACAGGGACTGAATTTGACAAACTGCGAAAGTATGCCAATTTGAACTGTAACAGACATTCCGGAACATGACCATAAGTTAAACATACCATAAATATCCTTTACATAGCTTAGAAATGGGCTTTGAGGGGTTCGGTGTGCTAAAATAAACTTTTGGGTCATTCAGGGACTACAAGTGTCAAAAAGTGCACAAGTTTGCATTTTCGCGCATAACTTACGTTCTGAATACATCCGGACATCCAAAAATTTATGTAAGCATGACTATATTATATTTTAGTGTTCGCCTTAAGAAAAATCCATTCGTCGCGTCATTTGGATCGTTTTTCGCGCTTGTGCGCATTCCGTCGTAATTAAGCAAACATCGCGTTCGTACGACCAAACGAACCAACACCCGGCATATTTTTGAGCATGTTTCATGTCCATAATGTTTAGGCATCATTTTAGGGCCTTAAAGTTGGCTTTACGGGTCTTAGAAGTGTCGGAAATGGCCTTAAACACGTGCAGGGACTGAAACTGTCTAAATGGAACATATTTTCTGATCAGAAGCTCCAGGCGGCCCGCATTATATTTGCCTGATCCTGAAGCGGGCCGCGTCCGACTTCCTGACCAGATTAACTTCATCTAACAGCAGATTGCAGCTGTTTGATTCACAACCACACACTCACACATGCTTAGTCAGCTAATAAGGATCACTTTTGGCTACCATAAGGTTCCGACACTTGTACGGATGCGATTAAAGCACGGTTTCCATGAAACGATCCTAACGGTTTGGGTATTCCTATAAATACCCATCCACCCCATTGCAAAACTTACAAGAGTCTTAATTTGAGAAACTCTAAGTTGAAACCATTGTTTCATACCTGAGATTCTTGGATCGAGATTAGCATTCGGAGACCCTTCGTAAGTATTCTTTCGTTCTTTTATTGCTTTTCGAGTCCGAAAGTCAAACTTTGTTTGACTTTCAGCATTGACCAGCTTATAGTCAATGTGAAGTTCGTTTGAACTTCGCAACGTGATTGTAATCACGATGGTTATAGTCCCTTGGGACTATGCCTACTGATTACCACGTTGTCTAGGGTCGTAGGGTAAGCGATCTGATAAATCGCTTATACCTTCGAACCCGACCCAGTTTGGTCGATCATTAGGATCTGACCAAATACATTAGGTGACCATAGTATATAGGGAATAACCTTCTGAGGTTATACCTTATGGTCGCTTCGTTTAAGTAGTTGTATGATAGGTAGTTTATATGCCTTAGGTAAATTACCAGAATACCCTTTTCATGTATAATTGGTAATTAAGAATATGTAACCTAAACCTTTGTCACATAACTGATTATGTAACACGTTTAGGCATATAATACTTGTCATAGGACTAGTTAGATGTCTCGAACGCGCTTTACGCGCATGACGCGTTAAAGTAGCGTATGTTACCTTAATGGGTCGCGATGGGTCGAAAGCACTTAGGTTAGTCTCAATGTAGTATGTAGGTCTTGTTAAACCATATCATATGAGTTCCAATACTCATTTGGTTTACCAAGCCTCATCCTATCCGATCCTCCGATTTAGGTCCGGTTTATTAACATAGTTACCTATATTAGGTACCGATTGATTCCGTGCTCCCTCTAGCTTTGCTTGGTTGTTGAAGACCTCTAAGCATTCTCAGGCGAGTACATTATTCCCCTCTTTTACTGTTTTCAACTGTTTTGGGGTGACTCATATGTGCTACATGTTTTATCTGTGGTTTCAAGAACGATTACAATGATTTCAAAAACTAATAACAATTTCAAAAAGTGAACAAACTTGTTGGTTGAAGTTACATAACCAATGACATTCATTAGCAATGATCAAGCCGACCAGTATTAGGTTATGGTACCATAGGATCTGACGAATCCCGTTATTCTCTATACCCATGGTTATGTGTGGGTGTTTTGGGTAACGACTGAATCTGTAATTATTAATTTACCCTTTGGTAAGGGTTTGTTAAGAACGAGAACGAGAGCGAGTTGGAACGATGAACGCGTCAAGAAGGTTTGAATGTTATTAGAGAAACGACCATAAAGTAGTTTCACAATTAAAACAACAAGAACGATTTGAACGATTTCACAAAGTGATTTAACGATTGGGAAAACATTTGGACATGATTTACATTTGATCATGCATTTCCACAAAACATAGTATTGATTTAAACCAAGTTTTACTTCAATACTTTGTTTTGTGCGTTTCACCTATGGTTTAGTTGATGCATTTCACTAGCCATACATATCATTTTGGTTATACATTACATGGTTTACATTTGACACAAACACTTTTAACATTGGTTATACATATTACATGATTTACATTGGACATGAACATTACTTTGGTGGTTTGGTTTGATTAAGTGATTAAGTAACGATGCGTGTGGAATATGATACAAGCATGGTGGATACGCCGCTGGTACTTCCTATATATAAGTGTTTGTATGGTATTACATATTGTAGCATTACTTGAATCATTTCAGTTTGAGACATAGAACATTTTATACAAGTAACATACTTTTCACAAGACATTGATTTACAAACAACTTATCTTATACAAACTCATTTTACATGGTTATTCATTTAATCATGCATTATTCTCTTATTTATACATATCATCTAAACTTATTATTTTTCAAATGATTTACAAAGACAAAGCAAATTACAAGGTTCATGGCTAAACATTTTCTTAAACAGAAGTCATGAATCTTATTTTCACAAAACCTATGTACTCGCCAGCATTTCTTTGCTGACCTCGTTTTCACATGTGTTTCAGGTATTGTTGAAAGATATCGATTGATAGGATGCATGCTCACATAGGACTGGACAAGGCCTTAGTGACTCAATAACAATGATAGACAATTTTTAAATTATGTATTTAGATTTCCAGACGATGTAATTATCCAATGTTTAATAAAACGAAACACTTTTTGGTATCCATGGTTATGAAACAATGATTCTGTTGCAACACTCCCCGACGTTTTCCGCCACGTTTGGTTGTCCTACGTGGTCGGGGTGTGACACAAATCACATGTGAAAAATGGGTGGAATCCTGCAAAGGTTATGAAGTTATGCTTGAAAAACAGATTGAAAGCAGTGTAAAATTTGGCATAGGGTTCAGAAAACATAACCAAGTTGAAAACACTACTTCAAATGAATCTATTCAAAATACTGTTGAAATCATACCCACCAACAAGGATGGTCAAGAAGTTAAAATAACTGATAAAAATGGTAACAAAATCATTCTGAAAAGATCAGTGGGGTCCTCAACTTTTGAGGAGATTGAGAAATACCAATTCAAACCCACATGGTCTGATGAGTGTGACCTCCTTGAAAATTTTAAACCCATGGAATTCACCACAGTGGATGGTGTAAAAGCACCAAAGGCCAAGGTCATTCCTCTTAAGGACATCCCGACAGTGGTTCAAAACTCTGTTGCAAAGGAGTCTGAAAAGAAGAAAAAGAGTGAAAATATTAAAAACTTGTTTTGTGACTTTTGTGAAAAGAAAAATCATTTGACAAAGGATTGTGTTCATTTAAAAGCTCATGACATTAACAAAACAAGTATCACTGTGCCTTCAAAAAGCTGCATCATCTGTGGTAAATCAAACCATCTCACTCAGGAGTGTATGTACCTCAAAACCTTTGAGGTCAAAAAGGGAGAGTGCACTTCAAAAACACTCATGAGTTCATCAAATTCACAAGACAAGAAACAACCACCATTTGTGCCTATCCAAACAGCTGTTACAAAATAGCTGAACCAAAACTCTGTTAAAAGAGAGGTTCAAGTAATAGATGCACCCCCTGAGAACCAATACCAAAGAGGTAAAGGTCAACCTCCATACCAAAGGGTCCCACATGTTTATGAGGTTTACAAAAAGCCTTCTAAACCAAAAGTGAACAGGCATCCCTTTGGATATCAACAACTGATAGGAAATGGTCCCCAGCAGTGGTTAGAGAAAAATGTTTCAAAAGCTGCCCAAACCCCTGAGCTAACCACTGTCCATGTTCCTGAACTTAACATAGACACTGTTGAGACCCCATCCAAAGCCTTATTGGCTTTGGAGACTCTCCTGAACTAATTATTTACTTGATGTGCAGGGTGCTTCTGCATGCTTAGATAGTCTTTGGTATGTAGATAGTGGAGGCTCCAGGCACATGACTGGATGTAGAGCCCTACTCAAAGAATTCAAAACTCATGGAGGAGGTGATATATCTTTTGGTAATAATAGTAAAGGGAAGGTGATGGGTTCTGGTAAAGTTCAGTCTGGAAATGTTAAGTTTGAAAATGTCAATCTGATTGACAATCTAAAATTCAACCTCCTTAGTGTCTCACAAATGAGTGACAAAGGTTATGGGTCATTCTTTACTAAGGAGTGTTGTAGGATTGTTGGACTAGAAGTGGTTAAAAAGATTGAAGAAATAATAAAAAAATGGAAAAACCTAACTTGTTGCTCAAAGGAGTGGCAATGTTTATGTAGTTGATTTATCAAAAGAGAGCCCCAGGACCGATGCCTGTCTGTTCTTAGCTGCCTCTAACATAGAGACAGAACTATGGCACAGAAGATTGGGGCACACAAATCTCAAGACAATCACTGCTTTGTCAAAACAGGGCCTTGTAAGAGGTCTTCCACAAAAATTGTTCACCTGTCCTGAGCAGGGTGTTTCCTGTTTAAAAGGTAAACAACATAAAAGCTCATTTAAGTCCATTGAAGAGTCCAAAACAACCAAGTGTTTGCAAATTCTTCACATGGATCTGTTTGGCCCAGTAAAAGTCATGAGTCTTAAAAAGAAAAGATATTGTTTGGTAATTGTAGATAACTTTTCTAGGTTTACATGGACTTATTTCTTACATTCTAAAGATGAGAATGCAGGCATTCTGCAAGACTTTGTCAAACAGGTTGAAAAGCAGTTTGACTTGCCAGTAAAAGTCTTTAGGGGTGAAAATGGCACAGAATTCAGAAATAGGGAGTTGGATCAGTTTTATGTGTCAAGAGGAATTGTAAGGCAGTACAGAATTCCAAGGACATCAGAACAAAATGGGGTTGTTGAAAGAAATAACATGACACTGATTGAGGCTGCCAGAACCATGCCTGCAGATTCAGGTTTGCCATTAACTTTCTGGGAAGAGGCAGTAAACACTGTCTGCTATGTCCAAAACAGAGTTTTGATCAACCCCAGGCATCAAAAGACTGCCTATGAAATTCTGTATAAACTCAAACCACTGATCTCATACTTTAAAGTATTTGGCTGCCCATGCTTCATTTTAAACTTAAAAGACTCAATTTCAAAGTTTGCAGCCAAAATAGACTGTGGTTATCATGTGGGATAGTCAACCACTGCTAAAGCCTACAAAGTGTTTAACATTAGGACTAAGACAGTGGAAGAGACTTTGAATGTAAAGTTCAATGAACTTTCTTCAATGAAAATCCCTGCAAATCCTGCTGAGTTATTTTGTGACACCCCAGGAAAACTCGCAACCTAACTAGCTTCCTCAGTAAATACGTGCTAAATTTCGGGACGAAATTTCTTTCAACTTGGGGATAATGTGACATCCCGAAAAAAAAAAAATCAGGCATCTTCCCTGATTCAGTTCTCGTTATGTGTTTATAAATTAGTTATTTGATCGAACCGACCCTAATCGTTGAACCGTAACGTGAATTCATATTTTATAAAGTGGAGTAATATATATAAAAGTGATTATATGTTGTGCCTAGAAAAAAAAAACAAATAATAATAAATTAATAATAATAATAATAGTAATAATTCAAATCATCTAAACATGATGTACGTCACCCCACAGCTCTTTCTTTTGATTCTTTTGTTTGACTCAAGAAACCCCAGCCCAACAAACCCTCTTCGGCCCATTCCTTCCAAACCGCCACATCCATCTTTTTCATTATAAAAAAAATGGTAATTGCACGGTACCATTACCCGCTGGAGGGTTCTCCCTCCACAGGCTAGCGACCCGCAACGCCGCCTGGCGGTGAGTCCCCCAACCGAGTGAACCACAGGTAAGTGCGCCTTGTTAGGACGACTCCGCTAGGATTCGAAACTGCGTCTCCCACGGTATAACGGGGTGCGGTGGCCAACTGAGCTAGGCCAGTTGGTTATCTTTTTCATTATATACGTTTGATGCATGTCGTAACAAACCCTAAACATCAGAAATCAACCGGCAACACTGTGACAACCCCTCTTCTTCGACGTGCGGTAACAGCCCCCCAATCTTCGTCGCTTCTTTTCTCTCTCTCGCTATCTCACCCTTTATCTCTTCAAGGTTAGTTATGTTTCGGTGTCTGTTTCGGTCCGACTTTAGCTTTGTTTGTTGCCTGTGACTAAGTGGTTACATGAAACTATATGAAACTATTGATTATGTGAAACATGTTAGGTGGATCGTGAATGATTATACATGTATATACCTAATAGATGTATAGGTCATGATTAACTTTTTATGTTGCGAGTGTTTGTATACATATATATATATCATTATTGACTGTTCATGTTACGAGTGTTTATATACTTGATCATCGTAATGTCATAACTAACTGTTCAGGATTTATGAGTGCTTGTGTATTTGATTGTATAAGAATTCCGGTTCAAATTCGTTCTAAATACATGAAAATCGCATGCGAATCTGTGTGTTAGTTGTAACAGGTAAGGATAGGAGTTTGTGTATGTGATGATATGGATATCGTGCTCGGTCGGTCGTTGGCAGTTATAGAGTGTCTAAGGCTTTAAAAATTTAACATATATGTACCAACGCATGAGAAGTAAATGATGATATGATAGTGTAGATTAAAGTTGTTTGTGCTATCATCAACTGATTCGATGTATGAATATGTGTTGTATATTCCATGTTTCTTTCCATATGTGTGAGTGTGTTATATGATTTCTTTCCATATGGTTCATGTTGATGTTCATATTGTTGTTTATGGAACTGGGTTTTTAGATGTACAACCTTACATGCGTGAAGTACAACCTGGTCATGCGTGTGTAGGTAACATGGTTAGGGTAATAAAAATGAACGAGCGTTAGTGATGGTGACCTTGTTGAAATGATTCCTTGTGAATTGATAGATGTAGTATTATTATAAGAAATCATGACGGTAAAAGGATAATACTGTAAATTGAAAGGTTTTTATGTGGGTTTCATGAAGGGTACAAATGATTATGCATTGATTTGAAATTGTGTGTTGAATATTTTGTCTTTTGGTTGATCCATAATGATGCATAGAAAGAATGTTTTTGACTGGTCGAACATTTAAGAACTTGCCCCACTTGTTTTTGTAATACTAAATATGGCTTGGACTTTTATAACCGCACACTTTTACAAAGATACAAACCACTCATGTTTTTTTTTTTGGGCCTCCTGTTTGGGCTTCAGAAAATCCATCTGGGCCACGTGAGTGGTGAGGACCGTTGTGTAAGGTCCGGTCGCACACCATACCTTAATCGCACAAATGGGTTCAAAATGCACAGTCCCCTTATTGGGCTACACTATTTGGGTTAGTATGTTAGTTGTGCTCTACTTTGCGCAAACTGTTACTGCTATGATATGTGAAAATGATGCTACACATGACGGTACAAAATACGTGATGGCTATTTCTTGTACACTGCTTATGGACTACGTGATAAATGTTAAATACGTGATTACTTGATACGTGTACGAAATACGTGTTATATATGAATTACTTGTATACCGTCCTAATAAGTGGTAACCATAATAGGGTGTGGTTGACCAACTTAGGACAAACGTTTTATCTGCCGAGCAAACCGAGGTGAGTTCACACTTTCTACAAGGCATGGGATTCCCGGTGGTTTGGGAATGGGTAATTGATTGGAAAGGAAACTTGCGTATTCTCCTTGGGTAGAATACGTACCTCCACCCTCTTAATTGAAGGGAGACAACATTGGAACCTGCGTGATCTCCTGGAGTGGGACACGTACTCCACCCTCTTAACTGAAGGGTGACAACATTGACACTAGACAAAATCTCTATCATTAACTCCCTCATTTTTATATCGACTTAATCGTCGGGCCACTGGCGAACGGGTCATTAGTTAAATTGCGCTATTAGGTTTGACAAGCCTCACACCGTGCCGCAGAGGACGGGCGTGAACTAATGGATCTGGGCACTAGTCAATGATGATAGACATTGACATCAGGGCACAAACTTACTTTAGTCAGTGGTCGATATGGTAAACGGGTCTAGTGGTTCACATGGGGAAGCCCCCACTGATTATGGATATGGTTTGGGAAACAAAGATACTGGTTAACTCGTGGTTTACGAAACAACTTATGATTTTAGACCAACTTTAAAAACGGACAACCAACTGTGAACTCGCTCAACTTTGTTGTTGATTCGTTGTTACATGCCTTGCAGTCTTTTAGGTGCATATTGTTGGAACTTGCTGTCTGGGAAGCTGGAGTGGTCATGGGTCGAGATACATGGAATCGCAACACAAGACTAATGGCTTTTACATATGGTTTATAAACACTTAACGAATAAATTTTGCTTCCGCTGTATACTGTGAATTATTTGTAACGTTGTAACACTTAATGTTAATGAATGAAAGTTTTATGTAAATACACTTATGAGTTCAATGTAATTGGTGGCTAGATCCTGGTCAGTCACGCCACCTGCGGTGATACTCCACTTGTGGGATTTGGGGGTGTGACAGATTGGTATCAGAGCCATTGGTTATAGTGAACTTGGTTTTAAAAAGGGGAAAACGTTTTTATAAAACCAGACTATAACTGAACAGTTCTGAAAAACGTGAACACGACCATGACACTCAGCTCCAGATTGCAAGGTTCGTCTCTCGTTTACTCATTGCACTGTATGACTAGTGAACATTTGTTTATGATGTAGCATATGGACACACACTCGTCACGATTGCATAACCGCATGAATTGCTTGTTTACATTATGATGCGTTGTTAGTATGTTAGATTTCTGTGGTCTTGTCGTGTTGATAACCTCTGTTTGGCATTCGAGTTTGAGGAACCATTTGACATGAGTTAGGAGGAACTGAGATGAGCATGCAAATCATAATATTATTGTGGGTGCACACATAATAATAATGTGGGGTGCATGCGAGTCCCAGTGAGGCTTAACAAGTGAAAAAGGGGTTCCGTTCCGTTATTTGATCGATGTGAAACATAACAAACCTATAGGGGTCATAGCAGTGATTGTCCCCTACCCGAACGTGAACTTTTCGTTCCTCTCTGGATCCTTTCGAATCTCGATGCTATCGAGTAATGCCTGAACTCCCATCTGAACGCCTAGCGTACTGTGTAGAATGTTAGGTGCTTGTATGAACATCCCCGATTTGGATGTTGCAACGACAATGATTGGTCTATATCTTCCTCACCTTTCTTCGTTTGTTGGAACTTAACGTATTGACGCCTTAGATTTCGAAGTGCGATCACTCCTGCAACACTCTCGTAACATATCGTGTATTACTCAGTCAACTTGCAAGAACGATGGACCTTAGCATTTGAACGACCCTAGTTACCAGCAACGAACATCAGCGATTTGACTCCAATCGAATCCTTAACCCCAGCCAGCGACTCATGGGAGTCAACTTTTACGAATTAATCGGGACATAAATGATGACAATCGACCATGGTATGGAACGTGAAACTGCCAGCACAAGGGGTAGCGCCTTAGGACGTGGAACGGAATATGAAAAGAGGGACCCTGTCGATTAAAGATCGTAGAGCTCCATTTCAAATGACAACAACCGAGGAAACAACAGCCGTACTGGAAATCTTCGCAACGAGTACAACAACATGGGAAATGATGCTCATGGAGGGACATTAGGGATTGGCGTGGGCGACGCCGGGATTATAACGACATGGTGGACTACGTGTTCTTGGTGACTAATCACTTCACCACCGTTTTGCTTAACCCTGATGTATCCTGAAACCGAACCTGTTGTGGAATCGACTGATGGCAAGACAATGGAAACCCCATATGATCGTTGGGATGCAAACTAGACCTTGTGGGACAAGTGTTCGACATCGACCTTTCTTCTGTTGTTCTTGATAGATGTACCCTGTGAAGAGAAGACTCTACATATCCCTCTCCTAGTGGAGGATTGTTTTCTGTTCTAATGCGTCAGAGTGGTGCGGAGGTTAGCATCAACTCAGCAGTAAAGACCAGAAGTGTATACGGAAGGATATCCCACTGTGATAGCACTCGCTACTGATGTCAAGGCTAAGGAAAAGAGGATCGAGGATCCACCAATTGTTCGTGATTCCACTCGGCATGCTACGGGAGGAACTATCAGGTTTACTTCCACAACTATTAGACAGACTCTCAATTTGATCTCACGCCAGAGGCAGCCCTGATACTTTGTATCTCTTACAATCTTGCACCAGGAGGGTCGCGAGAGTTTTCAAATCAACAATAGGGAATGTTGGACATGAGCTTTGTCGGACCTAGTTTTTGCTTTGGGGAGCCCCAGTTATATCCAGGAAGATAGGTTGTATCGTTGGATATGTGTACTGATTATCGAGAACTTAACAAGGTGACAGTCAAGAACCATTCGCTACGACCCTGTAGTAACACCCTGTTAACCAGTTGCGAGGAACAAGCTTCCATTAGAGAATTGGCAAGGTGGCCTACAGATTGAATCTACCCGAAGAACTCAGTGGAGTTCACAACGTATTCTATGTGGCGAATCTGAAGAAGTGCCTGTCAGATGAAACTCTCATAGTTCCTTTCAAGGAGCTCACCATCGACGATCAGTTGCGATTTGTCGAAGAACCAGTGGAAATCTTGGACCGGGAGGTCAAGATTCTCAAGCGTACCAGAATACCTTTTGTTCGAGTTCGTTGGAACTCCCGTCGTGGCCCAGAGTTTACCTGGGAACGAGAAGATAAAATGAAACACAAATATCCCCAGTTGTTCGAGAACAATGAAACCACTACTGAGGTTGAAGCTACTGCGGAATTTCGGGACGAAATTCCAAACCAACGGGGGGATGATGTGACACCCCAGGAAAACTCGCAACCTAACTAGCTTCCTCAGTAACTACGTGCTAAATTTCGGGACGAAATTTCTTTCAACTTGGGGATAATGTGACAACCCGAAAAAAAAATCAGGTATCTTCCCTGATTCAGTTCTCGTTATGTGTTTATAAATTAGTTAATTGAATGAACCGACCCTAATCGTTGAACCGTAACGTGAATTCATATTTTATAAAGTGGAGTAATATATATAAAAGTGATTATATGTTGTGCCTAGAAAAAAAAAAAAACAAATAATAATAAATTAATAATAATAATAATAATAGTAATAATTCAAATCATCTAAACATGATGTACGTCACCCCACAGCTCTTTCTTTTGATTCTTTTGTTTGACTCAAGAAACCCCAGCCCAACAAACCCTCTTCGGCCCATTCCTTCCAAACCGCCACATCCATCTTTTTCATTATATACGTTTGATGCATGTCGTAACAAACCCTAAACATCAGAAATCAACCGGCGACACTGTGACAACCCCTCTTCTTCGACGTGCGGTAACAGCCCCCCAATCTTCGTCGCTTCTTTTCTCTCTCTCGCTATCTCACCCTTTATCTCTTCAAGGTTAGTTATGTTTCGGTGTCTGTTTCGGTCCGACTTTAGCTTCGTTTGTTGCCTGTGACTAAGTGGTTACATGAAACTATATGAAACTATTGATTATGTGAAACATGTTAGGTGGATCGTGAATGATTATACATCATCATCATCATCATCATCGTACTCAGTATATCCCACCTATAGCAAAGCTAAGGTAGGGTCTGAGGAGGGTGGGATGTAGACAGCCTTACCTCTACCCCGTAGGAATAGAGAGGCTGCTTCCAATGAGACCCCCGGCTCGATTGTGGTTTTGCATCAAGCCTTGGACATAAGGCACATAACACTCAGCAATTGAGACAAACGCCAATTGGTGCATGTACCCCCTTGTCTTTCGGCTATCAACGCCACCACATGATGCCTGATTAACGATCCCCTCTTTTTAACGTTATTTTCACGAAATTAGTAAAATAACGTTAAAAATTAGTGCACTTTTGCTTTTGCCCCCCGGAGCGCCCACACATATATTACATTATATGAGCAGAACGCCACCACATGGCTGTGAATGATTATACATGTATATACCTAATCGATGTATAGGTCATGATTAACTTTTTATGTTGCGAGTGTTCGTATATATATATATATATCATTATTGACTGTTCATGTTACGAGTGTTTATATACTTGATCATCGTAATGTCATAACTAACTGTTCAGGATTTATGAGTGCTTGTGTATTTGATTGTATAAGAATTCCGGTTCGAATTCATTCTAAATACATGAAAATCGCATGCGAATCGGTGTGTTAGTTGTAACAGGTAAGGATAGGAGTGTGTGTATGTGATGATATGGATATCGTGCTCGGTCGGTCGTTGGCAGTTATAGAGTGTCTAAGGCTTTAAAAATTTAACATATATGTACGAACGCATGAGAAGTAAATGATGATATGATAGTGTAGATTAAAGTTGTTTGTGCTATCATCAACTGATTCGATGTATGAATATGTGTTATATATTCCATGTTTCTTTCCATATGTGTGAGTGTGTTATAGGATTTCTTTCCATATGGTTCATGTTGATGTTCATATTGTTGTTTATGGAACTGGGTTTTTAGATGTACAACCTTACATGCGTGAAGTACAACCTGGTCATGCGTGTGTAGGTAACATGGTTAGGGTAATAAAAATGAACGAGCGTTAGTGATGGTGACCTTGTTGAAATGATTCCTTGTGAATTGATAGATGTAGTATTATTATAAGAAATCAGGATGGTAAAAGGATAATACTGTAAATTGAAAGGTTTTTATGTGGGTTTCATGAAGGGTACAAATGATTATGCATTGATTTGAAATTGTGTGTTGAATATTTTGTCTTTTGGTTGATCCATAATGATGCATAGAAAGAATGTTTTTGACTGGTCGAACATTTAAGAACTTGCCCCACTTGTTTTTGTAATACTAAATATGGCTTGCACTGTTATAACCGCACGTCCGCACACTTTTACAAAGATACAAACCACTCATGTTTTTTTTTGGGCCTCCTGTTTGGGCTTCAGAAAATCCATCTGGGCCACGTGAGTGGTGAGGACCGTTGTGTAAGGTCCGGTCGCACACCATACCTTAATCGCACAAATGGGTTCAAAATGAACAGTCCCCTTATTGGGCTACACTATTTGGGTTAGTATGTTAGTTGTGCTCTACTTTGCGCAAACTGTTACTGCTATGATATGTGAAAATGATGCTACACATGACGGTACAAAATACGTGATGGCTATTTCTTGTACACTGCTTATGGACTACGTGATAAATGTTAAATACGTGATTACTTGATACGTGTACGAAATACGTGTTATATATGAATTACTTGTATACCGTCCTAATAAGTGGTAACCATAATAGGGTGTGGTTGACCAACTTAGGACAAACGTTTTATCTGCCGAGCAAACCAAGGTGAGTTCACACTTTCTACAAGGCATGGGATTCCCGGTGGTTTGGGAATGGGTAATTGATTGGAAAGGAAACTTGCGTATTCTCCTTGGGTAGAATACGTACCTCCACCCTCTTAATTGAAGGGTGACAACATTGGAACCTGCGTGATCTCCTGGAGTGGGACACGTACTCCACCCTCTTAACTGAAGGGTGACAACATTGACACTAGACAAAATCTCTATCATTAACTCCCTCATTTTTATATCGACTTAATCGTCGGGCCACTGGCGAACAGGTCATTAGTTAAATAGCGCTATTAGGTTTGACAAGCCTCACACCGTGCCGCAGAGGACGGGCGTGTACTAATGGATCTGGGCACTAGTCAATGATGATAGACATTGACGTCAGGGCACCAACTTACTTTAGTCTGTGGTTGATATGGTAAACGGGTCTAGTGGTTCACATGGGGAAGCCCCCACTGATTATGTGTTGGGATTGAACCCTACCAGAGGAACAGATAATGTAAAGCCAAAACCTGATCACAACAGTGGATTCACAATAAGCAGATGTTTACACTAAGCTCTCCCCTTTACAGTGGTTACCTATCTGCTGATACACTCTAAGTACTGCTCTGAAGAACAACTGATGAACCAAACACTGATGAAACAACTAAAGACTGCTAAAAGGCAAACACTGAGCTCTATCTACTGCTGTCTCTTATGTACTGCTGAAGACCCAAGCACTGCTCATTCAAAGACTGATCACCTTTTGAAGAAAGCACTGATGTTCAAGTAATCAGTGCTTAGGCTACAACAGTGGAACGTGAACAGTGTCAGACTTGTTTTGTATTTTATTATCAATCAGTTGTTAGACATCAGTAGTTTTGTATAGACCAGTGTTTATAGGTTGTTAGGCTGTTAGATGTCACTATCATGGTGACGTCAGCTGAGGTACATCAGTGGTTTGGTTTGCCTATAAATATGACAGTACTCTGTACTGTTATATTTGATTCGTTTTGAGAGAGTTCTTCTTCTCAATTCAATCCTTTCATCTTGTGCAACCAGCCTTGAGCTATCTGGCTGAGGGGGAGTTTAGTTTGTAAGCCTGCATTGTAATCTTTTGCTTTTGATTGTAATCTTTTGACTCTATGAAAAGTAAATGTTTATCAAACTATATTCTCCTTTTGATTGTGTTTACAAAGTTTGTTTTCATTTCCGCTGCACTTCACATGTATTCATATTTATTGATTATCCAATTTACACAAACAAGCACAATCATGAGAGCCTCAGATCCTAACAATTGGTATCAGAGCCAGGGCAGTCAAAATTCGATCTAACAATCAATTTGACATAACAGTTCGACTCAAAATTCATTGATACTAAGGTTGGTTGTATTTAGTTGAAAAACAGAGTATCGAGTAATTCATGTTCAAAGTGGTTATTCAAAAACTCTGTATATCAACCAAGATGTCATATGACACACAAATTTCACACAACAAGTGAATTCATGCACAAGACACTCATGGTTTCTAGATCTGAAAACAATATCTGTTAAACTATGAGATTATTTCTTATTTTAAATTGATTTCATCTATTGTTGTGAAATTTGTGTTGTTTCATCATTTTATTACTAAAGTATGAACCTCAGATTAACAAAACCTATTTGTTCTTAAAAACATTAGTGTTTTTTTAATACAGAAAGAGGGAAATTAAAACTTTAGTTATCAGATCTGGTGTATTGAAAAACAGATTGAAGTTCTTCAAAAAGACAAAATCAATTATGTTAAAATACATTCAGAAAATAAGGGGTTAACATAATCCGTATCATATGTAATGTGAGATTGGTTGAAAACTTGTGCAAACATGACCGATTCTCTCAAAACATTACTGCAAAATGAATTTGGATTAAAGTTTCTCTCAATAAAGACCTCCCAGTAAGCAATTCATTACTTATAAATGGGAAGGGTAAAAAGGGAAGAAGAAAATTCACAAAAACTCAATAGTGTGTTTATCTCAAAACTTTTGAAGTCAAAAGAAAAGAGTATAAACTTAAAACACTTGAGAGTCAAAGCTTGGGGTAATAATGGTCATTAAGCAACTATATGCAGTCATTGGGTCAAGAAAAAGTTCAGGTAAAAATAGTTCTCCCAGTGATTAAGCTTCAAGAGGTTTAGACAAATTTTCAAAGTCAGCACATGGTAACAAGGTCTACTACTGGGCTTTCAAAACCTATGTGTACATGTGTCCTCATGTTTACAATCAACTGACAAGAAAATGGTATCAAACAGTGGTCAAAACGTATTCAAAATTTCCTACCACTGATGTTAAACCACTGACCATTTTCATGAACTTGAGAATGATATGATTATGTATTTTACTGAAATTATACCAGACTCTTTTGATACTATGTTCAGAAAAACCTTTAACCATTTTTTTTATAAAGGATTTTCTCAAATAATCAGGATATGTTATTCTGTTTTTTTTAGAATAACATATATATTGAACTTTTGCTTGTTTTTGTTTGAAATAGTTTCAATTTCCTGTCGGGATATAGTATCTTATTTTTGTTGGTATTTTTGTCCTCATAAATGGGTCAAAAGGAGATGGTATATATGTCAAGGTCATGTCATACTCAAGTTTGTTTTAAACCATGATCAAAATTGATTGATAAACAGATATTGAAATTACTTAGGTACAAATGTTTTAATTTATATATTATGACAAAAATGAGTATTCTTAGTAAAAAGTTATGATCATCTGAGGTACTAAACCACTGTCAGAAATCTATTTTCAAAATTGACACGTGGCAAAACTCTGAATGCAAAGTTCTGAAAAAACTATCCACTGTTGCACTAAAATTGCTATGGTACCATTTATCTCACCCTTAAACACTGCTTTGTTCAAATATCTGCTTTCTAACAACTGTCCACTGCTGAAAGTCAACTACTGTCCTTCCATTTTCATGGTAAGCACTGATATTCAAAATCTGTGTTATAACCACTGATATGCTATCCACTGATAGTAAAAATCACCCCCTGTCCTCATTTTGACCGTTGTAACCACTGATACTTGATTCATCAGTAGTTTCCTAAAACAACTGTCCTCCATTATTCATCTTCTCATCAGGTGTTGACACGTGGTCAGTTTTTAGCCTTCAGATCATAATAACCGCTGCCACAACAGCGATCACTTTTTCCCTAAATAAAACCCTGATCAAAACCCCAAACAGGGTTTTACACTGTCGAATTGAATTCCAAAGTTCTCTTCTCAAAGCAGTTTCCAACCTTTCTTCCCAAATCACTCTCTGATTCTTCTTCATCAAAATGATGAAGTTAAAATCAAAATCAAAATCTAAACCAAAATCACCATCATCTTCAAAAGAGGTCGCTCAAACGGCCGAAGAATCCATCGATATACCATACAAACAATCTCACAACTATTTGGGTCTCCTCATAAAACCCACCAATAACCACACCTTCGATTCCATCATTGATACAATTTCTGCATCAAAGTACAAAACTTTGTTGACAGCAGATGCTCCCATTTACCTGCAAACCCAGAGAGAGTTTTGGAAAAATGCGACGCTTGAAAAACAAGACGGTAAAGTCATAGCCATTAACTCATCGATACAGGGTATAGCAGTTCAAATTTCACCGCAATCAATCTCCGAAGTCTTTAAACTTGATGATCAGAACGGTAAAACTTCATTTGATAAAGCCGTAATGAAAACTGACTTCGTAAAAAGGAGATATGCAGATCAATCGAAGGTGGATACCTTACAAAAAGGTTATTTTCCTTCTGCTCCAAGGTTTTTATTTCACACACTTTTGATGTGTGTTTCAAATAAAACAACATCATTTAACGAAATACCATTGAAGATTCAATGCCTGGGATATGCCATTTTGAATAATGAAGATTACAACTATTCCCAGGAGATCTTCAATGACTTGGTAAAAAATGTTGTTAGCAAGTCATTTTTACTTTTTCCAAGATTTCTAAGCTATTATTTTAAACAAAAATTTGAAAAAGAAAATGAAAATTTGCTCAAACAAGGTGCTTTTTGTCAAATAAAAAGTTTAACAAATGAAACATTTTCAAGAATGATGGCACCAATAAAAACAAAAGCAGAGGTGTCTGAGCAGAATTTAGCGGTTACAACTGCTCCTCAGACAACTGCTGCTGAGCCTACTGCTCCAGGTGATCAGAGCAGCACAACCACTGCTTTGAAACCCACACCTGACATCACCAAAAAGACCAAAAGAAAATCTTCCAAAAAGCCCACCAAACCCAAGAAAAGGGCAACTCTGGAAGATGAGATCCCAGAGCAACTGCCTGTGACAACACAAAAGTCACCACAAACCACTGCTGCTACTTCCTCACAGCAGTTGGATGAAAGATCTCAACATATGCCTAAAAATCCTCCTGCATCCTCACAAAAGGATCAGGTTGTAATCACAGGGACACCAAATTATGAAGCTCTGGATCCACTCGGATCTATCTTCCACAGTCCTGATCCCAAGGACATGTCTCTTTCAACACCCATACCCTCACCAATCATAATGCCACAATCAATAATACCCCTGTTGCATGCAGTTGTTATTGCACATACACAAACCAGTTCCTCTCTATCACCCATTACTGAGAGTATACCACCACAAGTGACTGGGTCTGATGCTTATACCTCTGCTATCCCAGCAACAGTTGAGGAGGTTACACTGCAGGAGTTACAAGTAACTCTTGACAGTAGTTCAAGCGGAGCAGCAACTACAGCTGATGGATCAACAGATCTTCAGTTGGACAGTTGTTTCATTAGTCAAACTCCCTTGAAGGCAATTTCTTCAATAGCACCAATGTTAACCACTAGTGAGTTTGTTTTGACCACTGGTAAAATAACAAGGTTATCAAGTGCCGAAGAAAGAAGTCCCAGTACCAAGAACAAAGGGCATCAATGGGTGATTTTTGGGACTCAGTTCCTAAGTCACACATTGATACAACCACTACTGGTGGGGATTCAGATGATCCCAGTAAAATGGGTGATGATTCAAAATATCAGGAATTGATGGGCAGAGTTGATAAACTTGAAGAATCAGTTGCTGAGATAAAGGATATGGTGCAAGAGATTCTAAAAGCTCAGAAAGCACAATCCACTGCAGTTCCACCTCAAGCACCTGCTCCACCACAAGCACTTGCTGTAAATGAGCTCTGGAATCTGTTTCAACCCATGCTTGAAAGACAAAAACAAGTGGCTGATCAGCAGCATGAAATGCATGTACAAATGCTGACCAATATGGTGGAATCAAGGTTCAAAGATACACAAGCAGATATCAAGGCTATAAAGGCTAGCATCCGAAGCACAACTGACAAAACACCTTCTACTCTACTATTCTTTGATAACCTCCCTGCAGATAATGCCAAAAAGGGGGAGATAATGAAACAAATAAAGAAGAAGGGAATAGAACATGGCCTGTGTGTTGAACCTGAGCAAGAAAAGCAAACATCCAAACCACCTCCCACAAAACCTCAAACTTCTGGTCAAACAGCTGATACAGCAGTAGTTACAAAAACTGCTGTCAGTAGCCAAACAGTTGTCATCTCATCAACACACACCACTTCACCACACACCATCACAACCACTGATCCGCCCAAAACATCATCAGCCCCTCTTACAATAAAAAGGAGAGGGATTTTCATTCCTGATGATTCTCCATCACC
The DNA here is from genome assembly GCA_030545235.1 of Helianthus tuberosus. Classification (NCBI taxonomy): domain Eukaryota; kingdom Viridiplantae; phylum Streptophyta; class Magnoliopsida; order Asterales; family Asteraceae; genus Helianthus; species Helianthus tuberosus. The sequence goes on from CM060444.1 coordinate 88,365,405, forward strand.
TCCATCAAAAATTATCTCACCACTTTCAACCCCTGCTCAAAAGCAGAAGACATCTACTGACACATCAGCAGTTGTAAGGTCAACAGAGGTTGTAACACTAGTTGTTTCAACAGCTGTTTGCCAATCACAAACCACTGCTCTCATTAATATCACATCACCACCATCACCTCCTGCTAAAAAGCAGAAGACATCAGATGTTATAACATCTGTTGTAATGACAACAGCAGTTGAGACACCAGTTGTTTCAACCACTGTTAGCCAATCATCCACCACTGCTCTCACCTTTCCTACATCACAACCAAAGCTCTTCACCAGAAAAAGAAAACTTACCCAGCCAGATGAGGACTAATATGATCCCACTGCTGCAAAATATCCGTTGGAACTTGAAGCCATAAAAAATGATATGAGGCAGTTTTACACTGATGATGATCCTTCAAACAGAAGATTTCCTTCACTCGTTGGCTTCATGATTCCAGAGGATATGGATGAGTACCTTCAGCTCAAAACAAGACAGGCTAAGATAATTGCAAAAGTTGAGTGTAAAGGTCAAAGTGCTGAAGCCATTGCTGAAAGATTGGAATTTCTACTCACTAAAGTCAATCTAATAAAAGATTTTGCACATGAGCTGGGCAAAGAAAAGGCAGAACAAAGAAAAGAGATGAGAAGAAAACTTCTTGCTTACATAATGCAAGAAAATTTTTATCCTGCTGAAGTAAACCAATTTGAAGAATGGCCAATAGTGCTTTTAAAGCATGAAGCTGACAGGATTGATAGACTCAAGAATGATCCTAAAAAGAAGAAAAATGCTCCCAATTGGAGTAAATACAAAACGTTCATCAATGACCAAACAGTTGAGTACAAAAGAAAGAAACAGGAGCTGGTGGATGCAAAAGTGGACACTGCAAGTGCCATATCAAAGTGGTCAAAGCAGCAAATTGATGAAGCCTATGAAAGGCTGAAGAAAAGGAAGATAACTGTTTCAGGCACTTCAAAGAAGCATGAACAAATGATGAAGCTTGAACAGAAGATAGGAAACCTCAAAACACTGTTCCGATCTACTTTTGTGACAAACCAAGAAGAAGGAGAACAGCTGACCAGTGAAGAGGTAAAGGAAAAGGAAGTTGAGTACTTCAAAGATACCATCATGAAAATGGGTCTAAAAGAAGAGAACTCGGAAAAAACTTCAAAACCTTTTTAAGAGAGTGTTAACTAAACCTGCATCACCATCTACTTCAGAAGTTTCAGACATTGAGCCAGATCAACAAAAGAGACAGGAGCAGATAGAAAAAGAAACTGCAGAAGACATAGCTGCAGCTAACAATGTTATTGAAATGGCCTTCAAAAGAATGTCTGAAAGTCTGCAAGTTTTCTCAAGGACAATATCTCAAAGCTCATCTTCAAATAAATCTCTCCCAAGAAACCCATTGGGTTTAAAAGTACTAAAGTGGATGTCTGACCAAAAGACCCATGTATTGACTATAGTTAGATCCAATGGCGAAGTGAAGTATATATCAAGGAAAGAAGCACTAGGCCTTAGTGTTGAAGATTTGCAGGATCTCCTTGAACTTACACTGTGCCGGGATGAAGATGACACAAGTTCCAAAGAATTTGAAGAAGATTTCAAAAGAAAAGCAAGGGAACTTTTGATGAGTAATAAAGATCCAGAATAATGACAAGTTTTGGCATTATCTGTTCCAGGGGGAGATTGTTGGGATTGAACCCTACCAGAGGAACAGATAATGTAAAGCCAAAACCTGATCACAACAGTGGATTCACAATAAGCAGATGTTTACACTAAGCTCTCCCCTTGACAGTGGTTACCTATCTGCTGATACACTCTAAGTACTGCTCTGAAGAACAACTGATGAACCAAACACTGATGAAACAACTAAAGACTGCTAAAAGGAAAACACTGAGCTCTATCTACTGCTGTCTCTTATGTACTGCTAAAGACCCAAGCACTGCTCATTCAAAGACTGATCACCTTTTGAAGAAAGCACTGATGTTCAAGTAATCAGTGCTTAGGCTACAACAGTGGAACATGAACAGTGTCAGACTTGTTTTGTATTTTATTATCAATCAGTTGTTAGACATCAGTAGTTTTGTATAGACCAGTGTTTATAGGTTGTTAGGCTGTTAGATGTCACTATCATGGTGACGTCAGCTGAGGTACATCAGTGGTTTGGTTTGCCTATAAATATGACAGTACTCTATACTGTTATATTTGATTCGTTTTGAGAGAGTTCTTCTTCTCAATTCAATCCTTTCATCTTGTGCAACCAGCCTTGAGGTATCTGGCTGAGGGGGAGTTTAGTTTGTAAGCCTGCATTGTAATCTTTTGCTTTTGATTGTAATCTTTTGACTCTATGAAAAGCAAATGTTTATCAAACTATATTCTCCTTTTGACTGTGTTTACAAAGTTTGTTTTCATTTCCGCTGCACTTCACATGTATTCATATTTATTGATTATCCAATTTACACAAACAAGCACAATCATGAGAGCCTCAGATCCTAACATTATGGATATGGTTTGGGAAACAAAGATACTGGTTAACTCGTGGTTTACAAAACAACTTATGATTTTAGAACAACTTTAAAAACGGACAACCAACTGTGAACTCGCTCAACTTTGTTGTTGATTCGTTGTTACATGCCTTGCAGGCTTTTAGGTGCATATTGTTGGAACTTGCTGTCTGGGAAGCTGGAGTGGTCATGGGTCGAGATACATGGAATCGCAACACAAGACTAATGGCTTTTACATATGGTTTATAAACACTTAACGAATAAATTTTGCTTCCGCTGTATACTGTGAATTATTTGTAACGTTGTAACACTTAATGTTAATGAATGAAAGTTTTATGTAAACACACTTATGAGTTCAATGTGATTGGTGGCTAGATCCTGGTCAGTCACGCCTCCTGCGGTGATACTCCGCTTGTGGGATTTGGGGGTGTGACAAATTTGATCTTGATAAATTCACTTTTGCAAATGTTTCTGTCAAGAATAATAGTGCAGGTCCATCTCAACCTCCTCCATCAGACAATGGATATGAAGTGATCATTCCACAACAAAAGTTCACATCCATTGCCAGAGCAGCAGATCTTCAAAACAGATGTCAATGCTCATTCACTGCTACATCAACACTTGTTGACCAAAGTAGTACTCAAACCCCTGCTTCCATATCCTCAAACACTGTTGATAAAAATCTTCAAACAGTGGATAAAAATCAACATGTTTCCACACCACTTCCTCCTATCCCTCCACCTCCATTTCAAGACACTGTTGGATCATCAATGTCACACCCCGACCGCGTTAAAATAATAAACCACGGTGGAAACGTTGGGGAGTGTCGTAACAGAATCATTGTTTCACAACACATGGATTGAAGTTTCGTTTTATTGAATTAAGTTAATTACATTGCATTGAAATCAAAAGCAAAACATGAACAAATTCTCTTTCATTGTTATTGAGTCACTAAGGCCTTGTCCATCTGTGACACCTGGGTCACTGCGACCATCAAACAAATACCAAACCAATGAAATATTGTATTTCATACTTGGGATTTGTATAAATATGTGTATCATTTGCACATATCAATTTTTGTTCAATTCCAAACTCTAAATCGCTTTCTGGAAGGTTATACGCGCACCGATGCGTAAATATAACCAGTTTAATGCAACAAACACTCCGGAATAGTGACATAGGCTTAACATACCTTAAATAACCTTTACATAACTTAGAAATAAGTTTTGGAAGGTTTGGTATGCCGAAATCAAGTTAATTCGTCTACAGGGACTAAATATTACAAACTGCGAAAGTATGCCAATCTGAACTGTAACAGACATTCTGGAACATGACCATAAGTTAGACATACCATAAATATCCTTCACATAGCTTAGAAATAGGCTTCGAGGGGTTCGGTGTGCTAAAATAAACTTTTGGGTCATTCAGGGACTAAAAGTGTCAAAAAGTGCACAAGTTTGCAATTTCGCGCATAACTTACGTTCTGAATACATCCGGACATCCAAAAATTTATGTAAGCACTAAAATATTTTATTTTAGTGTTTGGCTTGAGAAAAATCCATTCGTCGCGTCATTTGGATCGTTTTTCGCGCTTATGCGCATTCCGTCGTAATTAAGCGAACATCGCGATCGTACGGCCAAACGAACCGACATCCTAGATATTTTTGAGCATGTTTTGAGTTCCCTATACTTTAACTTCATTTTAGAGCCTTGAAATGAGGTTAACGGGGTTCAAACGCATCGAAAATAGCTTAAACGGGCTGCAGGGACCATTTCTGCCAGTTTTGAAACATTTCTGAAACAGGGGGGCAGTGGCGTAGCGCGAGCCCTAAGGGCCTATGCAGTCGCGCTACGCGAGCACCTTATCTGGACAGAAACATCAGTTTTGCACTTTCGGGACCAGATTCGATGTATTAACAGCTACAAACAGCCTTTCAAACACTCCAAAGGCCAAGCCAAGTGTCAAACTCTTATGGTGGATGGAAATGAGCCACCACAACTTTCCAACAAGTGTACGACTTAGATCATGCCCCCTTTTCCAAGAAACAATCCTAACGGTTTGGGAAATCCTATAAATACCCCCATGCCCCCAACACAAAACCCACTTGATTTCTTGGAATTTCTCTAAGTGGTTGTGACATTTCGCTTCCTACCTGAGAATACCTGAGAAATCAAAGCTTTCGGGGACCCTTCGTAAGTATTCTTTCATTCTTTTATTGCTTTTCGAGTCTGAAAGTCAAACTTTGTTTGACTTTCTGCGTTGACCAGTTTATGGTCAATGCGAAGTTCGTTTGAACTTCGCAACGTGATTGTAATCACGATGGTTATAGTCCATGGGACTATGCCTACTGATTACCATGTTGTCTAGGGTCGTAAGGGTAAGCGATCTAATAAATCGCTTATACCTTCGAACCCGACCCATTTGGTCGATCATTAGGATCCGACCAAACACCTTAGGTGACCATAGTATAGGGAATAACCTTCCGAGGTTATACCCTATGGTCACATCGTTTGAGTAGTTGTATGATAGGTAGTTTATATGCCTTAGGTAAATTACCAGAATACCCTTTTCATGTATAATTGGTAATTAAGCATATGTAACCTAAAATTTTGTCACATAACTGATTATGTAACATGTTTAGGCATGTAACACTTGTCATAGGGCTAGTTAGGCGGTCCGAACGCGTTTCACGCGAACGACGCGTTAAAGTAGCATAAGCTACCTAAACGGGTCGTAATGGGTCATAAGCACTTATGTTAGGTTTCATTTAGTATGTAGGCTTTGTTAAACCATATTACACGAGTCTCCATACTCGTTTGGTTTACGAACCCTCATTCTATCCGATCTTCCGATTTAGGTCTGGTTTATTAACATAGTTACCTATACTAGGTGCCGTTTGATTTCCGTGATCTCTAGCATTGCTTGGTGGTTATCTTAGGACTTCTGAGCAATCTCAAGTGAGTACATAGACCCCTCTTTTACTGTTTTCCAAACTGTTTTGGGGTGAAACACATGTGCCTACTGTTACTTTCATGCTTTCCATGTTTTCACATTATATACATGCTATGTTCATTAGTACACTATTAGTACATGATTTCATTACATTTTATGCTATGTATGTCCATTGTGTGCATACTTAGTACATTGTTTTACATTTACATTTTATGCTATGTATGTCCATTGTGTGCATACTTAGTACATTGTTTTACATTTACATTTTATGCTATGTATGTTCATTGTTGCATACTTAGTACATTTGTTTTCATCACATGCTTACATTTTGGTATGACATTTGGTTTGTTTACAATGGAACAATACATTCATTAACATTAGCTACGCCGTTCGTTAGTAGGTAGTGGTACCATAGGAATTGACAACTCCCGTTCCTGAAATCCTGGGTAGGTGTGGATTGGAAGGAATGACCGAATTCGATATACATAACTTAGATAAACCTTTAAGTTGTTTAAGGGTTTATCGCCATAGTCTCAAGGCTTGGATGTATGCATTTTCACAACACCGCATAAATGTCTGTATCAGTATAGCATGCAATTCCACAAAACATAGTTTTGATTTAAACCAAGTTTTACTTCAATACTTTGTTTTTTTGTGCATATGGTTTAGTTGATATATTTCACTAGCCATACATATCACATTGGTTACACATTACATGATTTACATTTTGACACATGAACATTATTGACATTGGTTATACATTACATGACTTACATCTTGACATAAACATTTTGGCATATTATTCAATACGTTTGGCAATTGGTTTAAACATAAACATCTTACATTGTTGGTTTGGTTTGAGTAAGTGATTTAAGTAACGAGGCGTGTGTAATATGATACAAGCATAGTGGATACGCCGCTGGTACTTCCTATATATAAGTGATTGTATGGTATTACATATCGTAGCGTTATTTGAATCATTTCAATTGGACATATAACATTTTATACAAATAACATACTTTTCACAATACATTGTTTTACAAACAACTTAATTTATACAAACTCATTTTACATGGTTATTCATTTAACCATACATTATTCTCTTATTTATACATATCATCTGATCTTATCGTTTTTCAAATGATTTACAAGACAAAGCAAATTACAAAGTTCATGACTAAACATTTTCTCAAACATAAGTCATGAATTCTGTTTTCACAAAACCTATGTATCTCACAGGCATTTTTATGCTGACGTACCTATTTTCACATGTGTTTTCAGGAGATGATGCATAGGATTTATCAAGATACACTTAGGCGGACTTGGGCCTTAGCGACAATAAAAGATGCAACACTAGTTATTTATGTTATGTTTCTTTGATTATCAAGACATTGTAACTATTTTAATCAATAAAACAATATTTCAATTTCCATGTGTTATGAAACAATGATTCTGTTACAACACTCCCCGACGTTTTCCGCCACGTTTTGTTGTTCTACGTGGTCGGGGTGTGACACCATCCCTATGTGAGCATGCATCATAATCATCGTCAAACATCATTAAACTATGATACCTGAAACATATGTGAAAATACGTCAGCATAAAAATGCCGGCGAGTGTCACACCCCGACCACGTAAAACAACAAATCATGGCGGAAACGTCGGGGAGTGTCGTAACAGAAACATTGTTTCACAACCATGGATTAAATAATTTCGTTTTATTGGATTATTGAACTCGTTGTTTTATTACAAATCAGATTAATACAAATATTGTCTTTCAAGTTTTAAAGTCGCTAAGGCACGAGTCCATCCTATGTATAGTATGCGTCAATAATCATCACATAGCAGCACCTGAAACATATGTAAAAATAGGTACGTCAGCATAACAATGCCTGTGTGATATATAGGTTTTGTTTAAAATAAAATTCATGACTTGTAAGTTTAAAAGAATGTTTAACAAATAGTAGTCATGAACTTGTAAAAATATTTTCTTGTATAAATCAAACGAAGAATCGATAAGAAATAAGATGTTATAAAAGAAAAATGCATAATGGAATGAAAAATCTAGTAAAAATGAGTTTTGTATAAAATATGTTGTTTGTAAAACAACGTTTTAATAAAAAAAGGTTTGTAGTATATATAAAAATATACCTTGGTTTTGAGAAAGTCGGATAAGTAATATATATTAAAATATATTTTTGTTTCAGAACAGTTAACAAATAGTATATCATATATACTTTAGTTTGTTAAAATAATAGTTTTCAGTAGTATATCGTAAGTATACTTTGGTTTTGTAAATAACATATCAAAACTATGCTTTCATTTTGTAAATAACATATCAAAACTGTGCTTTGGTAAATAACAAAATATATGTTGGTTTTGTACATAGTATATCAAATTATATTTTGGTAAACAATATCACATATGGGAGCATATCAAACTATACTTTGGAAGTATATCAAAATATACAAAAGAAAATGTGATTTAGTATTCATTCAAACCTTAGTGTATCAAACTACACCTTAGAGACTATAGAAATACCACGAAGGCAACTTCTATTTGGATAAATTTGGTTTCTGACATTCCATACAACAAGAATGGGGTGTTTAGTCCTATAGCGCTATATTATACTACCAATCAGCTTGGTGAATGTATTAAAATAAGTACAACCCAACAATCAATTTTATAATCTTTGAGAAATTAATGTTTAAACAATAGATAATCAATCAATTTGTCAAAAGATAAGTACTAGCATGTATAATCAATTTATACTTTGAAATCATGAAAATAATAATTAGGTACATATGTTTCACCCCAAAACATTCGAAAGCAGTAAAAGAGGGGACTATGTACTCACTTCAGGATGCTTAGAAGTCTTGAATAACAACCAAGCAAGGCTAGAGGGATCACGGAATCAAACGGCACCTAGTATTGGTAACTAAGTAAATAAATCGAACCTAAATCAGAAGGTCGGATATAATGAGGTTTCGTAAACCAAATGAGTATAGGAACTCATGTAATATGGTTTAACAAAGCCTACATCCTAAAACAGAACCTCTCCTAAGTGCTTACGACCCATTACGACCCATTTAGGTAGCTTACGCTACTTTAACGCGCCGTTTGCGTAAAACGCGTTCGGAACGCCTAACTAGTCCTATGACAAGTATTATATGCCTAAACATGTTTAAATATGTTGTATAACCAGTTAAGTGACAAAAGTTTAAGTTACATATGCTTAAATACCAATTATGCATGAAAAGGGCATATTGGTCATTTACCTAAGGCATATAAACTACCTATCATACAACTAATTAAACTAAGTGACCATAAGGTATAACCTCGGAAGGTTATTCCCTATACATCTATGGTCACTAAACATGCTTGGTCGGATCCTAATGATCGACCAAACGGGTCGGGTTTGAAAGCCTAAGCGGTTGTTTAGACCGATTATCTTACGACCCTATATAAGCACTAAACTAAAAGTGATGAGTTAAACATGTTAAAACATGTTTAATGAAGTTTGAAAACAAGTTTGATTTCAAAACAAACGGTTTTGATACCCAAGAATAGTTTGGTTGCAAAATACGCAAGAATGCGCATTTTAACCGAAACTATGACTCGTCACTATGCCTAAATAACGTGGTAATCAGTAGGTGTAGTCACAAGGGACTATGACCATCGTGATTACGCTCACGTTGCGAAGTTCAAACAAAATTCGTGTTGACCATAGACTGGTCAAAGCTGAAAGTCAAACACTGTTTGACTTTTACGCTTAAAAACGCATAAAAGAACGAAAGAAGCTTACAAAAGGTCCAAGCGATGAGGATTTTGATCTAGATTTCTCAGGTATGAAGTGAATAAACTTCAACTTAGAGAAATGGCCAGATCAAATGTGAGCTTGGATTGAAAAACTTGGGGGTATTTATAGATTTCGTAGAACCGTTAGGATCATTTCTTGAAATCCGAGCTTCAATCTTGATCGTACATGTGTGCCCACTGATTTGTAAACCTAGGGGCATCCAAAACCAGTCCATAGAATCAAGGAAACTATGTGCAAAACAATGGGAGCAGCTGGGTTTTAATAAAATGAAGTCTGCTATGCTGGAAGTGGCTTACGGACTGTAAGCACACCCATACGGTCCGTATGGCCTTGGTTTGTTGGCAGAAGGTTTCACAAATTGGCAGAACAGGCCCCTGCATCTCCAAAGTTGATTTTTGATGCGTTTTGGCACTTCTAACACCCGTCAAACCTATTTTTAAGCTCCATAAAGATGTTAAAACATAGGGAACTTGAAATATGCTCAGAAATGATACGGATGTCGGTTCGTTTGGCCATGCGGTTGCGTTGTTCGGCTAATTACGACAGAAATCGTAACGGACGCGAAAACAATCCAAATTGCGGAACGAATGAAGTTTTATTATGCCAATCACTAAAATAAAATATTTTAATGATTACATAAATTTTTGGATGTCCGGATATATTCAGAACGTAAGATATATGCGAAAATGCAAACTTGTGCACTTTTTGATGCTTTTAGTCCCTGTTGATCAAATAAGTTTATTTTTGCGCACCAAACACCTCAAAGCCTATTTCTAAGCTATGTAAAGGATATTTAGGGCATGTTTAACTTATGATCATGTTTCGGAATGTTCGTTATAGTACGAATCGGCATACTTTCGCAGTTTATCGAAATTAGTCCCTGTAAGCGAATAAACTTGATTTCAACACACCAAACCTTCCAAATCCTATTTCTAAGTTATGTAAAGGTTATTTAAGGTATGTTAAGCCTATGTCACTATTCCATAGTGTTTTTCGCATTAAACTTATTACGTTTACGAATCAGTTCGCGTATAACTCCCAGAAAGCGATATAGAGCTCGAAATCGAACAAGAATTGATATGTGAAAATGATACACATATTTATACAAATTCCAAGTATGAAATACAATATTTCATTGGTTTGGTATTTGTATGATGGTTGAGGTGACAAAGGTGTCACAGCGAGTACATAGGTTTTGTGAGTATGTTAGATTCATGGCTTTAAGTTCATATTGCAATACCTCGTCCAACTACGGGAGTTGTCGAGTGTGTACCTTGAAAACAAAAGAGTTTGATATTGCAGTATGTTTCTATCAATTATTACAAGTTGATATATCAATAAACCAAAACCATTGTAGCCATGAATCTTAGCTGAAAACATTTTTCTTTGTTAACCAAGTTGTAGATCATTCTCGTAATAAAACTCGTATGGTTTATATCATTAGGAAAACCACGTAGTGTAACTTCATTTTGAAAACATTCGTCCAAGTGATCTAGATAACGCAACGCCATGTAATGTGTTAAAAGCACTTATATATAGGAAGTACCAGCGGTGTATCCACCATGCTTTTATCACATTACACCCGCCCCGTTACCTAATCACTTACCATAACCCAATCGTTCAATAGTTCAATTAGTCCAATCATTCAAATAGTTCAAATAGTTCACATAGATCAAATAGTTCCAATCGTTCAAATAGTTCAAATAGTTCACATAGATCAAATAGTTCCAATGGTTCAATAGATCAAATCGTTCACATAGATCAAATAGTTCCAACGGTTCAATAGATCAAGTCGTTCACATAGTTTCAGAAAGTTCTAGTGGTTCAAATAGTTTTCATAGATCAAATAGTTCTAGTGGTTCAAATAGTTCATTTAATTCACATAGTTCAATAGTTCCAGTGGTTCATGTTTGAATTGTGAAAACTAACTTTAGGTCGTTTCATTGAATATATTCAAACCTGTGTGACTCATCCTACTCGTTTAACTCGTATTAACAAACCACCAAAGGGTAAGTTAACAATCATCAGGTTCTGTCGTTACCCACATTACCCCCATAACCATGGTGAAAGTCTGATAATGGGATTTGTCAGATCCTATGGTATCATAATATCCTATGGTACCATAACGTACTACTGGTCGACTTAAAATAGTTAATGAATGTCATTCAATTGTCTTTTTACTAATGCCCCAACAAGTTTGTTCAAATAATTGAAATCGTTGTGTTTAACATAAACCATAGCATTCATTTAGAAACCTCGAAATCGTTTAGCACATATGAATCACCCCAAAACATTTGAAAGCGGTAAAAGAAGGGAACTATGTACTCACATTGGATTGCTAGGTATCCTCAATTAAGGTGAACTAACAAGCTCGGGAAATCAAGGAATCAAGTAGTACCTAGTAATTGGATCGCTAAGTTAATAAATCGACTCCTAAATCAGAAGATCAGGTAGAATGAGGTCTTGTAAACCAAATGAGTATTATAACTCATGTGATATGGTTTAACAAAGCCTACATTCTAAATTGGAACCTATCCTAAGTGCTTTTGACCCGTTACGACCCATTAGGGTAGCTTACGCTACTTTAACGCGTCGTTCACGAAAAAGCGCATTCGAGACGCCTAACAAGTCCTATGACAAATATTATATGCTCTAACATGTTTAAATATGTTGCATAATCGGTTTAGGTGACAAAAGTTAGGTTACATATGCTTAAAATCTAATTGTGCATGAAAAGGGCATTTTGGTCTTTTACCTATGGCATATAAACTACCTATCATACAACCAATTAAACTAAGTGACCATAAGGTATAACCTCGGAAGGTTATTCCCTATACAACTTTGGTCATAATATATGCTTGGTCGGATCCTAAGGATCGACCAACGGGTCGGGTTTGAAAGTCTAAGTGGTTGTTAAGACCGCTCATCTTACGACCCTATACAAGCACTAGACTAAAAGTGATGAGCTAAACATGTTAAAACATGTTTAACTAAGTTGGAAAACAGGTTTGATATCAAAACAAAGTGCTTTGATACCCGAAAATAGCTTCGATATAAAATACGCATAAACACGTATTTTGACCGAAACTTTGACTCGTCACTTCGACTAATCAACGTGGTAATCAGTAGGTATAGTCACAAGGGACTATAACCATCGTGATTACGCTCACGTTACAAAGTTCAAATGAACTTTGTTTTTACTAACTCATGGTCAAAGCAGAAAGTCAAACACTGTTTGACTTTCATGCTTGAAAAACAATAACAAGCATGAAAGAAGCTTACAAAAGGTCCAAGAAAGGAAGGATTTGATCTAAAATACTCAGGTATGAAGCTAAGGCTTCAACTTAGAGCAGATTAGAGCAAATGTGTGAGGAATGAAGTGAAATCAAGTGGGTATTTATAGAATTTCAAGAACCGTTTTTTTTTTTTTGTAATTCGGGCTTTAATCTGGACCTTACATGTGTTGCCCATGGTTTACAATACAAGGGGACATCAAAAACCATTAAATGGTATTCCAAATCAGTGATCAAAACCATCAAAACCAGCTCAAATAACCAGATTCAATGCTTCTGTCTGACAGTCTGTCACGGGCCGCGTAGACTCACACTGAGTCTTACGCGCTCCTCCTAAGCAAGTTTGGCAAAATTTCAAGTTTAGTCCCTGCAGGCCTGAAACTTGGTTTTTGATGCATTTTCGACATATTTGAGCCCCGTTAACCCCATTTCAAGGCTCTACAATGAATTTAAAGTATAGGGAACTTAAAATATGCTTGAAAACATCTTGGATGTCGGTTCGTTTGGTCATACGGTTGCGTTGTTCGGTTAATTACGACGAAAACTCGAACGGACGCGAAAACGATCCAAATTACGCGATGAATGGTATTTTTGCATTCCAATCACTAAAATAAAATATTTTAATGATTACAAAAGTTTTTGGATGTCCGGATATGTTCAGAACGTATGATATGCGCGGAAATGCAAACTTATGCACTTTTTGACACTTTTAGTCCCTGTTGATCAAATAAGTTTATTTTCGCATACCGAACCCCTCAAAGCCTATTTCTAAGCTTTGTAAAGGATATTTAGGGTATGTTTAACTTATGATCATGTTCTGAAATGTTTGTTACTATACAAATCGGTATAGTTTCGCAGTTTGACACATTTAGTCCCTGCGATCGAATAAACTTGTTTTCGACACACCAGACCATCCAAAACTTATTTCTAAGTTATGTAAAGGTTATTTAAGGTATGTTAAGCCTTATGTCACTGTGCCGGAGTGTTTTTCGCGTTAAACTAATTATGTTTACGTATCGGTTCGCGTATAACTTTCTAGGAGTCGATTTAGAGCTCAAAATTGAACAAGAATTGATATGTGCAAATGATACACATATTTATACAAATACCAAGTATGAAACACAATATTTAATTGGTTTTGTATTCGTTTGATGGTCGTAGAGACACTGGTGTCACAGTCTCCCCTACTTTAGGAAATTTCGTCCCGAAATTTATTCGTAGGAGTCTGTTTGTAACGTTGTGTTAAACAATTATCTTGCATGGCATAGAGTAACCCGTCAAAGATTTCCATGTAAGGCATAACTTTGTCATTCCACAGTGGATATACTTTGATGCGAAAATGAATGGATGATTCATTTTCTCCAATGGATTCTTTGTCAGATGTGGAAATGAAGGACGAATAGGTTATTCATTTCCAATGGGTATTTCTTCAAAAGCGGAAATGAATGGATAATTCATTTTCTCTAATGGATAATTTTATCAGAAATGGACATGAAGGTATGGATAAGCTGTTCATTTCTCAATGGTTATTTCTTCAGAAGCGAAAATGAATGGATGATTCATTTTCTCCAATGGATTCTTCATCAGAAGTAGAAATGAAGGATTACTGAATAAGCTATTCATTTCCCTGATGGATATTTCTTCAGAAGCGAAAATGAATGGATGATTCATTTTCCTCAGTGGTTACTTCATCAGAAGTGGAAATGAAGGATTTGATACAGGATTATTCATTCCCAATGGATGTTTCTTTAGAAACAAAAATGAATGGATAATTCATTTTCCTCAGTGGGTACTTCTTTAGAAGTGGAACGAATCTATTCATTTTCCTCAGTGGATATTTCTTCAAAAGTGAAAATGAACGGATAGTTCATGTTCCTCAGTGGATACTTTATCAGAAACGAAAATGACAAAATTAATGCAGGATTATTCATCCCCTCAGTGGATATTTCTTTAGAAGCGAAAATGGATGATCAATTCATTTTCCTCAGTGGATACTTCACCAGAAACGGAATGAATTTATTCATTTTCCTCAGTGGATATTTCTTCAGAAGCGAAAATGGACGGATGGTTCATTTTCCTCAGTGGATACTTCATCAGAAACGAAAATGAATTTGTTCATTTTCCTCAGTGGATATTTCTTAGAAGCGAAAATGAATGGATAATTCATTTTCCACCGTGGATACTTCGTAAGAAACGAAAATGAACATGGTTCATGAATAGATTATTCATTTCCCTCAGTGGATATCTCTTTCAGAAGCGAAAAATGAATAGCTAGTTCATTTTTCCTCAGTGGGTACTTCATCAGAAACGGAAATGAATATAGTTAACTTTTGTTATTTGTTTAAGTTGATACATGACAAAACTTGATGTGGTTTCTGTGCACTGAATTCCATAATTATGTGTGCATCTATAATTACGTAATTCCTTGCACAGTCCACACAGTTTCTTTTATAATGTGAAGGGGATAGAATCGGTTGAACACATAACACGTAAGCACATAATAGTCACACAATTGTCCACTTGGTTATCAATTCGTTATTAGTCTGTTATTAACTTGTCAATGAATTGTACACATGTATTCAAAGTATACTAGCAATCCAATCAATGGACTACAACTAGCACTTTAAACATCCTCAAGAATCTATCTATAAAGATAGGATGATCTTATAAGGATTCGATTTCGTTCACAATGAATCGTAACATTCGTATTAAAGCACACAAAGAATCTAATTAAGGACTTTGATTTTTGCGCCTTAAACATCCACAAGGATCTAACTATGAAGAAGATCCTATAAGGATTTGGGAATTCGTAGCTAAAAAAATATTTAGGAATCTTGCACTAAGTATGCTAAGACAACACATGAAGTATAGTGTTTATGGAATCAAGGTGCTAGATATGCCAAGACAACATATGAAGCATATGGATCCTTGAAATCATTATGCCAAGCATGCTAAGCTAGCATACAAAGCAGGGTGTTTTTGAAAATCGCGTACCACGTATGCTAGGAATCATACGGGCTGTTTGTTTTTGAAAACTATGCATGGAGTCGTTAAAAGTATGTTTTTGAAAACCTTTTGTAATGTTTTTGAAATCATGTACTAAGTATATTAGGTAAACATTTTTATGAAATGTTTTAAAACCATGTGAGATGATTTTGAAAATATGTATGAGGTTTTTAAAAACATGCATAATCTTTTGAAATCATATGCTATGTAAAATATCGTGAAGTCGGAAAAAAAGATATGATGTGTACATCGCGTAAGACCAATTAAGGACTCACAGAAGTACCCTTGGGTATCCAAATAAGGACTTAAAGCGGTACTTTGGGTATTCATCCCAAGTTGTAATTTGTACCTTGCACTTCGTTTTGTAGAAGAAACGAGTACTTAGGATTTTTCGTTGGTGATCGCAAGCGATCACAAAAAGGAAGAATTTCGAGAGTAGTTTGTTTGGCAAGGAATACGGTTCCTTGGTATCGGTATCATAGGAATATGTCGTTCATACATGTAACCACACTTGTTTTCGTACATCGTAATGCAAATAAATGTTTATTTATAAACCAAAATATTTGTTTCATTGTTCTAGGATTACAAAAGGAAAATAATACATAAAGTCCGATCGTTTCAAAACAGCATCGTCTTCTAGTTAGTCGAATGCTCATCCACGTGCTGGATTTGCATTAGCAAGTTTTGGGCAATTATTTATGAAATGGCCCATCTCGCCATAGTTGTAGCAAGAACCTGGTGGAAAACGAGCTTGAGTAGGATTGTTGTCAGCTTGATTTGGTGCAGCTGCAGCTCAGCAAACCCTAGCTGTATGACCAGCAAGTCCACAATTTAGGCATTTGTGGTATTTCACACTAGCATGATGATGAAGGTTACATTGGTTGCACAAAGGTGCAGTCCCGTTGTATGGCTTTTTAGCAGGGGGTTGAGCTAGTTGGTTAGGGATAGCTTGATCGATTTGAGCAACCACAGAGAAGTTCTGAGAAGCCTTACGCTTCTTTGACTTCTTGGAGGATTCAGTCTGCTTATCCTTCGGTTTCGTTTCATCGGTTGGTTTCTTGTCGCCTTTTCGGAAAAGTTTACCCTTCCTGATCTGAGATTCAGTCAGGGTAGCAGATAGCTCAATGGACTGTCTAACTGTGGTAGGGTTGCTACCAGTAACAATGTCTTGAACTGAGTCAGGGACGCCATCAATATACTTTTCAATTGCCTTATCCAAAGGCGTAACCATGGTTGGACTTAACAGACTTAGCTCCTCATATCGGTCCGTGTAGGCTCGATTCTCACCACTACCTTGCTTAAGATCATCAAATTCCCTTTCCAATGCCCTGATTTCATGACGAGGATAGAATTCCTTCATCATTAGAGCTCGAAGCTCTTCCCAAGTTTGAGCCAATGCCACATCGGCACCCCTATCTCTCATCACGCCATTCCACCATGTTAAAGCCTGTTTCTCAAAAACACTAGATGGGAATTCAACCTTTCGTTCATTTGGACACTGAACATGTCTGAATGTGCTTTCTAGTGTCACACCCCGACCGCGTTAAAACAACAAAACCGCGGCGGAAACGTCGGGGAGTGTCGTGGCAGAATTATCGTTTCATAACCATGGATACAAAAAGTGTTTCGTTTTATTGATAATATTAAACATTAACATTGTCTTAACACAAAACAAACAAGTTACATATCGACTAATATTGCTATTATGTCACTAAGGCCTCGTCCAGATCCTCTGTGACTCATGCATCCTAGTAATCATCATCAAGCATCAACACCTGAAACATATGTAAAAACAAAGTCAGCAAAGAAATGCTGGCGAGTACATAGGTTTTATAGGAGTGTCGGATTCATGGCTAGTTTAAATGTTGCAATACTTTGTTAAAAACCTTGTTATGAAAAGAGTATAATATTGCAACTTAATTAACCAACTCAAATCAAGCGGGCTATAGTTTATAAAACCTCGTAGCCATGATTCTTAACCCAAAAACATTTGTTTTAGTAAAGCAAATTGTAAAACATCTCGTATAAAATCGTTAATAAAACTCGTTACTAAATATCGTTATTAAAACTCGTATGGTTTATATCATTTCGAAAACCTCGTTTGTGTGACATCGTTCCAAAATCGTTTACCCAAGTGAACTAAATAACGCCACGGTATGTAATATGTTGAAAACACTTATATATAAGAAGTACCAGCGGCGTATCTACTATGTTTTCATCATATTACACCCGTCCCGTTATCTAAACACTTAACCAAAAACCAATCATTTATCCAACTCGTTTAATCTCGTATGAATCGTTCCCAAATCGTTAATTCGTTTAAATCGTTTAAATCATCCTCGTTTTACGTGTGAAAACTATTTGTGGTCGCCTCGCTAATAACATTCAAACCTTCGTGACTCGACTACCTCGCTTCTCGCATTAATAAACCACCAAAGGGTAAATTAACATTCAGATTCAGTCATTACCCACCTAACCCACACATAACCATGGGTGCAGTACGATAATGGGATTTTTCAGATCCTATGGTACCATAACCTAATACTGGTCGGCTTGATCAATGCTAATGAATGCCATTCGTTATGTAATTACAACCAACTAGTTTATTCACTTTTTTGAAATCGTTATTAGTTTAGTATAAACCATCTTAATCGTTTTTGAAATCATCGTTATAATATCGAAAATCGTTTTGAAAACCATCGTTAAAACCTTGAAAACATTTAGCACATATGAATCACCCCAAAACAATTGAAAATAGTAAAATAGGGGAACTATGTACTCACATGGAGTGCAAAGTATCCTTAATCAATAGAACTTCAACAAGGTCGAGCAAACCAGAGAAATCAAACAGCACCTAGTAATCGAATCACTAGTCAAACAATAGACACCTAAATCGGAAGATCGGATAGAATGAGGTCTTGTAAACCAAATGAGTGTTGGAACTCATGTGATATGGTTTAACAAAGCCTACATCCTAAATCGGAACCTAACCTAAGTGCTTTCGACCCATTGCGACCCATTAAGGTAGCTTACACTACTTTAACGCGTCGTGCGCGCAAATGCGCGTTCGAGACGTCTAACTAGTCCTATGACAAGTGTTATATGCCTAAACATGTTTAAATATGTTGCATAATCAGATACATAACAAAAGTTTATGTTACATATGCTTAATTACCAATTATGCATGAAAAGGGCATTTTGGTCATTTACCTAAGGCATATAACTACCTATCATACAACTAATTAAACCTAAGTGACCATAAGGTATAACCTTGGAAGGTTATTCCCTATGCAACTATGGTCACTAAATATGTTTGGTCGGATCCTAATGATCGACCAAATGGGTCGAGTTTGAAAGTCTAAGCGGGTGTTTAGTCCGCTTGACTTACGACTCTACACAAGCACTAAACAAAAAGTGACGAGCTAAACATGCTAGAACATGTTTAGTCAAGTTAGAAAACAGGTTTTGATATCAAAACAAACGGTTTTGATACCCTAGAGTAGTTTGGTTACAAAATACGCATAAACACGCATTTTGGCCGAAACTATGACTCGTCACTACGCCTAGTCAACGTGGTAATCAGTAGGTATAGTCACAAGGGACTATAACCATCGTGATTACGCTCACGTTGCAAAGTTCAATGGAACTTTGTGTTGACCATTGACTGGTCAAAGCTGAAAGTCAAACTTGTTGACTTTCATGCTTGAAATACAAGAACAAGCAAGAAGAGGACTTACAAAGGGTCCAAGAAGGATGTTTGATTCAAAATTACTCAGGTATGAGGTGTTAAAACCTCAACTTAGAGCAGAGATTGAATCAAGGTGTGAAAAAACCCAAATGAGGGAGCTTGCTATTTATAGTTAGTTAGGATCAGTAGGATGATTCCAAGTGGTTTGAGGGAGTGATCTTGGCCATACATGTGGGTTAATGGTATTAGAATACAATGGGGGCCGAAAACCAGCTCCAGGTATTGCAAATATTACATTAAAACCCCTGAATTTGGCCCAGATTGCGGTTTTTGAACTTTCTGTATGACAAGGCCACGTGGCCCGCATAGCATATGGTCAATCCTTACGCGGCCCGTGTAAGGATGTTTGGCAGATTGTCAAAACAGGTCCCTGCACAACAGAAACTTGCATTTTGGCTCATTTTTGACACGTTTAAGCCCCGTTAACCTCATTTCAAGGCTCTAAAATGAAGTTAAAGTATAGGGAACTTAAAACATGCTCAAAAATATCTCGGATGTCGGTTCGTTTGGTCGTACGGTTGCGTTGTTCGGTTAATTACGACGGAAGTCGTAACGAACGCAAAAACGATCCAAATTAAGCGACGAATGGAATTTTATCATGCCAATCACTAAAATAAAATATTTTAATGATTACATAAATTTTTGGATGTTCGGATATATTCAGAACGTAAGATATGCGCGAAAATGCAAACTTGTGCACTTTTTAACGCTTTTAGTCCCTGAATGACCAATAAAGTTTGTTTTAGCATACCGAACCCCTCAAAGCCTATTTCTGAGCTATGTAAAGGATATTTAGGGTATGTTTAACTTATGATCAAGTTCTGGAGTGTTCGTTACTATACAAATCAGTATAGTTTTGCAGTTTGACACAAATAGTCCCTGCGATCGAACAAAGTTGATTTCTACACACCAAACCATTCAAAACTTATTTCTAAGTTATGTGGAGGTTATTTAAGGTATGTTAAGCCTATGTCACTATTCCGGAGTGTTTTTCGTGTTATACTGACTGCGTTTACGCACCAGTTTGCGTATAACCTTCCAGAAAGCGATTTAAAGCTTGAAATTGGAATCGAATCTAATTGAAAAATCACCAAACACAAATACACGCATAATAACATCAAAACACATATAGTAACACCAAATCACATTGTTTTATTAATAATCATCATTGTTTTACATCGTACATCGATTTACAGAGTACAGTTGTCACAGTCTCCCCTACTTCAGGAAATTTCGTCCCGAAATTTTATTTAGAGGAAGCTTGTGAAAACAAATGCGGATATTTTGCCTTCATTTGGTCCTTACGTTCCCAAGTAAACTCTGGGCCATGGTTGGACTCCCAACAAACCTTAACCAAATGAATCCGTTTGTTCTTCAACTGTTTGAAAGAACGGTCCATGATCTCTACTGGTTTCTCAACAAAGTGCATCGTTTCATCGATTCGGATCTCGTCGAGAGGAATGTGAAGATCAGCGTCAGCTAAACACTTTCACAAATTGGACACGTGAAAAGTCGGGTGAATATTTCCAAGCTCTGGAGGTAGCTCTAGTCGATAGGTAACCTTCCCAATTCTTTCCACAATCTTAAATGGTCCCACATATCGAGGTGCAAGTTTTCCTTTCCTTCCAAATCTCACCACTCCCTTCTAAGGTGACACCTTGAGTAGGACACGGTCTCCGACTTGAAATTCTAAGGGCTTGCGTCGTAAATCCGCATAACTCTTTTGACGACATCTAGCTGTCACAAGATTATCGCGAATTTTCTTGATTTTGTCTGTTGTTTCCAGAACGAGCTCAGGTCCGTAAGCTGAGCTTCACCGGTCTCGTTCCAACAGACAGGTGAACGACATTTTTGACCGTAGAGAGCTTCGAATGGTGCCATTTTAATGCTAGCATGATAACTATTGTTGTAAGAGAACTCGATCAATGGCAGATGAGAATCCCAATTACCACCAAAGTCTATCACGCATGCTCTAAGCATATCCTCCAAAGTTTGAATTGTGCTTTTAGATTGACCATCTGTTTGGGGATGATAAGCAGTGCTTAGATTCAGTTGGGTTCCCAAAGCAGATTGCAGGGTCTTCTAGAAATGAGATGAAAATCGAGCATCACGATCAGAAATGATATCCAAAGGAACACCATGTCGAGATACTATCTCATCAACATAAATCTTTGCAAGTTTATCAGCAGATGGATCCTCGCGAATCGGAATAAAATGAGCTGATTTCGTTAATCGATCGATAACAACCCAAATAGCATCATGACCTTTAGACGTACGCGGTAACTTAGTGATGAGATCCATCGCAATGTTCTCCCACTTCCAAACCGGTATCTCTGGTTGTACAAGCAAACCAGAAGGTCGTTGATGTTCAGCCTTGACTTTGAGACAAGTTAGGCATTTTGATACATACAAGGCAACATCCTTCTTCATACCAGGCCACCAGTACTGAGTACAAAGATCCTTGTACATTTTATCAGCACCAGGATGGATAGAATATCGAGACCTGTGAGATTCGTCGATCACTAGGGTGCGAAGATCGTCTTGTTTCGGAACCCACAAACGATCCTTGAAGTAGAGTAAACCATCGTCTTTCCTTTCGAGCTTAAGCTCAAGTTGAAGCGGTAGCTCATCTTTCAATAAACCTTTGATCACACAGGATCGTTGAGCTTGAAGGACACGAGATTGGATGTCGGATAGAGCTCGGACAGAGTGAAGCTTGACTCGCTCTTTTCGACTAAGCGCATCGGCTACGACATTCGCCTTACCAGGATGGTAGCGAATCTCGCAATCGTAATCGTTCAAGAGTTCAACCCAACGTCGTAGCATCATGTTCAGCTCCTTCTGATTAAGAATATGCTAGAGAATTTTGTGGTCTGTGAAAACCACACACTTCGTTCCATAGAGGTAGTGTCTCCAGATTTTAAGCGCGAAAACCACAGCTCCTAACTCAAGATCATGAGTCGTATAGTTCTTCTCGTGAACTTTCAATTGTCTAGATGCATATGCTATAACCTTACCTCATTGCATGAGGACGCAACCAAGGCCTAAGTTGGACGCATCGCAATAGACAACGAAATCATCGCTTCCCTCGGGCAGAGATAGAACAGGAGCATTACATAACTTCTGCTTCAGCGTTTGGAATGCTTCTTCTTGCTTGGGTCCCCACTCAAAAGGCTTATTCTTCTGAGTCAAAGCAGTGAGTGGAACCACAATCTTCGATAAATTAGAAATGAATCGACGATAATAACCAGCAAGACCAAGAAAAGATCGAATCTCTGTAGGTGTCGTCGGCGTACTCCAATCCTTGATAGCAACAATATTGGATGGATCCACATGAATACCCTGCTCGTTGACTATATGACCCAGAAACTGAACTTCTTTAAGCCAGAATTCACACTTGGAGAATTTAGCGAAAAGTTGTTCCTTTTTAAGGAGTTCCAACGTTAAACGAAGGTGTTGCTCGTGATCGGCTCGAGTCTTCGAATAAATGAGAATATCGTCGATGAACACAATAATAAACTTGTCTAAATAAGGTTTACAGACCCTATTCATTAAGTCCATAAAGATAGCTGGGGCATTCGTCAAACCAAAAGGCATGACAGTGAACTCGTAATGCCCATATCTCGTGCGGAAAGCAGTTTTGGGAATATCTTCTTCGAGAACACGAAGTTGATGATACCCAGAATGCAGATCGATCTTAGAAAAACATGAAGCACCTTGCAGCTGGTCAACGAGATCATCAATTCGAGGTAGGGGATATCGATTCTTGATGGTAAGCTTATTAAGCTCACGATAATCGATACACATTCGAAAAGACCCATCTTTCTTTTTCACGAAGAGGACAGGAGCTCCCCAAGGTGAATAACTCGGATGGATGAATCCTTTATCAGATAACTCTTGAAGCTGTTTCGATAACTCTTGCATCTCTGACGGTGCAAGACGATAAGGCGCTTTTGCAATCGGGTTGGCATTGGGTACAAGGTCAATATGAAATTCGACTTGAAGAACTGGAGGCAAACCAGGCAGTTCATCAGGAAACACCTCTGGATAATCCTGAACAATCGGAATATCCTGAATACTCTTGCTCTTGCCTTTCTCCTCGGTGACATGTACTAGAAAAGCAACATATCCTTTTCTCAAATACCTCTGAGCTTCCATACACGACATAAGCTTCAGTCCACCTGAAGGTTTCTCGCCACGAACTTCTAGAATTTCGACAGAAGACAAAGGGATACGAACAATCTTATCGAAGCAAACAACCTCAGCGTGGTGTTTGGTTAACCAATCCATTCCAATGATAACATCGAAGCTCCCAAGTTGCATTGGCATGAGGTCAATAGGAAAAAGATGGTTATCAAGGTTTAACTGACAACCACGAATAACAGAATTGAGAACAAGAGGTTTACCAGTAGCAACTTCGACAGATAAGGGTTTCCTCAATTTAGTTCTAGGTATCGCAAGCAAAGGTTCAAAAGATAACGAAACAAAACTTCTATCAGAATCAAAGAGAATAGATGCAGGTCGATTATTAACAAGAAACGTACCATTCACCACCTCGTTGTCAGCCCTCGCTTCGTTTGCATTCAAATTGTATGCTCGCCCTCGAGCAGGATTCACATTGGCGTTGACGTTCGCATTCGGGTTCACATTAGCATTCGCGTTTGCATTCACCAGCCTCGGACAGTTGTTGTGGAAGTGACCAAACTCTCCACAATTGAAACATGAACCCGGTAGGAATCTCGTAGCATTCCCTTGGACCGGAGCTTGAACCTGGGCAACCTGATTTTGTCCTAAACGACAAACATTGGCCAAATGCCCAAGTTTACCACACGTCATGCACTGCTTACAAGCTTGCTGTGCAACATGATGACCGTTGCAGCGAGCACAATGAGGTGCGGTACCAGCATACACCTTTTTCGTAGGAGGTTGAGCCGGTGGGTTCTGATCAGTTTGTACCATAACAGCAAAATTCTGGGCACCCTTTCGCTTCCTCGATTTCTTCGATGACTCACCTTCTTTACCCTTACCCTTTTTCTTGTCCTTCCCAGAATCAGTTGCCTTCTTTTTATCACCTTTGCGGGTGAGTTTACCCTTCCTGACTTGAGTCTCAGTCAGGGTAGCAGACATCTCGATTGCTTGACGAAGGGTAGTAGGATTAACACCGGTCACAATATCAAGCATAGAATCGGGTAGACCATCGATATATCTCTCGATTGCTTTCTCTGGTGGGGTAACCATGGTGGGACATAATAGACTGAGTTCCTCAAAACGATCCGTGTACGCACGGTGCTCAGCCCTATCTTGCTTTAAATCGTCAAACTCTCATTCCAAAGCTCGAACCTCGTGACGGGGACAAAACTCTTTCATCATGAGAGCTCGAAGCTCTTCCCATGTTTGTGCCAACGCCACTTCGGCACCCCTATCGCGCATAATACCATTCCACCAGGTAAGCGCTCGCTTCTCAAACACGCTCGAAGCAAATTCAACCTTACGTGCATTCGGACACTGCACATGCCTGAATGTGCTCTTGATACTCTCAAACCACTGCTGGAGCGCAGTTGCTCCTTGCGACCCAGAAAACTTTAGAGGCTTAGCAGAATTGAAATTATTGAAATTCTTGAAATTACACGGTGCATTATTGTTGTTGAAATTACACGGTGCATTATTCTTGAAATTCGTGGAATTGGGTCACAACACCGGGAAGCACAGCAGCCACTTGCTGAGAGACCAGGGCTGCGATTTCTTCAATAGTAAAAGATTGTGCTTCATGTCGAGGAGGCATGGTCTAACAAGGAGATATGAGAAACGAGTGAGGTTGATAATTAGGAAAAGCAAAAGAGGTATCGACAAAACACAAGGAAGGCGATCATTTGTTCGTTACCTCGAATAAACAAACGACACGCAGTGACTAATCAAAGTAAATGGGTCAATATAATGTATCGCTGAAGACATGCTCGCCTATAAGTGAACACTCACCCCAAGAGTTCCCAGGTAAGAGTGACTGGTCCGATTATGTGGATTTGTACGAACACTCTAGCCTTAGATAGAAAACTCAGGGTACAGGCATTCACTCTTCCAGTTTGCACGTGTTCACATTATTTAGACCCAAACTTTGACGAGATTTTGAAAACTTAAAGGGTTCAAAACCTTATAACAAAGGGTTCAAAACCTAGTAATCAATCATCCTAGAACAAATGATTAGTTTTCAAAGCGGATTCGAAAATTGTGTTCTCGTTGTGGTTATCACCTAAGGGTAGGTGCCAGTTTTGTTTTAAAAATCTAAACGCAAAGAAACTTGCGTTAAGGTCCTAGAAGTTATAGTCTAGGTCAAAGCATTACTAATAACCTAATTCCCTATAACCATTGGCTCTGATACCAACTTTTCTGTCACACCCCGACCGCGTTAAAACAACAAAACCACGGCGGAAACGTCGGGGAGTGTCGTGGCAGAATTATCGTTTCATAACCATGGATACAAAAAGTATTTCGTTTTATTGATAATATTAAACATTAACATTGTGTTAACACAAAACAAACAAGTTACATATCGACTAATATTGTTATTATGTCACTAAGGCCTCGTCCATATCCTATGTGACTCATGCATCCTAGTAATCATCATCAAGCATCAACACCTGAAACATATGTAAAAACAAAGTCAACAATGAAATGCTGGCGAGTACATAGGTTTTATAGGAGTGTCGGATTCATGGCTAGTTTAAATGTTGCAATACTTTATTAAAAACCTTGTTTTGAGAAGAGTATAATATTGCAACTTAATTAACCAACTCAAATCAAGCGGGCTATAGTTTATAAAACCTCGTAGCCATGATTCTTAACCCAAAAACATTTGTTTTAGTAAAGCAAATTGTAAAACATCTCATATAAAATCGTTAATAAAACTCGTTACTAAATCTCGTTATTAAAACTCGTATGGTTTATATCATTTCGAAAACCTCATTTGTGTGACATCGTTCCAAAATCGTTTACCCAAGTGAACTAAATAACGCCACGGTATGTAATATGTTGAAAACACTTATATATAAGAAGTACCAGCGGCGTATCTACCATGTTTTCATCATATTACACCCGTCCCATTATCTAAACACTTAACCAAAAACCAATCGTTTATCCAACTCGTTTAATCTGGTATGAATCGTTCCCAAATCGTTAATTCGTTTAAATCGTTTAAATCATCCTCGTTTTAAGTGTGAAAACTATTTGTGTTAGACTCTCTATGCCCAAGACACATACTAAATTGATGTGGCTAGTACGTTATGATCCAAGTCGAGTCATACCCAAATACAAGCTAGACAAACACTTACAATATTTATTTATGATATGATCAAACAAATAAATATTAACACTTAGAATATTTAGAAATCGGTTTTCTAAATAATTGCACTTGACAAACTAATAAATTATATGGATAATTTATTTTGAGAGAATATTTTATTTTGTTATTTAATGGGTAAAATAACTTAATAAAAGTTGTATAAAGTCTTGTGAACATATGATGTTATATTTTATATAAGGTATAAAATATATACAAGACTTAAATTAATTTTATAAAAGAAATTTGAATTTTTTTTATAAAAATCTTGGCCGCCACCCCCCCATGGGGTCTTCCCAAGAATTCTTGTCCAATGAGGTTCCATGCATGTTGTCATAGTTGCATGCATCTTGATTGGATGTTCTTCCCTAGACCTTTTAAGCCAATTAGTTTACATGCAATTGCATGAACCTTGATTGGGGAAGAATGATGGTCCAATGACATTTCATGCAAGTGTCATAACTAGAGGCCTTTTGATTGGGTGAATTGGTGGCATCTTCTCTCACCTACTTTAAGAGAATTATGTATGAAAAATCTATGAGATGAACTTGAATGGAAGACCAAAAAAACTCTCTCAAGATTTCGGTTATGGGGTCTTTAATCCAAGGGTTTCAAGTTCAATTTTTCAAGTGTAAGACTTGTTAAAAGGGCTCTCTAAAATCAGCCAACATGGAGTGCCATCTTAGAGGTTTTCTCAAGTGATTTTCAAGTGCAAAACTCAAGAAAGTTCTCTCTAAATTTCGGCCATGTATGGTTGATGAAGAGGGACTTTTAAGTGAGTTCATAAGTGTAGAAATCCTAGCTAAACATAAGGTGTTTGTTGGAAGGCTTGGGGTATACAAGCTTGAGGTCTTCTACACTTGAAGGCAACCGTTCAAGAAGCATCATCTTCTTCATATCCATTACTACATGGACGGTAGTATTCTAAACACTCTATGGTTGTGTTTTAATGTTTGATAGCATGCATGTTCGTATATGGATCCGGGATTGGGTTTTACATATAAAATGAGTTTTATATCTTGTAAGTAACATATTTTAAATAATTATTTCCGCTGCGTTTTCTATTTTATATGGATAAAATACTTTGATAAACATGAAAAAAACCCAACAGTGGTATCAGAGCCGCTTATATGAATGCATGCTTCATAGGATATGAAATTTTTGGGTTTCGGGTTTGGTTAAAACCCTATGGCCGAAATTTTATATATGGTTATCCTTTTGTTTTTCAAGATTATTTTAATACATGCATAAAAGTATCTTGAAAAATTATGTCATTTGGATGATTTGTTTGTTTGGACAAAAACCCACTTTTTCGGTTTTTTCATTCTTGACCGAAAAGTAGGTTGTAAAAAGGAAACCATTTTGCTTCTTGAATTTTATATATTTGGATATATATATTTTGGTGCATATGACCTAGCCATGACCTTGTGTTGAATGATTGTGTTGTGATTTATTTATTTAATTATTTCAATGGGTTTTAATAATTATTATTTTGTTCTTCCATTTGTAAGATATGTAAGTTATTTATTTTCATTTGGTATGTAAAATAAATAGATTAGGTGCATTTTATTTTACTAGAAAAATGTATTAGGATATATTTTGTAAAAGAAGATGCACACAAAAATGCGGTTTTGGTTTTGGCCAATTTCGGGCCAAAAGGACTTCATAGTTCTTAACGGGATTTTAGCCCGATAACCAAAACACATTTTGAACTCCAAAGGAGTTTGGACCTGAATATAAAAGACATTTGGAAGCCCAAAGAATGTGAAGAAATCACAACACAAGATGGAGACTTGAAGCATTCGGATGCAGGATCAAGTGGGAGTTCAACGACACATTATCTGTGTCAATATTCACCCTTTAGGAAGGACCTTTTGGCACACTTGTTTCGGCTAACAAGTGTGGTCAAAATAGTTGGCTATGGTTATGCACCTAATGATATGTGTGTTGTGCTTGTGTGGTTGTTTATTTTGTTGTTTGATGATATTTGGATATGCATGCTTAACAAACTAATAATCAACAACAAGCGTAAAATTGGTTCTTAACAAAATCATTAAAATGTTTAATAAAGGTTTTATTAAAAATTAATGATTTTATAATAAAATGGGTTTTATTAAAAAGAACCTTGAAAATTTGTTTTCACTAAAGTACCAAGGATTTGAATGCATGCAAATGTATGGTACATAAAGTTTTCTAAACTAGAATTTTGAAAAACTCAAAATCCCTTTTATAAAACAAGTCAAACACCATCCTTTTATACAACACTCGAACCACTTGGGAACTCTTTTGTGGGATAAAGGTCACCTAACCATATTTGAGGGAACTTGTATATTCGAGGTGGGTTTACCATGTTTGTGGGATAAAGGTCACCTAACCACTTATGTGTATAAACTCACACGTGTGTGTAAGTTGGACGACTTGATTTGGAAACCATGAACTTAGGGTCACCGAAGCATGGGGAACAAAGGTGTTGATGGGATTAAACATGCCAACTAAACATAAAGATGTTTAACCGATCCCATAAGGCTAGAAGTTGCAAAGGGTTGCAATTGTCAAACGTTGACTACCTTGTTAATTTAAATAGAGGGATAAAGGTCACCTAACCAATATTTAAATGTAACGTTGGATTCTAGATTTTAATTATTAATTGTCTTTAAGACATAAAAGGGTATTAATAATTAAAATATAATAATATCGAAAATACTAAAATTGAACCTTGTTAAATTTTATAGATGGCCGCTAACAATATTACCCAAGCCGTGCGTAACCTATCACTAAAAACAATCCTTGAAAAGGATCGTATCAATCAAAACACTTTATGGATTAATATCGAAACTTAAGAGTCGTTCTCAAGTAAGAAAAGATATCCTATATGTTGAACGATCCTAATCCCGATGAACATCTTATGGAAGATAAGGATGCCTATAACGATTGGATTAAGTATATCGAGAATACTATACAAGCCTCTTGCCTCATGTTAGGAATTATGATTCCTGAGATTCAAAAGGATTTTGAACATCATGGGCATACGACATGATTAACCAATTGTAGGAAATGTTCCTAAGGGTAGAACGTATCAAAACGGTTCGAGCGCTTCATGCATGTCGAATGGAGGAAACCCAATCGGTCTCATCTTATATCTTTAAGATGAAAAGCCACATTGATTGCCTCGAAAGGCTCAATATGGGTAAAAGGGCTTTATCCATTTTAAACGATCAATAAGGGTGGCAAAAGGAAAGGGCATCACCCCGACACCAAAGCAAATGTTGCAAATGTTAACGGAAAACTCAAAGGGAAAAGGAAAAGAAAGACTAAAAGCGAAACCACCGAAACCAAAAGAAAGAAGGCAATGGTTGCCACGAACGATCCATACTTTGAGTATGGAGAGATAGGACATTTAAATAGGAATTGTCCAACCTATCTCAAGGAGTTGAAAAACAAGAGGGATGCTAGGCAAACCTCAGGTACAATCTTAATGATACATATTGACCTTAATGTTATTTCTTCTAACACATGGGTATTAGATACCGGATGTGGAACTCATGTTTGCAATTCGTTGCAAAGGTTCAAAAGAAATAAACATTAAAAGAAAGGAGACTATGTTTTGAAACTTCCAAATGATTTGGAAATTGTTTTAAAATATTTTGAATGCTCCTAGTTTGACTAGGAACATTATTCAAGTTTCCCTTATAAGACAATATGGTTTTAATTTAAAGTTTGTAAACAATGACATTTATATCGATAAATGACATTTTTACTTTAAAGCTATACCTTCAAATGATATTTATGAATTGGTTCATAATAATACATCATTTGATAGTTCAATGTACCAAGAAATCACCAAGAAACTCAAAAATGGATTTGAGTAAGACCTATCTTTGGCATTATCGCCTTGGTCATATAAACAAAATCGCATACAAACATTTCAAAAGAATGGTCTTTTGGAAACAAATGAAATTGGCTCATTTGAAATATGTGAATCTAGTTTACAAGGTAAAATGACCAAGAAACCCTTTAGTGGTACCAACTAAAGGGAAAAAGATTTATTAGGTATCATGCATTCGGATGTATGTGATCCTTTTAAAGCCAATAACTAGGAATGGTGAAAGATACTTCATTACTTTAACCGACAACTATAGTAGTTGTGGTTATGTGTACTTGACACAATGATGAAGTTTTGAAACATTCAAAATCTTCAAAAGGAGAAGTACAAAATCAACTCAATCAAAGTTCTTCATTACGATAGAGGAGGAATCGAACTCTATTTGGATATGGTTCGATCTATGATGGCTAGGAGCGCATCATCTATATCATTTGGGGTTACGCTTTGCTCTCCACGGCCCGTATGGCCCCAACCAAGAAAGTGGATACGACATCTTTAAAAATATGGCATGGAAGGGTTCCATCATTATCATATTTAAAGGTATGGGATTGTGAAGCTTACGTAAAGCAACACACCCTAAATAAATTGGTAATACGATCCACTAAGTGTATCTTTGTAGGATATCCTAAAGATGGTATAGGATATTAATTCTACGATCCAAAGAGCAAAAGTATTTGTTTCTCGAAAGGCTGAGTTCTTGAAAGCTAAGTTCCTTGTGAAAGGAATTAGTAGAACAGTGGAACTTGATGAGGATCAAGAACCACAAGCCGATACACGTTTGGTTAAAAACTAGCAATCAACAAGAGGTTGTTGAAAACGATCAAGTGATTGATCAATACACACAAAACGTTCACATATCTGGTAGAATTAGTATTCCACCTGAAAGATATGGATTTTTCATGGATGGATGCTACGTGGTAGATTCAGGTGAATCAACCACATACCATGATGCAATGTCAAAATCCGATTGTGACAAATGGCTTGAAGCCATGAACGTAGAGATGCAATCCATGTATAACAACCAAGTATAAGAATTGGTTGGGCAACCTCTTAACTCCAAAGTGGTTGGAAATAAGTGGGTTTTCAGGAAGAAAACCGATATGCATTGTAACTTGGATACTTGTAAAGCAAGACTTGTAGCAAAAGGTTTCACTCAAACTCAAGGGGTTGATTATGATGAGACCTTTTCGCCTGTGGCGATGCTAAAGTCAATAAGGATAATATTTGCCATACCTGCATAATATGATTATGAGATTTGGCAAATGGATGTCAAAATGGCTTTCCTTAATAGATATCTTAAGGATGATGTCTATATAGTTCAGCCTTAAGGTTTTGTCGATCCAAAACATCCTAACAAAGTATGCAAGTTAAAGGAATCAATCTATGGATTGAAACATGCATCTAGAAGTTGGAATCACCGTTTTGATGAAGAGATTAGGGAATATGGATTCATCAAGAACGACGATGAAACCTGTGTGTATAAGAAGGCTAGTGGGAGCATTATTACTTTCTTAGTATTATATGTCGAAGACATTCTACTATTTGGAAATGACATTCCAGCCATGGAAGGTGTAAAAAAAAACTGGCTTGGAAATTGTCTTTCCATTAAGGATTTTGGTGAAGTCGCCTATATTTTGGGAATAAAGAATCTATAAGGATAGATCAAGGCGCTTGATAGGTTTAAACTTAAGTGCATACATTGACAAAGTCTTGAAAGGGTTCAAGATAGAGAACTCTATGAAAGGTTTGGTACCTATTCAAGAGAGGACAATATTGAGTGTGTCTCAATGTCCAAGCTCAAAGGATGAGCAAGAAAGAATGAAAGGAATCCCATATGCGTCTGCTATAGGATCCATTATGTATGTAATGATATGCACTAGACCGGACAAGTCATGCGCTTTGGGCATGACTAGAAGATACCAGCGAGAAACGGTCATTGGATGACTGTTAAAAGGACTAAGGATATATTTCTAATATATGAATCTGGTGAAGAAGAACTCGTTGTAAAGGGTTATAGGGATGGGAGTTTTGGAATTCATTGTAAAGGGTTACATGGATACGAGTTTCCAAACTAATCGAGATGGTTCTCGATCACAATCAGGGTAGCATTGTCCACTACATAATCAGAATACATCGCCGGTTCATTGATTGAGATAATTCATATGAATCTGCCACTTGAATTATTGCCGATCTAGGGGTAGTCCCTACCATTCAGAACCCCTAGAGATCTTTGTGATAAACCATGGTGTGAGTGCTCAAATCAAGGAACCTCGTGCACATCAAAACACTAGGCACATTGAGCGGAGTTTCAACTACATAATGGATGAAGTTGAAAATGAGAAAGATATGTATTCACAAAGTTCACACTGATCAAAATATTGCGGATCCACTCACGAAGCTCCTTGAATGGGCAAAGCATGAAAGGGTCATACTTGTGCCTTAGGACTTCGATATTCTAGTGATTGGATTTGATCTATTTTGTATTTGGATATTGGAACAATTATTATTATAACTCTTTATGGTATGTTGAGTTATGTTCCATTTTAGCATGTTTAAATCCGTGAATAAGTTACTTATTCTAAATGTCCGTAGTCGGTCATACTTGTGGGAACAAATATGAATGTAAGACTATTATGAACTTGGATTGGTGGATATTCATTAGGTATGAATATAGAGAAAAGTGTTGCTGCCAAAGTTCATAGATATTTGTGGGATGCAAATATTGGACTGACTCGCTCTCAAATCTTACTGCATGGAATCATTTGTGATTGATCATAAGTAAATTTGAGTAAAGGAGAATATCATAGTATCCTCAGACCCGAGATACATATTGGGTATTGATATTCACCAAATATTGTACCTTGACTTATTTCTTCGCTGTTAGTAATATGACAGTACATAAGGCTAAGCTCAGGTGTGGTACAAGGTGATTGTGAGAGACGTATGTAGTCAAGATGGGATTTGTTCCTCTTATTCGTTGAGAGTAAGATGTCTAAGGCCTGCTAAAGTTAAATCAACAGAGAGTGATCACTCTATGTCTCTGGATTTGACATGACATCTGTAATGAAAGGATAAATGATAGGTTCACCTAAATCATGTTCAAGTAAGGGACTTGAAGGGGATGATGTTATTGAATGGGACATATAGTCATACGTATTAGGGGTAGTAAACCGTAGTTAGGCGTCATTTACTACTTGCATCAATCTTCTATGTATCTTGTGCAAGTGGGAGATTGTTGGACTCTGTATGCCCAAGACACATACTAAATTGATGTGGCTAGTACGTTATGATCCAAGTCGAGTCATACCCAAATACAAGCTAGACAAACACTTACAATATTTATTTATGATATGATCAAAAAAATAAATATTAACACTTAGAATATTTAGAAATCGGTTTTCTAAATAATTGCACTTGACAAACTAATAAATTATATGGATAATTTATTTTGAGAGAATATTTTATTTTGTTATTTAATGGGTTAAATAACTTAATAAAAGTTGTATAAAGTCTTGTGAACATATGATGTTATATTTTATATAAGGTATAAAATATATACAAGACTTAAATTAATTTTATAAAAGAAATTTGAATTTTTTTTATAAAAATCTAGGCCGCCACCCCCCCATGGGGTCTTCCAAAGAATTCTTGTCCAATGAGGTTCCATGCATGTTGTCATAGTTGCATGCATCTTGATTGGATGTTCTTCCCTAGACCTTTTAAGCCAATTAGTTTACATGCAATTGCATGAACCTTGATTGGGGAAGAATGATGGTCCAATGACATTTCATGCAAGTGTCATAACTAGAGGCCTTTTGATTGGGTGAATTGGTGGCATCTTCTCTCACCTACTTTAAGAGAATTATGTATGAAAAATCTATGAGATGAACTTGAATGGAAGACCATAAAAAACTCTCTCAAGATTTCGGTTATGGGGTCTTTAATCCAAGGGTTTCAAGTTCAATTTTTCAAGTCTAAGACTTGTTAAAAGGGCTCTCTAAAATCGGCAAACATGGAGTGCCATCTTAGAGGTTTTCTCAAGTGATTTTCAAGTGCAAAACTCAAGAAAGTTCTCTCTAAATTTCGGCCATGTATGGTTGATGAAGAGGGACTTTTAAGTGAGTTCATAAGTGTAGAAATCCTATTTAAACATAAGGTGTTTGTTGGAAGGCTTGGGGTATACAAGCTTGAGGTCTTCTACACTTGAAGGCAACCGTTCAAGAAGCATCGTCTTCTTCATATCCATTACTACATGGAAGGTAGTATTTTAAACACTCTATGGTTGTGTTTTAATGTTTGATAGCATGCATGTTCGTATATGGATCCGGGATTGGGTTTTACATATAAAATGAGTTTTATATCTTGTAAGTAACATGTTTTAAATAATTATTTCCGCTGCGTTTTCTATTTTATATGGATAAAATACTTTGATAAACATGTGAAAAACCCAACAATTTGTGGTTGCCTCGCTAATAATATTCAAACCTTCGTGACTCGACTACCTCGCTTCTCGCATTAATAAACCACCGAAGGGTAAATTAACATTCAGATTCAGTCATTACCCACCTAACCCACACATAACCATGGGTGCAGTACGATAATGGGATTTGTCAGATCCTATGGTACCATAACCTAATACTGGTCGGCTTGATCAATGCTAATGAATGCCATTCGTTATGTAATTACAACCAACTAGTTTATTCACTTTATTGAAATCGTTATTAGTTTAGTATAAACCATCTTAATCGTTTTTGAAATCATCGTTATAATATCGAAAATCGTTTTGAAAACCATCGTTAAAACCTTGAAAACATTTAGCACATATGAATCACCCC
Organism: Helianthus tuberosus; assembly: GCA_030545235.1. Lineage (NCBI taxonomy): Eukaryota > Viridiplantae > Streptophyta > Magnoliopsida > Asterales > Asteraceae > Helianthus > Helianthus tuberosus. Next base: position 88,400,799 of record CM060444.1, read on the forward strand.
AAAACAATTGAAAATAGTAAAATAGGGGAACTATGTACTCACATGGAGTGCAAAGTATCCTTAATCAATAGAACTTCAACAAGGTCGAGCAAACCAGAGAAATCAAACAGCACCTAGTAATCGAATCACTAGTCAAACAATAGACACCTAAATCGAAAGATCGGATAGAATGAGGTCTTGTAAACCAAATGAGTGTTGGAACTCATGAGATATGGTTTAACAATGCCTACATCCTAAATCAGAACCTAACCTAAGTGCTTTCGACCCATTGCGACCCATTAAGGTAGCTTACGCTACTTTAACGCGTCGTGCGCGCAAATGCGCGTTCGAGACGTCTAACTAGTCCTATGACAAGTGTTATATGCCTAAACATGTTTAAATATGTTGCATAATCAGTTACGTGACAAAATTTTATGTTACATATGCTTAATTACCAATTATGCATGAAAAGGGCATTTTGGTCATTTACCTAAGGCATATAACTACCTATCATACAACTAATTAAACCTAAGTGACCATAAGGTATAACCTCGGAAGGTTATTCCCTATGCAACTATGGTCACAAAATATGTTTGGTCGGATCCTAATGATCGACCAAACGGGTCGAGTTCGAAAGTCTAAGCGGGTGTTTAGTCCGCTTGACTTACGACTCTACACAAGCACTAAACTAAAAGTGACGAGCTAAACATGCTAGAACATGTTTAGTTAAGTTAGAAAACAGGTTTTGATATCAAAACAAATAGTTTTGATACCCTAGAGTAGTTTGGTCACAAAATACGCATAAACACGCATTTTAGCCGAAACTACGACTCGTCACTACGCCTAGTCAACGTGGTAATCAGTAGGTATAGTCACAAGGGACTATAACCATCTTGATTACGCTCACGTTGCAAAGTTCAACGGAACTTTGTGTTGACCATTGACTGGTCAAAGCTGAAAGTCAAACTTGTTGACTTTCATGCTTGGAATACAAGAACAAGCAAGAAGAGGACTTACAAAGGGTCCAAGAAGGATGTTTGATTCAAAATTACTCAGGTATGAGGTGTTAAAACCTCAACTTAGAGCAGAGATTGAATCAAGGTGTGAAAAAACCCAAATGAGGGAGCTTGCTATTTATAGTAAGTTAGGATCAATAGGATGATTCCAAGTGGTTTGAGGGAGTGATCTTGGCCATACATGTGGGTTAATGGTATTAGAATACAATGGGGCTCGAAAACCAGCTCCAGGTATTGCAAATATTACATTAAAACCCCTGAATTTGGCCCAGATTGCTGTTTCTGAACTTTCTGTTTGACAAGGCCATGCGGCCCGCGTAGCATATGGTCAATCCTTATGCAGCCCGTGTAAGGATGTTTGGCAGATTGTCAAAACAGGTCCCTGCACAACATAAACTTGCATTTCGGCTCATTTTTGACACGTTTAAGCCCCGTTAACCTCATTTCAAGGCTCTAAAATGATGTTAAAGTATAGGGAACTTAAAACATGCTCAAAAATATCTCGGATGTCGGTTCGTTTGGTCGTACGGTTGCGTTGTTCGGTTAATTACGACGGAAGTCGTAACGAACGCAAAAACGATCCAAATTAAGCGACGAATGGAATTTTATCATGCCAATCACTAAAATAAAATATTTTAATGATTACATAAATTTTTGCATGTCCGGATATATTCAGAACGTAAGATATGCGCGAAAATGCAAACTTGTGCACTTTTTGACGCTTTTAGTCCCTGAATGACCAATAAAGTTTGTTTTAGCATACCGAACCCCTCAAAGCCTATTTCTGAGCTATGTAAAGGATATTTAGGGTATGTTTAACTTATGATCAAGTTTTGGAGTGTTCGTTACTATACAAATCAGTATAGTTTTGCAGTTTGACACAAATAGTCCCTGCGATCGAACAAAGTTGATTTCTACACACCAAACCATTCAAAACTTATTTCTAAGTTATGTGGAGGTTATTTAAGGTATGTTAAGCCTATGTCACTATTCCGGAGTGTTTTTCGCATTATACTGACTGCGTTTACGCACCAGTTTGCGTATAACCTTCCAGAAAGCGATTTAAAGCTTGAAATTGGAATCGAATCGAATTGAAAAATCACCAAACACAAATACACACATAATAACATCAAAACACATATAGTAACACCAAATCACATTGTTTTATTAATAATCATCATTGTTTTACATCGTACATCGATTTGCAGAGTACAGTTGTCACATCTAGACTCTCGAACCATTATAGGAGTGCAGTTGCTCCTTGAGACCCAGAAAATTTCAATGGCATAGCTGAATTGAATGTTTTGAAGTTACAATGAGCATTATTATTGTTGTTATTGTTATTCGGTTGGTTTATCTGGGTAATGAGGTTCGGAATCACAGCAGCCATCTGTTGAATGATTGTGGCTGCGAGGGTAGCATTCTCAGTTTGTTCGCGTCTAGGAGGCATTTTCTAAAAAGAATAAGAAAACATGATAAGCGAGTGAGATTGACAATTGGATAAACAAAAGAGGTATCGAAGATATCGACGAAACATAAGGAAGGCGATCATTCGTTTATTACCTTGAACAAACAAACGACGCACAAGGGCTGAATAAAGTAAATAGGTCCTTATAATGTATCGCGAAGACATGCTTTATCCTATAAGTGGACACTCACCCCAAGGGTTCCCAGGTAAGAGTGACTGGTCCGATTATGTGGATTTGTACGAACACACTAGCCTTAGACAGAAAACTCGGGATACAGGCGTCCACCCTTCCAGATTGCACGTGTTCAAATTAATAAGACCCAAACTTTGACGAGATTTTGAAAACTTTGAATGTGACAACTCGAGCTTTCAAGGTCTTTCCTTGATGCTTTACTTGCTTTCACAATGGTGTTTTATAATTCGTTGCGTATAACTTGTTCTTGTTTGATATACGTTTGGTATATTATATTATGGTTTGGTAAATAATAAACTTATAAACTTAACTGCCAGAGTTATAAAACTGTACACATGCACCCTAACCCCCACCCGACGAAACATAGAAGTTTCGCCATAACCCTCACCCGACGAAACAAGGGGTTTCGTCATGTACATATCGACGAAACTTGGGAAGTTTCATAGCCTATTGATGTTTCGCCAAAGATGGGCCTGTAGTCTAGGGTGCAGCCCATGTAAGATCAATTATATATTCCTTATTCACATAACCGTATGATAGCGAAACCCTAACCTCTCTTCCTTTGAAACCCGACGGCAACTTCCATTCCTTGAAGCTCTATCGCCGCACATAATCCATGGATTAACATTTGAATCGGTTAGTTGATTGCTAATGTTTATTTGTTTGTGAATCGATAATAAATACATGATGATCAATGAATATTCAACGTTTTGATAATCCATGGATGCACGATCTGCATGTTTGTTGGTTTATATGTCTGAATGTTTGATCCGAACCTGTAATGATAATCGCATGAAGTGTGGTGTTAACGGTCCGATGTAGAATAGGGTTGTGTGATAAGAATTGTACTCATGATGATAAACTAACAGACTAGGGTTTTATGATTTTCTTATGATGAATAATGATTGAATGATTGGTCCTGATTGCATATTAAGGTTCGGTAGATTCATGTATCATGATATTCACAGATGGATTAATATGGTAAACAAATCTTAATGTGCACATATATAATTGATTTAATAACGAGATGGTTGATGATTAACATGAAGCTTGGTAATGAACGATTTAAGGAAGTAATGACATCTTGCTGAGTAATATGATTCTTGATTTACGTTCTATGTTATGCTGTTCAGATGAGCGGCGGCATTAGGGTTCTTGTTGTTTGATGTTATTGAAGAAGAACCCAGGTCGATGAAACCCATGTGTACTTTCATCCCACATGGATCCGACGAAACTTATGTCGACGAAACACACATCAGGACGAAACCTGAGTGTTTCGTCAATGGGGAATCACGATGAAACTTGGGGAGTTTCACCGAAGGGGATCACGATGAAACAGGGGGTTTCGTCAAGAGGATAAACTGACACAGTGAGCTAAGTTGATTTTGTTGTTACCTGTTACTGACTGTTATTGTCTGTTCGATATGACTACGGAAAGCTGAGTTGATTGAGTAGCACGCTTAACTATTGATTTCTATTGTGAATCATGCATGAGTACTGTGGAGTTGTATGAACTTGAATAACTGTTAAGATGTTTAAATGCACACTGTGATTACAATTTATGTGAGAACCTTGTGATTGTAAACTGATTATGTATGTATGAGTACTATAGGCTTTGACTGAATTATTTGTGAATAAGTAGTTAAACATACCGAGCAAACCGAGGTGAGTTCACACTTTCTATAAGGCATGGGATTCCCGGTGGTTGGGAATGGGTAAAGGATTAAATCAGAAACTGCGTGATCTCCTGTTTTGGAACACGTACTACATCCTCTTTATTGAAGGGTGATAACACGTACTAAGGATTTAGTCGGAACCTACGTGATCTCCTGGTTTAGGGATACGTACCACATCCTATTTATTTAAGGGTGATAACACTAATACTAGACCAAAATCTCTATCATGAAGTCCCTCATTTTTATATCAACTTAATAGCCAGGCCAATGGCGAGCGGGTCATTAGTTAGATAGCGCTATTTAGGTTTGACAAGCCCCACACCGTGTCGCAGAGGACGGGTGTGAACTAATGGATCTGGGCACTAGTCAATGATGATAGACATTGACGTTAGGGCAGCAACTTACTTCAGTCAGTGGTTGATATGGTAACGGGTCTAGTGGATAACATGGGGTAGCCCCCACTGCTTGTGGTTTAGGAAACAAGGAACTGGTCAACTACTGATTTTCAAATGAACTTATGGTTTTTAGAATAACTTTAAAATGGACAACCAACTGTGAACTCGCTCAACTTTGTTGTTGACTCGTTGTTACATGCCTTGCAGGTCGTTAGAGGTTTAGCTGGAGCTTGCAGGGGAGCAGGAGTTGTTGTGGGACATGGACCGTTGAGTTCCATGTTAAACTTTATAAACAATTAAACTTATACTTTGGTTTTAAACTTTATGCTTCCGCTGGTAACTTGAAATTGATTAACTTGTTTTGAACACCAATTATATTGCGTGGTTGGATTTTCATTTACTTAATTACATTGTTCAATATAATTGGTGGTTAGATTCTGGCCAGTCACGCCTCCTGCGGTGATACTCCGCTTGTGGTTTTTGGGGGTGTGATAGATTGGTATCAGAGCCAATGGTTATAGTGAACTTGGTTTTAAAAAAGGAAAAGTTTTTTTTTGATAAAAACAGACTATAACCTGTACAGTGCTCAACGATCCACAGCGACGCTTCGCTCCACGTGCAAGACTCAACACTATAGGTCATATGGGTTATATTTATATTGCCTGTCTATTAGTTTGCATAATGCATTGTTCATGGTATGCTTAGTCAACGTAACGATTATTGTTTGAAACCCTGTGTGTTTACTCTCTTCTGTCATCCCACACTTATGCACTATCGCAACACTTCTCTCACTTGTGCTTTCTTTGATGCGATGATCATGAGTGGATGTTTGAACTTGACTAAAGCACAGCTGATGTCTTTAATCAATGAATGAGTTGCTGAGGTACTCGCAGCAGCCCCTACAGGAGGTATAACCCGCCATTCTGACCTATCTTAGGATTTTAGGTCCTACTCTCGCGAACCAACTCTTGTGCTTAACCTTGTCTTTTCTTTCTCGCGCGACAGGTCAACATGCTCAGCCTCCCGTATGCACGTTCAAGACCTTATGGACTGTCGACCTAGTACCTTCAGTGGTACAGAAGGAGCTGTAGGCCTTCTCCATTGGTTCGAGAAGATCGAGTTTGTCTTCGAGATGTGTGAATGCCCTGAGGCTCGTAGGGTAAAATTTGCTACTGGAACACTTGAAGGTGTTGCGTTGACATGGTGGAACGCGTAAGTACAAATGCTAGGGTTGGCAGCTGCTAACGCCACCCCATGGAAAGACTTCAAAGATCTGATCAAAGAGGAGTATTGTCATCGTGACGACATTCACAAGCTGGAAGTAGTGTTTTATAACTTGAAGATGACGCGATCGGAAATAGAGGCGTATACGAAGAGATCGAACGAACTGGCTGCATTCTGTCCTACTATGGTAGATCCTCCTATCAAGCGTATCGAGCTATACCTCAAGGGTCTAGTGCCAGAGATTCAGAGCCATGTGACTGCGGCTAACCTTGGTACTATCCAGCAAGTCATACGGCTAGCCCACCGCCTCACTGATCAGGCAGTTGAGTAAATCAAGCTGCCCAAGCGTATTAGTGCTACAGCTACTTCAGATGCTCCTAGCGACAACAAGGGCAAATGGGATGGAAATTCAAGCAAAGGTTCTACTTCTGTTCAGTCTCAGTCTTAGCAGTGAAAGACTGATGACTACAAGAGCCCCAGTCAGCAGACTTCTGGGAATCAAAGCCAGGGTGGGTACAAGGGAAATCACCCCAAATGCAATCGTTGTGGCTTTCACCACAGCGGACCGTGCACTAAGGGCAACTGTCAGAGATGTAACAAACATGGCCATGTGGCCAAGGATTGCAGGAGCCTCTATCTTGCGAATCAGCGATGACAGCAACAACAGCAGACCCCACAGAACCAGCAGCAGTAAAAGAGGGGTAACAACAAAGGATGCTTTTAGTGTGGTGCTGAAGACCACTACAAGAGAGACTGTCCCCAGCTGAACCAGAATCAGAACAACAACAATAATCAGGGAAATGGAAACACTGGGGGTAACAATGATGGCAATGGTGCCAGGGGACGTGTATTCGTGATTGGTTAGGGTGAAGCGAGGAATGATCCCAACGTTGTGACGGATAAGTTCCTACTGGATGACCTCTTTGTTACTGTTTTATTTGATTTAGGTGTCGATATTAGTTATGTGTCCTTAAAAGTTAGTCAGATGCTTAAGCGTACCCCAACACTTTTGAACACCAAGCATATGGTAGAACTAGCAAATGGTAAAAATCTTGAGGCCACACACATAGTTAAGGGTTGTAATCTTGTTCTTGCTGATCAGACCTTCTCTATCAACCTTATTCCTATCGTTCTTGGTAGCTTCGACATGGTCATTGGGATGGATTGGTTATCTCAACAGCAAGCGGAAACTCTTTGCAAGGAGAAAATTGTCCACATCCCTCGTTCTGGTGAAGAACCTCTCATGATTCGTGGTGACAAGAGTGGTGCAGTAGTACGCATCATATCCTTCCTTAGGGCTCAGAAGTGTTTACGAAAGGGCCATACAACTATTCTTGCCCTCGTTACTGACACCTCAACGAAAGAGAAGAAGATAGAAGACATTCCTATTGTACGCGACTTTCCTGAGGTATTTCCTGAGGAATTACCTGGTCTTCCGCCTCACCGTTAAGTCGAATTTCAAATCTAGCTAGCTCCCTGAGCAGCACCAATAGCTCGTGCACCTTATCAATTGGCTCCATCAGAATTAGAAGAATTAGTCGCGCAACTACAAGAGCTCTTGGACAAGGGTTTCATTCATCCTAGCTCCAGTCTTATTTGTGAAGAAGAAAGATGGTACTTTCCGAATGTGTATTGACTACCGTGAACTCAACAAGGTGACTGTAAAGAACCGTTATCCTCTCCCGCGTATTGACGACTTGTTCGACCAGTTGCAATGGTCGAGCTTCTACTCACAGATTGATCCGAGATCGGGATATCATCAGCTGAGAGTCTGAGAGGAGGACATCTCCAAAACAGCATTCAGGACTCGTTACGGGCACTACGAGTTTCTGGTTATGCCTTTCGGATTGACAAACGCACATGCGGTCTTCATGGATCTCATGAACCGAGTGTGCAAACCTTACATGGATAAGTTCGTTATTGTGTTTATCGATGACATCCTGATCTATTCTAAGAGTCAGGAGGAACACGAGAATCCTGTGACTTATTCTGGAACTTCTTCGAGCAGAGCAACTTTATGCTAAGTTTCCGAAATGCGACTTCTTGCTTCGTGAAGTCCACTTCCTAGGCCACGTGGTAAACGAGGATGGGATTCATGTGGATCTATCCAAGGTTGACTCGATCAAGAACTGGCCTGCACCCCGTACACCAACTGAGATCTGTCAATTCTTGGGCTTGGCAGGTTACTACAGAATATTTATCAAGGATTTCTCAAAGATTGCGCAACCTCTCACCTCACTAACTCAGAAGGGCGTCACCTATCGTTGGGGTGATGCACAGGAATCCACATTTCAGCACTTAAAGAAGAGACTCTGAAGCACACCCATTCTCTCGTTACCTGAAGGCACCGATGATTTCGTGGTTTATTGCGACGTGTCAATCCAAGGACTTGGTTGTGTGTTGATGCAACGGGATAAAGTCATTGCTTATGCATCGCGCCAACTTTAGGTTCATGAAAGGAACTACACTACACATGATCTGGAGCTGGGAGTTGTTGTTTTTGCACTCAAGATATGGAGGCATTACTTGTACGGTACCAAGTGCACCATTTATACCGATCACATGAGCCTCCAACATATCTTTGATCTGAAGGAGTTGAACATGCGACAGCGTCGATGGGTCAAACTTCTGAATGATTAAGAGTGCACGATCAAGTACTATCCGGGCAAAGCCAATGTTGTGGCCGATGCCCTCAGTCGGAACGAAACTGAACCCAAGCGTGTACGTGCGTTACAGCTTACCATCCACTCTAGTCTTCCTGCTCAGATACGAGATGCTTAGATTGAAGCATTGAAAGCAGAGAACATCAGGGCTGAGTCCTTGCGAGGATCTAAGAAATGGTTAGAACAAAAGGAAGACGACGCTTGCTACGTGACTGGGCGCATCTGGGTTCCATTGTATGGAAATCTACGTGAGCTTGTGATGGATGAAGCACACAAGTCTCGTTACTCGATACATCCTGGTTCGGATAAGATGTACCACGATCTCAAGACTATGTACTGGTGGCCCCACATGAAAGCTAACAAAGAGACCTATGTTAGTAAATGTCTGACTTGTGTGAGAGTCAAAATTGAGTACCAGAAACATCAGGCCTACTTCAACAACCAGAGATATCGACATGGAAATGGGAGCAAATTTCCATGGACTTCGTTACTGGGTTACCTAGATCTCAATGGGAAACGATACCATTTGGGTGATCGTGGATCGACTGACCAAGTCTGCACAGTTTCTGGCTATCAAGGAAACTGATAATTCTCTACTCTAGCAGACATCTACCTAAAGGAAGTAGTTTCGAGGCACGGGGTGCCAACCTCCATCATTTCTGATCGTGACTCATGTTTTACATCTTAATTGTGGCAAACGATGCACAAGTCCTTTGGCTCTCGATTAGACATGAGCATGGTGTATCATCCGCAGACGGATGGGCAGTCTGAACATACCATTCAAACCCTTAAAGACATGCTTCGAGCATGTGTAATCGATTTTGGTAACGGCTGGGAAAGACACCTCCCGTTAGTGGAGTTTTCGTACAACAACAGTTACCACACCAGTATCCAGGCTGCTCCATTTGAGGCATTGTACGTGCGTAAGTGTCGATCACCTCTTTGTTGGGCAGAGGTTGGCGACAACCAAATCACAGGCCCAGAACTAGTCGTAGACACAACGGAGAAGATTGCTCAGATACGACAACGAATGGCGGCAGCTCGTGACCGTCAGAAAAGCTACGCTGAAAAGTGAAGGAAACCACTCGAGTTCCAGGTTGGGGATCGAGTACTACTTAAAGTCTCACCTTGTAAAGGTGTAGTTCGTGTTGGTAAGCGAGGAAAACTCAACCCGCGATATGTCGGACCTTTCGAAATCATAGATTAAATAGGCAAGGTGGCCTACAAACTGAACCTACCCAAAGAACTCAGTGGAGTTCACAACGTATTCCACGTGTCAAATCTGAAGAAGTGTCTGTCAGATGAGACCCTCATAGTTCCTCTCAAGGAGCTCACTATCGACGATCAGCTGCGATTCATCGAGGAACCGGTAGAGATTACTGACCGAGATGTTAAGGTTCTCAAGCGTACCAGAATCCCTCTTGTTCGAGTTCGTTGGAACTCCCGTCGTAGCCCAAAGTTTACCTGGGAATGAGAAGACCAAATGAAACACAAGTATCCCCAATTATTCGAGAAAAGCGAAACCACTGCTGAGGCTGAAGCTAGTGCGGAATTTCGGGACAAAATCCCAAACCAACGGGGGGATGATGTGACACCCCAGGAAAACCAGGAAACCATGCAACCTATCTAGCTTCCTCAGTGACTACATGCTAAATTTCGGGACGAAATTTCTTTCAAGTTGGGGATGATGTGACAACTCGAGCTTTCAAGGTCTTTCCTCGACGCTTTACTTGCTTTCACAACGGTGTTTTATAATTCGTTGCATATAACTTGTTCATGTTTGATATTTGTTTGGTATATTATATTATGGTTTGGAAAATAATAAACTTATAAACTTAATTTCCGGAGTTATAAAACTATGCACATGCACCCAAACCCCCACCCGACGAAACATAGAAGTTTCGCCATAACCCTCACCCGACGAAACTAGGGGTTTCGTCATGTACCTATCGACGAAACTTGGGAAGTTTCATAGCCTATTGATGTTTCGCCAAAGATGGGCCTGTAGTCCAGGGTGCGGCCTATGTAAGATCAATTATATATTCCTTATTCGCATAACCGTATGATAGCGAAACCCTAACCTCTCTTCTTTTGAAACCCGTCGGCAACTTCCATTCCTTGAAGCTCTATCACTGTACATAATCCCTGGATTAACATTCGAATCGGTTAGTTGATTGCTAATGTTTATTTGTTTGTGAATCGATAATAAATACATGATGATCAATGAATATTCAACGTTTTGATAATCCATGGATGCATGATCTGCATGTTTGTTGGTTTATGTGTCTGAATGTTTGATCCAAACTTGTAATGATAATCGCAAAAAGTGTGGTGTTAATGGTCCGATGTAGAATAGGGTTGTGTGACAAGAATTGTACTCAAGACGATAAACTAACAGACTAGGGTTTTATGATTTGCTTATGATGAATAATGATTGAATGATTGGTCCTGATTGCATATTAAGGTTCGGTAGGTTCATGTATCGTGATATTCATAGATGGATTAATATGGTAAACAAATCTTAATGTGCACATATATAATTGATTTAATAATGAGATGGTTGATGATTGACATGAAGCTTGGTAATGAACGATTTAAGGAAGTAATGACATCTTGCTGAGTAATATGATTCTTGATTTACGTTCTATGTTATGCTGTTCAGATGAGCGGTAGAATTAGGGTTCTTGTTGTCTGATGTTATTGAAGAAAACCCAGGTCGACGAAACCCATGTGGACTTTCTTCCCACATGGATCCGACGAAACTTATGTTGACGAAACACACATCAGGACGAAACCTGAGTGTTTCGTCAATGGGGAATCACGACAAAACTTGGGGAGTTTCGCCGAAGGGGATCACGACGAAACATGGGGTTTCATCAAGAGGATAAACTGACACAGTGAGCTAAGTTGATTCTGTTGTTACCTGTTACTGACTATTATTGTATGTTAGATATGACTGTGGAAACCTGAGTAGATTGAATAGCACGATTAACTATTGATTTCTATTGTGAATCATGCATGAGTACTGTGGAGTTGTATGAACTTGAATAACTGTTAAGATGTTTAAATGCACACTGTGATTACAATTTATGTGAGAACCTTGTGAATGTAAACTGATTATGTATGTATGAATACTATAGGCTTTGACTGAATTATTTGTGAACAAGTAGTTAAACATACCGAGCAAACCGAGGTGAGATCACATTTTCTATAAGGCATGGGATTCCCGGTGGTTGGGAATGGGTAAAGGATTAAATCGGAAACTGCGTGATCTCCTGGTTTGGAACACGTACTACATCCTCTTTATTAAAGGGTGATAACACTTACTAAGGATTTAGTTGGAACCTGCGTGATCTCCTGGTTTGGGGACACGTACCACATCCTCTTTATTGAAGGGTGATAACACTGATACTAGACCAAAATCTCTATCATGAAGTCCCTCATTTTTATATCGACTTAATCACCGGGCCAATGGCGAGCGGGTCATTAGTTAGATAGCGCTATTTAGGTTTAACAAGCCTCACACCGTGCCGCAGAGGACAGGCATGAACTAATGGATCTGGGTACTAGTCAATGATTATAGACATTGACGTTAGGGCACCAACTTACTTCAGTCAGTGGTCGATATGGTAACGGGTCTAGTGGATAACATGGGGTAGCCCCCACTGCTTGTGGTTTGGGAAACAAGGAACTGGTCAACTACTGATTTTCAAATGAACTTATGGTTTTTGGAATACCTTTAAAATGGACAACCAACTGTGAACTCGCTCAACTTTGTTGTTGACTCATTGTTACATGCTTTACAGGTCGTTAGAGGTTTAGCTAGAGCTTGAAGGGGAGCAGGAGTCGTTGTGGGACATGGACCGTTGTGTGCCATGTTAAACTTTATGAACAATTAAACTTATAATTTGGTTTTAAACTTTATATTTCTGCTGGTAACTTGAATTTGATTAAATTGTTTTGAACACCAATTATATTGCGTGGTTGGATTTTCATTTACTTAATTACGTTGTTCAATATAATTGGTGGCTGGATTCTGGTCAGTCACACCTCCTGTGGTGATACTCCGCTTGTGGATTTTGGGGGTGTGACAGATTGGTATCAGAGCCATTGGTTATAGTGAACTTGGTTTTAAAAAGGTAAAAGCTTTTTGACAAAACCAGACTATAACCTGTACAGTGCTTAATGATCAACAATGATGCTCAACGATCCACAGCAACGCTTCGCTCCACGTGCAAGACTCAACACTATAGGTGATATGGTTTATATTTATATTGCCTGTCTATTAGTTTGCATAATGCATTGTTCATGGAATGCTTAGTCAACCTAATGATTATTGTTTAAAACCCTGTGTGCTTACTCTCTTCTGTTGTCCCACACTTATTCACTATCACAACACTTCTCTCACTTGTGCTTTCTTTGATTTGAAGATCATGAGTGGACGTTTGAACTTGACTCAAGCCCAGCTGACGGCTTTAATCAATGAACGAGTTGCTGAGGCACTCGCAGCAGCCCCTACAGGAGGTATAACCTGCCATTCTGACCTATCTTAGGATGTTTAGATCCTACTCTCACCAACCAACTCTTGTGCTTAACCTTGTCTTTTCTTTCTCGCGCGACATGTCAACATGCCCAGCCTCCAGTATGCACGTTCAAGACCTTTATGGACTGTCGACCTAGTACCTTCAGTGGTACAGAAGGAGCTGTAGGCCTTCTCCATTGGTTCAAGAAGATCAAGTCTGTCTCGAGATGTGTGAATGCCCTAAGGCTCGTAGGGTAAAATTTGCTACTGGAACACTTGAAGGTGTTGCGTTGACATGGTGGAACGCGCAAGTACAAATGCTAGGGTTGGCAGCTGCTAACGCCACCCCATGGAACGACTTCAAAGATCTGATCAAAGAGGAGTACGGTCATTGCGACGACATTCACAAGCTGGAAGTAGAGTTTTATAACTTGAAGATGATGGGGTCGGAAATAGAGGCGTATACGAAGAGATCGAACGAAATGGCTGCACTGTGTCCTACTATGGTAGATCCTCCTATCAAGCGTATCGAGCTGTACCTCAAGGGTCTAGTGCCAGAGATTCAGAGCCATGTGACTGCGGCTAACCTTGGTACTATCCAGCAAGTTATACGGCTAGCCCACCGTCTCACTGATCAGGCAATTGAGCAAAACAAGCTGCCCAAGCGTATTAGTGCTACAGCTACTTCAGATGCACCTGGAAACAACAAGCGCAATTGGGATGGAAATTCAAGCAAAGGTTCTACTTCTGTTCAGTCTCAGTCTCAGCAGCGAAAGACTGATGACTACAAGAGCCCCAGTCAGCAGTCTTCTAGGAATCAAAGCCAGGGTGGGTACAAGGGAAATCTCCCCAAATGCAATCGTTGTGTCTTTCACCACAGCGGACCGTGCACTAAGGGAAATTGTTAGAGATGTAACAAACATGACCATGTGGCCAAGGATTGCAGAAGCCTCTATCCTACGAATCTGCGATGACAGCAACAACAGCAGACCCCACAGAACCAGCAGCAGCAGCAACAGAGGGGTAACAACAAAGGATGCTTTCAGTGTGGTGCTGAAGGCCACTTCAAGAGAGATTGTCCCCAGCTGAACCAGAATCAGAATAACAACAATAATCAGGGAAATGGAAACAATGGGGGTAACAATGATGGCAATGGTGCCAGGGGACGTGTATTTGTGATTGGTCAGGGTGAAGCGAGGAATGATCCCAATGTTGTGACGGGTAAGTTCCTACTAGATGACTTCTTTGTTACTGTTTTATTTGATTCGGGTGCCGATACTAGTTACGTGTCCTTAAAAGTTTGCCAGATGCTTAAGCGTACCCCAACACTTTTGAACACCAAGCATATGGTAGAACTAGCAAATGGTAAAAAACTTGAGGCCACACACATAGTTAAGGGTTGTAATCTTATTCTTGCTAATCAGACCTTCTCTATCGACCTTATTCCTATCGTTCTTGGTAGCTTCGACATGGTCATTGGGATGGATTGGTTATCTCAACAGCAAGCGAAAATTTTTGCAAGGAGAAAATTGTCCTCATCCCTCGTTCTGTTGAAGAACCTCTCAAGATTCGTGGTGACAAGTGTGGTGTAGTAGTAGGCATCATATCCTTCCTTAGGGCTCAGAAGTGTTTACGAAAGGGCCACACAGTTATTCTAGCCCTCGTTACTGACACCTCAACGAAAGAGAAGAAGATAGAAGACATTCCTATTGTACGTAACTTTCCTGAGGAATTACCTGGTCTTCCGCCTCATCGTCAACTCGAATTTCAAATCGAGCTAGCTCCTGGAGTAGCACCAATAGCTCATGCACCTTATCGTTTGGCTCCATCAGAATTAGAAGAATTGTCCGCACAACTAAAAGAGCTCTTGGACAAGGGTTTCATTCATCCTAGCTCTTCGCCCTGGGGAGCTCCAGTCTTATTTGTGAAGAAGAAAGACGGTACTCTTCGAATGTGTATTGACTACCGTGAACTCAACAAGGTGACTATGAAGAACCGTTATCCTCTCCCGCGTATTGATGACTTGTTCGACCAGTTGCAAGGGTCGAGCTTCTACTCAAAGATTGATCTGAGATCGGGATATCATCAGCTGAGAGTCCGAGATGAGGACATCTCCAAAACAGCATTCAGGATTCGTTACGGGTACTATGAGTTTCTGGTTATACCTTTTGGATTGACAAACGCACCTGCGGTATTCATGGATCTCATGAACCGAGTGTGCAAACCTTACCTGGATAAGTTCGTTATTGTGTTTATCGACGACATTCTGATCTATTCTAAGAGTCAGGAGGAAGACGAGCATCATCTGTGACTTATTCTAGAACTTCTTCGAGCAGAGCAACTTTATGCTAAGTTTTTGAAATGTGACTTCTTGCTTCGTGAAGTCCACTTCCTAGGCCACGTGGTAAACGAGGATGGGATTCATGTGGATCCATCCAAGGTTGACTCGATCAAGAACTGGCCTGCACCCCGTACACCAACTGAGATCCGTCAATTCTTGGGCTTGGCAGGTTACTACAGAAGATTTATCAAGGATTTCTCAAAGATTGTGCAACCTCTCACTTCACTAACTCAGAAGGACGTCACCTATCGTTGGGGTGATGCACATGAATCTGCTTTTCAGCACTTAAAGAAGAGACTCTGTAGCACACCCATTCTCTCGTTACCTAAAGGCACCGATGATTTCGTGGTTTATTGCGACGCGTCAATCCAAGGACTTGGTTGTGTGTTGATGCAATGGGATAAAGTCATTGCTTATGCATCGCGCCAACTTAAGGTTCATGAAAGGAACTACACTACACATGATCTGGAGCTGGGAGCTGTTGTTTTTGCACTCAAGATATGGAGGCATTACCTGTACGGTACCAAGTGCACCATTTATACCTATCATAGGAATCTCTAACATATCTTCGATCAGAAGGAGTTGAACATGTGACAGCGTCGATGGGTTGAACTTCTGAATGATTACGAGTGCGCGATCAAGTACCATCCGGGCAAAGCCAATGTTGTGGCTGATGCCCTCAGTCGGAAGGAAACTAAACCCAAGCGTTTACATGTGTTATAGCTTACCATCCACTCTAGTCTTCCCACTCAGATACGAGATGCTTAGACTGAAGCATTGAAAGCAGAGAACCTCAGGGTTGAGTCCTTGGGAGGATCTAAGAAACGGTTAGAACAAAAGGAAGACGGCGCTTACTACGTGACAGGGCGCATCTGGGTTCCATTGTATGGAAATCTACGTGATCTTGTGATGGATGAAGCACACAAGTCTCGTTACTCAGTACATCCTGGTTCGAATTAGATGTACCACGATCTCAAGACTACGTACTGGTGGCCCCACATGAAAGATAACATAGCAACCTATGTTAGTAAATGTCTGACTTGTGTGAGAGTCAAAATCTAGTACCAGAAACCATCAGGCCTACTTCAACAACCAGAGATACCGACATGGAAATGGGAGCAAATTTCCATGGACTTCGTTACTGGGTTACCTAGATCTCAACGAGGAAACGATACCATTTGGGTGATCGTGGATCGACTGACCAAGTCTGCAGATTTTCTGGCTATCAAGGAAACGGATAAGTTCTCTACTCTAGCAGACATCTACCTAAAGGAAGTAGTTTCGAGGCACGGGGTGCCAACCTCCATCATTTCTGATCGTGACTCACGTTTTACATCTGAATTGTGGCAAACGATGCACAAGTCCTTTGGCTCTCGATTAGACATGAGCACGGTGTATCTTCTGCAGACGGACGGGCAGTCTGAATGCACCATTCAAACCCTTGAAGACATGCTTCGAGCATGTGTAATCGATTTTGGTAACGGCTGGGAAAGACACCTCCCATTAGTGGAGTTTTCGTACAACAATAGTTACCACACCAGTATCCAGGCTGCTCCATTTGAGGCATTGTATGGGCGTATGTGCCGATCACCTCTTTGTTGGGCAGAGGTTGGCGACAGCCAAATCATAGGCCCAGAACTCGTCGTAGACACAACGGAGAAGATTGCTCAGATACGACAACGAATGGCGGCAGCTCGTGACCGCCAGAAAAGCTACGATGAATAGAGATGGAAACCACTTGAGTTCCAGGTTGGGGATCGAGTACTACTTAAAGTCTCACCTTGGAAAGGTGTAGTTCGTTTTGGTAAGCAAGGCAAACTCAACCAGCGATATGTCGGACCTTTCGAAATCATAGAGAAAAAAGGCTAGGTGGCCTACAAACTGAACCTACCCGAAGAACTCAGTGGAGTTCACAACGTATTCCACGTGTCAAATCTAAAGAAGTGTCTGTCAGATGAGACCCTCATAGTTCCTCTCAAGGAGCTCACTATCGACGATCAGCTGCGATTCGTCGAGGAACCAATAGAGATTACTGACCGAGATGTTAAGGTTCTCAAGCAAATCAAAATCCCTCTTGTTCGAGTTTGTTGGAACTCCCGTCGTGGCCCAGAGTTTACCTGGGAACGAGAAGACCAAATGAAACACAAGTATCCCCAATTATTCGAGAAAAGCGAAACCACTGCTGAGGCTGAAGCTACTGCAGAATTTCGGGACGAAATTCCAAACCAACGGGGGGATGATGTGACACCCCAGGAAAACCAGGAAATCATTCAACCTATCTAGCTTCCTCAGTGACTACACGCTAAATTTCAGGACGAAATTTCTTTCAAGTTGGGGATGATGTGAGAACTCGAGCTTTCAAGGTCTTTCCTCGATGCTTTACTTGCTTTCACAACGGTGTTTTATAATTCGTTGAGTATAACTTGTTCATGTTTGATATGTGTTTGGTATATTATATTATGGTTTGGTAAATAATACACTTATAAACTTAACTACCGGAGTTATAAAACTGTACACGTGCACCCTAACCCCCACCCGACGAAACATAGAAGTTTCGCTATAACCCTCACCCGACGAAACTAGGGGTTTCGTCATGTACCTATCGACGAAACTTGGGAAGTTTCATGGCCTGTAGTCCAGGGTGCGGCCCATGTTAGATCAATTATATATTCCTTATTCGCATAACCGTATGATAGCAAAACCCAAACCTCTCTTCCTTTGAAACCCGACGGCAACTTCCATTCCTTGAAGCTCTATTGCCGCACATAATCCCTGGATTAACATTCGAATCGGTTAGTTGATTGCTAATGTTTATTTTTTTTTTGTGAATCGATAATAAATACATGATGATCAATGAATATTCAACGTTTTGATAATCCATGGACGCATGATCTGCATGTTTGTTGGTTTATGTATCTGAATGTTAGATCCGAACTTGTAATGATAATCGCATGAAGTGTGGTGTTAATGGTCCGATGTAGAATAGGGTTGTGTGTTAAGAATTGTACTCATGATGATAAACTAACAGACTAGGGTTTTATGATTTGCTTATGATGAATAATGATTGAATGATTGGTCCTAGTTGCATATTAAGGTTCGGTAGGTTCATGTATCGTGATATTCACAGATGGATTAATATGGTAAACAAATCTTAATGTGCACATATATAATTGATTTAATAATGAGATGGTTGATGATTGACATGAAGCTTGGTAATGAACGATTTAAGGAAGTAATGACATCTTGCTGAGTAATATGATTCTTGATTTACGTTCTATGTTATGCTGTTCAGATGAGTGGCGACATTAGGGTTCTTGTTGTCTGATGTTATTGAAGAAGAACCCAGGTCGACGAAACCCATGTGGACTTTCGTCCTACATGGATCCGATGAAACTTATGTCGACGAAACACACATCAGGACGAAACCTGAGTGTTTCGTCAATGGGGAATCACGACGAAACTTGGGGAGTTTCACCGAAGGTGGATCACGATGAAACAGGGGGTTTCGTCAAGAGGATAAACTGACACAGTGAGCTAAGTTGATTCTGTTGTTACCTATTATTGACTGTTATTGTCTGTTAGATATGACTGTGGAAACCTAAGTTGGTTGTGACAACTCGAGTTTCCAAGATTCCATCTTCGCATTAATTGCACGTTAATTATGTTGTTTGTTTACACGACTTGTTTGTTTCGCAACTGTGCACATTTATAAAACGTTAAATCGTATTGCGATTGATATTTTATAATTGGGGTGCATTATATTTGAGTGTATGATAATAGTGTAAATTGTGTTAATTGGTGTTGTATAGTTTAATATGGATCATTGGCCCAACACCCCTGCTCATACGAAAACACCCCCTGTGAAATCACCTACTCATGAAAACACCTTGAGTGTTTTCGTTCACCTTGTGACCGACGAAATCAAAATGGGCTTTAGGCCCAGTAGTGAATCACTTAGATATACATTCTGATCACAACTTTACGAGGAGTTATATTCGGCAAACCCTAGACACCTATCGCTATCTCTCTCATTTTTCTTTGAAACCCGACGGCTGCCCTCCCATTGTTCGAAGCCAGATCTCTGGTTGATCATTCTGAGTCGGTAAGTGACTTTCACAATTAGTTGTTTCAGATCTGATTATATTGTTATGTTGTTGCTTGTATTCATGAAAGGTTTGGATATGATTGATCAGTTATGTAACTGTATGCGAAACATGATAGGGTGAGTGATTAAGTATG
This sequence comes from Helianthus tuberosus, assembly GCA_030545235.1. Lineage (NCBI taxonomy): Eukaryota > Viridiplantae > Streptophyta > Magnoliopsida > Asterales > Asteraceae > Helianthus > Helianthus tuberosus. The sequence continues at coordinate 88,420,515 of CM060444.1, forward strand.
ATATGAATGTGGTCAGGATTTGAAAACGGATTAACATGCCAGTAGTGTTGATTATTTGATATGATTATGTTAATTGACTGGATGATATACGTATATATGCTTAATGGTTGAACTGGATGATGATTCTGTTACAAGATACATAGATGATGCTTTAGTATGATGATGGAATAAATAAATGGCAGCCATGTGTTAGGAAATTTTGATCTCATCTTACATTGTACACATCCCAATCACATTATCACGTTGTCAGATTTGTCATAAGTGCTTGTGGTCTTTGTGTTGGCACATGATAGTTAAATATTGTTTAATAATAAAGAAATGGCTATGTTAGTTAGACTTATAGGGTATTATGATGATGTGCATGGCATGTGACTGTGAAACTCAATGTATGACAAAAGCTTCAGTTTGGTCGAGTATGTGTAGTATGAGTTTGTTGACTTCAAGAGAAAGCATAATTTAATATTTGTAGTGGTAGCTAGTTTAGAGGTTTTGGTGTTATTCGTAACCTGCTGTTGTTGATGATGATGCTACCAACAAAAACACAAGGTGTTTTCGTCACACCTTATGCCCAACGAAAACCCAAGGGATTTCGGCCCAAGTCAAGTTGATTTCGGCCCAACTGTTTACTCTGTTAATTAGTTAAATGTTAATACTGGTAACTATCAACTATGTTTAGTCTGTTAACTGAGTCAAGTTATTAACTCTGTTAACTGTATTAATTCTGTTAAGTTATGCTACTCTAATAAACCTGTTAACTCGGTTGGGTATGTCAATGGATAACTATGTTGGAATTAACTGAGAAAGCTCTTATGTGAAACATGAAGTTGCATGAGTTCGATTTACTGTTTACATGATACAAGATGCTAACTGCTATGCACACTCTGTGTTATACTGTGATGTTAGTTGCATGCGAATCATTGCGAACATGAACTGACTGTGTGTAAATGCATTACCTTAGGCCTTGATTGATTGATTGTTTGCGAGCACATAGTTAAGCATACCGAGCAAACCAAGGTGAGTTCACACTAGCCAAGGCATGGGATTCCCAGGGGTTGGGAATGGGATTGAATAACTACTCGTATAACTATTACTATTAAACAAATTATTACTGTCCTCGGTTGAAGGGCACGTACGTAAAACCTACGTACAGTTATACTTACTACTGTCCTCGGGTTGAAGGGCACGTACGTAAAGCCTACGTACACGATCTTAGGACCATCACCTCTATCAAAGGAAGTCCCTCAATTATCGACTTAATCGCCGAGGCCTAGGGCGAGCGGGTCATTAGTTAATAGCGCTATTAGGTTTAACAAACCTCACACCGTGCCAGTCGGACGGGCGTGTACTAATGGACTATGGGCAAAGGGTCAATGCTGATAGACATTGACTTAGGGCACCTCTTACATTTTCGTAGCAGTCGATACGCGTGGTCTTGTAACAACATGGGAAGCCCCCACTAATCATCGCACATATGCCTGGATTGGCCGCGATAAGGATTAATACGACACATGGTTTACAAAACGAACATACGATTTACGAAATGAATACTATAACCAAACAACCAACTGTGAACTCGCTCAACTTTGTTGTTGATTCGTTGCTACATGCCTTGCAGGTCATTAGGTACCCATGGAGCTTGCACAGGGAGGAACGGTCGTTGTGGGACATGGCAGTGTGTGCCATGCTTTAAACATTACTTTATTTTATATTTAATACTTGCTATGGGTTTTACAAATTATGCTTCCGCTAAACATTTAACTATGCTTTGGGTTTTGAACACCTTTCATATTGTTTGGTTGAATTATGTTTATTTATATGTTGTTCAATATGATTGGTGGCTTGATCCTGGTCATGTCACGCCTCCAAGCGGTGGTACTCCGCGTGTGGATTTTGGGGGTGTGACAGATTGGTATCAGAGCCATTGGTTATAGAGAACTTGGTTTTAATAAAGGAAAACGTTTTTGTTAAAACCAGACTATAACCTGTACAGTGCTCTACGATCCACAACGACGCTTCACTCCACGTGCAAGACTCAACACTCTAGGTACTACTATTCATGTTTACATTGCCTACTTGCTAGAATTACATAGAACTTTGCTCACGGTATGCTTAGATAAACGTAACAACTGTTGATTGAAACACATGTGTGCTTACTCTCTTCTGTCATCGCACTTTCGCGAACCTTTCTCACTCATGTTTCCACTGATATGAAGATCATGAGTGGACGCGTTAACCTAACTCAAGCCTAGTTGGCGGCTTTGATCACTGAACAAGTTACTGCAGCACTCGCAGCTGCCCAGGCAGGAGGTACAGCCTGCCATCACAACCTACTCTAGGATCTTTAGATCCTACTCTCGTAACCAACACTCGTGCTTAAGTATGTTTACTCTTACGCACACGATAGGTCAACACGCTCAGCCACCTGTGTGCACGTTCAAGACTTTTATGGACTGTCGTCCTACTACTCTTAGTGGCACTAAAGGGGCCGTTGGACTCCTCCACTGGTTTGAGAAGCTCGAATCGGTCTTCGAGATGTGTGAATACCCTAAGGCTCGTAGGGTGAAGTACGCCACTGGTACTCTCGAAGGCACTGCGCTAACTTGGTGGAACGCGTAAGTTCAGATGCTGGGGCTGGCGGCTACTAATGCCACCCCATGGAATGATTTTAAGGAAGTGATCAAACGTGAATACTGTAGTCGTGATGACATCCACAAGCTGGAAGTGGAATTCTTTAACCTGAAGATGACGGGGTCAGAGATAGAAGCGTACACGAAACGATCCAACGAATTGGCAGTATTGTGTCTAACTATGGTGGATCCTCCCATCAAGCGCATTGAGATGTACCTCAAAGGCTTAGTGCCAGAGATTCAAAGTCCTGTGATTTCTGCTAACCTTGCTACTATCCAGGATGTTACTCGTCTTGCTCATCGTCTCACAGACCAGGCAGTGGAACAGAAGAAGCTGCCTAAACGTATTGGTGCTACTACTACTACTACTACTACTACTGCTACTACTACTTCTGCTACTACTACTACTTCTGCTACTACTACTACTTCTGCTACTACTACTACTTCTGCTACTACTACTACTACTTCTGCTACTACTACTACTACTTCTGCTATTACCACTACTACTTCTGCTACTACTACTACTACTTCTGCTACTACTACAACTACTTCTGCTACTACTACTACTAGTTCTGCTACTACTACTACTAGTTCTGCTACTACTACTACTAGTTCTGCTATTCCCAGTGACAACAAGCGAAAATGGGATGGAACCTCCAGCAAGGGTTCGACTTCGGTTCAGTCCCAGGCACAGCAGCGAAAGATCGATGACTACCAGAGTCCTGGTCAGCAATCTTCTGGTAGTCAAGGGCAGGGTGGATATCGAGGAAACCGCCCAAAGTGCAACACATGCAACAGACACCACAGTGGTCAGTGCAACAAGGGTCGTTGTCAGAGGTGTCTCAAGATGGGGCATGAAGCCAAGGATTGCAGAAGCTCACGACCTGCGAATCAGAACCAACAACAACCAACAACTCCACAGAACCAGCAGCGACATCGAGGTAACATGGGATGCTTTTAGTGTGGTGCTGAAGGCCACTTTAAACGGAACTACCCACAGCTAAACCAGAATCAGAACAACAACAACAATAATCATGGCAATGGGAATAACAACAGGGGTAATAACGACGGCAATGGTGCTAGGGGTCGTGTTTTTTGTTATTGGCCAGGGTGAAGCGAGGAATGATCCCAATGTTGTGACGGGTAAGTTCCTACTAGACGACTTTTATGTTACTGTCTTATTTGATTCGGGTGCCGATACTAGCTACGTGTCTTTAAAAGTTAGTCAAATGCTTAAGCGAACCCCAACACTATTGAACACCAAGCACACTGTAGAGTTAGCGAATGGTAAAAGTTTAGAGGTCACACACGCAGTCGAGGGTTGTCACTTGGTTCTTGCTAGTCATACTTTCTCTATCGATCTCCTTCCTATCACTCTAGGTAGTTTCGATGTTGTCATTGGGATGGACTGGTTATCCCAACACCAAGCAGAGATTCTTTGCAACGAAAATATCGTCCGTATTCCTCGTCCTGGTGATGAACCTCTCATGATTCGTGGCGACAAGAGTGGTGCTGTTGTGAGCATCATCTCTTTCCTTAAGGCTCATAAGTGTTTGCGTAAAGGCCACACTGCTATTCTGGCTCTCGTTACTGATACATCGATGAAAGAGAAGAAGTTAGAGGATATTCCAGTTGTACGCGACTTTCCTCAAGTTGTTCCTGAAGAGTTACCTGGGCTACCTCCTCATTGCCAAGTCGAATTTCAGATCGAGCTAGCTCCAGGAGCAGCACCCATAGCTCGAGCACCTTATCACTTAGCTCCAACCGAACTGGAAGAACTGTCTAAGCAATTGCAAGAACTCTTGGAAAAGGGTTTCATTCGTCCTAACTCTTCGCCCTGGGGAGCTCCCGTATTGTTTGTGAAGAAGAAAGACGGTACCTTCCGTATGTGCATAGATTACCGCGAACTAAACAAGGTGACTGTGAAGAATCGCTATCCTCTCCCACACATCGACGACTTGTTCGACCAGCTGCAAGGGTCGAGCTACTATTCAAAGATTGATCTGAGTTCAGGCTACCATCAACTGAGAGTCCGGGATGAGGACGTCTCCAAAACAGCATTCATAACTCGCTACGGCCATTACGAGTTTTTGGTCATGCCATTCGGGCTAACGAACGCACCTGCGGTTTTCATGGATCTTATGAACAGGGTGTGCAAACCTTATCTTGACAAGTTTGTCATTGTTTTCATCGATGATATCCTGATCTATTCGAAGAGTCAGGAGGAACACGAGCAGCATTTACGACTTATTTTGGAACTCCTTCGAACGGAGCAGCTGTACGCCAAGTTTTCAAAATGCGACTTCTGGCTTCGTGAAGTCCACTTTCTAGGCCACGTGGTAAACAAGGATGGGATTCATGTTGATCCGTCCAAGGTAGATTCGATCAAGAACTGGCCTGCACCTCGCACACCAACCGAAATATGCCAATTCTTGGGTTTGGCGGGTTATTACAGACGGTTCATCAAAGACTTCTCAAAGATTGCGCAGCCGCTTACACTACTGACACAGAAAGGTGTTGCTTACCGTTGGGGTAATACACAGGAAACAACATTTCAGCACTTAAAGGATAGACTTTGTAGCGCACCTATCCTCTCATTGCCTGAAGGCACGGACGATTTTGTAGTCTACTGCGACGCATCCATCCAAGGTCTTGGATGTGTGTTGATGCAACGGGATAAAGTCATTGCTTATGCTTCACGCCAACTCAAAGTTCATGAAAAGAACTACACTACACACGATTTAGAGTTGGGAGTTGTTGTTTTTGTGCTCAAGATATGGCGACATTACCTGTATGGCACCAAGTGCACCATCTACACCGATCACAGGAGTCTCGAGCATATCTTCAAGCAGAAAGAGTTGAACATGCGACAACGTCGATGGGTCGAATTACTGAACGATTACGAATGTGCTATAAAGTACCATCCTGGTAAAGCCAATGTGGTGGCCGACGCCCTCAGTCGAAAGGATACTACACCTAGGCGTGTACGAGCGTTGCAACTCACTATTCAGTCTAGTCTTCCTTCTCAGATACGAGATGCTCAGGTAGAAGCATTGAAACCCGAAAATGTCAGGGCTGAAGCCCTACGCGGTTCAAGGCAACGGTTGGAACAAAAGGCAAACGGCGCCTACTATGTAACGGGACGCATCTGGGTCCCACTCTATGGTAACCTACGAGAGCTTGTGATGGATGAAGCACACAAGTCTCGCTACTCGGTACATCCTGGATCGGATAAGATGTACCACGACCTCAGAACTACATACTGGTGGCCTAGCATGAAGGCCCACATAGCAACTTATGTTAGCAAGTGCTTGACTTGTGCGAGAGTCAAGGCGGAATACCAGAAACCTTCAGGCCCACTCCAATAACCAGAGATACCACAATGGAAATGGGAGCAAATTTCCATGGATTTTGTCACTGGCCTGCCTAGATCTCAACGTGGTAACGATACTATTTGGGTGATCGTGGATCGACTCACAAAGTCTGCTCACTTCTTGGCTATCAAGGAAACGGATAAGTTCTCCAATCTAGCAGACGTATATCTCAAGGAAGTTATCTCGAGGCACGGAGTGCCCACCTCTATTATCTCGGATCGAGATGCACGTTTTACTTCAGAACTGTGGCAAGCAATGCACAAATCCTTTGGCTCACGTTTGGATATGAGCACAGCTTATCACCCGCAAACGGATGGGCAGTCTGAACGTACCATCCAGACCCTTGAAGACATGCTTAGGGCATGTGTAATTAACTTTGGCAACGGCTGGGAAAGGCATCTGCCACTTGTGGAATTTTCATACAATAACAGCTACCACACCAGCATTAAAGCTGCTCCGTTTGAGGCATTATACGGGCGTAAATGCCGGTCACCTCTTTGTTGGGCAGAGGTGGGGGATAGTCAGATTACTGGTCCGGAACTTGTGGTAGACACAACAGAACGAATTGCTCAGATACGACAACGAATGGCGGCAGCTCGTGATCGTCAGAAAGTCTACGCCGATAAGGGCAGAAAACCACTAGAGCTCCAGGTTGGGGAGCGTGTACTACTCAAAGTTTCGCCCTGGAAGGGTGTGGTTCATTTTGGTAAACGAGGCAAACTTAACCCACGATACGTTGGACTTTTCGAAGTAATCGAGAAAATAGGCAAGGTGGCCTACAAACTGAACTTACCAGCTGAACTCAGTGCAGTTCACAACGTCTTTCACGTGTCAAATCTGAAGAAATGTCTGTTAGATGAGACCCTCATAGTTCCTTTGAAGGAGCTTACTATCGACAAACAGTTGCGATTCATCGAGGAACCAGTTGAAATCATAGACCGGGATGTTAAGGTCCTCAAGCGCACTAGAGTATCTCTTGTTCGGGTTCGTTGGAACTCCCGTCGTGGCCCAGAGTTCACCTGGGAACGAGAAGATCAAATGAAACTCAAGTATCCCCAGTTATTCGAAAACAGTGCAACCACTACTGAGGCCGAAGCTACTACAGAATTTCGGGACGAAATTCCAAATCAACGGGGGGATGATGTAACACCCCAGGAAAACCAGTAAACGATACAACTTACCTAGCTTCCTCAGTAACCGCATGCTAAATTTCGGGATGAAATTTCTTTCAAGTTGGGGATAATGTGACAACTCGAGTTTCCAAGATTCCATCTTCGCATTAATTGCACGTTAATTATGTTGTTTGTTTACATGACTTGTTTGTTTCGCAACTGTGCACATTTGTAAAACGTTAAATCGTATTGTGATTGATATTTTATAATTGGGGTGCATTATATTTGAGTGTATGATAATAGTGTAATTTGTGTTAATTGGTGTTGTATAGTTTAATATGGATCATTGGGCCAACATCCCTGCTCATACGAAAACACCCCCTGTGAAATCACCTACTCATGAAAACACCTTGAGTGTTTTCGTTCACTTTGTGACCGACGGAATCAAAATGGGCTTTAGGCCCAGTAGTGAATCACTTAGATATACATTCTGATCACAACCTTTACGAGGAGTTATATTCGGCAAACCCTAGACACCTATCGCTCTCTCTCTCGTTTTTCTTTGAAACCCGATGACTGCCCTCCCATTGTTCGAAGCCAGATCTTTGGTTGATCATTCTGAGTCGGTAAGTGACTTTCACAATTAGTTGTTTCAGATCTGATTATATTGTTATGTTGTTGCTTGTGTTCATGAAAGGTTTAGATATGATTGATCAGTTATGTAACTGTATGCGAAACATGATAGGGTGAGTGATTAAGTATGATATGAATGTGGTCAGGATTCGAAAACTGATTAACATGCCGGTAGTGTTGATTATTTGATATGATTATGTTAATTGACTGGATGATATACGTATATATGCTTAATGGTTGAACTGGATGATGATTCTGTTACATGACACATAGATGATGCTTTAGTATGATGATGGAATAAATAAATGGCAGCCGTGTGTTAGGAAATTTTGATCTCATCTTACATTGTACACATCCCAATCACATTATCACGTTGTCAGATTTGTCATAAGTGCTTGTGGTCTTTGTGTTGGCACATGATAGTTAAATATTGTTTAATAACAAAGAAATGGCTATGTTAGTTAGACTTATAGGGTATTATGATGATGTGCATGGCATGTGACTGTGAAACTCAATGTATGAAAAAAGCTTCAGTTTGGTCGAGTATGTGTAGTATGAGTTTGTTGACTCCAAGAGAAAGCATAATTTAATATTTGTAGTGGTAGCTAGTTTAGAGGTTTTGGTGTTATTCGTAACCTGCTGTTGTTGATGATGATGCTACCAACGAAAACACAAGGTGTTTTCGTCACACCTTATGCCCAACGAAAACCCAAGGGATTTCGGCCCAAGTCAAGTTGATTTCGGCCCAACTGTTTACTCTGTTAATTAGTTAAATGTTAATACTGGTAACTATCAACTATGTTTAGTCTGTTAACTGAGTCAAGTTATTAACTCTGTTAACTGTATTAATTCTGTTAAGTTATGCTACTCTAATAAACCTGTTAACTCGGTTGGGTATGTCAATGGATAACTATGTTGGAATTAACTGAGAAAGCTCTTATGTGAAACATGAAGTTGCATGAGTTCGATTTACTGTTTACATGATACAAGATGCTTACTGCTAAGCACACTCTGTGTTATACTGTGATGTTAGTTGCATGCGAATCATTGCGAACATGAACTGACTGTGTGTAAATGCATTACCTTAGGCCTTGATTGATTGATTGTTTGCGAGCAAATAGTTAAGCATACCGAGCAAACCAAGGTGAGTTCACACTAGCCAAGGCATGGGATTCCCAGGGGTTGGGAATGGGATTGAATAACTACTCGTACAACTATTACTATTAAACAAATTATTACTGTCCTCGGTTGAAGGGCACGTACGTAAAACCTACGTACAGTTATACTTACTACTGTCCTCGGGTTGAAGGGCACGTACGTAAAGCCTACGTACACGATCTTAAGACCATCACCTCTATCAAAGGAAGTCCCTCAATTATCGACTTAATCACCGAGGCCTAGGGCAAGCAGGTCATTAGTTAATAGCGCTATTAGGTTTAACAAACCTCACACCGTGCCAGTCGGACGGGCGTGTACTAATGGACTATGGGCAAAGGGTCAATGCTGATAGACATTGACTTAGGGCACCTCTTACATTTTCGTAGCAGTCGATACGCGTGGTCTTGTAACAACATGGGAAGCCCCCACTAATCATCGCACATATGCCTGGATTGGCCGCGATAAGGATTAATACGACACATGGTTTACAAAACGAACATACGATTTACGAAATGAATACTATAACCAAACAACCAACTGTGAACTCGCTCAACTTTGTTGTTGATTCGTTGCTACATGCCTTGCAGGTCATTAGGTACCCATGGAGCTTGCACAGGGAGGAAAGGTCGTTGTGGGACATGGCAGTGTGTGCCATGCTTTAAACATTACTTTATTTTATATTTAATACTTGCTATGGGTTTTACAAATTATGCTTCCGCTAAACATTTAACTATGCTTTGGGTTTTGATCACCTTTCATATTGTTTGGTTGAATTATGTTTATTTATATGTTGTTCAATATGATTGGTGGCTTGATCCTGGTCATGTCACGCCTCCAAGCGGTGGTACTCCGCGTGTGGATTTTGGGGGTGTGACATTGGTGGAATAGCACGCTTAACTATTGATTTCTATTGTGAATCATGCATGAGTACTGTGGAGTTGTATGAACTTGAATAACTGTTAAGATGTTTAAATGCATACTTTGATTACAATTTATGTGAGAACCTTGTGAATGTAAACTGATTATGTATGTATGAATACTATAGGCTTTGACTGAATTATTTGTGAACAAGTAGTTAAACATACCGAGTAAACTGAGGTGAGTTCACACTTTCTATAAGGCATGGGATTCCCAGTGGTTAAGAATGGGTAAAGGATTAAATCAGAAACTGCGTGATCTCCTGGTTTGGAACACGTACTACATCCTCTTTATTGAAGGGTGATAACACATACTAAGGATTTAGTCGGAACCTGCGTGATCTCCTGGTTTGGGGACACGTACCACATCCTCTTTATTGAAGGGTGATAACACTGATACTAGACCAAAATCTCTATCATGAAGTCCCTCATTTTTATATCGACTTAATCGTCGGGCCAATTCGAGCGGGTCATTAGTTAGATAGCGGTATTTAGGTTTGACAAGCGTCACACCGTGCCGCAGAGGACGGGCGTGAACTAATGGATCTGGGCACTAGTCAATGATGATAGACATTGACGTTAGGGCACCAACTTACTTCAGTCAGTGGTCGATATGGTAACGGGTCTAGTGGATAACATGGGGTAGCCCCCACTGCTTGTGGTTTGGGAAACAAGGAACTGGTCAACTACTGGTTTTCAAATGAACTTATGGTTTTTGGAATAACTTTAAAATGGATAACCAACTGTGAACGGGCTCAACTTTGTTGTTGACTCGTTATTACATGCTTTGCAGGTCATTAGAGGTTTAGCTGGAGCTTGCAGGGGAGCAGGAGTCGTTGTGGGACATGAACCGTTGTGTGCCATGTTAAACTTTATGAACAATTAAACTTATACTTTGGTTTTAAACTTTATGCTTCCGCTGGTAACTTGAATTTGATTAACTTGTTTTGAACCCCAATTATATTGCGTGGTTGGATTTTCATTTACTTAATTACATTGTTCAATATAATTGGTGGTTGGATTCTGGTCAGTCACGCCTCCTGCGGTGATACTCCGCTTGTGGATTTTGGGGGTGTGACAGATTGGTATCAGAGCCATTGGTTATAGTGAACTTGGTTTTAAAAAGGTAAAAGCTTTTTGACAAAACCAGACTATAACCTGTACAGTGCTCAACGATGCTCAACGATCCACTATGACGCTTCGCTCCACGTGCAAGACTTAACACTATAGGTGATATGGTTTATATTTATATTGCCTGTCTATTAGTTTGCATAATGCATTGTTCATGGAATGCTTAGTCAACCTAACGATTATTGTTTAAGACCCTGTGTGCTTACTCTCTTCTGTTGTCCCACACTTATGCACTATCGCAACACTTCTCTCACTTGTGCTTTCTTTGATGTGAAGATCATGAGTGGACGTTTGAACTTGACTCAAGCCCAGCTGACGACTTTAATCAATGAACGAGTTGCTGAGGCACTCGCAGCAGCCCCTGCAGGAGGTATAACCTGCCATTCCGACCTATCTTAGTATGTTTAGATCCTACTCTCGTGAACCAACTCTTGTGCTTAACCTTCTCTTTTCTTTCTCGCGCGACAGGTCAACATGCTCAGCCTCCTGTATGCATGTTCAAGACCTTTATGGACTGTCGACCTAGTACCTTCAGTGGTACAGAAGGAGCTGTAGGCCTTCTCCATTGGTTCGAGAAGATCGAGTCTGTCTTCAAGATGTGTGAATGCCCTGAGGCTCGTAGGTTAAAATTTGCTACTGGAACACTTGAAGGTGTTGCGTTGACATGGTGGAACGCGCAAGTACAAATGCTAGGGTTGGCAGCTGCTAACGCCACCCCATGGAACGACTTCAAAGATCTGATCAAAGAGGAGTATGGTTATTGCGACGACATTCACAAGCTGGAAGTAGAGTTTGATAACTTGAAGATGATGGGGTCGGAAATAGAGGCATATACGAAGAGATCAAATGAACTGGCTGCACTGTGTCCTACTATGGTAGATCCTCCTATCAAGCGTATCGAGCTGTACCTCAAGGGTCTAGTGCCAGAGATTCAGAGCCATGTGACTGCGGCTAACCTTGGTACTATCTAGCAAGTTATACGGCTAGCCCACCGTCTCACTGATCAGGCAGTTGAGCAAAACAAGCTGCCCAAGCGTATTAGTGCTACAGCAACTTCAGATGCACCTGGCGACAACAAGCGCAAATGGGATGGAAATTCAAGCAAAGGTTCTACTTCTGTTCAGTCTCAGTCTCAGCAGCGAAAGACTGATGACTACAAGAGCCCCAGTCAGCAGTCTTCTGGGAATCAAAGCCAGGGTGGGTACAAGGGAATTCACCCCAAATGCAATCGTTGTGGCTTTCACCACAGCGGACCGTGCACTAAGGGCAACTGTTAGAGATGTAACAAACATGGCCATGTGGCCAAGGATTGCAGGAGCCTCTATCCTGCGAATCAGCGATGACAGCAACAGCAGCAGACCCCACAGAAACAGCAGTAGCCGCAGCAACAGAGGGGTAACAACAAAGGATGCTTTCAGTGTGGTGCTGAAGGCCACTTCAAGAGAGATTGTCCCCAGCTGAACCAGAATCAGAACAACAACAATAATCAGGGAAATGGAAACAATGGGGGTAACAATGATGGCAACGGAGCCAGGGGACGTGTATTTGTGATTGGTCAGCGTGAAGCGAGGAATGATCCCAATGTTGTGACGGGTAAGTTCCTACTAGATGACTTCTTTGTTGTGACAACTCGTGTTTCAAACCTCTCTTTGTACTTTGATGTAACCATTGGGAACGTTATATGATTATATGAACTTGGTTGATTAATTGAATATTATGTTATGTGTTTATGTGTAACGATTGTATGTATATAAACGAACCGATCACACAAGCTCTGTTGGGCCGCACAACTTGTACTCGAACCAAAAGGGCAGCCCAAGTTTGGGTCCGGCCCACTCCTCCATGCGCATACACATATCCTTAGGGAGTTTTGTTTCTCATTTGTTGCAAAACAAGAACACACACAAAACCCAACTCGCTCTCTTTCCCTCTCTCGAAGCCGACGGCAACATATCCCCATCTCTCGAAGCTTTCTTGCTAGGATTGATTCTATTCTTCTCTCAATCGGTTAGTGTTTATAATTATCGATTGTATGTTTGATGGTGTTATGATCTAGGTGTATTACATGATGATCTAGTGATATCTTGTGATTCAACATGATATAAACTGTTAAATCTTAGTGCTCATGAAATCGGCTCACATATATGTATTTGATAATGTTCATATTAATCGGATTTGCATATTATTAATCTAGAACCGAATGCTTGTTAATCGGCTGTATGTTCGTGTAATCGGACCCATTATATGATCGAACATGAGGTGTTGTATGATGAATTGAAACTGATGATTTGATAAGTTATTGTTTATACTTTGAATATGACTAGGGTTTATATGAATTAGATGATAAAACTCTTGTTTGATCGATGATTTGCATGATCTAAAACTGTTGATTGGGTTGATTGATTGTGTGTAAAGAAGGAAACTGCTGAATAATATAACTAAATAGCATAAGTTTCGGATATTAAAACGAATCGCACAAGCTTGTCGGTCGCACAAGATCAGATTATACAAGATCTGATCTGATCGCACAAGAGCTGATCGCACAAGCTAGGTATAACAAAACAAGGCACATAGTACAACTAGGTTATGCATGATCGCACAAGATTTGTGGATCGCACAAGACAGTGTCGATCGCACAAGTCTTGGGCCTTACACAGTGTTGGACTTATCATATTATTGGACCGAATGGCCCAAATCCCAGTCGCACAAGATGTTCCGAGTCGCACAAGTGTATTGGATCGCACAAGTCAGCTGTTATTTAATTAGTTGGGCCGTTTAAACTGTTGGGCCAAGGATGTTTTGGGCCGGGTATGGTTCCAATCGCACAACCCGTTGTGAGTCGCACAAGGTTATGCTGGACGCACAACAGGTTGGGCCGATTGTTTATTGGGCTTAGTTACTGATCTGTTTAACATGTTCTAAATGTATGCCATGCATGCCATGATTGTTACATGTCTTGATTTGATAAATCGATGCAAACATACGTGCCTTACTTGAACCTAGACCTGACTTGTATGGTAACCATGTTAGGACGTGGTTGACCCCTAGCAGCTCGATTTGACCTTTCGTTTATCTGCTGAGCTAACCTAAGGTGAGTTCACACTTTCTAAAAAGAATGGGATTCCCAGGGGTTGGGAATGGGTTAAGGAATATGGATTCCTCGTCCTCCTTGGGTAGGACAGTACGGGTTAAGGAATGTAATTCCTCGTCCTCTTGGACAGTTTAAATTTCACTAGACCAAAACTCTATCACGAAGTCCCTCCTTTTCTATCGACTTAATCGCCGGGCCAATGGCGAGCGGGTCATTAGTTAGATAGCGCTATTTAGGTCTGACAAGCCTCACACCGTGCCGCAGAGGACGGGCTTGAACTAATGGATCTGGGCACGTCAATGATGATAGACATTGATGCTAAGGGCACATAAACATGACTAAAGTCAGTGGTCGATATGGTAACGAGTCTAGTAGTATAAACATTGGGTAGCCCCCACGGCCAGAGAGCCAGAGAATTGAACATGGGGTAGCCCCCACAGCTGGATTGCCAGAGTAAATGGGATTAAACAAAACACGTTTTCAACTATGGGGTAACCCCCACGGCAAGGATGCCAGTTAAAGGAAACTATGTTTTTGGAATAACTTAAACCAACACCCAACTGTGAACTCGCTCAACTTTGTTGTTGACTCGTTACTACATGCTTTGCAGGTCACTAGGTTTAGCAGGAGCTTGCATGGGGAAGAGTCGTTGTGGAGCATGGACATTGAGTGTTCATGATGAACTTAAACATTATTAACTTATGCCTTGGTTTCGACATTATGCTTCCGCTTGTAACTTAAACTATGTTTTGATTTGGACACCAATTATATTGTGTTGGATTTTATGTTTACTAACATGCTTGTTCAATATGATTGGTGGTTTGATCCTGGCCAGTCACGCCTCCAAGCGGTGATACTCCGCATGTGGATTTTGGGGGTGTGACAGATTGGTATCAGAGCCATTGGTTATAGTGAACTTGGTTTTAAAAAGGGAAAAGCTTTTTGACAAAACCAGACTATAACCTGTACAGTGCTCAACGATCCACAACGACGCTTCACTCCACGTGCAAGGCTCGACGCTATAGGTGATATGATTTATGTTTATATTGCCTACTTGCTAGTTACATAGTACATTGCTCATGGTATGCTTAGTTAGTTTAACAACTGTTGCTTGAACTCGGTGTGCTTACTCTCTTCTGTCACTCCACATTTACACACATGCGCGACACTTTTCTTACTTGTGTTTTCTTCGATGTGAAGATCATGAGTGGACGCCTGAACTTAACTCAAGCCCAGCTGACGGCTTTGATCAATGAACAAGTTGCTGCGGCACTTGCAGCCGCTCAGGCAGGAGGTATACCCTGCCATTTCAACTCACTTTAGGATCTCTAGGTCCTACTCTCGTGAACCAACCTTTGTGTTAAACTTTGTCCTTTCTTACTCTCGCGGTAGGTCAACCTGCACAGCCTCCCGTGTGCACTTTCAAGACCTTTATGGACTGTCGACCTAGTACCTTCAGTGGTACCGAAGGAGCTGTAGGTCTCCTCCACTGGTTTGAGAAGCTCGAATCTGTTTTCGAGATGTGTGAATGCCCTAAGGCTCGCAGGGTGAAGTATGCTACTGGTACTCTCAAAGGTGTAGCGCTCACGTGGTGGAACGCTCAGGTTCAGATGCTGGGGTTGGTCGCTGCTAACGCCACCCCATGGAACAACTTCAAGGAATTGATCAAGGAAGAGTACTGCAATCATGATGACATCCACAAGCTGGAGGTAGAGTTCTTCAACTTAAAGATGACGGGGTCAGAAATTGAAGCGTACACAAAAAGATCGAATGAGCTAGCTATCTTGTGTCCTACTATGGTGGATCCTCCCATTAAGCGTATCGAACTATACCTTAAGGGTTTAGTGCCAGAGATTCAAAGTCATGTGACTTCAGCTAACCTCGCCACCATCCAGCAAGTTGTTCAATTGGCTCATCGTCTCACTGATCAGGCAGTGGAGCAGAGCAGGTCCCACAAAATCGTCATCAACAACAAGTCCCACAAAATCAACGCCAGCAGTAGCAGCAGCAAGGTATCAACAGAGGGTGCTATCAGTGTGGAGCTGAAGGCCACTTCAAGAGAGACTGTCCCCAACTAAACCAGAATCAGAACAACAACAATAATAACAATCAAGGGAATGGAAACAATGGGGGTAACAACGGCAATGGTGCCAGGGGTCGTGTGTTTGTGATTGGACAAGGTGATGCAAGGTACGATCCCAACGTCATAACTGGTAAGTTTCTACTGGACAACTTTTATGTTACTGTTTTATTTGATTCGGGTGCCGATACTAGCTATGTGTCCTTAAAAGTTAGTCAAATGCTTAAGCGTACCCCAACACTTTTGAACACCAAGCACACTGTAGAGCTAGCTAATTGTAAGAGTTTAGAGGCCACACACGTAGTCAAGGGTTGTAATCTTGTTCTTGCTAATCAGACCTTCTCTATCGACCTCATTCCTATCATTTTGGGTAGTTTCGACGTTGTCATTGGGATGGATTGGTTATCCCAACACCAAGCAGAGATTCTTTGCAACGAGAAGATTGTCCGTGTTCCTCGTTCAGGGGATGAACCTCTCATGATTCGTGGTGACAAGAGTGGTGCTGTTGTGAGCAGCATCTATTTCCTTAAGGCCCAAAAGTGTTTGCAAAAGGGCCACACTGCTATTTTGGCTCTCGTTACTGACACCTCGAAGAAAGAGAAGAAGATAGAATATTTTCCGATCGTACGTGACTTTCCTGAAGTATTCCCTGAGGAATTACCTAGCCTTCCGCCTCATCATCAAGTCGAGTTTCAAATCGAGCTGGCTCCTGGAGCAGCGCTCATAGCTCAAGCACCCTATCATCTAGCTCCATCTGAACTAGAAGAGCTGTCTACGCAACTACAAGAGCTTTTGAATAAGGGTTTTATTCGTCCTAGCTCTTCGCCATGGGGAGCTCCAGTGCTATTCGTGAAGAAGAAAGACGGTACCTTCAGAATGTGTATTGACTATCGAGAGCTTAACAAAGTGATGGTGAAGAATCGCTATCCTCTTCCACGCATTGATGACCTATTCGACCAGTTGCAAGGGTCGAGTTTCTACTCGAAGATTGATTTGAGATCGGGATAACACCAGCTGAGAGTCTGAGAAGAGGACGTCTCCAAAACAACCTTTAGAACTCGTTATGGACACTACGAGTTTTTGGTCATGCCTTTTGGGCTGACGAACGCACCTGCGGTCTTCATGGATCTTATGAATAGAGTGTGCAAACCTTACCTGGATAAATTCGTTATAGTTTTCATCGACGACATCCTGATTTATTCTAAGAGTCAGGAGGAACACGAGCAGCATCTATGACTTATTTTAGAACTCCTTCAAACAGAACAGCTTTTTGCTAAGTTTTCAAAATGTGACTTCTGGCTTCGCGAAGTCCATTTCCTAGGCCACGTGGTAAACAAGGATGGGATTCACGTTGATCCATCCAAGGTAGACTCGATAAAGGACTGGCCTGCACCTAGTACACCAACAGAAATTCGCCAATTCTTGGGTTTGGCAGGCTATTACAGAAGGTTTATCAAGGATTTCTCCAAGATTGCGCAACCTCTCACCTCACTAAGTCAGAAAGGTGTCACCTATCGTTGGGGTGATGCACAGTAAACTGCATTTCAGCACCTAAAGGATAGACTGTGTAGCGCACCTATCCTCCCATTGCCTGAAGGCACGGATGATTTTGTGGTTTATTGCGACGCGTCCATCCAAGGACTTGGTTGCGTGTTGATGCAACGTGATAAGGTCATTGCTTACGCATCACGTCAACTTAAGGTTCACGAAAGGAACTACATTACGCATGATTTGGAGCTGGGAGCTGTTGTTTTCGCACTTAAGATATGGAGACATTACCTGTACGGTACCAGGTGCACCATTTACACCGATCACAGGAGTCTCGAGCATATCTTCAAGCAAAAGGAGTTAAACATGCGTCAACGCCGATGGGTTGAGCTTTTGAATGATTACGAATGCGCGATCAAGTACCATCCGGGCAAAGCCAATGTTGTGGCCGACACCCTCAGTCGAAAGGATACTACACCTAAGCGTGTACGCGCGTTACGACTCACTATCCAATCTAGTCTTCCTGCTCAGATACGAGATGCTCAGGTTGAAGCATTGAAAGCAGGGAACGTCAGGGCGGAGTCCCTACGAGGATCAAGGAAACGATTAGAACAAAAGGAAGACGGCGCATACTATGTAACAGGGCGCATTTGGGTCCAACTTTATGGAAACTTACGCGAACTTGTGATGGATGAGGCACACAAGTCTCGTTACTCAGTACATCCTGGTTCGGATAAGATGTACCACGATCTCAAAACTACATACTGGTGGCCTAGCATGAAAGCTCACATAGCAACCTATGTTAGTAAATGTTTGACTTGTGCGAGAGTCAAAGTCGAGTATCAGAAACCATCAGGCCTACTCCAACAACTAGAGATACCACAATGGAAATGGGAGCAAATTTCCATGGATTTCGTTACTGGTCTGCCTAGATCTCAATGTGGAAATGATACTATTTGGGTGATCGTGGATCGACTCACAAAGTCTGCACACTTTTTGGCTATTAAAGAAACAGACAAGTTCTCTACTTTAGCAGACGTTTACTTGAAGGAAGTGGTTTCGAGGCACGGGGTGCCAACCTCCATTATCTCTGATCATGATGCGCGTTTTACTTCTGAATTGTGGCAGGCAATGCACAAGTATTTTGGCTCTCGATTAGATATGAGCACAACATATCACCCGCAAACGGATGGGCAGTCTGAACGCACCATCCAGACCCTTGAAGACATGCTTAGGGCATGTGTAATCGACTTTGGTAACGGCTGGGAAAAGCATGTCCCGTTAGTGGAGTTCTCGTATAACAACAGTTACCACACCAGTATTCAGGCCGCTCCGTTTGAGGCATTGTACGGACGTAAATGCCGATCACCTCTTTGCTGGGCAAAGGTTGGTGATAGCCAGATCACTAGCCCCGAACTTGTGGTAGACACAACAGAAAGGATTGGTCAAATACGACAATGAATGGCGGCAGCTCGTGACCGTCTGAAAAGCTACGCAGATAAGTGCAGGAAACCACTCGAGTTCCAGGTTGGGGATCGAATGCTACTTAAAGTCTCACCTTGGAAAGGTGTAGTCCGTTTTGGTAAACGAGGCAAGCTGAATCCACGATACGTTGGACCGTTCGAAATCATTGAGAAAATAGGCAGGGTGGCCTACAAACTGAACCTACCAGCAGAACTCAGTGGAGTTCACAATGTTTTCCACGTGTCGAATCTGAAGAAGTGTCTGTCAGATGAGACCCCCATAGTTCCTTTGAAGGAGCTCACTATCGACGATCAGCTGCGATTTGTCGAGGAACCAGTAGAGATTACTGACCGAGATGTTAAGATTCTCAAGCGCACCAGAATACCTCTCGTTCGAGTTCGTTGGAACTCCCGTCGTGGCCCAGAGTTCACCTGGGAACGCGAAGACCAAATGAAACAAAAGTATCCCCAATTGTTCGCAAACAGTACAACCACTACTGAGGTTGAAGCTACTGCGGAATTTCGGGACGAAATTCCAAACCAACGGGGGAAGGATGTGACACCCCAGGAAAACCAGGAAAACCATGCAACTTAACTAGCTACCTCAGTGAGTACGTACCAAATTTCGGGAGGAAATTTCTTTCAACTTGGGGATAATGTGACAACTCGTGTTTCAAACCTCTCTTTGTACTTTGATGTAACCAGTGGGAACGTTATGTGATTATATGAACTTGGTTGATTAATTGAATGTTATGTTATGTGTTTATGTGTAACGATTGTATGTATATAAACGAACCGATCACACAAGCTCTGTTGGGCCGCACAACTTGTACTCGAACCAAAAGGGCAGCCCAAGTTTGGGTCCGGCCCACTCCTCCATGCGCATACACATATCCTTAGGGAGTTTTGTTTCTCATTTGTTGAAAAATAAGAAAACACACAAAACCCTACTCGCTCTCTTTCCCTCTCTCGAAGCCGACGGCAACACATCCCCATCTCTCGAAGCTTTCTTGCTAGGATTGATTCTATTCTTCTCTCAATCGGTTAGTGTTTATAATTATCGGTTGTATGTTTGATGGTGTTATGATCTAGGTGTATTACATGATGATCTAGTGATATCTTGTGATTCAACATGATATAAACTGTTAAATCTTAGTGCTCATGAAATCGGCTCACATATGTGTATTTGATAATGTTCATATTAATCGGATTTGCATATTATTGATCTAGAACCGAATGCTTGTTATTCGGCTGTATGTTCGTGTAATCGGACCCATTATATGATCGAACATGAGGTGTTGTATGATGAATTGAAACCGATGATTTGATAAGTTATTGTTTATACTTTGAATATGACTAGGGTTTATATGAATTAGATGATAAAACCCTTGTTTGATCAATGATTTGCATAATCTAAAACTGTTGATTGGGTTGATTGATTCTGTGTAAAGAAGGAAACTGTTGAATGATATAACTAAATAGAATAAGTTTCAGATATTAAAACGAATCGCACAAGCTTGTCGGTCGCACAAGATCAGATCATACAAGATCTGATCTGATCACACAAGAGCTGATCGCACAAGCTAGGTATAACAAAACAAGGCACACAGTACAACTAGGTTATGCATGATCGCACAAGATTTGTGGATCGCACAAGACAGTGTCGATCGCACAAGTCTTGGGCCTTACACAGTGTTGGACTTATCATATTATTGGACCGAATGGCCCAAATTCCAGTCGCATAAGATGTTCCGAGTCGCACAAGATGTATTGGATCGCACAAGTCAGCTATTATTTAATTAGTTGTGTTGTTTAAACTGTTGGGCCAAGGATGTTTTGGGCCGGGTATGGTTCCAATCGCACAACCCGATGTGAGTCGCACAAGGTTGTGTTGGACGCACAACAGTTTGGGCCGATTGTTTATTAGGCTTAGTTACTGATCTGTTTAACATGTTCTAAATGTATGCCATGCATGCCATGATTGTTACATGTCTTGATTTGATAAATCGATGCAAACATACGTGCCTTACTTGAACCTAGACCTGACTTGTATGGTAACCATGTTAGGACGTGGTTGACCCCTAGCAGCTCGATTTGACCTTTCGTTTATCTGCCGAGCTAACCTAAGGTGAGTTCACACTTTCTCCAAAGCATGGGATTCCCAGGGGTTGGGAATGGGTTAAGGAATATGGATTCCTCGTCCTCCTTGGGTAGGACAGTACGGGTTAAGGAATGTAATTCCTCGTCCTCTTGGACAGTTTAAATTTCACTAGACCAAAACTCTATCACGAATCCCTCCTTTTATATCGACTTAATCGCCGGGCCAATGGCGAGCGGGTAATTAGTTAGATAGCGCTATTTAGGTCTGACAAGCCTCACACCGTACCGCAGAGGACAGGCGTGAACTAATGGATCTGGGCACGTCAATGATGATAGACATTGACGCTAATGGCACATAAACATGACTAAAGTCAGTGGTCGATATGGTAACGAGTCTAGTAGTATAAACACGGGGTAGCCCCCACGACCAGATAGCCAGAGAATTGAACATGGGGTAGCCCCCACGGCTGGATTGCCAGAGTAAACGGGATTAAACAAAACACGTTTTCAACTATGGGGTAACCCCCACGCCAAGGATGCCAGTTAAAGGAAACTATGTTTTTGGAATAACTTAAACCAACACCCAACTGTGAACTCGCTCAACTTTGTTGTTGACTCGTTACTACATGCTTTGTAGGTCACTAGGTTTAGTAGGAGCTTGCATGGGAAAGAGTCATTGTGGAGCATGGACATTGAGTGTTCATGATGAACTTAAACATTATTAACTTATGCCTTGGTTTAGACATTATGCTTCCGCTTGCAACTTAAACTATGTTTTGATTTGGACACCAATTATGTTGTGTTGGATTTTATGTTTTCTTACATGCTTGTTCAATATGATTGGTGGCTTGATCCTGGTCAGTCACGCCACCAAGCGGTGATACTTCGCATGTGGATTTTGGGGTTGTGACATTTGTTATTGTTTTATTTGATTCGGGTGCCGATACTAGTTACGTGTCCTTAAAAGTTAGTCAGATGCTTAAGCATACCCCAACACTTTTGAACACCAAGCATATGGTAGAACTAGCAAATGGTAAAAATCTTGAGGCCACACACATAGTTAAGGGTTGTAATCTTGTTCTTGCTTATCAGACCTTCTCTATCGACCTTATTCCTATCGTTCTTGGTAGCTTTGACATGGTCATTGGGATGGATTGGTTATCTTAATAGTAAGCGGAAATTCTTTGCAAGGAGAAAATTGTCCGCATCCCTCGTTCTGGTGAAGAAGCTCTCATGATTCATGGTGACAAGAGTGGTGTAGTAGTAGGTATCATATCCTTCCTTAGGGCTCAGAAGTGTTTACGAAAGGGCCGCACAGCTATTCTAGCCCTCGTTACTAACACCTCAACGAAAGAGAAGAAGATAGAAGACATTCCTATTGTACGCAACTTTCCTGAGGAATTACCTGGTCTTTCGCCTCATCGTCAAGTCGAATTTCAATTCGAGCTAGCTCCTGGAGCAGCACCAATAGCTCGTGCACCTTATCGTTTGGCTCCATCAGAATTAGAAGAATTATCCGCACAACTACAAGAGCTCTTGGACAAGGGTTTCATTCGTCCTAGCTCTTCGCCCTGGGGAGCTCCGGTCTTATTTGTGAAGAAGAAAGACGGTACTTTTCGAATGTGTATTGACTACCGTGAACTCAACAAGGTGATTGTGAAGAACCATTATCCTCTCCCATGTATTGATGACTTGTTCGACCAGTTGCAAGGGTCGAGCTTCTACTCAAAGATTGATCTGAGATCGGGATATCATCAGCTGAGAATCCGAGACGAGGACATCTCCAAAACAGCATTCAGGATTCGTTACGGGTACTATGAGTTTCTGGTTATACCTTTCGGATTGACAAACGCACCTGCGGTCTTCATGGATCTCATGAACCGAGTGTGCAAACCTTACCTGGATAAGTTGGTTATTGTGTTTATCGACGACATTCTGATCTATTCTAAGAGTCAGGAGGAACACGAGCATCATCTGCGACTTATTCTAGAACTTCTTCGAGCAGAGCAACTTTATGCTAAGTTTTCAAAATGCGACTTCTGGCTTCGTGAAGTCCACTTCCTAGGCCACATGGTAAACGAGGATGGGATTCATGTGGATCCATCCAAGTTTGACTCGATCAAGAACTGGCCTACACCCCGTACACCAACTGAGATCCGTCAATTCTTGGGCTTGGTAGGTTACTACAGAAGATTTATCAAGGATTTCTCAAAGATTGCGCAACCTTTCACTTCACTAACTTAGAAGGGCGTCACCTATCGTTGGGGTGATGCACAGGAATCCGCGTTTCAGCACTTAAACAAGAGACTCTGTAGCACACCCATTCTCTCGTTACCTGAAGGCACCGATGATTTTGTGGTTTATTGCGACGCATCAATCCAAGGACTTGGTTGTGTGTTGATGCAATGGGATAAAGTCATTGCTTATGCATCGCGCCAACTTAAGGTTCACGAAAGGAACTACACTACACATGATCTGGAGCTGGGAGCTATTGTTTTTGCACTCAAGATATGGAGGCATTACCTGTACGGTACCAAGTGCACCATTTATACCGATCATAGGAATCTCCAACATATCTTCGATCAGAAGGAGTTGAACATGCGACAACGTCGATGGGTTGAACTTCTGAATGATTACGAGTGCACGATCAAGTACTATCCGGGCAAAGCCAATGTTGTGGCTGATGCCCTCAGTCGGAAGAAAACTAAACCCAAGCGTTTACATGTGTTATAGCTTACCATCCACTCTAGTCTTCCTGCTCAGATACGAGATGCTCAGATTGAAGCATTGAAAGCAGAGAACCTCAGGGCTGAGTCCTTGCGAGGATCTAAGAAACGGTTAAAATAAAAGGAAGACGACGCTTACTACATGACAGGGTGCATTTGGGTTCCATTGTATGGAAATCTACGTGATCTTGTGATGGATGAAGCACACAAGTCTCGTTACTCAGTACATCCTGGTTCGAATAAGATGTACCATGATCTCAAGACTATGTACTGGAGGCCCCATATGAAAGCTAACATAGCAACCTATGTTAGTAAATGTCTGACTTGTGCGAGAGTCAAAATCGAGTACCAGAAACCATCAGGCCTACTTCAACAACCAGAGATACCGGCATGGAAATGGGAGCAAATTTCCATGGACTTCGTTACTGGGTTACCTAGATCTCAACGAGGAAACGATACCATTTGGGTGATCGTGGATCGACTGACCAAGTCTGCAGATTTTCTGGCTATCAAGGAAACGGATAAGTTCTCTACTCTAGCAGACATCTACCTAAAGGAAGTAGTTTTGAGGCACGGGGTGCCAACCTCCATCATTTCTGATCGTGACTCACGCTTTACATCTGAATTGTGGAAAACGATGCATAAGTCCTTTAGCTCTCGATTAGACATGAGCACGGCATATCATCTACAGACGGACGGGCAGTCTGAACGCACCATTCAAACCCTTGAAGACATGCTTCGAGCATGTGTAATCGATTTTGGTAACGGCTGGGAAAGACACCTCCCGTTAGTGGAGTTTTCGTACAACAACAGTTACCACACCAGTATCCAGGCTGCTCCGTTTGAGGCATTGTACGGGCGTAAGTGCCGATCACCTCTTTGTTGGGCAGAGGTTAGCGACAGCCAAATCATAGGCCCATAACTCGTCGTAGACACAACGGAGAAGATTGCTCAGATACGACAACGAATGGCGGCAGCTCGCGACCGCCAGAAAAGCTACGCTAATAAGCAAAGGAAACCACTCGAGTTCCAGGTTGGGGATCGAGTACTACTTAAAGTCTCACCTTGGAAAGGTGTAGTTCATTTTGGTAAGTGAGGCAAACTCAACCAGCGATATGTCGGACCTTTCAAAATCATAGAGAAAAAAGGCTAGGTGGCCTACAAATTGAACCTACCCGAAGAACTCAGTGGAGTTCACAACGTATTCCACGTGTCAAATCTGAAGAAGTGTCTGTCAGATGAGACCCTCATAGTTCCTCTCAAAGAGCTCACTATCGACGATCAGCTGCGATTCGTCGAGGAACCAGTAGAGATTACTGACTGAGATGTTAAGGTTCTCAAGCATATCAAAATCCCTCTTGTTCAAGTTCGTTGGAACTCCTGTCGTGGCCCAGAGTTTACCTGGGAACAAGAAGACCAAATGACACACAAGTATCCCCAATTATTCGAGAATAGCAAAACCACTGCTGAGGCTGAAGCTACTGCAGAATTTCGGGACGAAATTCCAAACCAACGGGGGGGGGGGGGTGATGTGACACCCTAGGAAAACCAGGAAACCATTCAACCTGTCTAGCATCCTCAGTGACTACATGCAAAATTTTGGGATGAAAATTCTTTCAAGTTGTGGATGATGTGACAACTCGAGCTTTCAAGGTCTTTCCTCGACGCTTTACTTGCTTTCACAACGGTGTTTTATAATTCGTTGAGTATAACTTGTTCATGTTTGATATATGTTTGGTATATTATATTATGGTTTGGGAAATAATAAACTTATAAACTTAACTACCGGAGTTATAAAACTGTACACATGCACCCTAACCCCCACCCGACGAAACATAGAAGTTTCGCCATAACCCTCACCCGACGAAACTAGGGGTTTCGTCATGTACCTATCGATGAAACTTGGGAAGTTTCATAGCCTATTGATGTTTCACCAAAGATGGGCCTGTAGTCCAGGGTGCAGCCCATGTTAGATCAATTATATATTCCTTATTTGCATAACCGTATGATAGCGAAACCCTAACCTCTCTTCCTTTGAAACCCGACGGCAACTTTCATTCCTTGAAGCTCTATCGCCGCACATAATCCCTGGATTAACATTCGAATCGGTTAGTTGATTGCTAATGTTTATTTGTTTGTGAATCGATAATAAATACATGATGATCAATGAATATTCAACGTTTTGATAATCCAGGGACGCATGATCTGCATGTTTGTTGGTTTATGTGTCTGAATGTTTGATCTGAACTTGTAATGATAATCGCATGAAGTGTGGTGTTAATGGTCCGATGTAGAATAGGGTTGTGTGATAAGAATTGTACTCATGACGATAAACTAACAGACTAGGGTTTTATGATTTGCTTATGATGAATAATGATTGAATGATTGGTCCTGGTTGCATATTAAGGTTCGGTAGGTTCATGTATCGTGATATTCACAGATGGATTAATATGGTAAACAAATCTTAATGTGCACATATATAATTGATTTAATAGTGAGATGGTTGATGATTGACATAAAGCTTGGTAATGAACGATTTAAGGAAGTAATGACATCTTGCTGAGTAATATGATTCTTGATTTACGTTCTATGTTATGCTGTTCAGATGAGCGGCGACATTAGGGTTCTTGTTGTCTGATATTATTGAAAAAGAACCCAGGTCGACGAAACCCATGTGGACTTTCGTCCCACATGGATCCGACGAAACTTATGTCGACGAAACACACATCTGGACGAAACCTGAGTGTTTCGTCAATGGGGAATCACGACGAAACTTGGGGAGTTTCGCTGAAGGTGGATCACGACGAAACAGGGGGTTTCGTCAAGAGGATAAACTGACACAGTGAGCTAAGTTGATTCTGTTGTTACCTGTTATTGACTGTTATTGTCTGTTAGATATGACTGTGGAAACCTGAGTTGGTTGAATAGCAAACTTAACTATTGATTTCTATTGTGAATCATGCATGAGTACTGTGGAGTTTTATGAACTTGAATAACTGTTAAGATGTTTAAATGCATACTGTGATTACAATTTATGTGAGAACCTTGTGAATGTAAACTGATTATATATGTATGAATACTATAGGCTTTGACTGAATTATTTATGAACAAGTAGTTAAACATACCGAGCAAACCGAGGTGAGTTCACACTTTCTATAAGGCATGAGATTCCCGGTGGTTGGGAATGGTAAAGGATTAAATCAGAAACTGCGTAATCTCCTGGTTTGGAACACGTACTACATCCTCTTTATTTAAGGGTGATAACACGTCCTAAGGATTTAGTCGGAACCTGCGTGATCTCCTGGCTTGTTCAATATGATTGGTGGCTTGATCCTGGTCAGTCACGCCACCAAGCGGTGATACTTCGCATGTGGATTTTGGGGTTGTGACATTTGTTACTGTTTTATTGGATTCGGGTGCCGATACTAGTTACGTGTCCTTAAAAGTTAGTCAGATGCTTAAGCATACCCCAACACTTTTGAACACCAAGCATATGGTAGAACTAGCAAATGGTAAAAATCTTGAGGCCACACACATAGTTAAGGGTTGTAATCTTGTTCTTGCTTATCAGACCTTCTCTATCGACCTTATTCCTATCGTTCTTGGTAGCTTTGACATGGTCATTGGGATGGATTGGTTATCTCAATAGTAAGCGGAAATTCTTTGCAAGGAGAAAATTGTCCGCATCCCTCGTTCTGGTGAAGAAGCTCTCATGATTCATGGTGACAAGAGTGGTGTAGTAGTAGGTATCATATCCTTCCTTAGGGCTCAGAAGTGTTTACGAAAGGGCCGCACAGCTATTCTAGCCCTCGTTACTAACACCTCAACGAAAGAGAAGAAGATAGAAGACATTCCTATTGTACGCAACTTTCCTGAGGAATTACCTGGTCTTTCGCCTCATCGTCAAGTCGAATTTCAATTCGAGCTAGCTCCTGGAGCAGCACCAATAGCTCGTGCACCTTATCGTTTGGCTCCATCAGAATTAGAAGAATTATCCGCACAACTACAAGAGCTCTTGGACAAGGGTTTCATTCGTCCTAGCTCTTCGCCCTGGGGAGCTCCAGTCTTATTTGTGAAGAAGAAAGACGGTACTTTTCGAATGTGTATTGACTACCGTGAACTCAACAAGGTGATTGTGAAGAACCATTATCCTCTCCCATGTATTGATGACTTGTTCGACCAGTTGCAAGGGTCGAGCTTCTACTCAAAGATTGATCTGAGATCGGGATATCATCAGCTGAGAATCCGAGACGAGGACATCTCCAAAACAGCATTCAGGATTCGTTACGGGTACTATGAGTTTCTGGTTATACCTTTTGGATTGACAAACGCACCTGCGGTCTTCATGGATCTCATGAACCGAGTGTGCAAACCTTACCTGGATAAGTTGGTTATTGTGTTTATCGACGACATTCTGATCTATTCTAAGAGTCAGGAGGAACACGAGCATCATCTGCGACTTATTCTAGAACTTCTTCGAGCAGAGCAACTTTATGCTAAGTTTTCAAAATGCGACTTCTGGCTTCGTGAAGTCCACTTCCTAGGCCACATGGTAAACGAGGATGGGATTCATGTGGATCCATCCAAGTTTGACTCGATCAAGAACTGGCCTACACCCCGTACACCAACTGAGATCCGTCAATTCTTGGGCTTGGTAGGTTACTACAGAAGATTTATCAAGGATTTCTCAAAGATTGCGCAACCTTTCACTTCACTAACTTAGAAGGGCGTCACCTATCGTTGGGGTGATGCACAGGAATCCGCGTTTCAGCACTTAAACAAGAGACTCTGTAGCACACCCATTCTCTCGTTACCTGAAGGCACCGATGATTTTGTGGTTTATTGCGACGCATCAATCCAAGGACTTGGTTGTGTGTTGATGCAATGGGATAAAGTCATTGCTTATGCATCGCGCCAACTTAAGGTTCACGAAAGGAACTACACTACACATGATCTGGAGCTGGGAGCTATTGTTTTTGCACTCAAGATATGGAGGCATTACCTGTACGGTACCAAGTGCACCATTTATACCGATCATAGGAATCTCCAACATATCTTCGATCAGAAGGAGTTGAACATGCGACAACGTCGATGGGTTGAACTTCTGAATGATTACGAGTGCACGATCAAGTACTATCCGGGCAAAGCCAATGTTGTGGCTGATGCCCTCAGTCGGAAGAAAACTAAACCCAAGCGTTTACATGTGTTATAGCTTACCATCCACTCTAGTCTTCCTGCTCAGATACGAGATGCTCAGATTGAAGCATTGAAAGCAGAGAACCTCAGGGCTGAGTCCTTGCGAGGATCTAAGAAACGGTTAAAATAAAAGGAAGACGACGCTTACTACATGACAGGGTGCATTTGGGTTCCATTGTATGGAAATCTACGTGATCTTGTGATGGATGAAGCACACAAGTCTCGTTACTCAGTACATCCTGGTTCGAATAAGATGTACCATGATCTCAAGACTATGTACTGGTGGCCCCATATGAAAGCTAACATAGCAACCTATGTTAGTAAATGTCTGACTTGTGCGAGAGTCAAAATCGAGTACCAGAAACCATCAGGCCTACTTCAACAACCAGAGATACCGGCATGGAAATGGGAGCAAATTTCCATGGACTTCGTTACTGGGTTACCTAGATCTCAACGAGGAAACGATACCATTTGGGTGATCGTGGATCGACTGACCAAGTCTGCAGATTTTCTGGCTATCAAGGAAACGGATAAGTTCTCTACTCTAGCAGACATCTACCTAAAGGAAGTAGTTTTGAGGCACGGGGTGCCAACCTCCATCATTTCTGATCGTGACTCACGCTTTACATCTGAATTGTGGATAACGATGCATAAGTCCTTTGGCTCTCGATTAGACATGAGCACGGCATATCATCTACAGACGGACGGGCAGTCTGAACGCACCATTCAAACCCTTGAAGACATGCTTCGAGCATGTGTAATCGATTTTGGTAACGGCTGGGAAAGACACCTCCCGTTAGTGGAGTTTTCGTACAACAACAGTTACCACACCAGTATCCAGGCTGCTCCGTTTGAGGCATTGTACGGGCGTAAGTGCCGATCACCTCTTTGTTGGGCAGAGGTTGGCGACAGCCAAATCATAGGCCCATAACTCGTCGTAGACACAACGGAGAAGATTGCTCAGATACGACAACGAATGGCGGCAGCTCGCGACCGCCAGAAAAGCTACGCTAATAAGCAAAGGAAACCACTCGAGTTCCAGGTTGGGGATCGAGTACTACTTAAAGTCTCACCTTGGAAAGGTGTAGTTCATTTTGGTAAGTGAGGCAAACTCAACCAGCGATATGTCGGACCTTTCAAAATCATAGAGAAAAAAGGCTAGGTGGCCTACAAATTGAACCTACCCGAAGAACTCAGTGGAGTTCACAACGTATTCCACGTGTCAAATCTGAAGAAGTGTCTGTCAGATGAGACCCTCATAGTTCCTCTCAAAGAGCTCACTATCGACGATCAGCTGCGATTCGTCGAGGAACCAGTAGAGATTACTGACTGAGATGTTAAGGTTCTCAAGCATATCAAAATCCCTCTTGTTCAAGTTCGTTGGAACTCCTGTCGTGGCCCAGAGTTTACCTGGGAACAAGAAGACCAAATGACACACAAGTATCCCCAATTATTCGAGAATAGCAAAACCACTGCTGAGGCTGAAGCTACTGCAGAATTTCGGGACGAAATTCCAAACCAACGGGGGGGATGATGTGACACCCCAGGAAAACCAGGAAACCATTCAACCTGTCTAGCATCCTCAGTGACTACATGCAAAATTTTGGGATGAAATTTCTTTCAAGTTGTGGATGATGTGACAACTCGAGCTTTCAAGGTCTTTCCTCGACGCTTTACTTGCTTTCACAACGGTGTTTTATAATTCGTTGAGTATAACTTGTTCATGTTTGATATATGTTTGGTATATTATATTATGGTTTGGGAAATAATAAACTTATAAACTTAACTACCGGAGTTATAAAACTGTACACATGCACCCTAACCCCCACCCGACGAAACATAGAAGTTTCGCCATAACCCTCACCCGACGAAACTAGGGGTTTCGTCATGTACCTATCGATGAAACTTGGGAAGTTTCGTAGCCTATTGATGTTTCACCAAAGATGGGCCTGTAGTCCAGGGTGCAGCCCATGTTAGATCAATTATATATTCCTTATTTGCATAACCGTATGATAGCGAAACCCTAACCTCTCTTCCTTTGAAACCCGACGGCAACTTCCATTCCTTGAAGCTCTATCGCCGCACATAATCCCTGGATTAACATTCGAATCGGTTAGTTGATTGCTAATGTTTATTTGTTTGTGAATCGATAATAAATACATGATGATCAATGAATATTCAACGTTTTGATAATCCAGGGACGCATGATCTGCATGTTTGTTGGTTTATGTGTCTGAATGTTTGATATGAACTTGTAATGATAATCGCATGAAGTGTGGTGTTAATGGTCCGATGTAGAATAGGGTTGTGAGATAAGAATTGTACTCATGACGATAAACTAACAGACTAGGGTTTTATGATTTGCTTATGATGAATAATGATTGAATGATTGGTCCTGGTTGCATATTAAGGTTCGGTAGGTTCATGTATCGTGATATTCACAGATGGATTAATATGGTAAACAAATCTTAATGTGCACATATATAATTGATTTAATAATGAGATGGTTGATGATTGACATGAAGCTTGGTAATGAACGATTTAAGGAAGTAATGACATCTTGCTGAGTAATATGATTCTTGATTTACGTTCTATGTTATGCTGTTCAGATGAGCGGCGACATTAGGGTTCTTGTTGTCTGATATTATTGAAAAAGAACCCAGGTCGACGAAACCCATGTGGACTTTCGTCCCACATGGATCCGACGAAACTTATGTCGACGAAACACACATCTGGACGAAACCTGAGTGTTTCGTCAATGGGGAATCACGACGAAACTTGGGGAGTTTCGCTGAAGGTGGATCACGACGAAACAGGGGGTTTCGTCAAGAGGATAAACTGACACAGTGAGCTAAGTTGATTCTGTTGTTACCTGTTATTGACTGTTATTGTCTGTTAGATATGACTGTGGAAACCTGAGTTGGTTGAATAGCAAACTTAACTATTGATTTCTATTGTGAATCATGCATGAGTACTGTGGAGTTTTATGAACTTGAATAACTGTTAAGATGTTTAAATGCATACTGTGATTACAATTTATGTGAGAACCTTGTGAATGTAAACTGATTATATATGTATGAATACTATAGGCTTTGACTGAATTATTTATGAACAAGTAGTTAAACATACCGAGCAAACCGAGGTGAGTTCACACTTTCTATAAGGCATGAGATTCCCGGTGGTTGGGAATGGTAAAGGATTAAATCAGAAACTGCGTAATCTCCTGGTTTGGAACACGTACTACATCCTCTTTATTGAAGGGTGATAACACGTACTAAGGATTTAGTCGGAACCTGCGTGATCTCCTGGTTTGGGGACACGTACCTCATCCTCTTTATTGAAGGGTGATAACACTGATACTAGACCAAAATCTCTATCATGAAGTCCCTCATTTTTATATCGACTTAATCGTCGGGCCAATGGTGAGCGGGTCATTAGTTAGATAGCGCTATTTAGGTTTGACAAGCCTCACACCGTGCCGCAGAGGACGGGCGTGAACTAATGGATCTGGGCACTAGTCAATGATGATAGACATTGACGTTAGGGCACCAACTTACTTCAGTCAGTGGTCGATTTGGTAACGGGTCTAGTGGATAACATGGGGTAGCCCCCACTGCTTGTGGTTTGGGAAACAAGGAACTGGTCAACTACTGATTTTCAAATGAACTTATGGTTTTTGGAATAACTTTACAACGGACAACCAACTGTGAACTCGCTCAACTTTGTTGTTGACTCGTTGTTACATGCTTTGCAGGTCGTTAGAGGTTTAGCTGGAGCTTGCAGGGGAGCAGGAGTCGCTGTGGGACATGAACCATTGTGTGCCATGTTAAACTTTATGAACAATTAAACTTATACTTTGGTTTTAAACTTTATGCTTCCGCTGGTAACTTGAATTTGATTAACTTGTTTTGAACACCAATTATATTGCGTGGTTGGATTTTCATTTACTTAATTACATTGTTCAATATAATTGGTGGCTGGATTCTGGTCAGTCATGCCTCCTGCGGTGATACTCCGCTTTTGGATTTTGGGGGTGTGACAGATTGGTATCAGAGCCATTGGTTATAGTGAACTTAGTTTTAAAAAGGTAAAAGCTTTTTGACAAAACCAGACTATAACCTGTACAGTGCTCAACGATCCACAACGATGCTCAACGATCCACTGCGACGCTTCGCTCCACGTTCAAGACTCAACACTATAGGTGATATGGTTTATATTTATATTGCCTGTCTATTAGTTTGCATAATGCATTGTTCATGGAATGCTTAGTCAACCTAACGATTATTGTTTAAAACCCTGTGTGCTT
The DNA here is from genome assembly GCA_030545235.1 of Helianthus tuberosus. Lineage (NCBI taxonomy): Eukaryota > Viridiplantae > Streptophyta > Magnoliopsida > Asterales > Asteraceae > Helianthus > Helianthus tuberosus. The sequence goes on from CM060444.1 coordinate 88,453,917, forward strand.
ACTCTCTTCTGTTGTCCCACACTTATGCACTGTCGCAACACTTCTCTCACTTGTGCTTTCTTTGATGTGAAGATCATGAGTGGACATTTGAACTTGACTCAAGCCCAGCTGACGGCTTTAATCAATGAACGAGTTGCTGAGGCACTCGCAGCAGCCCCTGTAGGAGGTATAACCGGCCATTCCGACCTATCTTAGGATGTTTAGATCCTACTCTCGCGAACCAACTCTTGTGCTTAACCTTGTCTTTTCTTTCTCGTGCGACAGGTCAACATGCTCAGCCTCCTGTATGCACGTTCAAGACCTTTATGGACTGTCGACCAAGTACCTTCAGTGGTACAGAAGGAGCTGTAGGCCTTCTCCATTGGTTCGAGAAGATCGAGTCTGTCTTCGAGATGTGTGAATGCCCTGAGGCTCGTAGGGTAAAATTTGCTACTAGAACACTTGAAGGTGTTGCGTTGACATGGTGGAACGCGCAAGTACAAATGCTAGGGTTGGCAGCTGCTAATGCCACCCCATGGAATGACTTCAAAGATCTGATCAAAGAGGAGTACGGTCATTGCGATGACATTCACAAGCTGGAAGTAGAGTTTTATAACTTGAAGATGATGGGGTCGGAAATAGAGGCGTATACGAAGAGATCGAACGAACTAGCTGCACTGTGTCCTACTATGGTACATCCTCCTATCAAGCGTATCGAGCTGTACCTCAAGGTTCTAGTGCTAGAGATTCAGAGCCATGTGACTACGGCTAACCTTGGTACTATCCAGCAAGTTATACGGCTAGCCCACCGTCTCACTGATCAGGCAGTTGAGCAAAACAAGCTGCCCAAGCGTATTAGTGCTACAGCTACTTCAGATGCACCTAGCGACAACAAGCGCAAATGGGATGGAAATTCAAGCAAAGGTTCTACTTCTGTTCAGTCTTAGTCTCAGCAGCGAAAGACTGATGACTACAAGAGCCCCAGTCAGCAGTCTTCTGGGAATCAAAGCCAGGGTGGGTACAAGGGAAATCACCCCAAATGCAATCGTTGTGGCTTTCACCACAGCGGACCGTGCACTAAGGGCAACTGTCAGAGATGTAACAAACATGGCCATGTGGCCAAGGATTGCGGGAGCCTCTATCCTGCGAATCAGCGACGACAGCAACAGCAGCAGACCCCACAGAACCAGCAGCAGCCGCAGCAACAGAGGGGTAACAACAAAGGATGCTTTCAGTGTGGTGCTGAAGGCCACTTCAAGAGAGATTGTCCCCAGCTGAACCAGAATCAGAACAACAACAATAATCAGGGAAATGGAAACAATGGGGGTAACAATGATGGCAATGGTGCCAGGGGACGTGTATTTGTGATTGGTCAGGGTGAAGCGAGGAATGATCCCAATGTTGTGACGGGTAAGTTCCTACTAGATGACTTCTTTGTTACTGTTTTATTTGATTCGGGTGCCGATACTAGTTACGTGTCCTTAAAAGTTAGTCAGAAGCTTAAGCGTACCCCAACACTTTTGAACACTAAGCATATGGTTAAACTAGCAAATGGTAAAAATCTTGAGGCCACACACATAGTTAAGGGTTGTAATCTTGTTCTTGCTGATCAGACCTTCTCTATCGACCTTATTCCTATCGTTCTTGGTAGCTTCGACATGGTCATTGGGATGGATTGGTTATCTCAATAGCAAGCGGAAATTCTTTACAAGGAGAAAATTGTCCGTATCCCTCGTTCTGGTGAAGAACCTCTCATGATTCATGGTGACAAGAGTGGTGTAGTAGTAGGCATCATATCCTTCCTTAGGGCTCAGAAGTGTTTACGAAAGGGCCACACAGCTATTCTAGCCCTCGTTACTGACACCTCAACGAAAGAGAAGAAGATAGAAGACATTCCTATTGTACGCAACTTTCCTGAGGAATTACCTGGTCTTCCGCCTCATCTTCAAGTCGAATTTCAAATCGAGCTAGCTTCTGGAGCAGCACCCATAGCTCATGCACCTTATTGTTTGGCTCCATCAGAATTAGAAGAATTGTCCGCACAACTACAAGAGCTCTTGGAAAAGGGTTTCATTCGTCTTAGCTCTTCACCCTGGGGAGCTCCAGTCTTATTTGTGAAGAAGAAAGACGGTACTTTTCGAATGTGTATTGACTACCGTGAACTCAACAAGGTGACTGTGAAGAACCGTTATCCTCTCCCGCGTATTGATGACTTGTTCGACCAGTTGCAAGGGTTGAGCTTCTACTCAAAGATTGATCTGAGATCGGGATATCATCAGCTGAGAGTCCAAGACGAGGACATCTCCAAAACAGCATTCAGGATTCGTTACGGGTACTATGAGTTTCTGGTTATACCTTTCGGATTGACAAACGCACCTGCGGTCTTCATGTATCTCATGAACCGAGTGTGCAAACCTTACCTGGATAAGTTCATTATTGTGTTTATCGATGACATTCTGATCTATTCTAAGAATCAGGAGGAACACGAGCATCATCTGCGACTTATTCTAGAACTTCTTCGAGCAGAGCAACTTTATACTAAGTTTTCTAAATGGGACTTCTGGCTTCGTGAAGTCCACTTCCTCGGCCACGTGGTAAATGAGGATGGGATTCATTTGGATCCATCCAAGGTTGACTTGATCAAGAACTGGCCTGGACCCCGTACACCAACTGAGATCCGTTAATTCTTGGGCTTGGCAGGTTACTACAGAAGATTTATCAAGGCTTTCTCAAAGATTACGCAACCTCTCACTTCACTAACTCAGAAGAGCGTCACCTATCGTCGGGGTGATACACAGGAATCCGCGTTTCAGCACTTAAAGAAGAGACTCTGTAGCACACCCATTCTCTCGTTACCTGAAGGCACCGATGATTTCGTGGTTTATTGCGACACGTCAATCCAAGGACTTGGTTGTGTGTTGATGCAATGGGATAAAGTCATTGCTTATGCATCATGCCAACTTAAGGTTCACGAAAGGAACTACACTACACATGATCTGGAGCTGGGAGCTATTGTTTTTGCACTCAAGATATGGAGGCATTACCTGTACGGTACCAAGTGCACCATTTATACCGATCATAGGAATCTCCAACATATCTTCGATCAGAAGGAGTTGAACATGCGACAGCGTCGATGGGTTGAACTTCTGAATGATTACGAGTGCACGATCAAGTACCATCTGGGCAAAGCCAATGTTGTGGCCGATGCCCTCAGTCGGAAGGAAACTAAACCCAAGCGTTTACATGTGCTATAGCTTACCATCCACTCTAGTCTTCCCGCTCAGATACGAGATGCTCAGATTGAAGCATTGAAAGCAGAGAACCTCAGGGCTGAGTCCTTGTGAGGATCTAAGAAACGGTTAGAACAAAAGGAAGACGACGCTTACTACGTGACAGGGCGCATCTGGGTTCCATTGTATGGAAATCTACGTGATCTTGTGATGGATGAAGCACACAAGTCTCGTTACTCAGTACATCCTGGTTCGAATAAGATGTACCATGATCTCAAGACTACGTACTGGTGGCCCCACATGAAAGCTAACATAGCGACCTATGTTAGTAAATGTCTGACTTGTGCGAGAGTCAAAATCGAGTACCAGAAACCATCAGGCCTACTTCAACAACCAGAGATACCGGCATGGAAATGGGAGCAAATTTCCATGGACTTCGTTACTGGGTTTCCTAGATCTCAACGAGGAAACGATACCATTTGGGTGATCGTGGATTGACTGACCAAGTCTGCAGATTTTCTGGCTATCAAGGAAATGGATAAGTTCTCTACTCTAGCAGACATCTACCTAAAGGAAGTAGTTTCGAGGCACGGGGTGCCAACCTCCATCATTTCTGATCGTGACTCACGTTTTACATTTGAATTATGGCAAACGATGCACAAGTCCTTTGGCTCTCAATTAGACATAAGCACGGCGTATCATCTACAGACGGACGGGCAGTCTGAACGCACCATTCAAACCCTTGAAGACATGCTTCGAGCATGTGTAATCAATTTTGGTAACGGCTGGGAAAGACACCTCCCGTTAGTGGAGTTTTCGTACAACAAAAGTTACCACACCAGTATCCAGGCTGCTCCGTTTGAGGCATTGTACGGGCGTAAGTGCCGATCACCTCTTTCTTGGGCAGAGGTTGGCGACAACCAAATCATAGGCCCAGAACTCGTCGTAGACAAAACGGAGAAGATTGATCAGATACGACAACGAATGGTGGCAGCTCGTGACCGCCAGAAAAGCTACGCTGATAAGCGAAGGAAACCACTCGAGTTCCAGGTTGGGGATCGAGTACTACTTAAAGTCTCACCTTGGAAAGGTGTAGTTCATTTTGGTAAGCGAGGCAAACTCAACCAGCGATATGTCGGACCTTTCAAAATCATAGAGAAAAAAGGCTAGGTGGCCTACAAACTGAACCTACCCGAGGAACTCAGTGGAGTTCACAACGTATTCCACGTGTCAAATCTGAAGAAGTGTCTGTCAGATGAGACCCTCATAGTTCCTCTCAAGGAGCTCACTATCAACGATCAGCTGCGATTCATCGAGGAACCAGTAGAGATTACTGACCGAGATGTTAAGGTTCTCAAGCATATCAAAATACCTCAATTATTCGAGAAAAGCGAAACCACTACTGAGGCTGAAGCTACTGCAGAATTTCGGGCCGAAATTCCAAACCAACGGGGGGATGATGTGACACCCCAGGAAAACCAGGAAACCATTCAACCTATCTAGCTTCCTCAGTGACTACATGCTAAATTTCGGGATGAAATTTCTTTCAAGTTGGGGATGATGTGACAACTCGAGCTTTCAAGGTCTTTCCTCGACGCTTTACCTGCTTTCACAACGGTGTTTTATAATTCGTTGAGTATAACTTGTTCATGTTTGATATATGTTTGGTATATTATATTATATTATGGTTTGGTAAATAATAAACTTATAAACTTAACTACCGGAGTTATAAAACTGTACACATGCACCCTAACCCCCACCCGACGAAACATAGAAGGTTCGCCATAACCCTCACCCGACGAAACTAGGGGTTTCGTCATGTACCTATCGACGAAACTTGGGAAGTTTCGTAGCCTATTGATGTTTCGCCAAAGATGGGCCTGTAGTCCAGGGTGCGGCCCATGTTAGATCAATTATATATTCCTTATTCGCATAACCGTATGATAGCGAAACCCTAACCTCCCTGAATTAACATTCGAATCGGTTAGTTGATTGCTAATGTTTATTTGTTTGTGAATCAATAATAAATACATGATGACCAATGAATATTCAACGTTTTGATAATCCATGGATGCATGATCTGCATGTTTGTTGGTTTATGTGTCTGAATGTTTGATCCGAACCTGTAATGATAATCGCATGAAGTGTGGTGTTAATGGTCCGATGTAGAATAGGGTTGTGTGATAAGAATTGTACTCATGACGATAAACTAACAGACTAGGGTATTATAATTTGCTTATGATGAATAATGATTGAATGAATGGTCCTGGTTACATATTAAGGTTCGTTAGGTTCATGTATCGTGATATTCACAGATGGATTAATATGGTAAACAAATCTTAATGTGCACATATATAATTGATTTAATAATGAGATGGTTGATGATTGACTTGAAGCTTGGTAATGAACGATTTAAGGAAGTAATGACATCTTGCTGAGTAATATGATTCTTGATTTACGTTCTATGTTATGCTGTTCAGATGAGCGGCGGCATTAGGGTTCTTGTTGTCTGATGTTATTGAAGAAGAACCCAGGTCGACGAAACCCATGTGGACTTTCGTCCCACATGGATTCGACGAAACTTATGTCGACGAAACACACATCAGGACGAAACCTGAGTGTTTCGTGAATGGGGAATCACGACGAAACTTGGGGAGTTTTGCCGAAGGGGGATCACGACGAAACAGGGGGTTTCGTCAAGAGGATAAACTGACACAGTGAGCTAAATTGATTCTGTTCTTACCTGTTATTGACTGTTATTGTCTGTTAGATATGACTGTGGAAACCTGAGTTGGTTGAATATCACGCTTAACTGTTGATTTCTATTGTGAATCATGCATGAGTACTGTGGAGTTGTATGAACTTGAATAACTGTTAAGATGTTTAAATGCACACTGTGATTACAATTTATGTGAGAACCTTGTGAATGTAAATTGATTATGTATGTGTGAATACTATAGGCTTTGACTGCATTATTTGTGAACAATTTGTTAAACATACTGAGCAAACCGAGGTGAGTTCACACTTTCTATAAGGCATGGGATTCCCGGTGGTTGGGAATGGGTAAAGGATTAAATCAGAAACTGCGTGATCTCCTGGTTTGGAACACGTACTACATGCTCTTTATTGAAGGGTGATAACACGTACTAAGGATTTAGTTAAAACCTGCATGATCTCCTGGTTTGGGGACACGTACCACATCCTCTTTATTGAAGGGTGATAACACTGATACTAGACCAAAATCTCTATCATGAAGTCCCTCATTTTTATATCGACTTAATCGCCGGGCCAATGGCGAGCAGGTCATTAGTTAGATAGCGTTATTTAGGTTTGACAAGCCTCACACCGTGCCGCAGAGGACGGGCGTGAACTAATGGATCTGGGCACTAGTCAATGATGATAGACATTGACGTTAGGGCACCAACTTACTTCAGTTGGTGGTCGATATGGTAACAGGTCTAGTGGATAACATGGGGTAGCCCCCACTGCTTGTGGTTTGGGAAACAAGGAACTGGTCAACTACTGATTTTCAAATAAACTTATGGTTTTTGGAATAACTTTAAAACGGACAACCAACTGTGAACTCGCTCAACTTTGTTGTTAACTCGTTGTTACATGCTTTATAGGTCGTTAGAGGTTTAGCTGGAGCTTGCAGGGGAGCATGAGTCGTTGTGGGACATGGACTGTTGTGTGCCATGTTAAACTTTATGAACAATTAAACTTATACTTTGGTGGCTGGATTCTCGTTTTGAACACCAATTATATTGCGTGGTTGGATTTTCATTTACTTAATTACATTGTTCAATATAATTGGTGGCTGGATTCTCGTCAGCCACGCCTCCTACGGTGATACTCCGCTTGTGGATTTTGGGGGTGTGACAAGTAACCTCCAAACCTTGAAGGAAATTTCCATCTCTTATTCTGGTGGTCTTGTCTTTTGATGAGCACCAACAATAGGGTACAAGGTTTCCAAGTTAGAGGTGAAACTCACATCTTGATAACTAGTCCCACTCTTTGATTTTCAGTCTCGCCAAAGTCTCGAATCCCCCAATCAATTAAGGACGTGTAGTGACCGAAAGGACAAATATCGTAGGCCTAACATCGATGAATGTATTTGTCTAAGTAGGCCAAAGCACGATACCTTAATTCGAAAGGGGCTCAATTTACTTTGGTTAGTCAACGTTTCTCTACCCGAAACAATCCTATGTTTTATGAGCCTATCCTTTATGTTATCTTGGTTTACATGTGGTTTTATACTTGATACTTTATTCGTTTCGAAACTTTTACACGAATCGCACTATCTCCGCAATCTAAAACAATAATAATACTCTCTCAGGAACGAACTAAATTTCTGATGCTTTATTCGTTCGTATTATACTACGAGGTCTTGAATAAACTATGCAAAACATGTCAAACATTCTTATGCTTTGTGAAACAACTTGATTTAAACTCTGTGAAACATGATGAACGCTTTGTGATGTGTGAAACAACTTGAATCTTTTGTGCAAACATGTGAAACTTTGTGCTATGATACGTGAAACTATGTTATGAAACGAAACATTATGATCTAGTCTCACCCGATACTTACTATGACTCTTTAGATGTCATCAAGCCGTCTCTCCAACCCACACAAGAGGTCAAAGGCCAACACTCAGAAAAAGATGATGTCTTTTATGGCCGACCAGATTGCACGCATTGTTCCCAAGATTGTCACTGAAATCCAGGGATCAAACACACCTCCCTCCTCTGTTGACTCTAAAGCAGATAAACCTAAGCCTGTGAGCTTTAACTACAAACACTTCATCTTAACCCTAAGCCTTTCACGGGCAGTGATGGGGTGACTGCAATGCTGGAGTGGTTCGACAACATAGAAGTTACTTTCATCAACAGTGAGTGCCCTGAGCATCTAAAAACTAGGAGTACAACTGGCGTGTTTCAAGGAAGAGCTCTAGAATTGTGGACCAACGAGAGAAACATCTTCTCCAACGATGAAGCATATGCTTTACCTTGGCCAGAGGTTAGGGAATTGATGATGCTCGAATTCTGCCCTCCTCATGAGCAGAAGAAACTTGAGGATGAATTCTTGCATCAGAAACAAGTTGGCGATGACAATCTGTCTTATACTACCCATTTTAAGCAACTCATCATTATCGTGCCATACTTGGTATCTACTCCTAAGCGCATGATCACCAAGTACATCCATGGGTTACCTCCTGCTATGTGTGACGCCATTGAAGTGGCTCAACTCAACTCTATTGAAGAAGTTTACCATCTTGCAGCAAGGTTGAACAACAACCGTGTTCGTGATAAACAGTTTGGAAACTCTGCTCCCTCGAAACCAGCTAACCAGATTACCCAGCAACCGAGTGGCAACAAGAACAAGAAACGAAAGTCTCAAAACTCTGTTGCAATGCAATTATCCCTGCTGCAAGTTCAAACCCTGTTGGCAATGCTATTGTGCCTGATACTACTCCAAACCCTCCTGCTCCAGAAAACACCAAGAAGTTATACACTGGGGTTCATTCCAAGTGTGCTACTTGCAACTATCACCATCCTGCCAACGCGAACTGTCGCCTATGTACCACCTGCAATCACTATGGTCACACGGCCCCTTACTGCCGTCAAGCCAATTAAGTTCAGCAAGTAGCACCAGCCCTACCAGCTTGTCACACCCCAACCGATGGTGGAATCATCGGGGCGTGGCACTAGGCGAATCAGATTGCTCAAGAGAATCCATAACAACTATTTGTGATAATATTTATTACATTCGTTATCCCATACTAAAAAATAATACAATCACATAAGTTATCAAAGATTTATTGTCCTCTCGAACAATACAAATCCGACAATCTAGATTTTAGGTGAGTTTCTAGACTTCCTAGCTTTGTTTGATGTAGACTGTGATATAATTACCTGCAACAAACGTTAAAATAGAGTTAGTACAAAAATGTACTGGCTAGTATACAAGTTTGATACTAGCATAGTACGTAAAAACGCTGCCAATTACCACATATATAAATGAGATACACATCATATACACTACAAGACAGATACTACTAGCTTCGAACTCGAGCTGTGATATGCGATTGCTGCTTCCTAACTAGACCCCGTCGGGCTCATTAGATCTAAACTAGTTAAGCAGAACGTCGCGAGTATAAGCCCTAACATATATGTAACTAGCATCACGTGTTAATATGTAATTCAGTTATTCAAAATTGATAGTTTGATTAACACATTGATTTGATTGATTTTGATAGAAAACGTATGTTACACCCAAAATGTGGTTAAAAAGGGTTCGAGTATACTCACTGTGTGTGTCTAACTTGATAAACACAATCTGGATTGTATGGTAGCGAGCGCGTTGAGTTAGCCTGTTCACAGTAGTATTGTAAGCGTTTGGAACAATGGGTTGAGCAGTGATGATTGACTGAGTGACGAATGGTAATCCAATCGGATGGCAATCCGATCTAATGGTCATTCGATCGGATGTCAATCCGTTCAGATGGTCATCCGATCGGATGGCCATTTGGTCGGATTGACACTCGTTTGGTAAGGATGTGTTTGTGTATGATGGCTTTGAAGCTTTCATTGTAGCAGTTTGAAAACAGAGAAGTATCTCTACCTTTTAGGCCGTTCGATCGAACGGTCGTCCGATCGGATGATCGTTCGATTGGATGACGATTCGATCAGCGAGACATTTCAGTGTGAATGAGCTCACAACAGAATGCCCATTCGATCGGATGGTTATCCGATCTGATGGCCATTCGTTGGATTTGATATGCTTTGAAAAATGGAACATGTCACATGGTCGAAGGGTTATTCGATCGGATGGCTATCTGATCAGATGGCCGTTCGACTGGGCATCCTGATTGATATTTTTGGAAATTTGGAAAATGTTTAAGTGTTGAAGACCAAGTGTTGTCCGATCGGATTGTCATTCGATCGGATGGCAATCCATTCAGCAGCCTGATCGTTCTAAAATCTCGTTTTAAGTCTGAAAGTTTACGATTTAGATGAGACGGTATGACGGCGTGTTAAGCAACTGAAATTCCATCAAATCCGACCCGTTCTAACAGCCGGGAACCACCCCGTTCCATCAGATCTGGCCGTTCTTGATGGTTTTCCATGTTTAACCCGAAATCAAACGTCTCCTTGATTAGATAGCATAGATTTAGATAAGATTCATGTAAAATCATGTGGAAAGCACTCAGACCTGAGTTGTTCTTGGCGGAATGAGGCCAGATCTTAAAGTTCATAAGAACCCCATGATGACATCATCTTAGAAAACCTCAAATCAGATGATTTCACGGTTAAAATGGAAGATTTGACGGTGAAAAAGATGTGATAGTGTGTGTAGATCGATAAAGTACAAGATTTAGAGTGGAAACTTACAAGATTCACGAGAAATCGAGAGAAAAGGGGGCTAGAACGTGCTGGTCGAACGAGAGCTGTCACATCAATTGTTCTTGATGTGACAAGGGGTATTTATAGGCAAGAGAGGAGGAAGGAAGCGACCGGTGACGGATCGGATGGCAATCTGATCGAATGGACATCCGATCGAATTGTCATTCGATCAGATGTCTCCGGCATTTCGTTTCGATTGTTAAGTGTTTCGATTAGTTTGTTCACACATAACCACACATTTATATTTATATATTTATTATAATTAGTCCACAAAAGGTCGTATTTACGTATTCACCACTTCCGATTTTGCGATGCGATAATCGAGTTGCGCGTGTCCGCGAGTGCGCTTTCGAGTATTGCGTTGCATTACGACGCATCACGGCTATCAAGGAGGGTAGAATTGGTCCTCACTCGACATCATCGTGGCTGTCAGCAAGTGCAATGTGATGTGATAGCGATAAAGTATGCGTAATATGTGAATATACTGCAAAATAGCGATGTAAGCGATATAGATACATTATGATCCGAATCTCTGGTGCTAGGCGTAATGAGAGTATTGAGTAGTAACAACGCACGAACGTGCTGGTTGTTACAGTCTCCCCTGCTTTAGGAAATTTCTTCCCGAAATTAATCCACCAGTAGGGTTGTGATGATTGTATGCGAGTGTGGAAGCGATAAAAGCGATGAGGTAGAGAGCGATCGATTTAGAATTGACGAGTGAGAGCATTGCAAAGATGATACGAGAGTGGTGAGTACGGCGATTCCTATAACACAGGATGATAATACACACAAAAGGCGACCCGAAACGTTTTAAATTTCGAAAAGCCTTGATCAATTCGGCGTAGGGGTTTTGAAAATTCTCTCACAGTGCGGCGTTGGACTGTATCGATGTCCCCGCCTAGCGTTGTAAGAGTAGTTTTGTAAGGAAATAAAAGATTTCTAAGTAATAAAATTGTTTTACAAAATTTCCTTGCCACGTGGCGTTGACTTGACTCGATTGTCACATCGCGTTACAAGAAAATTTTTGTTTTTGCTTAAAGGTTTTGATCAAAATTTTAGGGATTTCTCCCTGGTTTTCTAAAAGTTTTATAAGGAAAAATTTATTTTCATAAAAAGTTTTATTAATATCAAAGTTTTAAATTTTAAAATCGGCCCCACATGGCACATTTTCATGAAAGTTCAACAATATGGCTAAAACACTTATATATAGGAAGTACCAGCGGTGTATCCACCATGTTTTAACCATATGGCTTCTACCCCGTGAAGTGGTGTCATATGTGTTGATATAGCACTGATAGATTTTCGATACCTCGATACGAGCGAAAAATGGTTGGACCAGGTTTTGGAGAGGATTTGGGTAGACGGAGTGATGAAGTCGTTTACGAATTCAGTTCAGTGATGCAAGCGAGAGGGATAGCGGTAAGCGATAAGCGATAACACAAAAACAAAACAAAGATAAACATAACACAGCAAGCGATGACGGCGGCGATAAGCGAAAAGCGATAAGCGATAGCGACAACCGTCGAGCGTTAAGCGACAACTGTTGCGCTGCAAGTGATGGAGGTATACGCGATTAATGCGATTCGATCGGATTGATCAACACCACAAAATTTAACTAACATTAGACCCTACATGGCCTTTTTCCACGAAAGTCTGCTGATATGGCTAAAACACTTATATATAGGAAGTACCAGTGGCGTATCCACCATGCTCATATGGGTTCCCTCTTGTGAAGTGAGGTCATGTGTGCTAACTTAACACAGATAACGGTAAGCGATAGCGATAGCCATAGGCGACGAGCGATATGAGACGAGCGATATGCGATAAATGAATAGTGCGATTTCGACTAGATTCCACATTAAATTCCACATGGCATGTTTCCACGAGAGTTTGCTAACATGGCAAAAACACTTATATATAGGAAGTACCAGCGGCGTATCCACCATGTTTTGACCATATTAGTTTTGTCCCATGAAGCGATGTCATACATACTAAAACAACACAGATTGCGATAAGTATCAGGCGATGAGCAATAACCGATAAGTGATAAGCGGTAGCGGTACGCGATAAGCGATTCGATTAGTCTCAATAGTCTCACAAATTTAACCAACATTGAGCCCCACGTGACATCTTTCCACAAAAGTTTGCTAATATGGATAAAACACTTATATATAGGAAGTACCAGCGGCGTATACACCATGTTTTGACCATACTAGATCCATTTCGTGAATCGATGTCATGTGTGCCGACATAACACAGGTAGCGATAAGCGTTAGAAGCGATAAGCGATGCGAGTATCGAAGCGGTGAGATTTATAGATGCGTTAAGCGTTAAAACGTCTAAGCATTCCGAGAGCGATGTGCATTAGATTTCAGCAAAATTGCGATTAAGTTGCGATACAGACTTACGACTAGTGTTGCGTCGATGCAATTGCTCTGCGGGGGTAGACTATCCAGAGTCCATCGATGAGGCGATTGCATTGCGTTTGCAGACTTACAAAAAGTCTCGTGATGATGTGATTTAATTGTTACGCCTTGCGAATGAGTGTAGTGTGTTGAAAATAACCACAATAGTATAGGTCTAAATAACGTTCAACTCCACGTGGCACCTTCTTCATGAAACTTCGGTAGTATGACAAGGCACACCTTGCTTGAGCCCTACTACTTACATCTCGTGAATAGATGTCACACTTTGTCAACATGGTCAAGACGCTTATATATAGGAAGTACCAGCGGCGTATCCACTACGCTTAACCATCTTTTAACGTTATGGCACCATTAGAATTCACTACGATCTTCGTGCACTGACCAAAATAATCCCATTTTAACGTCCCTTGCATGTTTATCTTACCTTATTCTAAGAGTGTAGTGAGGGTAAAACACATTATATTGTGATATAGTATATAGCATGTGTGTGATTCTAGACTAAGTGCGAATACGAGAGAGAAAACGAAAGCGAGAGTTGACATTGCGCATAGTGGCAACTTCAATTAGTAGAAGTAGTTCAACACATGAAAGTTAATATCGAAACTGTTTCATTACAACATTATTCTACGCCTGCTTGGTATTGAAGACTGTTGCTGGAACTACGGTTGTTGTACTTAAGTTCGTGGTTTTGCGCGACAGTTGCGGGTAAAGTGACCGTAACAGTTGCAATTGTTGCAATAGTGACAATTGGCTTCTGTTGGGTGATGATAGGTGCAATTCAAACACAGGGGATGCTGTCCGAGATAGGCACGCTTTGAGTGAACAGGAACTGCTTGGAGAGGTTCTGGTTGAGGCGGTTCAGTTGTTGAAGAGTTTGAGCTTGAAATCTTTCGTTTACGGCTGGGTTGGTCGATATCTTGCGATGATGTGTCGTCGTCGTTAGATGCGTCGGTGGTGTCGTCGGTGGAGTCGATGGCTTCTTCAGACGACTCAGTAGTACCATCAGATGACACTACAATAACTTGATTAATAGTCTTGGTAGGATTCTTGGAAAAAATCCCTCCAAGACTTGTTTGTCGTTGATGGTAGCAGGTCTCGCAGCTTCGACAAAATCGCCCACACACTCCGGTAAGGCACGAATGTACTTCTTGATAACCTTTTCTAGGGTTTCGACTTGACTTGGGCAAATGATGCTGAGCTGTTTGAACCTTGTTGTGAGGCCATCATTGTCACCTTCGACTTACTTAATTTCCCAAAATTCGTTCTCCAACTTCTGGACCTTGTGGGGAGGGCAGTATTCTTCCTTCATGAGTTAATTCAACACATTCCAGGAGAGAGCATAAGCTGTGTGGATCCCACGTTGGTTGCGTTCGGCGGTCCACCAGTCGAGTGCTCGGGATTGAAATACTCCGGTAGCACAAGTAATACGAAAATGCTCGGGACACCCACTCTGACAAAGGGTGACCTCGACAGAATCGAACCACTGGAGTAGCTGTGAAACACCTCCTTCACCCGTGAAGGTCATCGGGTCACAGGCTTTGAAGTGTTTGTAGAGGAATGTAGGTTGCGGCACTTCTGTCTTAACGTCTTCCGAAGTTCGAGAGTTGCTAAGAGAGTGCACTTGAATAACAATCTGAGGAATGACCTTGGCCACTTCCCTGGCCACAAGTGAAGCAATCCTCTTTTTGTCCCTTCGTTTGGCTCGTCTCCTGGCTGACATTCTTGTAGCAGAGTTGTTGGAAGGCATCTAGACAAAGAGAGACTTGGAGTGAGATTCGATCATAATGATTTTGAGTTTTGCGATGCGATTTAAGCGTGTTCAAAACTTGTTGCAGGTAGTATTGTAGTATGTATTTACATAGGAGCCACATAGGAAACACGAAAGTCCTAAGTTCTCACATATGACACATAAGCGATTTTGTTTGTTTGTATATAGATATATAGTCGTGATATTCACAAGTGTGTATTGATAGCGCGAAGACGCGATGGAAAGAGAGGGCGAGTTGTTAGACTTTAGTTTTGTTGCGAGCATTCGGTTTTCGTTTTAGATTGCAACGGCTGTGCGAGTTGTGTGTTCGTAAAGCGGGGGGCGAAAATCGATAAATCGAGAAATCGTTAAAGCGTAAAACTTAAATCATAAACACGTAAGCATAAATAAGTTTAACAAGCGTAAAACTGGCGAATCGTAAGTTAGATAAATTAGGTAGAATGCCCTGGGTGTTTAGGCGTTCGACTACCCAAGTAATCCAGCTATATTAAGCGAGTTCGTGCACGCGCGTAGACCTAGTAGACTATGCTTCCACTGGGATGCAGCTCATGGCATTCGTCCTCCTATTCCTTATGCGGCTCGAGTCCTTGATATAGCCGAGTCCTTGGTGAGAACTTTTCGAAAACCATTTAGGGAGTGGAACGAGTAATTAAGGTATGGGTTTCACCCCTGACTTAACAACTTCGCTCCTAGCTGTGGTTGTGCTCACCGAATAAATCCGGAAGTTCCACTAGATAGAAATGGAGAATTCCGTCGAGACACGGATGTCACTCCTGACTCAACGAATGGTTCTCGTGCTAGAATGACGCGCTGAATAAGCGACCCATCGAAAGTTCCTGGTTTTCACACCTCATCCCGACGCGATCACTCGTTGATGTTATGCGAGTATCATAAAACGTGTGTATTGTGTTAGCCTTAGGAAAGGCAAATAGTATTAAGCTTTAGGAAAAGCTTTCCTCATGCGAAGATGTAGTATAAAGTGTTCACACAAAGATGTAGTTTTAGCGAGTTCGAATGAGAGCATGAAGTAGGCCCGTATAAACCCCACTGGGTTCGCATGAAGTCTAGCCTGTTGGTACTTAGACTACAGACTAGGTTGAATTCCTAAGACTTCAACTCGGACTAGGTCGAATGTCTTACCTAATTCCCTATAGTTATGGCTCTGATACCAATCTGTTACACCCCAACCGATGGCGGAATCATCAGGGCATGACACTAGGAGAATTAGATTGCTCAAGAGAATCCATAACAACTATTTGTGACAATATTTATTACATTCGTTATCCCATACTAACAAATAATACAATCACATAAGTTATCAAAGATTTCTTGTCCTCTCGAACAATACAAATCCGATAACCTATATTTTAGGAGAGTTTCTAGACTTCCTAGCTTGGTTTGATGTAGACCGTGATATAATTACCTGCAACATACGTTAAAATAGAGTCAGTACAAAAATGTACTGGCTAGTATACAAGTTTGATACTAGCATAGTACGTAAAAACGCTGTGAATTACCACATACATAAACAAGATACACGTCATATACACTACAAGACAGATACTACTAGCTTCGAACTCGAGCTGCGATATGCGATTACTGCTTCCTAACTAGACCCCGTCGGGCTCATTAGATCTAAACTAGTTAAGCGGAACGTCGCAAGTATAAGCCCTAGCTTATATGTAACTAGCATCACGTGTTAATATGTAATTCAGTTATTCACAATTGATAGTTTTATTAACACATTGATTTGATTGATTTTGATAGAAAACGTATGTTACACCCAAAATGCGGTTAAAAAGGGTTTGACTATACTCACTGTGTGTGTCTAACTTGATAAACACAATCTGGATTGTATGGTAGCGAGCGTGTTGAGTTAGCCTGTTCACAGTAGTATTGTAAACGTTTGGAACAGTGCGTTGAGCAGTGATGATTGACTGAGTGACGAATGGTAATCCGATCGGATGGCAATCCGATCGGATGGTTATCCGATCGGATGTCAATCCATTCGGATGGTCATCCGATCAGATGGCCATTCGGTTGGATTGACACTCGTTTGGTAAGGATGTGTTTATGTATGATGGCTTTGAAGTTTTCGTTGAAGCATTTTGAAAACAGAGAAGTATCTCTACCTTTCAGGTCATTCGATCGAACGGTCGTCCGATCGGATGATCGTTCGATCGGATGACGATCCGATCAGTGAGACATTTCAGTATGAATGAATTCACAATAGAATGGTCATTCGATCGGATGGCTATCTGATCGGATGGCCATTCGTTGGATTTGATATGCTTTGAAAAATGGAACAGGTCACATGGTCGAAGGGTTATTCGATCGGATGGCCGTTCGACTGGGCATCCTGATTGATATTTTTGGAAATTTGGAAAATGTTTAAGTGTTGAAGACCAAGTGTTGTCCGATCGGATTGTCATTCGATCGGATGGCAATCCATTCACCGGCCTGATCGTTCTAAAATCTCATTTTAAGTCTGAAAGTTTATGATTTGGTCGAGACGGTATGATGGCGTGTTAAGCAACTGAAATTCCATCAAATCCGACCCGTTCTAACGGCCGGGAACCACCCCGTTCCATCAGATCTGGAAGTTCTTGACGGTTTTCCATGTTTAACCCAAAATCAAACGTATCCTTGATTAGATTGCATAGATTTAGATAAGATTCGTGTAAAATCATGTGGAAATCACTCAGATCTGAGTTGTTCTTAGCGGAATGAGGCCAGATCTTGAAGTTCATATGAACCCCATGATGACATCATCCTAGAACACCTCAATATCAGTCGATTTCACAGTTAAAATGGAAGATTTGATGGTGAAAAAGATGTGATAGTGTGTGTAGATCGATAAAGTACAAGATTTATAGTGGAAACTTACAAGAATCGCGAGAAATCGAGAGAAAAAGGGGTTGGAACGTGCTGGTCGAATGAGAGCTGTCACATCAAGTGTTCTTGATGTGACAAGGGGTATTTATAGGCAAGAGAGGAGGAAGGAGGCGCTAGGTGATATATCGGATGGCAATCTGATCGAATGGCCATCCGATCGAATTGTCATTCGATCAGATGTCTCCGGCGTTTGGGTTTCGGCATTTCGTTTAGATTGTTAAGCGTTGCGATTAGTTTGTTCACACATAACCACACATTTATATATATATATATATATATATATATATTTATTTATTATAATTTGTCACACCCCGACCACGTAAAACAACAAAACGTGGCGGAAACGTCGGGGAGTGTTGTAACAGAATTATTGTTTCATAACCATGGCATAAATAAATTCTGTTTTATTGAATGAATGAACTTATTATTTTAAAACAATCAAATAAGTACAACTATGATCTTCCAAGTTTTAAAGTTGCTAAGGCACGAGTCCATCCTAAATGTAGCATGTATCAACAATCATTGCAAAGCAGTACCTGAAACATGTGTAAAAATAGGCACGTCAGCATAAAAATGCCTGTGAGATACATAGGTTTTGTGAAAATAGGATTCATGACTTGCAAGTTTAAGGAAATGTTTAATAAAGTTTAGTCATGAACCTTGTAAATTGATCTGTTTTATAAATCGTTTGAGAAACAATAAGTTCAGATGATATGTATAAATAAATGTAAGGTTAAATGAATAACCATGTGAAATAAGTTTTGCATAAGATGAGTTGTTTGTAAACGATATTTTGATAAAAAGGCTTATAGTATATGTGAAAATGTACTTCGGATCTTAAGAGAATCAAATGAGTAATATATTAAAATATATTTCAGTTCCAATATCGTTAACCCAAGTGTACTAAATAACGCCACGGTATGTAATGCAATGAAAACACTTATATATAAGAAGTACCAGCGGCGTATCTACCATGTTTTCATCACACTACACCCGTCCCGTTATCTAAACACTAACCAAAACCCAATCGTTAGATAGATAGTACATTAAATATACTTTAGTTGTTTAAAATAATAGTTTTAAGTAGTATATTACCAGTATACTTCGGATTCATAAATAACATATATAACTATGTTTTTGTTTAGTAAATAACATATCAAAATATGCTTTGGATGTGATAAATAACATATTAAACTATGTTTTGGTTTTGTAAATAACATATCAAAATATGTTTTGGATGATTAACAAAATATATGTTGGTTTTGTACAATATCACACATGGGAGTATATCAAACTATACTTTAAAAGTGTGATTTAAGAATTCATTCAGACCTAGTGCCTCAAAATACACCTTTGAGACTATAAGGATACCACAAAGGCAATCCCTATTTGGATGGAGAAACAAATTGGTTTCAGACATTCCATGACAACAGGAATGGGGTGTCTAATCCTATAGCGCTATATCATACTACCAACCGGTCTGGTGAACAAAATAAGTACAATTCAACAATTAATGTTATAGTCTTTGAAAAATCAGTGTTTAAACCATAGATAGTCATTCAGTTTGTCAACAGATAAGTACTAACATGTATAATCAATTATACTTTTGGAAAACATGAAAATAATAGATAGGTACACATGATTCACCCCAAAACAGTTTGAAAACAGTAAAAGAGGGGACTATGTACTCACATGAGATTGCTCAATAGACTTTAGATATCCACCAAGTAAAGCTAGAAGATCACGGAATCAAACGGCACCTAATATAGGTAACTACATTAATAAACGGACCTATTCGGAGGATCGGGTAGTACGAGGGTTCGTAAACCATATGAGTGTAGGAACTCATGTAATATGGTTTAACAAAGCCTACATACTAAAACGAAACCTAGCCTAAGTGCTCTTGACCCGTTACGACCCGTTTAGGTAGCTTATGCTACTTTAACGCGTCGTTCGCGTAAAACGCGTTCGGACCGCCTAACTAGTCCTATGACAAGTAAGATATGCCTTAACATGTTTAATATTGTTGTTAAATCAGTTTAGATGGCAAAAGTTATGTTACATAGGCTTAAAATGAATTTTGGCACAAAAAGGGCATTTTGGTAATTTACCTAAGGCATAAGAACTACTTATCATACAACTACTTAAACGACGTGACCATAAGGTATAACCCCAGAAGGTTATTCCCTATACTACTATGGTCACCTAAAGTGTTTGGTCGGATCCTAATGATCGACCAAATGGGTCGGGTTCGAAAGCATAAGCGATTGATCAGATCGCTTACCCTTACGACCCTAAACAAGCACAAATCTAAATAGTGACGAGCTAAACATGTTAGAACATGTTTAACAAGGTTTAAAAATAGGTTTGGTATCAAAACAAACGGTTTTGATACCCTAGAGTAGTTTGGTTACAAAATACGCGAGAACACGCATTTTGCCCGAAACTACGACTCGTCACTGAGCCTAGATAACGTGGTAATCAGTAGGTATAGTCACTAGGGACTATAACCATCGTGATTACGCTCACGTTATGAAGTTCAAACGAACTTCGCATTGACCATAAACTGGTCAATGCAGAAAGTCAAACATAGTTTGACTTTAACGCTAAATCGAACGATAAGCGCGAAAGAATACTTACAGAGGGTCCCCGCAAGTCTCGAACCCGATTCACTCTCAGGTAGGAAGCTTATAAACTTCCACTTAGAGAGTTTAGAATCAGATTCAAGTGTGAGGGAAATGGGCAAGCATAAGGGGGGTATTTATAGGAAAAGTAGAGCCGTTAGGATCGTTCGTCGAAAAACGTGCCTCGATCTCAACCGTCCAAGTGTGCCCCTAGTTTTACTAAACCATTAGCACCCATAGAAATGGCCCATGGTTTGAGAAATACCATTTGCAAATGGTTTTTGGGTGTTATACAGCTGCAAACAGGCTGTTTGCAACAATTTGCAGAACTGGGAGGCTGAGGCGGCCCGCTTCAGGATACACCAAAACTAATGCGGGCCGCATGGCCCGTCTGATCTGCAGAAAACTTTGAAAAATGGCAGTTTTGGTCCCTGTTGCGTATTTAAGCCATTTCCGACACTTCTAAGGCCCGTAGAGCCAACTTTAAGGCCCTAAAATGATGCCTAAACATTGTGGACTTGAAACTTGCTCAAAAATATGCCGGATGTTAGTTCGTTTGGTCGTACGAACGCGATGTTCGCTTAATTACGACAGAATGCGCATAAGCGCGAAAAACGATCCAAATTGCGCGACGAATGGATTTTTCTTATGCCAAACACTAAAATAAAATATTATAGTGCTTACATAAATTTTTGGATGTCCGGATGTATTCAGAACGTGAGTTATGCGCGTAAATGCAAACTTGTGCACTTTTTGACGCTTTTAGTCCCTGAATGAGCATAAAGTTTATTTTAGCACACCGAACCCCTCAAAGCCTATTTCTAAGCTGTGTGAAGGATATTTAAGGTGTTTTTAACTTATGGCCATATTTCGGAATGTTCGTTACAGTTCAAATTGACATACTTTCGCAGTTTGTCCATTTTAGTCCCTGTAAGCGAATTAACTGGATTTTGCCATACCAAAGCCTTCAAAACTTATTACTAAGTTATGTAAAGGTTATTTAAGGTATGTTAAGCCTATTTCACTATTCCAGAGTGTTCGTTGTTTTTAAACTGGTTATATTTACGCATAAGAGCGCGTATAACCCTCCAGAAAGCGATTTAAAGCTTGAAATCGAACAAGAGTTGATATGTGCAAATGATACACATATTTTTACAAATCCCAAGTATGAAATACAATATTTCATTGGTTTGGCATTTGTTTGATGGTTGCAGTGACACAGGTGTCACATAATTAGTCCACAAAAGGTCGTATTAACGTATTCACCACTTTTGAGTTTGCGATGCAATAATCGAGTTGCGCGTGTCCACGAGTGCGCTGTCGAGTATTGCGTTGCATTGTGACGCATCACGGCTATCAAGGAGGGTAGAATTAGTCCTCACTCGACATCATCGTGGCTGTCAACAAGTGCAACGTGATGTGATAGCGATAAAGTATGCGTTATATGCGAATATACTGCAAAATAGCGATGTAAGCGATATAGATCATTATGATCTGAATCTCTGGTGCTAGGTGTAACGAGAGTATCGAGTAGTAAGAACGCACGAACGTGCCAGTTGTTACACAGCTCCTCTGAACCCAAGTCAGCAAACAATGTACGAGCATGCTACAAGTGTGGGGACACCACTCACCTCCATCCCCAATGTCTCCAGCTGAATCAGGAGCAACAGCAAGCCGCTCGAGGACGAGCATTCAACATCAATGAAAATCAGGCTCGTAACGACAATGATGTTGTTAACGGTACGTTTCTCGTTAATAATCTTTACGCTTCGATACTATTTGATACTGGTGCCGACAGAAGCTTTGTGTTCGTAGAATTTGAACCTTTGTTAAAATGTGCACGCTCTAAACTACCTAAGTCGTTCTCTGTTGAGATTGCCGATGGTAAGTCTATTCTAGTTGATTCTATTCTCCGTGATTGTTCCCTAACTCTTAACGATCACGTTTTCACTATTGATCTCATACCCATGCAATTGGGTAGTTTCGATATCATAATAAGCATGGATTGGTTGCATAAGAACCATACTGAAATCACTTGTCATGAGAAGTATGTTCGTCTACCTCTCCCGTCTACTGATACTTTGCACGTCTATGGAGACGGACCTTCTAGAGTGCTGAAGTTGATGTCATGCACTCAAGCGAATAAATGTTTGCCTAAACACTAGTTTGCCTTCTTGGCTCACGTAGTGGAACGAAAGGGTAAGGGAAAAAGCGTAAGTGATGTTCCAGTAGTGTGTGATTTCCCTGATGTCTTTCCTGAAGATCTTCCTGGTCTTTCTCCTACTCGATCCGTTGATTTTCGTATTGATCTTATACCTGGATCAACTCCTGTTGCCAAAGCTCCTTACCGACTTACACCCTCCGAGATGCAAGAATTATCTAGTCAACTGCAAGAGCTACTCAACAAAGGTTTTATACGTCCAAGTACCTCACCTTGGGGTGCTCCGGTGCTTTTCGTCAAGAAGAAAGATGGTTCATTTCGCATGTGTATCGACTACCGTGAACTTAACAAACTCACCATTAAGAATCGTTATCCTATCCCTCGTATCGATGATCTATTTGACCAACTACAAGGCACAAGCTGTTTCTCTAAAATCGACCTGCGATCTGGTTATCATCAGCTCCGTGTTCTTGAAGAAGATATCCCAAAACTGCATTTTGCACTCGTTATGGACACTACGAGTTCGTGGTTATGCCTTTTGGCTTGACTAACTCACCTGCTGTGTTCATGGACCTTATGAATCATGTTTGTAAACTTTATTTGGATCGTTTTATGATAGTCTTTATTGATGATATTCTTATTTATTCGAAGAACCAAGCTGATCATGCACGACATTTACGCCTTATGTTAGAACTTTTACGTGGTGAACGTTTATACGCAAATTTTTCTAAGTGTGAATTCTGGATCAATGAAGTACAATTTCTCGGACACAACGTTAGTAAACAAGGAATTCATGTTGACCCTTCTAAAATCGAAGCAGTGAAGAACTGGAGTACGCCTAAATCTGCGTCTGAGATTCGTTCCTTCTTGGGATTGGCGGGTTATTACCGTCGATTCATCTCGGATTTTTCAAAGATTGTTGTTCCTCTTACATCGTTGACTCAGAAAGAGAAACCTTTTGCTTGGGGTCTTGAGCAAGAGGAATCTTTTCAAACTCTTAAGAACCTGCTTTGCAACGCTCTTATACTTGCTCTCCCTGATGGGAATGATGATTTTGTGGTATATTGCGATGCCTCAAACCGTGGTATTGGCTGTGTGCTCATGCAACAGGACAAGCTCATCGCTTTTGCCTCCCGACAGCTCAAAATACATAAGAAAAACTATACTACTCATGATTTAGAGCTTGGCGCAGTTGTTTTTGCGTTAAAGATTTGGCGACACTACCTATATGGTACTAAGTGTGTGGTTTTCACTGACCATAAGAGCCTGCAGCACATCTTTAACCAAAAGGAACTAAATATGCATCAACGCCGATGGGTGGAGTTACTTAATGACTAATGTAGATTCGCTACCATCCTGGCAAAGCGAATGTCGTGGCCGATGCTCTTAGTCGTAAGGCTCATGTTAGTAGTATCCGTTGTTTTCATATCTCCAGTGATCTTCATGCTTATATCCGTGAAGCTCAGTACTCGTCAGCCAACAAAGGTAGTCTAATCGTTGAAATACGAGGTGCGTCGATTGATCAGCTAGAAATGAAGTCTGATGGACTTCAATGCTACCTCAATCGCATCTGGGTGCCAGATGGCGATAATCTTCATGATCTCCTTATGAATGAGGCTCACAAATCCCGATACTTTATTCATCCCGGTGCTGATAAGATGTACCATAACTTGCGTACGACCTATTGGTGGCCTGGTATGAAGAAAGAAATCGTCGCGTAAGTCTCGAAGTGTCTTACTTGCTCTAAAGTCAAAGCCGAACATCAACGTCATTCAGGTCTTCTCGAACAACCCGAAATCCATGTTTGGAAATGGGATAGCATTGCTATGGACTTTATAACTAAACTGTCACGTACACCTTCCGGTCATGATAGTATATCGGTAATCATTGACCGTTTGACCAAATCAGCCCACTTTCTTCCAATTTGTGAAGATTTCAAAGTAGAGAAACTTCTCGAATCTACACTAATGAAATCATATGTCGTCATGGTATACCCATTGACATTATCTCTGATCGCGATGGTCGTTTCACTTCACGTCTTTGGCAAACCTTTTAGTCTGCTATGGGTTCTCACTTGAATCTTAGTACAGCCTTTCATCCTCAAACGAATGGACAGACTGAATGCACAATTTAAACCCTAGAGGATATGCTCCATTCTTGTGTCATCGAATTTGGTGGTAATTGGGATGTATATTTATCATTGATCAACAACAGCTACCATTCCAGTGTTAAGATGGCTCATTTCGAAGCTTTGTATGGTCGCAAGTGCCAATCTCCTCTCAGTTGGCATGAGATTGGTGACAAGCTACTTACTGGCCCTGAGATCATTCAAGAGACGACGGATAAAATTCTTTAAATCCGCGATAACTTGACCAAGGCTAGAAGCAGACAAAAGAGCTATGCTGACATGTGACACCTGTGCCTTCACGGCCATCAAACAAATACCAAACTACTGAAATATTATATTTCATACTTGGGATTTGTATAAATATGTGTATCATTTGCACATATCAATTCTTGTTCGATTTCGGGCTTTAAATCGCTTTCTGGAAGGTTATACACGCACTGATGCGTAAATATAACCAGTTTAATGCAACAAACACTTTAGAATAGTGACATAGGCTTAACATACCTTAAATAACCTTTACATAACTTAGAAATAAGTTTTGGAAGGTTTGGTGTGCCGAAATCAAGTTTATTCGCTTACAGGGACTAAATTCGACAAACTGCGAAAGTATGTCGATTCGTACTGTAACGGACATTCCAAAACATGACCATCAGTTAAACACACCCTAAATATCCTTTACATAGCTTATAAATAGGCTTTGAGGGGTTCGGTATGCTAAAATAAACTTTTTGGTCATTCAGGGACTAAAAGCGTCAAAAAGTGCATAAGTTTGCATTTTCGCGCATATCTTACGTTCTGAATATATCCGGACACCCAAAAATTTATGTAATCATTAAAATATTTTATTTTAGTGATTGGCATGATAAAAATCCATTCGTCGCTTAATTTGGATCGTTTTTGCGTTCGTTACGACTTCCGTCGTAATTAACCGAACAACGCAACCATACGACCAAACGAGCCGACATCCGAGATATTTTTGAGCACATTTTAAGTTCCCTATACTTTAACTTCATTTTAGAGCTTTGAAATGGGGTTAGCAGGGCTTAAACGTGTCAAAAATGCATCAAATAGCAAGTTTGGATGCACAGGGGCCTGATCTGCCATTTTTGAAAGTATCAGACCTGCAAGGTCCTTACAGACCGTAAGGTTCTGGGTCTTACGGTCCGTAAGCCATCACCAGCATAGCAGAAACTTGTTTCCAGCCATTTCCAGCCTGTTGCAGCTGTTATGCACTCTTGCAGGTGGTATTTTCGAAACTATGGACTCCCATGGGTTTATAAATTAGTGGGTATGTGTTGTACGGCTGAGATTAATGCTTGGGAAACAAGAAACTATCCTAACGGCTCAACATTTCCGATATATACCCCTCCATAGTTCACTTGCAAACCCACACATTTGAATCTGATTCAAGCTCTCTAAGTGGAAGTATACATGCTTCCTACCTGAGAGTGAATCGGGTCAAATACTTGTGGGGACCCTTTGTAAGTGTTCCTTCGTTCTTTTTATGCGTTTTATGCTTGAAAGTCAAACTGCGTTTGACTTTCTGCATTGACCAGTTTATGGTCAATGCGAAGTTCGTTTGAACTTCATAACGTGAGCGTAATCACGATGGTCATAGTCCCTAGTGACTATACCTATTGATTACCACGTTATCTGGGCTCAGTGACGAGTCGTAGTTTCGGGCAAAATGCGTGTTCTTGCGTATTTTGTAACCAAACTACTCTAGGGTATCAAAACCATTTGTTTTGATATCAAAACCTATTTTCTAACTTGACTAAACATGTTCTAGCATGTTTAGCTCGTCACTTTTAGATTTGTGCTTGTTTAGGGTCGTAAGGGTAAGCGATCTAATCAATCGCTTATGCTTTCGAACCCGACCCATTTGGTCGATCATTTGGATCCAACCAAACATTTTAGGTGACCATAGTTGTATAGGGAATAACCTTCCGAGGTTATACCTTATGGTCACGTCGTTTAAGTAGTTGTATGATAGGTAGTATATATGCCTTAGATAAATTACCAAAATGCCCTTTTTACGTTAAAATTCATTTTAAGCCTATGTAACATAACTTTTGTCATCTAAACTGAATTAACAACAATATTAAACATGTTAAGGCATATCTTACTTGTCATAGGGCTAGTTAGGCGGTCCGAACGCGTTTTACGCGAACGACGCGTTAAAGTAGCATAAGCTACCTAAATGGGTCGTAATGGGTCGTAAGCACTTAGGTTAGGTTTCCTTTTAGTATGTAGACTTTTTTAAACCATATCATATGAGTTTCAATACTCATTTGGTTTACGAAACCTCATACTATCCGATCTCCCGAGTTAGGTCCGGTTATTTATGTAGTTATTTATATAGGGTACCGTTTGATTCTGTGATCCCTCTAGCTTTGCTTGGTTGTTGTTCAAGACTTCTAAGCACCCTCAAGTGAGTACATAGACCCCTCTTTTACTGTTTTCCAAACGTTTTGGGGTGAAACACATGTGCCTACATGTTATTTTCATGCTTTCCATGTTTTCATATCATATACTTGCTATGTTCATTAGTACACTATTAGTACATGTTTTACATTACATTTTCTGCTATGTATGATGACTTGGAATGCTAGCATATTGTTTTACATTGCATCTTTGTTGCATATGTTCTCGTAACATATGGACACATTATTTACATCTCTACCTTGTATGTTCACTTAAGCATACTAGGTACATTATTTTCATAAAACATGTTTACATTTGGTATTTCATTTGGTTTGTTTAACGGGACTAAATTACATTCATTAACACCGATCACGCCGCTCGGTAGTAGGTAGTGGTACCATAGGACTTGACAAATCCCGTTCCTAAAACCCTAGGTTTGTTTGGGTGGAAGGAATGACCGAATCCGAAAACATTTCTTTTCATAACCTTCACTCTAAGGTTATCCGTCTGTCTCAAGGCTTGAATGTAGGCGTTAACATTACCGCATAAATGTTGTATCAGTAAAGCATGCATTATTTTACAAAACATAACTTTTGATTTATTCAAATACTTTGTTTTGTACATTTTTGCTTGTGGTTTAAGTAGTCTCATTTTACTTACCATACATGACTTTTGTTTATACATTACATGGTTTATATTGACAATAGACTTGGTTTTCTCATAAACATTTGACAATTGGTTTAAACATTACATTTTGATGGTTTTTACATAAACATTTGACCTTTGACTATACATAAACATTTTTACATTGATGGTTTGTTTTGGTAAGTGATTTAAGTAACGAGACGTGTGTAGTATGATACAAGCATGGTGGATACGCTGCTGGTACTTCCTATATATAAGTGCTTGTATTATATTACATGTTGTAGCGTTATTTAAATCATTTCAATTTGGGACTTATACATTTTACACAAATGACATATTTTTTCACAAGACATTGTTTTACAAAACAACTTATTTTATACAAACTCATTTACTCGGTTATTCATTTAACCTTACATTACTCTTTTACATATCAACTACTTTATCATCGCTTTTCATCTGATTTACAAAACAAAACATTTTACAAGGATCATGACTGACTTTTGTTAAACAACTTTTTCTAAAACTTATAAGTCATGAATACAATTTTCACAAAACCTATGTATCTCACAGGCATTTTTTTGCTGACGTACCTATTTTCACATGTGTTTCAGGAGATGATGCATAGGATTGATCAAGATACACTTAGGTGGACTCGGGCCTTAGTGACTATAAAAGATGCAAGACTAGTTAATTATGTTATGTTTCTTGTTTGTTAAGTCATTGTAACTTCTTTTGATTCAATAAAACAAAACTTCAATTTCCATGTGTTATGAAACAATGATTCTGTTACAACACTCCCCGACGATTCCGCCACGATTTTTTATTTTACGTGGTCGGGGTGTGACATGACAAAAGGCGTAAGCCTCTAGAATTCAATGTTGGGGATCACATTCTTCTCAAAGTATCTCCCTGGAAAGGAGTGATACGATTTGGTAAAAAGGGAAAGCTTGCCCCTCGCTATGTGGGTCCCTTCAAGATACTCAAAAGGATTGGCAAGGTGGCTTACCGACTCGATTTGCCTCAAGAGCTTAGCAACGTACATCCGACATTCCATGTATCTAATCTCGGGAAGTGCTTAGCAGATGAGGAACTTCAGGTTCACATTGAAGATTTGCAAATAAACGAGACCCTTCATTTTGTGGAGAAATCGGTCAAAATCATGGACCGATGTACCAAGCGGCTAAGGCGCAGCAAAATTTCCATAGTCAAGGTTCGATGGGAAGGAAAGCGTGGCGCTGAATTCACTTGGGAACTCGAGAGTGAAATGAAGACCATGTATCCACAACTCTTTGCTCAGTGTTCCTCTTAGATTTTGGGGATGAAATCTCCTAAAGGAGGGGAGACTATAACGCCCTGCGTTTCGATTCTCTAATCATCTCGACAGGTCTCGTTGTATTTCCTATCGTGTGATGCTTTTACTCTCGAGACAAACGATCATAAGACTATTTAATCTTAAACATGTTAAACTACGTGAAACTTTTACTTGATGTGATGATTCCTGATGCTTATTACATATGTGAACGATATGTCCAAACAGAATCTTGAATCTTGTGATACTATATGTGAATGATGTGAATCTTGACTCTTGAAACTTGACACTCGTTAAGCTCGATACTTACTGAACAAGAGACCAGCTTAAACACAAACTTGTAACACGAAAACTTTTGTATTATTTAACCATACCATGAAATGGTTACACATAATAATACGCAACGCTTAGTCTAACGTGCAAAAGAACCAAAGTCAGAAAATTAGCAAACGAGAATCGGTTGTCTGAATGGACATCCAATCGGATGACCATCCGACCGGATGGCCATCCGATCACCTGCACCGGCTTAACCCATTCAACTAGCCTGTCACTATCACCTATAAATAGGACCCTTAACTCTTCATTCTCACCTTCACACTCTGCCATTCGACCACACGCACTCTCAGTCACTTTAATCAAGATTCAAGCCCATTCCGTAAGTATTTCTCCTCAAATCTTGTACAACCTTCATCATTTATCACTTCTACACTATATTCTTCATCAAAATCACATGAACACTTCAACATTTTCTCGAAAACCAACTGATTTGGGCCTCTTGAAGGTGGTTTCCACTCAGTTGCTTATGAAAATTGTTGTGGAGCACCATTTAACCAAGGTTGGCTCCAGATCTAGCGGATTTTCACAACTTTTATACAAAATCTATAGGATTATCACACCTTTATACTAGACCTGACGAAATTTCACATGTTTCTGACTCAGATCTGGTGAACTTCACATTTTACAACTGATTTACGAACTTTTCTTCAGTTTTTATGCAAAACCTTGGTGAAATCAGACTCAAACAGACTCTCGACTCGATCCTTAGTCAAGAGTAGGCTTGAAAATGGAATTCCACTTGAAAACGGGCTGATTGACGGATCCAAACATGAAACTCCATCAGAAACAGCTCGTCGGTTCGAGAGGGGTGATACTCATCCAATCAAACGAGCTGGGTTTGATAAGTTTCCATTGTTAACACGTCATCACATCGTCTCAGTTAAACTGAAACTTAGAAAATTCACAAAACTACACCCACTGACCATCTGTTCGAATGGTCACCCGATCGGATGACCATTCGTCCAGATGATCTGATTTCGGTCGCATTTGCTGTTTACTTTTACAGGACACTATGATCAGGAACTTAAAAAGTTCACAGATACCTATCACACTGTTCGAATGGCCATCCGTTCGAATGGTCATCCGTCTGGATGACCATCCGATCGGATGGAGCCCACCCGTTCGAATGGTCATCCGTTTGGATGATCATCCGTCCGGATGACCATCCGTCCGGTTAACCATCCGCTGAGGTAGTCTGTCTGATACTTTAACTCGATTTTCGCACCATTCGACACTCTATTCCCGACCGGGTCAGCACTTAGAGGACTTATGCTCTGTTCCCCGCACGAAGGCTGATCTAGTGCTCCCTTCGATCCAACTATGCAGTGTTTGGATCTAAGCACCCACTGTGAGTATACTCGATCCCTTTTTGCTTTAACACTTTTGGGATGCAACATGTATTATATATCAACAGCACTTGACACTTGACACTTGAAAATTATTTGAAACATGCTCTATCTGCAGTAAACATGAAAACATGATACTTGTGAAACTTGAGACTTTTATGCTATGTGAACGTTTGATTCTTATGTGTAACTCGCCTTAACAATTGTAGTGCTATAGGGGTAACGCACCTCTCCATTAGTCTTGGGAGTTTTGTTAAGTTTTGATTCTTTTACCTCCTCTTCGATGCGTCGAAGTAGGAAAGGCATGTTAACGCATTGGAGACTTGGGTTATCAATTATAACAACCACGTAAACTAGCATGTTGATACTTTTGATATGTTGTTCATGTTGGATATGAGTTTTATACATTAAACTATTATGCTATGTATTCAAGCTTGTATACTCGCCAACATTCTCGTTGATTGTATTTTAATACATGTTGCAGGTTGATAAGCGAAGGAAACAAGAAATCAAGCTAGGATGACCTTAGAAACTCATCTTAGATAAACAATGTTTGAGACATGTTGAATTCTGATGAAACATGATACAATTTTGTTATGTGGTGTTTTGTATGACAATATGAAATTTGGTTTAATCTATACTGAAACAAATAGTGTTATGGGTTCTCTCGAGCAATCTGATTCGCTTAGTGCCGCACCCCAATGTTTCCGCCATCGGTTGGGGTTGACAGCGGTGGCTACTACGCCGGCTGGTGGTGCTCGTGGTGGTAGCCGGAGTGGTGATGAAGATTGTTTGTGTTAGATCAGATAGGTTAGAGGGAGATTGTGGGTGGTAAATGAAATTGTAGAAGAGGGAGAGAGAGAGAGAGAGATAGAGAGAGGGAGGGGGGAGAGATAGAGAGAGAGAATATTATTAATTATGTTCCTTTTAATTGTATAATAATATAGTTTTGTATTTTAAGTTTATAATATTAAAGGGTACTTTAGTAATTTCACAAGCATTGGGTTCATTTGGCCAGATTTAACAATGAAAAATAACTAAGTTAGGGATAAAGGACATAACGTGAAGGAATTTGCAAACATCGAGTACGAATTTTTGAAGATAAAAGACACACTTTGCAATCGCAATCCAACATGAAGGACGATCTTTGTAATTTACTCTTAAGGAAATAAATATATTTATGAACACTTAAGGAATAGATTTTTAGTTGAGTGAATTATAAATTTTGTATTTTATCTTTATGTCAAATTCAGATTTGCCTTTAAAATTGACGAGTTTATATTTGATGTTTTAAAATCTTGCATGTTTTGTCATTTAACTCTAACCCAGTTTATTTTAACTGTTAAATAGAGGGTAGATTGGTGGTGTTAAAAACCATTTTAATAATGCCATCAATACCACCACCCTTGAGGGAAGGGTTGTCGATTGCTAACAGATACATCTAGGACATAACTCAAAAACTAGAAAATTTTAGGTTCTAACTTTCCACTCTCAACAACATCATCAAATTCAACTAATAACTTTCCTTACCACCTAGTGTTCTCTCGGTCGAACAACTGATTTAACATGCATATTCAAGACTTCAACTCATTGATCTTATTTCGATCCCCGTCATGGAGAACAGATGGAGCATACGGTGTCGTTTGGCGAATCGAGATCCCAAAGTGTTCATTTGCTCAGTTGATTGTCGAATAGATGCACATGTGTTTGGATGGGATTCAAGAATCCTTGATCGAATGTGTTGTTGCTGACTACACACCCGATTTTCATAATGAGGTTGATGAGTATTCTAGAGTTTCACCTGCTCTAGGGCCCTTTTCTATTACCAGCTTCAAGGTTGTTGTTGTGTTGTTGTTCTCTCTGTTGATACATTGTGTGTATATATATTTCTTTGTGTGTGTTGTAGAGGTTTTTCTTTTGAAATGAAATTCAAATTTGTTTTGCGCAATTCGGACCCAAATTTTGAAAATGGGTTTAGATCAAGCCTGAACTCATGGGTGGTAGTGGTGTTGATGGCTGGTGGAGACGGTAAGGTGGGGGTGGTGATGTTGATGGTGGTAGATAGAGATCGAGAGAGAGATAGATGGGGGGTAAGAAATATGTATATATGTGTGTGTATAGGGAGAGTTATCTTGAGAATGCTAAATATTGCGAGAACCGTGAGAACGAATGAGAAAACCAATCAAAATCATTTTTTTTAATACAAACCTAATCATATTTAAAATACAACATTAAAAATTACTATTAGGTCCTAGAAGTGTGAGACTGACACATCAAATATACGCAACGGGCTATGGTAGCGAACTGGGATTAACCGAGTTAGTTTATATAAGGTTTTAGACCTTTAACATGTAATTTGGTGTCATACCCCAACCGATGGCGGAAACATCGGAGTGAGACGAAATAGATTGCTCAAAGACTTCATAACACTATGTGACAATAATTAATTCAAAACCGATTTCATATCATAACAATAATTGTCAAGTACAACATGAAAATAAAAATACAACATCGAAAGACAATACAACAAAGTTCAACAAAAATAAAGTAAGCTAATCTAGTGTTTCAATATGCGTTTCTAAGTCGTCCCTACTAGATTTCAATAAAGAGCATTGACGAGTACACAAGTTTTAAGTACATATCATAAGTATAAAACGTTTAAACGAATCCACATGGCAAACTACGTTATCAAGATTAACGTAAATCTAGCATGTGAATAATCAAGTCAAACCAAAGTTTAACGCAAGTAAAAGAATTTTAACATAACCCAACGTTCACAGGCGGTGCGTTACTCCTATAGCGCTATACATGTTAAGGGTAGGCTTAATCTAAGTTAATGGCAAGTTTAATCACAAAACGAACAAACCTAGAAAAATGAATCAAGTATAATGTATGCATGCATGTATTGGATTGTTTGTGCATTGAGATAAAGTATAAGTGTTTGTGGTTTTAATAAGCTAACATGTTGCACCCAAAATGTGTAAAACGTAAAATGAGTCGAGTGTACGGTTTTGCAAAGCTTTAACTTTAGAATCCCATGAAGAGTTGTAAGTTGGAGGATGGAATCACCAAAGTCACCATATATGGGGGAAACGAAGGTGTGTAAGTAATGGATTTAAGATGGAAGATTTGGATTTGGAATTTAAAGTACCAAAAAGTATGTATACAAAAGTATTATCTAGTTCTAAGTACTCGTTTTTACACTATTTTGTATGTGGTTTCATGGGTCCTTGTTTGCCCATTAGAATCATTAACGAGAGTCTTAGATCGTAGATATGATAGACTATGTTTATGATGAATAATCGTGGTTTGATTATCATCACAAATTCAGCCTTGTTTATATAGATATGTATATTTATATGGTAATAGTAATATCCTACAACTAAGTCCAATCATAGATATCATGCAGTATCATGTAAGTCAAGCATGGAGGTTTGGAGGATGGAATCACCAAAGTCACCCTACATGGAGGAAACGAAGGTGTGTAAGTAATGGATTTAAGATGGAAGATTTGGATTTGGAATTTAAAGTACCAAAAAGTATGTATACAAAAGTATTATCTAGTTCTAAGTACTCGTTTTTACACTATTTTGTATATGGTTTCATGGGTCCTTGTTTGCCCATTAGAATCGATAACGAGAGTCTTAGATCATAGATACGATAGCCTATGTTTATGATGAATAATCGTGGTTTGATTATCATCACAAATTCAGCCTTGTTTATATAGATATGTATATATATGGTAATAGTAATATCCTACAACTAAGTCCAATCATAGATATCATGCAGTATTATGTAAGTCAAGCATGGAGGTTTAAAGCTCTTTATATGATTCACCACTACACGAAATCATCACAAGGATGATTACAAGAAATAAATCTAGCTAATACATTCACAAGTGGCCAAGTAAGTCTTTAACCCGGGTGAGCCAACACAACATGGAAAGGTAATCCTAAGTGTCGGAGGCTAGGCGGGGCTATGTTACTTTGATTCTAGGAAACCACTTGAGTGTTTATACACAAAGTTTCAAAGTTTCACAAGTGAAGGAATGGAACTAAGTTGGAAAGCCCAAGCTTCCATGGTTCACACTTCACAAGTCACAAGTTCATCATATTGAAGATGATGAATCATGCTTGTTTTCATCACTTGGATTAGGACATGTATAAACTGAAATTAAATAGCTGTTGAACTCATAAATTGGTAAGAATAAATCTCAACACAAACCCACAACTATTGGTGAAGTTGTGAGCTTGGTGGATTCAAGATTCCACCAAGTTTTAGCAAAGAACATGAAGATACATGAACATTAATCAAAACAGAAAGTATAACACACTTTAGACCTCAAATGTGGTGATGTTTCACCTTAGATTACCATGGTAATCTTGTGAAAACCTTCCTAGAGGTTATCCAAGTGTTTTTGAAGAAGAAACAAGAAGAAAATAGTTGAAGAAGTGAGCTAGAACTCACTTTGAAGCTCCTAAACTTTCTGCCAAACTTATGGATATTTTAGAGAATTTAGAGAGGATTTGTGAGTGTTTAGGGAGATTGGAAAGTGAAAATGAGTGTGGGAGATGTTGTATTTATAGTTGGGGATTAGGGTTAGGTGTTAGAGGAGTATTAAATGTGATTAGTGGGGAGAAATGGACTCAAAATTGGATCAATTGCGCAGCTGAGATTGTTGGCTGTAAATCGAGTATCACCGTGGGTCGCGGAGCTGAGGCTTTACCCGTGCACGGGTCGCGGCGTGTGACCACCGAGCAGGTTTCAGTTTTTGTCAATTGCAGTCCTTGTGGTTTGATGATAGTGATGTTTTAAGGTATAATATGCATATGTCAAGCATTTTATGTAAATAAGACATGTAACCAAGTATTTAACAAATATTTAAACATGTATTTAGTGTCGTAAATGTTTAATCAAGTCTTTGCATGTATAAAGCATGTAAGATTCATGTATTTACGATTGTCCATTTGTAAAATAAACACATTCTACAAGAATCATGTACACGTAACAAGTGTGTGTGTATGAATAAGTATGAACAACACATATAATTCTCATCAAATAATCCATTTTATTATGATCAAGTCCTCAAATTTACAATGATTTGAAATGAAATACGATTACAAGAGATTACAACTTTCCGAAAATAGAAGTACAAGACAAACTTTCTAATTAAGGCAAGTTACAAAAAGCGAGGCATTACAATCTCCCCTCCTTTAGGAAATTTTGTCTCGAAATTTAGGAAGATGCAATGAACAGATGCGGATACTTAGTCTTCATATCACTTGCGAGTTCCCAAGTAAACTCAGCGCCTTCCTTCTCATCAAACCTTAGCGATAAGAATTCGACTACGCCTTAATTGCTTGACACCTCGATCCATGATCTTGACTGGTTTCTCCACGAAGTGCAGAGTCTCGTTGATTTGAAGATCTTCGAGTGGAACTTGAAGTCCTTCTTCAGCAAGACATTTCTTTAAGTTGGAGACGTGAAAGGTAGGATGAACATTGTTGAGCTCTTGAGGTAGGTCCAGTCGAGACGCTACCTTACCAATCCTTTCGATAATCTTGAAAGGACCTACATAGCGAGGAGCGAGTTTCCCCTTTTTACCAAATCGAACTACACCCTTCCAAGGGGATACCTTGAGAAGTACAAAGTCACCAACGTTGAATTCCAAAGGTTTGCGACGCTTATCAGTGTAACTCTTTTGTCAGTTTCCGGCTTGAGTAGGTTGTCTCGAATCTATAAAATCTTGTCTGTCGTCTCTTGTATAAGCTCGAAACCAGTGATTTGAGCTTCTCCGATCTCGTGCCAACAAATAGGATAACACCACTTATGACCATACAATGCCTTGAATGGTGCCATTTGAATACTCGCGTGGTAATTGTTATTGTACGAGAATTCAATCAAAGGCAA
This sequence comes from Helianthus tuberosus, assembly GCA_030545235.1. NCBI lineage: Eukaryota > Viridiplantae > Streptophyta > Magnoliopsida > Asterales > Asteraceae > Helianthus > Helianthus tuberosus. The sequence continues at coordinate 88,490,502 of CM060444.1, forward strand.
GTGCATATCCCAGCAGTCACACCCTGACTTTTGCGGAAGCGTGATTATGGTGTGACTTTCTTAATATCATTGCATTCAATCATAACATCAACTATATGATAAAAACCATAGGTTTGTCATCCATTAAATAAGTTTAAAACATAACAACATTGCAGACCTTGAATTCAAGTTTTACAAACTGTAGAAATTGTTTATGAGTTCATTAAGGACTCGTCAAAAGATATTGAATAACACCAAGGTTTGGATGACGTGTCTCGTCCAGGAATAAGACACATTAACCAAATCAAAGACCATGGATGACAGCTTTATTCTTAACGCAGCATAAAAATTTCCAACGCCCGCCAGATCCACTTATAAATTCCCTGAAATACATGTAGTTTGAAAATACATCAACAAAAGTTGAGCGAGTTTATGTGTTCGTTTGTGTGTATGTATAAGCCTTTGAAACATTGTAAGTATGTATGTAAGTCCCTGGTATGTAGCAATAAGGAAAAAGAGATCACCACTGGGTTGCAAAGCCAATGGTATGTGTGAAGTGATGCAGGAAGACTCAAACCTAGCAGATTTCGCATCGGGCTTCCGGCTGTAAGACATAGTCACCACATGGTCCACTCAGCGGACTCAGGAGTGGGGCTCGCTACACCCAAATAGATCTATCACTCATGCCTCTCGATCCTACAACGAGGATTGATGGCCTTAATCGCCCTACTCATTCACATGATCTAGTAGTAAACCCTCCTTAAGCTAATCATACCATGTATAAAATGTCTGTAATAATTGTAACATGTATTTCACCCCCGAAGTATAAAACTGAAAACAGTTAAGAGAAAAGGGGGACATGAAATCACAGTATTGCGTCTTTAGTATCGTAACTCAAATCCCTTCAGCAAACACGACTACCTACAATGTGCTAATGTCTATTAGACGAAAGGTCGTGCCTTGTCTTAGTATTTACATTCTGAGTTGCATTTCCTTTAAGTCTTCAATATTATTCCAAGTTATAATCACTTGTTAAAGGAATAATTATTTTAACTTTAATTTTTGGAATAATTGTTTAAACAATATCTTATATCAATACTTCTCAAGTATTTTGTATTTGTATTCCCCTCCCAAGGATGGGGGTATCTCATACATGTACTTTCGTATTCTTGTTAAGTATTGGCGTCGTATTCCGGCATGAATCCAAAAGAATATATATTTTTAAGTCTCACTTAGAAATATATATATATATATATATATATATATATATATATATATAAACCTTATTTTTATTCATAACAATACATCCCAAGAAAATATATATTTTTCCGAAAAATACTATATTTCTTAATAAACCCAAGTAAATATATTTTTACTTTCCCAAAGATAATACATTTTCTCCTGTCTAAAAATATGATATAACTTGGTAAAAATCATACTTTCATTCTTTCATATCCAAAATAGTATTTACCAAAATGAGTGTATTTTCCGGAATATTTTGTAAGTTACGTTCTACCGTTCGGTTCCACAATATTATGTGTGTAACTTATATATTTATTCCTTGTGATTTTTAGTAATATTTCGGATAGTAAATTCCATGGTACTTTGTTAAGTTACATTATTTTACCCTAAGATAATATAACCATTTCACCGAGTATACAAATAATCACACAAGTGTCTTAATATGTATATATATTCTAAATATATATGTTTACTCGTTTTTATTTATAAAAACCAACCTCCAATATTTGTATTTTTGTTACAAGAATCCTGGCAAAGTTTATATCGAAAACTTATGATCAAAAATACTTGTAAATACTTGTTAGAAAATATTTTTCTAAGTGTTTATATTTTTAGAAAATTTTGCCATAGTTTCCCCTAAAAACGGAGGTGTCCATACTACTGAAGCATATCATTTTCTTTTCAAAAATCAACACAACAATCAAAAACCAAACTACACTTCCCAAGTGCAAAAATTATACACTTTACATAACAACATGAACTTGATCTTTTATTAAAACTTGTAGTAACTCGGTAGCATGTTTAGTAGACTTAGTTACCCCTTAAAGTGTGTTTACTTCTTTAAAAATCCCATTCTTAAAGAAACTAGGTATTTACAACTTGTAAACATATTTTACAAAAATTATTCTTTTGAACCCTTCTTGTAAATAAAAATGTTCTTACACTTATTTTATTACAAAAAATAGTGTACATTTAAGTAAGAATTAAGTTCTACTAAAAATCATATTTTGGACTTGGTTTTCTTGGAAAATCATTTATGAATCTTAGGTTCATAAGATTACTAGCTCACTTTATTTAGGAGGTGTTTGTTTTTTCAGATGTAAAAGGTCTGCAGTCTGCGGACCACATCTGCAAACGTCTGCACGAGAAGAGGTTGACCAAATGTCTGCAGAGTGTAATAAAAAGAGTGTTTGATTATCCCTCTTTTTAAAACCCCTTACATCTACAACAGATCTCTCATTCATCTACCACCACCATCTCCACCTGCCTCCCCCACCAGCACTTCAGCCACCACCTCATCCTGCCTCCCCCACCACCACTTCAGCCACCACTGACGCCCACAACCACCGTATGCCACCGCAATCATCATCACCATCGTCACCCACGAAACCCTTCGGGTCAGACGCGAAGCCAAGCACCACCGCCGCCACTTGCTGTCGTTGTCGTGCGCGGCGGAGAGGGGCTGGCTCCCCTTTCTTTCACCAATCTCTCTCTCTCCTGCCGCTCCCTCTCTCTCTCTCTCTACGGTCTCTCTCTCTAAACTTCAGATGGGTGTGGGTGAAAAAATGGTGCAAGGAGGAAAGGGTTTTCGTGGGTGGGATGTGCTTCGCCGGGAAAACGGCCGGAAGCCAGCGGAATTACTCCGATCGCCGGAGTATAGAGAGAAGGCAGGGAAAAGAGGTTAGAAGAGGTTAGAAGACTTGAGTGATTGTCTGCATCAGGAAGAGGTCTCGCAGACCTTTTTTAATGAAAGGTCTGCGAAAAAACAAACAAGCTGCAGGACCCAAAGGTCTGCGCGACGCAGACATAAGTGGCCAGAAGCACTTTTCTTCAAAAAAAACAAACAACACCTTACTGTTTTTCAAGGAATCATTTTATTTTCAAGTTCATGTTTATAAGTGAGGATGATCTTCTTGGGTTAACACATAATCATCCTCTAACTTGCTAAATCATGTGTTTAATCACAATCTAGCAAGCTCCTTATGATGATCAATATCATAATTTCAAGTAAATAATAATCAAGTATCATGCATGTATTGAACAACCTCATTTCAACAAGATTTCATCATTTTTAAGCTTCATGTTTATGATTCTTGTTCAAGTCTTTTAGTGTTCTTGTGATAAACAATATACTAAAATTTTAACCAACAAAATGAGAAGTAAAAGCTAGTAACAAGAAGCTTACAACTAGCTCAAAGGCTAGGGAAGATCACTAGAGAAAAAGATGATGAGAATGGTGGGTGAAAGCAATGGATGAAGGTTCTTCAAGTTCTTCAAGTACCAAGCTCCATGTAACACCTTCTAGTACTTGGAATGAGCTTGAAAATGGATGGATGGTGGTTGCAAGGTGGTGGTGGTGGCGGCACCATGTAGAGCTGAGAGGGAGAGAGAGAGTATGAGGGAGATGGTGAAGTGTGGTGTTGTGAAGGAATGAAAATGAAATGATGAAGATCTTGAATATCTATGCCCCCATACTTATAATCTTCTTCCCTCAATAGTATGGCAACCAAATCAAGCAACAATCTAAATAAAATAAGAAATAAAATCTTGGTGGTGGCGTCGTCCTTTGGGCCGTAAATCATCAGGGGGGGTAATTGTAAAATTGAATGGTAACTAGTTAGTTAATAACTCAAATCCAAGCATATGGTTGCAAGTGTTAGTTACTAGATATTCTAGTGGGTGTTATGGTGTTCGGGAATCATAACTAGCCAAGAAATAGTTAAACAATGTATTTGGCAAAATTTTGGTGTTCGGGGTAATGTCCGGTTGTTCGGTTTGATACCGGTTCGTTAAAGTGCTAAGTTATACCGTATAGTGTCTTTTATGTAACTTTTTGTGACACCTTTAATTCCCAACACTTAGGAAAGCATTCAGGACCATTTAGTCAATTTTCTGCATAATACTAGTATGTTAAAGAGCTGAATTTTTGCTGAAAAATGCAGAATTCTGCACTTTTAGTGGGTTTTAGGCACTTTCCGGCACTCAAACTATCACCTAGTGACGCAGTTTTATGGTCCTTACTTCCCTACACACCATACTAGTGTAGTACCTTGTCCCTGGCCCATACTGGGTCTCAAAACACTGTCTGTCTATGTACTGAACGTCGTCAACATTTTCTGAGTTATCCGCTCACTGTGCTAACCGTGCTTTGTGCATCGTTTATGTCACTAAAGTCTGTATGTGATAAATGGTGTGACAGTATGAAACGTGATGCACATGTATGTATGATACAGAAATCAGAAAATAGTTTAAGTCATCGGTTGTAATTAAGCACAGTCATTAAGCATAAATCAATATTAATTAATTGTACGGATGCATGCAAATTTGACGGTTGTCAAATTCTCCCCCTGTTAAGAAAATTTCGTCCTCAAAATTTGTACTACCTTAACTCCTTAGGGTTACATTGTGCGTGTATGTGTATGAATAATGCAGAGGTAGGTAACCCAAAACCAAATCAAAACTTATTCAATTCAGGCGAATCCAAGAATATCTTACTAAAATCAGAGCCCGGCAGTTAAAAAGTATGTGTTTCAGGATTTGCTGTCAAAGATACATGACGTATTGACGTATAGTCTAGTGTAATCTAGTTACATGGGTTCCACAAAAGAGGAGTTTTGACCAATAGGGTTCTCAAATGATCGGTCACAGTATGCAAACTTTCACAAACCATAGCCTCCGCTATGTGAACTCAAAATCAACAACTTGGAGATGAAAATGACCTAGCAACTTTCGAATAAGTAAATGGTAAGGATTAGTGTGTTGACATTATCAAATTGCGAAAATGCACCAAATGAAGTACAAGCGAATCTGGTGTATCATTGTCTTAATTCGTAGTTATATCAGAAATGTTTAAATGACAAGTTAAACAAAAGTATATGTAGTTTTGTGTGAAACAGTTGACCATGATTAGCACAAGCTAATGACACCACAAGGTGTCGTAATGACGAGATTCAATAATAGTGGTGACTGAACAAGTTCACCGTACCTGAAATCAAATGAAAGTGTACTGAGACAATCCGTAGATTTGATTTACACAATGTCATAAAGTTTTTAGTTAAATACGGAACATCAAAGAGCCACTGTTTTTGATCGAAGGTGAAGACGTATTAACTACCGCAAGGTATTCGATTGACAATGAAAGGATCATTAGGAGGTACATTGTGCTTATGAAATGAATCTATGTACCATTGCCTTAACACACAAATGTGTTGAGACTGCTTTAATCGTGATAAACAAGACGGATTTAGAGTAAATTAGTAAATAGATAATTAAATCTGTGTATGAAGTGAGTAACCAAATTAGCGCAAGCTTCAATTTCGTGAAAGTATCAACGTAAGGTATCGAAACCACTCAAACGATTTAGTGGAGTTGTAGACCAACTGAATCTACTACGACTCGTAATGAAAGAATCTTTGCAAAAATATTTGAATATGATGCTCTCAATACATCATGCAGCGTCCTCAAAACGAACATGCGAAATGGATAAGTGTAAGCAGTTGATCCTGGTTTCAGCGTAGCCCGACAATAAACGTATGTACCAACAAGGGGAATCTCAGCATGGTTACAAAAATAAACCATGAATGTAACTTGAAATAAAAGAAGTTTCAAGAAAGTGTGTTGACTTGATAGTAAAAGAGCCAACAATTACAATAATGTAGGTCATTCGAATCACAAATCAGTAATTAGATTTAGCAACATAATATTTTGTCACACCCCCAAAAATACCCCGTGCGGAAACCCTCGCGAGGTGTGTGACATACCAGGATCCAAGCCACCAATCATGTTGAACCCATAACAATTATTCCAAATAAAACTTTAATTTTTTTTTATAGAAGTGTTACAAAACATTATTTAATGTCAACGGAAGCATAATACATTAATTAAGAAATTCATAAACCAAGTGTTTGAAGCCATTAAGTTCGTCTTGCATTTCCATGTATCTCGACCCATGACCACTCCAGCATCCCAGACAGCAAGTTCCAACAATATGCAGCTAAAGGCCTGCAAGGCATGTAACAACGAGTCAACAACAAAGTTGAGCGAGTTCACAGTTGGTTGTCCGTTTTAAAGTTGTTCCAAAAACTATAAGTTCTTTCGAAAACCATTAGTTATTCAGTTTCTTGTTTCCCAAACCATATCCATAATCAGTGGGGGCTTCCCATGTGAACCACTAGACCGTACCATATCGACTACTAACGAAAATAAGTTATGCCCTACATCAGTGTCTATCATCACTGACAGTTTGCCATAGTCCATTAGTACACGCCCGTTCGAACGACACGGTGTGAGGTTTGTCAAAACCCAGACTACTAGAATATCGAAGCTGGTGTGCTTTGCTCAAAACGAGTTCCCTACAGTAGCCGTATAATGAAACCCACATTCGTTCCATGAGGTAACGAGTATCGTCCGACCTGTCAAAGGTTGCTTCTCCGTGCCCCGCATGGGTTCGACTTGAAAATCCTCTTCATTCAGTTCTCCAGTTTGAACAGAGCGAGTCTAATCAGGTAAGTAGAGTCGATAGTGAGCTGCAAAGCTCGTGCACGTTCAAGTTTCATAGTTGTAATCATCCTAAAGTTCCTTCCAGCGATGCCATTAATCAATTTAGTTCTGTCGAAGCCAAGGTACACGGGAGGCCCTTGTGATCGGTCTAAATAATGCATCTGGTACCATCCAAGTAATGCCTCCATCTAAAACCCCAAGGTCATGGTTTTGACCGCCAGTTGTGTGTCGTGTAGTTCCTCTTTGTAACTCCATCACGTAAGTCATCACTCTCTCGTGTTGCGTCGGTGTGTAACTGGGACTCTGATTCGGACCATCATGGTATCTCACTAGATCACCCAGACCCTCGAGTGAAGACGATGCTCGGTGCATTGCCGAGTTGGAATTCGAAAGCTGGAATGACGTCCTCCTGTTTCGTCTTTCATGAACACAGCACCCTGCTGTGTTGAAGAGATTTAAGCCATGCGACCTTCGAAAATCCTGTGGGTAAGTTGCGATAGTATCTAGCGAAACGAAGGAATTGTGGCATCCCCGAAGGAATCTTTGGTGTCGATCAGTTTCTATCAAGATGTATCCTAGCAAGTTCCACGTGTATTCCCACTCCGTTGGTTAAATGAACAAAATGCATTTCTCGAATCTAGATGTGACATTTAACAAGGCTTCACACGTAATGGCTCCTCCCACAGAAGTGCTGAAATAGGTTACATATGCCACCCATGGTGTTCCTTTCTCCTGGTCATGATTCAGAACATCATCAACAAATACTGTCGATTCATGTGATCCCTGAAGCTGCTGGTGTGTTGATCAACTCAATGATCCTGGTGTACAGAGTTGAAATGGCTGCATTGCGTTCGACATGCCATTCTAAGAGTGTTCTCCTCTTGGACTTCCATCTGATGATAGTTCGTTCACTAGCCAATCCTCGAATGGAAGCTTGTTCCTTGTAACTGATCGACGGGTTGTCAATACGTGGTCGAGGCTAACGGTTCTCGACTGTCACCTTATTGAGTTCTCGATAGTCAGCACACATACGAAAAGGCTTCTCTTCATGGGTATAGCGAGGGATCATTCAAGCGAAAACTCCTGTCCAACAATTCATGTAGTTGGTTAAACCGCCCCTGCAACCCTTCTGGTGCAAGACGGTAAAGAGTACGAGTAGTTAGAACTGCCTCTGGCGCGAGGTCAAACTGAGTTCCTACCTAACCGTTGTAGAGATGATCCTGGAAGTTCCTCGGGCAACACATGGAGGGTAATCACGAACAACTGGTGGATCCTCGATCCTCTTTTCCTTAGCCTTAGCAGCGGTAGCGATTGCTATATAGCGGAGTAATCCATCTGTAGACGCTTCTGGCCTTCATAGCTAAAATGGCGCTAGACTTTGCACAACACTGACGCTTTAGAACTGATAACGGTTCTCCACCCAAAATTTCCTCCTCGCTGGGTACATTTGCGCGATCTCTGGATAACCAATCCACACTAACTACTGCATCAAAACTTGTTAAGGGTAGTAGAAGGAAGGTTGACATTGAACACTTGTCCCACAAGGTCGAGTTTGCATCCCAACGATCATATGAGGTTTCCATTGTCTTGCCATCAGCCGATTCCACAACAGGTTGGGTTTCAAGAAACATCAGGGCTTTATAGAACAGAGACGAAGTGATTAGCTACTCATACTAGCTACCATGTTGCTAACGTCCTGGCGTCGCCCACGCCAATTCTAAATGCCCTCCCATGAGCATCATTTCTTGTGTCGCTGTTGTCATTACAAGGATTTCAAGTACTGACGTTGTTCCTTCGGTCGTTGTCTTCTTAACTTAACTGCAGCCAATCCATGTTGTAGGCACCTTTATTACCATACTATAGGCTAGGGTTACGAATACCTTGTTGTCGATGTGACCGCTGCCCCCAATGTCGTTGGTTAAAACGAAGCCCTACTATTATTCACCATCCAGGTCCATCGTTCCACATTCTAAGCCACATCCTAAAGTGCTACTCACTGTGTTGGCAGTTACACATTCCACATTATACTCGATTGTCATTGCTTATGTCCTAATTGATTCGTAAGAGTTGACTCCCATGAGTCGCTGACAAGGGTTAAGGATTCAATTGAAGCCAATTTGCTGGTGCTCATTGCCGGTAATCAGGGTCAGCAAAGTACTACACTCATCCTCCTGTTCATTGATGTTGCAAGTTGTTTGAGTAATACTCGGTATTGCAGAAGTGATCACACTTCGGGGTCTAAGATGTCAATACATGAGTTCCAGCAAATGAAGAGGAGTAAGAAAGGTATCGATCAATCATCCGACGCTGCGACATCCAACTCAGGGACGTTTGTATAAGCACCTAACCTTCTACACGGTTTGCTAAGTGTTCAGATGGGTATTCAGGTAATACTCGATAGCATCGAGATTCGAAAGGATCCATAGAGGAACGAAAAGTTCACGTTCGAGTTAGGGGACAATCACTGCTATGACCCCTATAGGTTTGTTATGTTTCACATCGGTCAAATAATGGAACGGAACCCCTTTTCCACTTGCTAAGGCTCACTGGGACTCGCATGCACCCCACATTATTATTATGTGTGCACCCACAATAATATTGTGATTTGCATGCTCATCTCAGCTCCTCTTAACTCATGTCAAATGGTTCCTCAAACTCGAGTAGAAACCAAAGAGCATCACGAAGCGTAAGTCATGAATGTTTAGGGAAATACCACCCTATCAGTTACATAACACATGCAAGTAGTACATGAATTCATACTGCTGTGCTAAACATGCAATATCATATGTAAGTGTTCGATGAGTAAACGAGAGACGAACCTTGCTATCTGGAGCTGAGTGTCATGGTCGTATTCTTGTTTTTCAGAAATGTTCGGTTATAGTCTGGTTTTACAAAAACGTTTTCCCCTTTTTAAAACCAAGTTCACTATAACCAATGGCCCTGATACCAATCTGTCACACCCCCAAAATTACCCCGTGCGGAAACCCCCGCGAGGCGTGTGACATACCAGGATCCAAGCCACCAATCATGTTGAACCCATAACAATTATTCCAAATAAAACTTTAATTTTTTTATAGAAGTGTTACAAAACATTATTTAACGTCAGCGGAAGCATAATACATTAATTAAGAAATTCATAAACCAAGTGTTTGAAGCCATTAAGTTCATCTTGCGTTTCCATGTATCTCGACCCATGACCACTCCAGCATCCCAGACAGCAAGTTCCAACAATATGCACCTCAAGGCCTGCAAGGCATGTAACAACGAGTCAACAACAAAGTTGAGCGAGTTCACAGTTGGTTGTCCGTTTTAAAGTTGTTCCAAAAACTATAAGTTCTTTCGAAAACCAGTAGTTATTCAGTTTCTTGTTTCCCAAACCATATCCATAATCAGTGGGGGCTTCCCATGTGAACCACTAGACCGTACCATATCGACTACTAACAAAAATAAGTTGTGCCCTACATCAGTGTCTATCATCACTGACAGTTTGCCATAGTCCATTAGTACACGCCCGTTCGAACGACATGGTGTGAGGCTTGTCAAACCTAATAGCGCTATTAACTAATGACCCGCTCGCCATCGGCCTCAGCGATTAAGTCGATATAAAGTGAGGGACTTCATGATAGAATTTTGTCTAGTAAGTTGTAAGGTTGTTGTCCTACCCAAGGAGGACGAACGTACGTAGTTCTACCCAAGGAGAATACGCAGGATTTATAGTGGCATCCTACCTAAGGAGGATGGCCGTACATATCCTACCCAAGGAGGATATATAGGTTCCGTTTTAGTTTATTAACCCATTCCCAAACCACCGGGAACCCCATGCCTTGTAGAAAGTGAGAACTCACCTTGGTTTGCTCGGTAAGATTAGATACATTACCCGTTCCCAGCTGGTCTACCAAACCCTAGTGTGGTTACCAATAATATTCAGTTTCGTATTCACATCATACCACGTATTTTGTCACACACTACATAAATTACATCCATGAAGTAAACACATCCTTATGCACGTCATAACAGTTAGCCATGTCACACTTTAGGTATTTAGCACACACATACTGAATCAATTATATCTCAACACAGCATGTCATAATCTCGTTACATACAATTCTTCACTATCTGTTTGGGTCATATACCTAAATCACATTACACATAAAACATAGACGGACCATACACAAGTTCATGTCATCAGTCTGTTGTTTAATTAAACACTTAACAGTTAAACCTTGCATATGCAAATGCACGGCCCAAAACAATGCATGCCCAAATGTTTCTGGCCCAGCTTTAACACACGGCCCAAACATGAGGTGCGACTAGATAAATTCCTGGCCCAAATAAATGACATAATCCAGTGGTATGCGAGGCCCAGCTATGTACATCTAATTAATCATGTAGCCAGGTTTATGTGTAAGGCCCAATATATAATAATAATCATAATCACACCTGTTGCTACTCGATAACCATCAACAGTCCATAAGAATTTAACACTAAAACATCCTAATCATTCTATACAAAACAAATTCTATAACCATCCCACCTGCACATCGGTTCCAACTCACAAACCAAGTACCCTCTCATTAAATTAATTCACATGCAAACTAAAATGTTGAGCCACACAATCTATACAAATGCCGACCACTCTTTTAATCTTGATGATTTAATTGGACCTCGTAAACACACTTATGTCAGACAATTACAAGAGACACATACAATCCACTCAATGATTTTCACACGCAGCACATGGGCCACTAGACATAATGAGCCGACAACAATAACTATATGTTCATTCTAATTGGGACGATAGGATAAGTAGACAATTTGTAATTGATGATCTGATTTGTAATTGGACCCCTCCAATGGATGCATATTACTAGTATTATCAATATTGCATTCATTTATACAAAACATAACATCACACTCAAAAGTCTAAGTCATAATCGATGCATTTATTCACGTACATCAATCATCATCTATGCATGTAGTTTACTCATACAAAAACACAACACAACAACCATTCAAGAACCCTACCTAACGAGTTATAATACTAAGTTACTAACCAGAATAAAAGGTGTGTGAATGAGAGATCTCGAAGATGAGGAAGGGAGGGGCTGCCGCTACTGCTACTATTCATGAGTCGGTGCTCCAAAACTGCACCGGGTATGAATCGGACTCGAGTAACCCGGTTAACCACCATTTTCACCGGTGTAACAGCCATCACTTCAGTCGCCGTCACAACCATCGACGCCACCATCATGTCGTCCTCCCACCGGAATGCATCAACATCCGCACCTCGCTCAACTTTGTTGTTGACTCGTTGTTACATGCCTTGCAGGCCTTTAGGTGCATATTGTTGGAACTTGCTGTCTGGGATGCTGGAGTGGTCATGGGTCGAGATACATGGAAACGCAAGACGAACTTAATGGCTTCAAACACTTGGTTTATGAATTTCTTAATTAATGTATTATGCTTCCACTGACGTTAAATAATGTTTTGTAACACTTCTATAAAAAAATTAAAGTTTTATTTGGAATAATTGTTATGGGTTCAACATGATTGGTGGCTTGGATCCTGGTATGTCACACGCCTCGCGGGGGTTTCTGCATGGGGTATTTTTGGGGGTGTGACATATTTGATCTTTAATGAAGCGTTTGAAATGAAACCGCATGCGTAGAAAATGGCGCATGTGTGACATATAAGTTTTCAAGTAATGAAACGATGAGTGTTTGCTAGAATGGAGAAACGACCAAGTATTCGATGCAAATGTGCTCTCAGCGAAGAAGATTAACGCGATGCAACTACCATTAAGGGGAGTAGAGATGCAAACATCTACTTGCTAAAAGCAAAAGTGAAGATTTCAACAAAAGAAATTTAAGTACTTTCTGCTTGTTAACTGAAATGGCATATATATCAGGTTAATGGTGTTTGATTGAGTTAACAGATATGGTTCCTAAGTAACAACCTTTACGAGTTTGGACCTGGGTTCCCAAAGGTCCTAAGTATATGTTTTCTAGATCCTTAGGGTTTCGTATTCTGTGTAAATCTGTTTTGTGCATTGTATAGGAAACACCATTTTTGTGTATGTTTAAAAACAAATTATTGTCCACAATTTCCCCGGTATACTTTATTCCTGAATTCACAGCTAATGACACTCGATCATCGATCAGTCGTGAAGTAGTAGTTGGATCCTCACAGTTAGTTAAATAAGTAATTCGTTAATCCTTAGCAAGAGTCACAGACTCTCGTGGGTTAGCTCGTTCGGCTCCTGGTAGTTTGATGTTCGTACGAAAGATATCGTCCTTCTTACTGATGAGCAGAATTGGGGTTACCCAAAAGGGAATCTTGGTCTGTTATCTTCCTTCTCTATCAACTTCTGAGGTTACACTGATAATCCTTGCATCTCTGAAGGTGTAAGCCGTTAAGGTGCATCGACTATAGGCGCGATGCCTGGAATCAAATTGATGCGAAATTCGACTAGTCGTTGAGGAGATAATTCTGGTAAGTCTTCGGGGAAGACTTCAGGATATTTCCTTATCACAGGGGTATCTTCGAGTTTTGGTTCCTTGGCTCCCTTGTCCATGACACATCATATTTGCAACAATTTTCGTGCCTTCAAGCAATTGGTAATTTGTAGAGGCGTATCCTGCTTCATGAGTCACGATCGTTTCTTCGTTTGCCATCGGGATACGGATATTAATCTCCGCTCGATCACTCGGTAATTAATCCATCCCAATTACCACGTCGAAGCTTCCCAACTCATCTGACTGTAGGTCAAGCGTAAACTTACACTCTCCGGGTTCTATCTTGCCGTTTCTAGTTACTGCGTTGGCTTCCACTAGCTTCCCCTTAGCTAGTTCCATCAAGTGCGGGTTATCTAACTTACTTGCTACTAAACCAAGTATATTCTCAACTCTAGAGATGCGAAGCTTAAAATTTGCAACAGTATCTGGCAGTACAGATGCATAACGTTGAGTAGTATGGGACGTACCGATATCCACGCTTGAATTCCTGGCATGTCTCCCTAGCTCCGGTGTTGAGCTTTCATTCATGTGCCTAATCGTTTTTAGGGCAATATTTTCTGAAATGCTTTTTGCTTCCACAATTAAAACAACCTTGAGCACGTTTCTGTCTGTCGCTCGTTCTGCCTTGATAATTGACAATGTCGTTGTTTCCTCCATGATTCTCGCTACCATCTTGGCCTCCATTACTTCGTTCAGTATCTTGCCTACAAGTTTCTTTAGGATGCTCCCTCTTGCCACAGTTATCACATTTTCCATATTTACATCGTCCGACATGATAACGTAAACAATTGTCGCACTTAGGTAGGATACCCATGTAGTCTTTTCCCTTTTTGGCCTTCTTCTTATTACTCGCCCGAGTAACCTTCTTGAAATTTGCGAGCTTTCTCTTGTTATCTCCAGATGACTCTACAGGAGTCTCCTCTTTCTCTTCCATAATGGAAAATTTTCCTAGTCTAACCGCTTCTTCAGTGAGCGCCACGCTTATGTCGATAGCCTCGGTGATCGTTGAAGGTTTAGATGTGGTTACCAGGCTTAGAATCTAAGGTGCCAATCCCCCTATAAAAAGTTCGACTCTCTTAAACTCTGGTCCCACCAGGAGTGTAGCAACTTGTGATAAATCGTTAAATCTCTGCACATACTCAGCTATCTTTGGTCCCTCGATTTTCAAGTTCCACAGTTCAGTCTCCAACTTCTGGACTTCTGCCCTCGAGCAATATCTCTTACGCATCAGTTCTTTCATTTCGTCCCACGTCAAAGCATACGCAGCGGTCTCGCCCATTGTCTAAACATGAAGGTTCCACCATGACAGAGCCCCATTTACAAATAGTCTAGCTATGTATATGACTTGATGTTCTGGGTCACATTTGCTCAGTCGTAAGCCAGAATCTGTCTTCTCAACCCAACGCACGAAAGCTAAAGCACCCCCAGTGCCGTCGAATTCTCGAGGTTTGTGGTCCAAGAACTGCTTGTAGGTGCAGCCTTTGTTGTGTTCGGAGCAAAGGGCCTCGAGCTGTGCAATGGCCTGTGAGATGCGCTCTTGTAGTTCTGCCGCTGTTGTTGGCGGAGGGTTGTTGGTATCGACGTTCCATTGTGTCGACATCTTCTAAGAAGAAGATTGGTTAGGTCAGGTCTTATTTGTTCAGTGAGTGCATATAGTTGTTTTAGGGGTCATATGTACACACACATTATCATATCAACCAATTCAGTAATAGCATAATCATAGCATAACCGAGTAATTTGGAAATTACGTTTAACGAGAGCATAGCAAGCGAGCACGTAGCATTATAATTATAGCACATACATAAAGATCAACAACGTGCTTAATGAAGACATAGCGACTGAGCCTTCATTGTTTATTGGCCACAAAGTATCGTCGCATGTTTAATGATGATTGGACCCTTATTATTCTCCGACAACAATTGCATTATCTTACAAAATGTATCACATCAAAAGGGACATAGGGTCACCCTACCCTTGTCCAACAAGTATATTAGTGTATCAAAATTACGTAGTCAGATGTGGTCTTCACAAATCTGCACAATCTCGGCTAATCATTAGTGTTTTTACCCAAATGTAATGCAATCCGCATAATCCAGAAA
Organism: Helianthus tuberosus; assembly: GCA_030545235.1. Lineage (NCBI taxonomy): Eukaryota > Viridiplantae > Streptophyta > Magnoliopsida > Asterales > Asteraceae > Helianthus > Helianthus tuberosus. Next base: position 88,505,836 of record CM060444.1, read on the forward strand.
CCAAATATGCTGGGGACTGAGGTGGAGGAGGAAAGAAAAGTAAACTGCTAACATGCATGAATTCCTCCTCAAGTTTGTATATATGCTGAAGTAATTAACTGATCTGCCGCTCGACAGTAAAGAAACGAGCATCAAAAACCTAGGAAAGGCATAATAGTAGCAGGTGTGAACACAAAAGGAATCTTGATAAATGTGGAGGATCAAAGTATACTGGCAATAGACAGGGTGGAGGACATGGTGTCTGCTCTGTGACAACCCGTGTTTCCGAGGTTAGCATCGTTCATTTAATTTCTCTTTTAAATCATTTTTATTACGCTTTACTTTTCTACGAAACCAAATGTGTACACTCATCTGATTTATTTTGCACGAACGAGTCAATCCATATCGTGATCTAACCCACCCGAACCACTTGAACAACAGCCTGATTCAAGTAACTCGAAACTTTGGAGGACCGGACCATAATACGTTAAATTTATATATGCTAGTGGTTGTTGATTACATTAACCCTAATAATAATAATAAAAGTAGTAATATATGTTAATAATAATAATAATAATACTTATTGTTAGTTGTGAAATCAAATTGTTGGTGGTGTAAACTGTTACGAAATCCAATTCCCTAGCCCACTTGATCTACTATCTCGGCCCACACACATAAACCCCCACCGCCTTCTATGTTCAGTTATTAAGTGTTGCATGCTTATTATTATTATCTCAAAACAAAAACAAACCCTACCCCTCTCTCAAACTTACGAACGACAGACAACAACCCCCCCCCCCTTCAAAGATTATTGTGCTCGTACACCTCTTTTCCCTCTCCGGTTAGTATATCCCCTCTTTACTCGATGTATATTAATTGGTATACCTGATTCTTGTGTGACATGTTGATATGTGATGATCTGTATAAACGAGCATGATTTTAGAATTCATATGTAAACATAATGATACCTGGACAATGGCTGATGTACTATTAAACAAGGGGTGTGGCTTGACATTAATGATTGTGGAAGAAATAATTATGATAATAAGCTGATGTGTTAAAGGGAAGTTGTTGATAATGTGCTATGTGTCTTACCTTGGTCCAACCCCACTTCTCAATGCACCCACGTTTGCAATTCAACCATGCATGTTATTTGATATTATTGTAGTCTTCTTTTAGTTGTTTATTTATCTTAAGTTAGTATGATATATTTGATTTATAAACGATGATCTCTTGCTTATGCAATATGAACTTGATTATGCTTGATGAGTGTTTTGTGACTTTGCAGAATATGATCACTGAAATATAGATCAACATAAGTATAATAAAGGGAATGGATGTTGCCTAGCATGATAGTATAACAACAAGTGTTACGAGGTAGCGACTATGACGTTAAAGCGGCGATATAAGGTCATGCTAGTATTAGAAATTATCATGTGTGGTTAACTGTTTAATGTGAGAATTATGATGTTCAAATGTTATTATAACAGGGATGTTTCTAAATAAAAAGGGTTTGGAATAGGCTAAACAATTAGGGTGATTAAACTGTTGGTAGATAAGTAAAGCATGTGGGCTTAATTGTGTAATTGATTTGATTAAAATAAAAAGGGTAGTTGGTCAAAATCTACTGGTCGCACACTTCTTGTCACACCCTGGCTTTGCGGAAGCATGGGTTTATTTGGTGTGACTTCTTAATACCATAGCTTAATCACAACAAAGCTGTATGAAAATAAAACCATGAAGATCATCCATTGATTCAAGTTTTAAAGGTAAAATACCACAACATTGTTTAAAGTTGACACATGCAACGAGTTACAACCCAACAAAATAAAAACATTGTTCATACGACATAACCATAAAATTGACTCCGTTTAAGACTTGCGACTCGTCCAGGTAAAAGTCACAATCCCTAAATGTGGATGACCCCATAACTTCTTACGCAGCGTGAAAATGTAGCATACTTCGCCAGATCCCTAATTCCCTGAAATACATGTAAGTTGAAAAGTCAACATAAAGTTGAGCGAGTTCATGTGTAGTGAGTATGTAAAACCTTTGTAAGTATAAAATTCCTGGTATGTAGCAAATAAGGAAATAAAGAGATCACCAATGGTTTGCAAGGCCATTGATATGTGTGAAGTGCTGTAGGAAGACTCAAACCTAGCGGATTTTGCGTCGGGCACAAAGTCACCCCAAGGTCCGTACTGTTGGGCCTGGAATTGGGCTCGCTACACCCAGATAGATCTACCGCTTAGGTCCCTCAGTCCTACAATGAGGATTAATGGCCTCCAGTTCCCGCCTACCCACTCACATGATCTAAGTAGTAACCCTCCTTACGCTAACCATACCATGTAAGTAAAAGTACTCGTAATCATAGTAACATGTATTTCACCCCCGAGGTTATAAAACTGAAAACAGTTAATAGAAAAGGGGGGGCATGAACTCACTGAAGTGCGTCTCGAAATAGTAATCCCAAAGTAACCTGCTGCTTGACGACCTACACGTACTAACTTCTATTAGACGGACGGCTGTGCCTTGGCTTAAGGTGTAATGTTTTTGGGAAATAGTTAGACAACTATTTCGTATTTACACTTCGTAATTATTTATAATTATATTCCTTCCCAAGGATGGGGGTTGCGATACATGTGCGTTTTTATATCCTCGAAATATATTATCAAGTCTCACTTAAAATATATTTTAATTCATTTATCTAAAATATTCTATCTAAATATCAAACTAGTCAAAATAAGCATAAATCGCAAACACATGAACTTGCAAGTTGTGTAAAATTGTGTAGTAACTTTTCAACACATTTAGTGGATCTTTCCATCTCTAAAAATAAAATCAGTTTCTTGAAAACTTTATTTTTAAAGAATATGAAGTTTTACAACTTCTAGTCGGGGTCTACGAAAATATTTCTTTGTTAAATCCTTTTTGTTACACAAGTGTTTACACACTTGTTTGTTCACAAAATGCTTTTAGTTCATGAAAGATCCGGCTTTTAAACATGATTTGCATCTTACACTTGGTTCTTCGAAAATACCACTTGTAGATCTTTAGATCTACTAGTTTAAAACTCCATTTTACAAGAAAAACTATTTTTACACAAGTTCATGTTCATGTATGAAAGGTTTCGTCATCTTGTAACTTTCCTACTTAACATAATGCTAGTTCATGTTCCATGAACATGATCTAGCGTGGTTAGATGACGATCCGTTCCACTACTAGCAACCAACAACATAAAATAATCATAAAAAACAAGATTCATGAGTTTTACACCATTATTTAGTCTTTAACCACCAAGTTTATCATTCTAGCAAGTCTTTAAGTTTTGATCTTTAGTGTTCATGATTTTTACCCGTTACACTTCTTATTAACCACTTTAGACAAGATCAAGAGGGTGTTTAGAATCACTTACAACTAGCACAAGGCTAGGGAAGAATCTAGGCGAAAACAAGGTGGTTAATAGCGATGTAGAGAGGTCCTTGCGATTCCGTAAGCACCGAGCCTCCTCGTATGAACTCTAGCACCTTGGATTGTATGTAGTTTAGCAAGATCAAAGTTGGAAAGTAATGGTGGGTGGGTGTGAGCTCTCGACCGAGAGTAAAAGGAGAGGGAGAGAGAGTGAAATTGTGTTAAGTGTTTGAATGAATGAATGAATGAATGAATGTGAGTGTTCTCTTGGTTATTTTTATAAACCACTTAGGGTGTATTGTCCATCATGCACTATGTTCTCTAGATTCAAGACATGGCAAATAAAATAATCAACAATGTGTGGTGTGTGTTCCCTTGGGGAACCGTTTGGTTCATGGGGGGTGGTTATGGGTTAGATTTTAACTAAATAGTTTGATGATTAGTTTGTTTAGTTATGTACTTTAAACAAGTTATTAGTGGGTTATGAAATATAACGGGTGTTAGGGTATTCGGGGACCCTAACTAGCTCAGAAAAGGAAAAACGATGTCATTGACAATATTTTTATGCTCCGGGTAAAGTCCGGTTGTTCGGTTGGATATTAATCCGTTAAAGTGCTAAGTAAGCATTTAAAGTGTCGTTGGTATTATTTTTAGTGACACAATGTATTCCCGACACTTTGGAAAGTGTCTAGTATTATTTTCGCATGTTCTTGCACTTTACTAGTTAGCTTAAATGCTGAATTTTATATTAAAGTGCAGAATTTTGTAATCAACACATGTTTTAGGCACATCCGGTCACTATAATTATTACCTAGTGACGCAGTTCTACAAACCTCAACTCCCTACACTCCCTACTGGTGTAGTAATCTATTCCCGGCTCATACTGGCCTTAGAGACAGTGTCTGTCTAATGCTGGCAATGTCAGCATGTTTACTGGGTTATCCGTTCTTTGTGCTACTGTGCTTTTGTGCATCAAGTTTGTCACTATAGTTCTGTGTAAATAATGGAGTGACAGCAATAAAGTATGATGCATGTATATGTACATATCAGAAATCAAGTAGCAGTTTATTCACAACTGTAAGCAAGCACAATAATTAAGCACTAATTAAATATTAATTAAGTCGTACGGATACCTGGTTTGGTGAGGGTTGTCACATTCTCCCCCCGTTAAAGAAATTTCGTCCCGAAATTTAAGCTCTGCTTCTAGATGCAGGGGTCTTAGGAAACAAATGGGGGTATTTCTCTTTCATTCGATCCTCACGTTCCCACGTGAATTCAGTTCCATGTCTTGCATTCCATCGAACTTTGACGAGTTTGACACTGCTCCTGCGGGTCTTGTTAACTTTCCAATCCGTAACCTCGACGGGTTCCTCGGTAAAGTGGAGCATGTCGTCGATATGAACTTCGTTAGCAGGAATGATCACTGTTTCTTGTGTTGGACTCTTTCTTAAATTTGATACATGGAATGTATCGTGAACACCATTGAGTTCAGCAGGTAGGTCCAACTTGTAGGCTACAAGCCCAATCCTTTGCAGGATTCTAAAAGGGCCAATGTAACGTGGATTCAACTTCCCATGCTTTCCGAAGCGTGCCACACCCTTCCAGGGTGAAACCTTCAATAAAACCATATCTCCAACTTGAAATTCCAAAGGTTTCCTCTTTGGATCTGCATAGGATTTCTGCCTGTCGCGAGCCGCCTCGATGCGTTTTCGAATTTGTGCAATCTTGTCTGTCATCTCTTGGACTATTTCGGGACCAACAAGCTGCCTATCATCTGCATCAGCCCAGCATAGTGGTGATCGACACTTACGTCCGTAAAGAGCTTCAAATGGCGCGGCTCCAATGCTTGTGTGGTAGCTATTGTTGTATGAAAACTCGACCAATGGTAAATGATTATCCCAGCTACCACCAAGATCCATTACACATGCTCTCAGCATATCCTCCAATGTCTGAATAGTTCTCTCACTTTGCCCATCAGTTTGCGGATGAAATGCAGTGCTCAGATTCAATTGCGAGCCAAAAGCTTCTTGGAAGGATTGCCAAATCCTTGATACAAATCTCCCATCTCTATCAGAGATAATCGAGAGAGGCACTCCATGAGGTGCAACAATCTCTTGCATGTATATTTCCGCAAGTTTACTGGTGTTGTCTTTCTCTTTGATTGGCAAGAAATGTGCGGACTTTGTTAGGCGGTCAACTATTACCCAAATCATATCATGGCCTCTGGGCGTCTTGGGCAGTTTCGTTATGAAGTCCATTGAAATCTGTTCCCATTTCCACTTGGGAATCTCAGGTTGTTGCAGAAGTCCTGAGGGCTTTTGGTATTCAGCTTTAACCTTGGCGCACGTTAAGCACTTGCTAACATAAACAGCAACATCGCCTTTCATCCTAGGCCACCAATAATAATCCTTAAGATCTTGGTACATTTTATCCGCACCGGGATGAATTGAGTACCGTGATTTGTGAGCTTCATCAAAAATAACTTTCCTTAATCCACCAAACAGAGGGACCCAAATCCGTTTCATGAAACATAGCGTCCCTTCCTCGTTTGGCACTAATTGCTTTTCCATCCCACGGAGATATTCCTCTTCAATATTCCTTTCTTTCAAAGCTTCTCTCTGGGCGGCACGAATGCGCAGAGAGAGATCTGTCTGTACGATCATCTCCAAAGCCCTAACCCTTATGGGCTTAATTCTTTCTTTTCGACTCAGGGCATCAGCGACCACATTCGCTTTCCCCGGATGATACTTGATCTCGCAGTCGTAATCGTTTAATAACTCGACCCAACGTCTCTGTCTCATATTCAGTTCTTTCTGGTTGAATATGTGCTGCAAACTCTTATGATCCGTAAAGATTGTACATCTCGTACCATACAAATAATGTCTCTAAATTTTCAGCGCAAATACCACTGCGCCTAGCTCCAAATCATGTGTGGTATAGTTCTTTTCATGAACTTTCAACTGACGTGACGCGTAAGCTATGACCTTCTGGCGTTGCATCAGCACGCAACCCAAACCTTGTCGTGAGGCATCACAGTATACCACGAAATCATCAGTTCCCTCTGGTAGCACTAAGATCGGTGCATTGCAAAGCTTATCTTTCAGTAACTGGAATGCTTCTTCCTGTTTGATTCCCCAATCAAACTTCTTATCCTTCTGTGTAAGCGCGGTCAGAGGTTGAGCGATCTTAGAAAAATCCTCAATGAACCTTCGATAATAACCAGCCAAACCCAAGAACTGTCGAATCTCGGTTGGCGTCTTTGGAGTCTCCCAACTCTTGATCGCCTCGATCTTTGTGGGATCAACATGAATTCCATTTCCATTCACCACATGTCCAAGGAATTTGACTTCACGCAGCCAGAACTCGCACTTCGAGAACTTAGCGTACAATTTCTCCTTCTTAAGTAGCTCTAGTATAGCTCTTAGATGCTGTTCGTGCTCGTCCTTTGTCTTCGAATAAATCAAAATATCGTCTATGAACACAATCACAAACTTATCCAAGTATGGCTTGCAGACTCGGTTCATTAGGTCCATGAACACTGCAGGTGCGTTCGTCAACCCAAACGGCATAACTAGGAACTCGTAATGTCCATAACGAGTCCTAAAGGCTGTCTTCGGGATACTTTCCTCTTGTATCCTAAGTTGATGGTATCCTGATCGCAAATCGATATTTGAATAAAAGCTTGAACCTTGCAACTGGTCAAATAGATCATCGATTCTCGGCAGAGGATACCTATTCTTGATGGTCAACTTATTAAGCTCACGGTAGTCTATACACATACGGAAACTTCCGTCCTTCTTTTTAACAAACAGAACCGGAGCTCCCCAAGGTGAGAAGCTTGGTCTGATGAATCCTTTGTCCAATAACTCCTGGAGTTGTGTCGACAACTCCTGCATCTCTGATGGTGCAAGTCTATAGGGTGCCTTGGCTACAGACGCGGCGCCTGGAACCAAATCAATGTGGAACTCAACTTGCCTTTGAGGAGCTAAACCCAATTTTTGACCATTACCTCCTCCGTTCCCCGCTTGATTGTTGTTTTGATTTTGATTCACGTCCCCAGCTTGATTTGCATTGTTCCCTCAATTTCCATTGCCTCCAATATTCCCTTGTGGACGATTTCCATTACCACCACGATTATTGTTCCTACTACCAAAACCTCCTTGGCCTCCCCGGCCAGCACTAGCCCAGCAAGAATCCTTCAAGTGGCCAAGTTTTCCACAAGCTTCACATACCTTTGGCCCACACCGGCCAGAATGATGACATTGGCAGGAGTTACACCTGGGATGCATACCCATATACCATTTTCCTTTCTTCCCAGCACCAGTTGCAGCTTGGACCGGTGTGCTTGATTCTCCTTTCTTGCCAGCATTGCTAGTTCCCTGCTTGAAGTTTGAGAATTTTCTTTTATTCTCACCAGACGACTCTACGTGAGTCTCTTTCTTCTTCGGCTCAACATTAGGAAACTTGTTCAGGCGGATGGCTTCCTCAATAAGAGCTACACTCAGATCGATAGCCTTTGTGATTGTTGCAGGCTTGGAAGTAGTGACCATACTCATTATCTGTGGAGCTAAACCCCAGATAAAGCGCTCGATTGGCTTAAATTCCGGTGTAACCATATAAGGTACCACGTGAGACAGGTCGTGGAATCTCTGAACATATTCCGCGATTTTGGGACCATCCATTTTCAAATGCCAGAACTCGGTCTCCAACCTTTGAATCTCAGCGCGAGAACAATACTTCCTTCGCATGAGCTCCTTTAGTTCATTCCATGTCATTGCGTAAGCAACGGCTTCACCAAGAGTTTGTACTTGTAAGTTCCACCAGGACAGGGCTCCGTCCAAAAATAGCCCAGAAATGTAAGTCACTTGTTGGTCTGGGGCGCACTTGCTCATTCGAAGAACAGAGTCTGTTTTCTCGGCCCATCTTACAAAAGCAACAGCACCTCCGGTGCCATCAAAGTTCACAGGCTTGCAGTTCTAGGAACTGCTTGTAAGTGCACCCTGCACCTACATTAGAATATACAAAACATCAAAAGTCATAATCAAAATGCAGTCTCCCAAAAGCTGTGCAATCGCGGTCCTCTCATCAATAGTCTACCTGCGTCGTACAAAATGGCCCTAAGCTGATGGCGGTGGAGGAGGGGGAAAACGAGAAAAGAGCAAACGTCGCAATGAAGCCAGTCCTCCTCCATAGCGCGATAAGCGCGTAATAAGTATGCGATCTGCTGCTCCGGAGTCCAAAAACGAGCAGCAGAATCAGGTGAAAGCGGTCGAGGAGGGTGTGATACCGCAGGTGGAGTCTGGCACTGGCACGGGAGTCGCTGAGCTCGCTCCAGCTCCTTACGCGACGGGTCAGCGCCTCCTGCTGTATCATGAAAGAAACAAGGACATCCTCGGTAGAAGACCCGACATGATATGGGTGATACGGATCCGTCGGTGGCATAATGGGGGGCGTGGTCCAGAGAAATCGCTCACTAGATGGAGCAAAAGATGGCACAGTAAACGGTGCAACAGTGGGGACCACAGTGGGGTAAGAAACCCGAGGTACAAACTGATCTCCTCTTGTCATGAAAGGTGAATGACCAAAAGGCTGACGAGATGAACCCTCCCCGGGACGTGGGGGAGGTATGTCCTGACGAAACATGATAGGTAAGTCGGTGCGGTGAACACCGGTAGTATGTGTGGGAATCAAAGGAACATCAATAGGAACTGAAACAGGGGCTGTAACGGGGGCTACTGGTGGTGTAACTGGTATCACAAAAGGTGGGTAGTCATCATCATTAGATATCCACCCATTGTGGGTGTGAGCGTGTCGTGGATCAATATGGGTCGCGAAGGGTGCACGGTCGATCATCACCGGCATAGGATCTGGAAGTGGTGCAACAACAGGATCCTCTAACAGAAGTGGAGCGTCAACAGGAGCGTCAGCAACATGATCATCCACCTACTGTGGAACAACAACAGGATGATCATCAACAGGTATGTCATCAACCAAAGGAGCAACAGCAGGTGCATAGGCATGAACAGGATCATGCTAAAATGCAGGGTCGGGAGTAACGCCTGGCTCAGGGGCCACGACCAGCTCCGGATCAACAAAATCCATCTCAAAGTCAGCTGGATCAGCAAACATAGGGTCGACAAGGGCTACAGGATCCTCCAAATGCTGGTCTAAATGTACGAACTCAATGTCTTGGTCTGGATCAAAGCCAGGTGGAAAAATAGGATCTGAATCATCATCAACATAGGATCTGAATCATCATCAACATCATGATCGAACTCAAAGCTGTGCGCAGGAGCAGGTGCAGCGGATGACGCCATATCCGGGTCATCGTCGTGTGAGTGGTGCTGCACTCCCTGTGCGTGCTAAGGTACGGACGCCACATACTCAAAGGAGTCTGGAGCATGTGAATGAACGGGAGCCTCCTCCGCAGGAGCATCAGCAAGAAGTGGGATATCACCGGCAGCAATATGGGCCTCGCCCTCAAGTGGGTCCTCCTCAAACAAGTCGACATCGTCGTCAGAGACAACATCGAGGGGCATATCAACAACAGGATAAACGGCAAGGGGTATGGGAGCAGGGATCTCCACGAGTGGCAAATCCCCAACAAGATGGCCATCAGCAGGCTCTGCTACAACATCTGGCAGCGCAAAGGGCTGAAAGTCGTCATCATCCGTGCTGGTCGTATCGGAAGTATACACCTCATGCTCTGATGAAACTATGTCGTCTGATACTATGGCCATGGGATCTATAGTGTCCGACTCTCCAGTATCTGATGAAGGCATGATGTCTGTAACACAAACACACACATGCACAAATAATTAATCATATAATCAAATAAGCATGATAGTCACCAATATGCAATCAAGTAATTCTCCTAGTCCCACTAGTCTAACTTCTCAGCCTCTCAGACATGAACTTCCTAGTCCCACTAGACTATCCTCCCAGCCTCCCAGACTGACCTCCTAGTCCCGCTAGACTATCCTCCCAGCCTCCCAGACTGACCTCCTAGTCCCACTAGACTGTCCTCCAAGCCTCCCAGACTGACCTCCTAGTCCCACTAGACTACTCCCTCAGCCTCTCAGACTGAGCCATAACTTTTTAAAAATATTTTGCACTCTGGATCTGGACGTAGTGTATGCAATGTAAAAATGTTTTCGTGAGAGCCCTAGTAATCATAGTCTAGACTCGAGAAGGAATCCTAGTTCACTATGATCAAAGCTCTGATACCAAGCTGTCACACCCTGGCTTTGCGGAAGCGTGGGTTTATTTGGTGTGACTTCTTAATACCATAGCTTAATCACAACAAAGCTATATGAAAATAAAACCATGAAGATCATCCATTGATTCAAGTTTTAAAGGTAAAATACCACAACATTGTTTAAAGTTGACACATGCAACGAGTTAAAACCCAACAAAATAAAAACATTATTCATACGACATAACCATAAAATAGACTCCGTTTAAGACTTGCGACTCGTCCAGGTAAAAGTCACAATCCCTAAACGTGGATGACCCCATAACTTCTTACGCAGCGTGAAAACGTAGCATACTTCGCCAGATCCCTAATTCCCTGAAATACATGTAAGTTGAAAAGTCAACATAAAGTTGAGCGAGTTCATGTGTAGTGAGTATGTAAAACCTTTGTAAGTATAAAATTCCTGGTATGTAGCAAATAAGGAAATAAAGAGATCACCAATGGTTTGCAAGGCCATTGATATGTGTGAAGTGTTGTAGGAAGACTCAAACCTAGCGGATTTTGCGTCGGGCACAAAGTCACCCCAAGGTCCGTACTGTTGGGCCTGGAGTTGGGCTCGCTACACCCAGATAGATCTACCGCTTACGTCCCTCGGCCCTACAATGAGGATTAATGGCCTCCAGTTCCCGCCTACCCACTCACATGATCTAAGTAGTAACCCTCCTTACGCTAACCATACCATGTAAGTAAAAGTACTCGTAATCATAGTAACATGTATTTCACCCCCGAGGTTATAAAACTGAAAACAGTTAAGAGAAAAGGGGGAGCATGAACTCACTGAAGTGCGTCTCGAAATAGTAATCCCAAAGTAACCTGCTGCTTGAAGACCTACATGTATTAACTTCTATTAGACGGACGGCCGTGCCTTGGCTTAAGGTGTAATGTTTTTGGGAAATAGTTAGACAACTATTTCGTATTTACACTTCGTAATTATTTATAATTATATTCCTTCCCAAGGATGGGGGTTGCGATACATGTGCGTTTTTATATCCTCGAAATATATTATCAAGTCTCACTTAAAATATATTTTAATTCATTTATCTAAAATATTCTATCCAAATATCAAACTAGTCAAAATAAGCATAAATCGCAAACACAAGAACTTGCAAGTTGTGTAAAATTGTGTAGTAACTTTTCAACACATTTAGTGGATCTTTCCATCTCTAAAAATAAAATCAGTTTCTTGAAAACTTTATTTTTAAAGAATATGAAGTTTTACAACTTCTAGTCGGTCTCTACGAAAATATTTCTTTGTTAAATCCTTTTTGTTACACAAGTGTTTACACACTTGTTTGTTCACAAAATGCTTTTAGTTCATGAAAGATCCGGCTTTTAAACATGATTTGCATCTTACACTTGGTTCTTCGAAAATACCACTTGTAGATCTTTAGATCTACTAGTTTAAAACTCCATTTTACAAGAAAAACTATTTTGACACAAGTTCATGTTCATGTATGAAAGGGTTCGTCATCTTGTAACTTTCCTACTTAACATAATGCTAGTTCATGTTCCATGAACATGATCTAGCGTGGTTAGATGACGATCCGTTCCACTACTAGCAACCAACAACATAAAATAATCATAACAAAACAAGATTCATGAGTTTTACACCATTATTTAGTCTTTAACCACCAAGTTTATCATTCTAGCAAGTCTTTAAGTTTTGATCTTTAGTGTTCATGATTTTTACCCGTTACACTTCTTATTAACCACTTTAGACAAGATCAAGAGGGTGTTTAGAATCACTTACAACTAGCACAAGGCTAGGGAAGAATCTAGGCGAAAACAAGGTGGTTAATAGCGATGTAGAGAGGTCCTTGCGATTCCGTAAGCACCGAGCCTCCTCGTATGAACTCTAGCACCTTGGATTGTATGTAGTTTAGCAAGATCAAAGTTGGAAAGTAATGGTGGGTGGGTGTGAGCTCTCGACCGAGAGTAAAAGGAGAGGGAGAGAGAGTGAAATTGTGTTAAGTGTTTGAATGAATGAATGAATGAATGTGAGTGTTCTCTTGGTTATTTTTATAAACCACTTAGGGTGTATTGTCCATCATGCACTATGTTCTCTAGATTCAAGACATGGCAAATAAAATAATCAACAATGTGTGGTGTGTGTTCCCTTGGGGAACCGTTCGGTTCATGGGGGGTGGTTATGGGTTAGATTTTAACTAAATAGTTTGATGATTAGTTTGTTTAGTTATGTACTTTAAACATGAACGAAAGTTAAACGAACGAACGAAATTTTTTGTTCATGTTCGTTCGTTTATTAGTGTCTGTCTGATGCTGGCAATGTCAGCATGTTTACTGGGTTATCCGTTCTTTGTGCTACTGTGCTTTTGTGCATCAAGTTTGTCACTATAGTTCTGTGTAAATAATGGAGTGACAGCAATAAAGTATGATGCATGTATATGTACATATCAGAAATCAAGTAGCAGTTTATTCACAACTGTAAGCAAGCACAATAATTAAGCACTAATTAAATATTAATTAAGTCATACCAAACTTAATTGGATAATTAATTCAATTAATTGACATATTTTGTGTTGGACGGTTAAGTGCATGTGTATTGTAAACATGGAATTATGAGGGTGAACCTGCTTGTGAATCGAATGAATGCTAAGTGACTATATGATGACATTAGGTTAAGGTATTAACTGATTACGACATGAACTACATGTGTATACTACTTGTGTATTAAATGTGGGGTATGTGAACAAGGAATGCATGAATTGATTGTACGTAAAATACGTGGATTATGTGAACATGAAACTGATTGTTGTCGGTAACCATGTTAGGACGTGTTTGATTAACTGTTAACAAGTAACTAATCTTCCGAGCAAACCGCGGTGAGTTCACACTCTTTCTAAGGCATGGGATTCCCGAGGGTTGGGAATGGGTTAAAGAACTAAAACGAAACCTGCATATCCTCCTTGGGTAGGATATGTACCGCCATCCTCCATGGGTAGGATGCCAATATTAATCCTGCGTATTCTCCTTGGGTAGAATACGTACGTTTATCCTCCTTGGGTAGGACAGCAATCTTAAACTTACTAGACAAAACTCTATCATGAAGTCCCTCATTTTTATATCGACTTAATCGCCGGGCCAATGGCGAGCGGGTCATTAGTTGATAGCGCTATTAGGGTTGCAAGCCTCACACCATGCCGGTAGGACGGGCGTGTACTAATGGATCTGGGCATTCAGTCAATGATGATAGACATTGACTTAGGGCACAACTTACTTTCGTCAGTTGTCGATATGGTAACGGTCTAGTGGTTCACATGGGGAAGCCCCCACTGGTTATGGTTTAGGAAATAAGGAATTGGTTAATCATATTTTCAACTATGGGGTAACCCCACGGCAAGTAAGCCAGCTAAAGAATAACTATGTTTTTGAAACAACTTAAAACGAACACCCAACTGTGAACTCGCTCAACTTTGTTGTTGATTCGTTTTTACATGCCTTGCAGGCCTTTAGGTGCATATTGTTGGAACTTACTGTCTGGGATGCTGGAGTGGTCATGGGTTGAGATACGTGGAAACGCGAGACGAATCTAATGGCCTTCACACACTTGGTTTATGAATTTCTTAATTAATGTATTATGCTTCCGCTGAACGTAAAATAATGTTTTGTAACACTTCTATCAATAATAAATGAAAGTTTTATTTGGAATAATTGTTATGAGTTCAACATGATTGGTGTCTTGGATCCTGGTCAGTCACACCTCCTGCGGTGATACTCCGCTTGTGGATTTTGGGGGTGTGACAGATTGGTATCAGAGCCATTGGTTATAGTGAACTTGGTTTTAAAAAGGGAAAAAACATTTTATAAAACCAGACTATAACCGAATAGTTCTGAAAACGTGAATACGACCATGACACTCAGCTCCAGATTGCAAGGTTCGTTTTTCTTACTTATTGCATACATTACGTGATAAGTACACATTTGTTTATGATGAAACATATACTATAGCATGATGGCATGGATTGCTTGCTTACCTTATGATGTGTTGATAGTATGCCATAGTCCTTGGATTTTTTTTATTTTTTTTTTGTGATTTTATTACTTTGACAACTTCCGTTTGACATCTAAGTTTGAGGAACCATTTGACATAAGTTAGGAGGAACTGGAATGAGCATGCAAATCACAATATTATTGTGGGTGCACACATAATAATAATGTGGGGTGCATGCGAGTCCCAGTGAGGCTTAACAAGTGAAAAAGGGGTTCCATCCGTTATTTGATCAATATGAAACACAACAGTCCATAGGAGTCATAGCAGTGATTGTCTCCTACTCGAACATGATCTTTTCACTCCTTTCTGAATCCTTTCGAATCTCGATGCTATCGAGTATTACCTGAACACCCACCTGAACACCTAGCGAACTGTGTTGAATGTTAGGTGCTTATACGAGTGTCCCTGAGTTGGATGTCGCAGCGTCGAACGAATGATCGATACCTTTCTTACTCCTCGTCATTTGTTGGAACTCATGTATCGACGTCTTAGATCCCGAAGTGCGATCACTTCTGCAACACTCCCACAACATACTGTGTTTTTACTCAAACAACTTGCAACATCGATGGACAGGAGGTTGAGCGTAGTACTTTTCCGACCTCAGTACTTTGACGACCCTGATTACCGGCAATGAGCACCAGCAAATTGGCTTTAAACGAACCTTAACCCTAGTCAGCGACTCATGGGAGTTAACTCTTACGAATCAATCGGGACATAAGCAATGACAATCGACTATAACGTGGAATGTGTAACTGCCAGCACAGTGAGTAGCGCCTTAGAACGTGGCACGGAATATGGAAAGATGGACCCTGTCGATGAAAGATCGTAGAGTTCTATTTCAAACAGCAGCAGAGGGGGCAACAGTCACGAAAACATCAAGGTACTTGATATGGCAATCAACAGTATAGAAACGAAGGTGCCGGCAACATGGAATGGCTGTTGCTAAATCAAAACGACAACAACCAAGGAAACGACGGCCGTACTGGAAATCCTCGTAACAAGTACAGCCACATGGGAAGTGATGCTCATGGAGGGGCATTTAGGATTGGCGTGGGCGATGCCAGGATTGTAATAACATGGCGGCATACACGTTCTGGGTAACGAATCACTTCGTCTCTGTTCTATATAACACTGATGCTTCTTGAAATCCAACCTGTTGTGGAATCGGCTGATGGCAAGACAATAGAAACCTTATATGATCACTGGGATGCAAACTCGACCTTGTGGGACAAGTGTTCGACATCGACCTTCCTTCTGTTGCTCTTGATAGATGTACCCTGTAAGGAGAAGATTCTACGTACCCCTCTCCTTAGTGGAGGATTGTTATCTGCTCTAACACGTCAGAGTGGCGCAAAGGTTAGCTTCATTTCCGCAATGAAAGCCAGGAGTGTCTACGGAGGGATTACCCCGCTATGTTAGCAACTGTTATTGACATAAGGTTAGGAAAAAGAGGATCGAGGATCCACCAGTTGTTCGTAATTACCCCCTATGTGCTACATGAGGAACTTTCAGGATCATCTCTACAACTATTAGGTAGGAACCCAGTTTGACCCCACGCCAGAGGCAGTTCTAACTACTCGTACTCTTTACCATCTTGCACCAGGAGGGTTGCAGGAGCTGTTTAACCAACTACAGGAGCTGTCGGACAGGAGTTTTCGCTTTAAGGAGCCCTCGCTATACCCATGAAGAGAAGCCTTTTCGTATGTGTACTGACTATCAAGAACTCAACAAGATGACAGTCAAGAACCATTTCCAGGAGAAAGGAACATCATGGGCAGCTTTGTATCTTATTTGAGAGCTCCTGAAGGAGGAGCCACACCGCGCGAAGTCTTGATAAATGTAACTTCTGCATGAGAGGGATACCTTTTTGGTCATATAATCAATGAAGTGGGAATACATGTAGATCTCGCTAAGACCAGTTTTGGTTAGAAACTGATCGATACCAAAGATCCCTTTGAGGATACAGTAATTTCTTGGTCTCACTAGATGCTATCGTAGATGCATCATAGGATTTTCGAAAATCGCGCAGCTTAAATCTCTTTAGCACAGCAGGGTGTTGTGTTCATGGGAGACAAAACAGGAGGACGTCCTTTCAGCTTTCGAATCCCAACTCTGCAACGCGCTGCACATTGTCTTTACCTAAGGGTACGAGTGATATAGTGGTATACCATGATGGTCCGCATCAGAGTCCTAGTTACACTCCAACGCAACACGAGAGAATGATGACTTACGTGATGGAGCTACAAAGAGGAACTACACGATACACAACTGGCGGTGAAAACCGTGGCCTTGGGATTTTAGATGGAGGCATTACTTGGACGGTACCAGATGTGTTATTCAGACCGATCACAAGAGCCTTCCGTGTACCTTGACTTCGACAGAGCTAGTGCAGCTAATGGCATCACTAGAGGAAACTTTAGGATGATTACAACTATGAAATTTGAACGTGCACAAGATTTGCAGCTCACTATCGGCTCTAACTTACCTGATCAGACTCGCTCTGTTCAAACTGGAGAACTGAGGGAAGAGGATTTTCAAGTTGAACCCATGCGGGACATGGAGAAGCAACCTTTGACAGGTCGGACGATACTCGTTACCTCATAGAACTAATGTGGGTCTCATTATACGGCAACTGTAGGGAAGTCGTGTTGAGCAAAGCACACCGACTTCGATATTCTAGTCGTCTGGGTTTTTGATGAGAGGGATTAGGATTTATAAACCTTGTGCTGGTAATCGGGAATGAAGGCCCACCTAGCTAGGTATGGGAATGATGTTTGACTTGTGGGAAAGTCAAAGTGAAGTGTTAGCAACCGGAAACACCTATATGGAAAGCGAAAGCATGCTGCCAAGGATTTGGTCGCTAGTCTACTTACAACTTGAAACGGAAACGATATCACCTGATGATCATTGATTGTCTCACGTAACCAGCACACTTTCTAGCCATCAAGGAAACTGATAAGTTTTTCTACACTTGCAGTCATCTACCTGAAAGAAGTGGTTGCTAGGCACGGGGTGGCAACCTCCATTATCTCTGATCGCGACCCAAAATTTGCATCTGATTTGTGGCAAGCGATGCACCAATCCTTTGGCTCATGTCTAGACATGAGCACAGCATATCATCCACAGATGGATGGCAGACTGAACGAACCATCCAAACTCTTGAAGACATGCTTCGAGCATGTGTAATCAACCTTGGTAATGGCTGGGAGCGGCATCTACCTTTAATGGAGTTTTCATATAACAACAGTTACCACACCAGCATCCAGGCTGCTCCAGGATGCTCCGTTTGAGGCATTGTACGGTTGAAAGTGCCGATCACCTCTTTGTTGGGCAGAGGTTGGTGATAGTCAAATCACTGGCCCAGAACTTGTAGTAGATACAACAGAGAAGATTGCTCAAATACGACAATGAATGGCGGCAGCTCGTGACCGTCAGAAAAGCTACGCTGATAAGCGAAGGAAACCACTCGAGTTCCAGGTTGGGGATCGAGTGCTACTTAAAGTATCACCTTGGAAGGGTGTAGTCCATTTTGGTAAATGAGGCAAACTCAACCCGCGATATGTCGGACCTTTCAAAATTATTGAGAAAATTGGCAAGGTGGCCTACAAGCTGAATCTACCTGCAGAACTCAGTGGAGTTCACAATGTATTCCACGTGTCGAATCTGAAGAAGTGTCTGTCAAATGAGACCCTCATAGTGTTGGACTCTCTATGCCCAAGACACATATTAAATTGATGTGGCTAGTATGTTATGATCCAAGTCGAGTCATACTCAATAACAAGCTAGACAAACACTTATATTATTTATTTGTGATATAATCAAACAAATAAATATTAACACTTACAATATTTAGAAATTGGTTTTCTAAATAATTGCACTTGACAAACTAATAAATTATATGGATAATTTATTTTGAGAGAATATTTTGTTATTTAATGGGTTAAATAACATAATAAAAGTTGTATAAGTCTTATAACATATGTTGTTATATTTTATGAAAGTTATAAACTATACATAAGATTTATAAATTTTATAAAAGAAATTATTTTTTTTATAAAGTAAAGAGTGCCCCCCCCCCCTTTGTTCTTCCCTAAAGATTTCCACCAATCAAGTTACATGCACATCTTACATGTTAGATGGCATTTGATTGGGTGGTCTAACCAAGACCATTTTGGTCCAATAAGGTTTCATGCACTTGCATGTGTAAGTTGGCACATGATTGGTCAAGGTGGGTGGCAATTCTCTCTCATGGTTCTATAAATACCAAGATGTCAAATGCAAGAAAATGCATGACTTATGAACTTGAAGAAACTCTAGAGAGTATACTCTCAAATTTTCGGCCAACATAGAGCAATTTTAGGAGATCATTTTCAAGTGTAAGACTTGAATTTAGTCTCTAAAAATAGGGTCATGTATGGTTGATCAAGTAGGCTTTTTCAAGTTCATAAATCAAGTGCAAGAACTCCACAACCTCCTCTCATATTTTCGGCCAAGCATGGTTGTTCATGAGGAATCTTAGTGAGTTCATAAGTGTAGAAATCCTAGCTAAACATAAGGTGTTTGTTGGAAGGCTTGGGGTATACAAGCTTGAGGTCTTCTACACTTGAAGGCAACCGTTCAAGAAGCATCATCTTCTTCATATCCTCTACTCCTTGGAAGGTAATATTCTAAACACCCTATGGTTGTGTTTTAATTTTGATAGCATGCATATTCGTATATGGATCCGGGATTGGGTTTTACATATAAAATGGGTTTTATATCTTGTAAGTAACAAGTTTTAAATAATTATTTCCGTTGCATTTTATTTTATAAGGATAAAATACTTTGATAAACATGACAAAAACCCAACAGTGGTATCAGAGCCGCTTATATGAGTGCATGCTTCATAGGATATGAAATTTTCGGGTTTCGGGTTTGGTTAAAACCCTATGGCCGAAATTTTATATATGGTTATCATTTTGTTTTTCAAGATTATTTTAATACATGCATAAAAGTATCTTGAAAATTTATGTCATTTGGATGATTTGTTTGTTTGGACAAAAACCCACTTTTTCGTTTTTTTTTTTTCATTCTTGACCGAAAAGTAGGTTGTAAAAAGGAAACCATTTTGCTTCTTGAATTTTATATATTTGGATATATATTTTGGTGCATATGACCTAGCCATGACCTTGTGTTGAATGATTGTGTTGTGATTTATTTTATTAATTATTCAATGGGTTGTAATAATTATTATTTTGTTCTTCCATTTTAAGATATGTAATTTATTTATTTTTCATTTGGTATGTAAAATAAATAGATTAGGTGCATTTTATTTTACTAGAAAAATGTATTAGGATATATTTTGTAAAAGAAGATGCACACAAAAATGCGGTTTTGGTTTGGACCATAATATTCGGTCCAAAGAACTTCATCGTTCTTAACGGGATTTAAGCCCGATAACCAAAACACATTTTTGAAGTCCAAAGGAGTTTGGAGCTGAATAAAAGACTTTTGGAAGCTCAAAGAAAGTGGAGAAATCACAACACTAGAAGGAGACTTGAAGCATTTGGATGCGGGATCAAGTGGGAGTTCATCGACACATTACTTGTGTCATTTTTCACCCCTTAGGAAGGACCTTTTGACACACTTGTTTCGGCTAACAAGTGTTGTCAAAATAGTTGGCTATGGTTATGCACCTAATGATATGTGTGTTGTGCTTGTGTGGTTGTTTATTTTGTTGTTTTGATGATATTTGGATATGCATGCTTAACAAACTAATAATCAACAACAAGCTTAAAATTGGTTCTTTAAAAGATCATTAAAAATGGTTAATAAAAGGTTATTAAAATTAATGATTTTATAATAAAATGGGTTTTATTAAAAAGAACCTTGAAAATTTGTTTTCACCAAAGTACCATTGATTTGAATGCATGCAAATGTATGGTATATAAAGTTTTCTAAACTAGAATTTTTGAAAACTCAAAAATCCCTTTTAATAATACAAGTCAAACACCATCCTTTTATACAACACTCGAAACACTTGGGAACTCTTTTGTGGGATAAAGGTCACCTAACCACATTTGAAGGAACTTGTATATTCGAGGTGGGTTTACCACATTTGTGGGATAAAGGTCACCTAACCACTTATGTGAATAAACTCACACGTGTGTGTAAGTTGGACGACTTGATTTGGAAACCATGAACTTAGGGTCACCGAAGCATGGGGAACAAAAGGTGTTGATGGGATTAAACATGCCAACTAAACATAAAGATGTTTAACCGATCCCATATGGCTAGAAGTTGCAAAGAGTTGCAATTGTCAAACGTTGACTACCTTGTTAATTTAAATAGAGGAATAAAGGTCACCTAACCAATATTTAAATGTAACGTTGGATTCTAGATTTTAATTATTAATTGTCTATGAGACACAAAGGGTATTAATGATTAAAATATAATAATATCGAAAATACTAAAATTGAACCTTGTTAAATTTTGTAGATGGCCGCTAACAATATTACCCAAACCGTCCGTAATCTATCACTAAAAACAATCCTTGAAAAGGATAGTATCAATCATAACACTTTATGGATTTATATCGAAACTTAAGAATCGTTCTCAAGTAAGAAAAGATACCCTATGTGTTGAACGATCCTAATCCCAATGAACATCTTATGGAAGATAAGGATGCCTATAACGATTGGATTAAGTATATCAAGGATACTATCCAAACCTCTTGTCTCATGTTAGGAATTGTGATTCCCGAGATTCAAAAGGATTTTGAACATCATGAGCATACGACATGATTAACCAATTGTAGGAAATGTTCCTAAGGGAAGAACGCTTCGAAACGGTTCAAGCGCTTCATGCATGTCGAATGGAGGAAACCCAATCGGACTCATCTTATGTCTTTAAGATAAAAAGCCACGTTGATCACCTCGAAAGGCTCAATATGGATAAAAGGGTTTTATCCATTCTAACGATCAATGAGGGTGGGAACTAGAAAGGGCATCACCCCGACACCAAAGCAAATGTTGAAAATGGAAACGGGTAATTCAAAGGGAAATGATTAGAAAGACTAAAGCGAAACCACCGAAACCAAAAGAGAAGAAGGCAAAGGTTGCCATGAACGATCCATGCTTTGAGTGTGGTGAGATAGGGCATTTAAATAGGAATTATCCAACCTATCTCAAAGAGTTGAAAAACAAGAGGGATGCTAGGCAAACCTCAGGTACAATCTTAATGATACATATTGACCTTAATGTTATTTTCTCAAACACATGGGTATTAGATGTGGAACTCATGTTTGCAATTTGTTGCAAAAGGTTCAAAAGAAATAAACATTACAAGAAAGGAGACTATGTTTTGAAACTTCCAAATGGTTTGGAAATTGTTTTAAAATGTCTTGAATGCTCCTAGTTTGACTAGGAACATTATTCAAGTTTCCCTTATAAGACAATATGGTTTTGACTTAAAGTTTGCAAACATTGACATTTATATCGATGAATGACATGTTTTTCTTTAAACCTATGCCTTCAAATGGTATTTATGAATTGGTTCATAATAATACATCATTTGATAGTTAAATGACCAAGTAATCCCTTAGTGGGAAAGGGCAAAAGATTATTAGGTATCATACATTTGAATGTATGTGATCCTTTTAAGCCAATAACTAGGTATGGTGAAAGATACTTCATTAAGTTTACCAACAACTATAGTAGTTGTGGTTATGTGTACTTGACACAAAGAAGAAGTTTTGAAACGTTCAGAATCTTCAAAAAGTGAAGTACAAAATCAACTCTTTTAAAGTTCTTCGTTTCGATAGAGGAGGAATCAAACTCTATTTGGATATGGTTTGATCTATGATGGCTAGGAGCACATTATCTCTATCATTTTGGTGTTACGCTTTGCTCTCCGTGGCCCGTATGGTCCAACCAAGAAAGTGGATAAGACACCTTTTGAAATATGGCATGGAAGGGTTCCATCATTATCCTATTTAAAGGTATGGGTTGTGAAGCTTCTGTGAAGCAATACACCCCAAATAAAAGTACAATCCACTAAGTGTATCTTTGTAGGATATCCTAAAGATGGTATAGGATATTATTTCTACGATCCAACAGAGCAAAAGGTATTTGTTGCTCAAAAGGCTGAGTTCTTGGAAGCTAAGTTCCTTGTGGAAGGAATTATTAGAACAAGTGGAACTTGATAAGGATCAAGAACCACAAGCCGATACACGTTTGGTTAAAACTAGCACTCAACAAAAGGTTGTTGAAAAACGATCAAGTGGTTGATCAATACACACAAAACGTTCGCAGATCTGGTAGAATAAGTAGTCCACCTGAAAGATATGGATTTTTCATGGATGGATGCTACGTGGTAGATTCGGGTGAACCTACCACATACCATGATGCAATGTCAAAATTCGATTGTGACAAATGGCTTGAAGCTATGAACGTAAAGATGCAGTCCATGTATAACAACCAAGTATGGGAATTGGTTGTAGCACCTCTTAACTCCAAAGTATTTGGAAGTAAGTTGGTTTTCAGGAAGGAAACGATATGCATGGTAACTTGGATACTTGTAAAGCAAGACTTGTAGCAAAAGGTTTCACTCAAACTCAAAGGGTTGATTATGATGAGACCTTCTCGCCCGTGGCGATGCTAAAGTCAACTAGGATATCATTTGCCATACTTGCACAATATGATTATGAGATTTGCAAATGGATCTCAAAACGACTTTCCTTAATATATATCTTGAGGAAGATGTCTATATAGTTAAGCCTGAAGGTTTTGTCGATCCAAAACATCCTGACAAAGTATGCAAGTTAAAGAAATCAATCTATAGATTGAAACAAGCATCTAGAAGTTGGAATCACCGTTTTGATGAAGAGATTAGGGAATATGGATTCATCAAGAACGTCGATGAAGCTTGTGTGTATAAGAAGGCTAGTGGGAGCATCATCACTTTATTAGTATTATATGACATTCTACTATTTGGAAATAACATTCCAACCATGGAAGGTGTAAAATCCTGGCTTGGAAGTTGTTCTTCCATTAAAGATCTTGGTGAAGTCGCCTATATTTTGGAATAAAGATCTATAAGGATAGGTCAAGGCGCTAGATAGGTTTAAACCAAAGTGCATTGACAAAGTCTTGAAAAGGTTCAAGATAAAGAACTCTATGAAAGGCTTGGTACCTATTCAAGAGAGGACAATATTGAGTGCGTCTCAATGTCCAAGCTCAAAGGATGAGCAAGAAAGAATGAAAAGAATCCCATATGCGTCTGCTATAGGATTCATTATGTATTTAATGGTATGCACTAGACCGGACAAGTTATGCGCTTTAAGCATAACGAGAAGATACTAGCGAGAAACGTCATTAAGTGACTGTTATAAATATATTGAAATACCTCTGAAGGACTAAGGATACATTTCTAATATATAGATCTGGTGAAGAAAAACTCGTTGTAAAGGGTTACAAGGATGCGAGTTTCGGAATTCGTTGTAAAGGGTTACATGGATACGAGTTTCCAAACTAATCGAGATGGTTCTCGATCACAATCAGGGTAGCATTGTCCACTACAGAATCAGAATACATCGCCGCTTCATTGATCGAGATGATTCATGTGAATCTGCCACTTGAATTATTGTCGATCTAGGGGTGGTTCCAACCATTCAGGACCCCTAGAGATCTTTGTGATAACGATGGTGCGATTGCTTAAATCAAGGAACCTCGTGTACATCGAAAGACTAGGCACATTGAGCGGAGTTTCAACTACATAAGGGATGAAGTTGAAAAAGAGAAAGATATGTATTCGCAAAAGTTCACACTGATCAAAATATTGCGGATCCACTCACGAAGCTCCTTGAATGGGCAAAGCATGAAAGGCTCATACTTATGCCTTAGGACTTCGATATTCTAGTGATTGGATTTGATCTATTTTGTATTTGGATATTGGAACAATTATTAATATAACACTTTATGGTATTTTGAGTTATGTTCCTTTTAGCATGTTTAAATCCGTGAATAAGTTACTTATTCTAAATGTCCGTAGTCGATCATACTTGTGGGAACAGATATGAATGTAAGACTATTATGAACTTGGATTGGTGGATATTCATTAGGTATGAATATAGAGCAAAGTGTTGCTGCCAAGGTTCATAGATATTTGTGGGATACAAATATTGGACTGACTCGCTCTCAAATATTACTGCATGGAATCATCTGTGATTGATCATAAGTAAATTTGAGTAAAGGAGAATATCATAGTATCCTCAGACCTGAGATACATATTGGGTCTTGATATTCACCAAATATTGTACCTTGACTTATTTCTTCGCTGTCAGTAATATGACAGTACATAAGGCTAAGCTCAGGTATGGTACAAGGTGATTGTGAGAGACGTATGTAGTCAAGATGGGATTTTTTTCCTCTTATTTGTTGAGAGTAAGATGTCTAAGGCCTGCTAAAGTTAAATCAACAGAGAGTGATCACTCTATGTCTCTGGATTAAACATGACATCTGTAACGAAAGGATAAATGATAGATTCACCTAAATCATGTTCAAGTAAGGGACTTGAAGGGGATGATGTTATTGAATGGGACATATAGTCATACGTATTAGGGGTAGTAAACAGTAGTTAGGCGTCATTTACTACTTGCATCAATCTTCTATGTATCTTGTGCAAGTGGGAGATTGTTGGACTCTGTATGCCCAAGACACAAATTAAATTGATGTGGCTAGTACGTTATGATCCAAGTCGAGTCATACCCAATAACAAGCTAGACAAACACTTATATTATTTATTTGTGATATGATCAAACAAATAAATATTAACACTTACAATATTTAGAAATTGGTTTTCTAAATAATTGCACTTGACAAACTAATAAATTATATGGATAATTTATTTTGAGAGAATATTTTATTTTGTTATTTAATGGGTTAAATAACATAATAAAAGTTGTATAAGTCTTATAACATATGTTGTTATATTTTATGAAAGTTATAAAATATACATAAGACTTATAAATTTTATAAAAGAAATTATTTTTTTATAAAGTAAAGAGTGGGCCGCCCCCCCCCCCCCCCCTTTGTTCTTCCCTAAAGATTTTCCACCAATCAAGTTACATGCACATCTTACATGTTAGATGGCATTTGATTGGGTGGTCTAACCAAGACCATTTTGGTCCAATAAGGTTTCATGCACTTGCATGTGTAAGTTGGCACATGATTGGTCAAGGTGGGTGGCAATTCTCTCTCATGGTTCTATAAATACCAAGATGTCAAATGCAAGAAAATGCAAGACTTATGAACTTGAAGAAACTCTAGAGAGTATGCTCTCAAATTTTCGGCCAACATAGAGCAATTTTAGGAGATCATTTTCAAGTGTAAGACTTGAATTTAGTCTCTAAAAATCGGGTCATGTATGGTTGATCAAGTAGGCTTTTTCAAGTTCATAAATCAAGTGCAAGAACTCCACAACCTCCTCTCATATTTTCGGCCAAGCATGGTTGTTCATGAGGAATCTTAGTGAGTTCATAAGTGTTGAAATCCTAGCTAAACATAAGGTGTTTGTTGGAAGGCTTGGGGTATACAAGCTTGAGGTCTTCTACACTTGAAGGCAACCGTTCAAGAAGCATCATCTTCTTCATATCCTCTACTCCTTGGAAGGTAATATTCTAAACACCCTATGGTTGTGTTTTAATTTTGATAGCATGCATATTCGTATATGGATCCGGGATTGGGTTTTACATATAAAATGGGTTTTATATCTTGTAAGTAACATGTTTTGAATAATTATTTCCGTTGCGTTTTATTTTATAAGGATAAAATACTTTGATAAACATGACAAAAACCCAACACATAGTTCCTCTCAAGGAACTCACTGTCGACGATCAGTTGCGATTCGTCGAGGAACCAGTAGAGATTACAGATCGAGATGTTAAGGTTCTCAAGCGCACCAGAATACCTCTTGTTCGAGTTCGATGGAACTCCCGTCGTGGCCCAGAGTTTACCTGGGAACGAGAAGACCAAATGAAACACAAGTACCCCCAGTTGTTCGAGAAACGTGAAACCACTACTGAGGCTGAAGCTACTGCGGAATTTCGGGACGAAATTCCAAACCAACAGGGGGATGATGTGACACCCCAGGAAAACACGCAACCTAACTAGCTTCCTCAGTAACTACGTGCTAAATTTCGGGACGAAATTTCTTTCAAGTTGGGGATGATGTGACAACCTGTGTTTCCGAGGTTAGCATCGTTCGTTTCATTTCTCTTTTAAATCATTTTTATTACGCTTTACTTTTCTGCGAAACCAAATGTGTACACTCATCTGAGTTATTTTGCACGAACGAGTCAATCCATATCGTGATCTAACCCACCCAAACCACTTGAACAACGACATGATTCGAGTAACTCGAAACTTTGGAGGACCGGACCATAATACGTTAAATTTATATATGCTAGTGGTTGTTAATTACATTAACCCTAATAATAATAATAATAATAATAATAATAATAATAATAATAATAATAAAAGTAGTAATATATGTTAATAATAATAATAATAATAATACTTATTGTTAGTTGTGAAATCTAATTGTTGGTGGTGTAAACTGTTACGAAATCCAATTCCCTAGCCCACTTGATCTACTATCTCGGCCCACACACATAAACCCCCACCGCCTTCTATGTTCAGTTATTAATTGTTGCATGCTTATTATTATTATCTCAAAACAAAAACAAACCCTACCCCTCTCTCAAACTTACGAACGGCAGACAACAACCCCCCCCCCCCCTTCGAAGATTATTGTGCTCGTACACCTCTTTTCCCTCTCCGGTTAGTATATCCCCTCTTTACTTGATGTATATTAATTGGTATACCTGATTCTTGTGTGACATGTTGATATGTGATTATCTGTATAAACGAGCATGATTTTAGAATTCATATGTAAACATAATGATACCTGGACAATGGCTGATGTACTATTAAACAAGGGGTGTGGCTCGACATTAATGATTGTGGAAGAAATAATTATGAAAATAAGCTGATGTGTTAAAGGGAAATTGTTGATAATGTGCTACGTGTCTTACCTTGGTCCAACCCCACTTCTCAATGCACCCACGTTTGCAATTCAACCATGCATGTTATTTGATATTATTGTAGTCTTCTTTTAGTTGTTTATTTATCTTAGGTTAGTATGATATATTTGATTTATAAACAATGATCTCTTGCTTGTGCAATATGAACTTGATTATGCTTGATGAGTGTTTTGTGACTTTGCGGAATATGATCACTGAAATATAGATCGACATAAGTATAATAAAGGTAATGGATGTTGCCTAGCATGATAGTATAACAACAAGTGTTACGAGGTAGCGGCTATGACATTAAAGCGATGATATAAGGTCATGCTAGTGTTAGAAATTATCATGTGTGGTTAACTGTTTAATGTGAGAATTTTGATGTTCAAATGTTATTATAACAGGGATGTTTCTAAATAAAAAGGGTTTGGAATAGGCTAAACAATTAGGGTGATTAAACTGTTGGTAGATAAGTAAAGCATGTGGACTTAATTGTGTAATTGATTTGATTAAAATAAAAAGGGTAGTTGGTCAAAATCTACTGGTCGCACACTTCTGTTATGGCCACACCTTAAAGTGTGGACCGCACAATATCAAATGGACCACAGATTATGGGTTGGACACTTTTGGGTATAGATCATGGGCCTAGGAGTCGCACACCTCATTGGGCCGAACTGCGTTATCAGGCCACACGGACTATTCTGGTCACACAAACACACACTCGATGGGCCTAGGTTTCTTTGGGCCGCATCATAACATGGGTCGCAAAGTTTGTTGTGGTTGGGCCGATTGGTTTGAATACAAGGGTAACGGGCCACGAGTCGAGTAAAACAAGTATACTAATATCACGGGTTGCACCAAACTTAATTGGATAATTAATTCAAGTAATTGACATATTTTGTGTTGGACGGTTAAGTGCACGTGTATTGTAAACATGGAATTATGAGGGTGAACCTGCTTGTGAATCGAATGAATGCTAAGTGACTATATGATGACATTAGGTTGATGTATTAACTGATTATGACATGAACTACATGTGTGTACTACTTGTGTATTAAATGTGGGGTATGTGAACAAGGAATACATGAATTGATTGTACGCAAAATACGTGGATTATGTGCACATGAAACTGATTGTTTTCGGTAACCATGTTAGGACGTGTTTGATCAACTGTTAACAAGTAACTAATCTTACCGAACAAACCAAGATGAGTTCACACTCTTTCTAAGGCATGAGATTCCCGGTGGTTGGGAATGGGTTAAAGAACTAAAACGGAACCTGCATATCCTCCTTGGGTAGGATATGTACCGCCATCCTCCATGGGTAGGATGCCAATATTAATCCTGCGTATTCTCCTTGGATAGAATACGTACGTTCGTCTTCCTTGGGTAGGACAACAACCTTAAACTTACTAGACAAAACTCTATCATGAAGTCCCTCATTTTTATATCGACTTAATCGCCGGGCCAATGGCGAGCGGGTCATTAGTTGATAGCGCTATTAGGGTTGACAAGCCTCACACCATGCCGGTAGGACGGGCGTGTACTAATGGATCTGGGCATTCAGTCAATGATGATAGACATTGACTTAGGGCACAACTTACTTTCGTCAGTTGTCGATATGGTAACGGTCTAGTGGTTCACATGGGGAAGCCCCCACTGGTTATGGTTTGGGAAAGAAGGAATTGGTTAATCATATTTTCAACTATGGGGTAACCCCCACGGCAAGTAAGCCAGCTAAAGAATAACTATGTTTTTGAAACAACTTAAAACGAACACCCAACTGTGAACTCGCTCAACTTTGTTGTTGATTCGTTGTTACATGCCTTGCAGGCCTTTAGGTGCATATTGTTGGAACTTGCTGTCTGGGATGCTGGAGTGGTCATGGGTCGAGATACATGGAAACGCGAGACGAATCTAATGGCCTTCACACACTTGGTTTATGAATTTCTTAATTAATGTATTATGCTTCCGCTGAACGTAAAATAATGTTTTGTAACACTTCTATCAATAATAAATGAAAGTTTTATTTGGAATAATTGTTATGAGTTCAACATGATTGGTGGCTTGGATCCTGGTCAGTCACGCCTCCTGCGGTGATACTCCGCTTGTGGATTTTGGGGGTGTGACATGCTCAAGCTCTAATATTATGCGACTTATATTCTCATATTGTAGCTGTTGTTACAGGAGTACTCATCCCGTGTGTAGCCTCCATGTTGTGAGGGATTGTAAGGGTCTAAAATCAGCATAGTGTATTATAGGAACCATCGTACTGGCTCGTCCAGCGATGTAGAGGTGAATGTAGCAAACGGTGTGGCCTGTGAGGTCGTAGCAAATGCTGCTGTAGCAAAAGGGATCATTACGCGGGTGCTGACCTGGAGTACCTTCCCGAGTTGCGGGTGTGTCTTGAAAGAAAGCGATAGGCATGCCAGTGCAACAGACGTTGGTCTCCATAGGGGAAGAGGAGCAACATCAGCGGTTGCGGGTGCAAAAACAAATGTCTCAACAAAAGAGAAGATCATCAGGTGCAGGTATTGGGTCAGGTATAAGGGGTGTGTTGTCAGGTAAACCAAAAGAAACATGGTTAGGATCAGGAATCGGCTCAAGATAATTAGGCGTATCATCAGGCTGACCCAAAAAGGTGCAGAAACTAGCTCAGGAACAGGCTCTGGGTCGTATAACGGTGTGGTGCCTTGAGCAGGTGATAGTGCAGCAGTCGTAACGGCGTCGTCGTCCGCGTCAGTAGTAGGAAGCTGTAATCCGGCTGTCTATAAGACTACAGATGTCACAGACTCAAAGGAGTCTGAAATCGAATGCATGTTAGAATCAAAGGATAGCTTGTTAACAGGGGTCTCAAGAAGTGAAATTAGTAGCAACGTTCTCATCTAACTTTCCATCATCATGGGTGTTATCAGAAGGACCATCAATAATATGTCAACGTCATCATGAATTATTCGTTGAGTAGCCAACCTTCGGAAGGAATGTCCACAGGAGGCGCATTGTCGAGGATCGGAGCCATGGTGGGTTCACCATCGGGATGACCAGTGATGAAGTGGTCATGGATTGAAACAAAAGTGACAGGAGGATTCTTGTCGGAGAAGCCATCAGCAAGGGTAAATCGTCACCAGAATCTGGGAGCGCGGACTGTTGAAAGTCGTCCTCGTCCTTGGTCAGCATATCAGGATCATTCTCAGTGTCTGACGTAAATATCTCTGGCACAGATGTAATCCCATTATCTGTGGCGGTGGCCATAGGGTTATCAATGTCTGACAACTTGCTTTCTAACCAAGGTGACATGTGTGCCGGTATATAATAGTCATAGCAGGAATGTCCATAGTAATCACTAACAATTAATGTATGCAAACAAGGTAATTTATCATGTAGTCACGTATTCACATTATTCTTCCTGAAACTTTCTATCCTTCCTAGTCTCCCAGACTAACCCACCTAGCCTCCCAGACTAAACCAACCAGTCTCCCAGACTAAACACCCAGTCTCTCAGACTAAACACTCAGTCTCTCAAACCAAACACCCAGTCTCTCAGACTAAAACACCCGGTCTCTCAGACTCAACACTCAGTCTCTCAGACCAAACACCCAGTCTCTCAGACTAAATTTCCCCAGTCCCTAAGACTGAACCTCCCCAGTCTCTAAGACTGAACCTCCCCAGTCTCTAAGACTAAACCTCCCCAGTCTCTAAGACTTAATTCCCTCAGTCTCTAAGACTCAACTCCCTCAGTCTCTAAGACTGAACTCCCTCAGTCTCTAAGACTGCACCTCCCTCGTCTCTAAGACTGAATTTTAAACATAGCCCTTTGAAATGTGTTATTGTGCCTTTTGTTTGTAAAAATGTTTGTTCCCTGGATCTGGACGTTTTTTGTATGCAATGAAAACATGTTCGTAAAAACGTTTTCATGAGAGCCCTAATGATCGTAGTCTAGACTCGAGAAGGAATCCTAGTTCGCTATGATCGAGGCTCTGATACCAAGCTGTCACACCCTGACTTTTGCGGAAGCGTGATTATGGTGTGACTTTTTTAATATCATTGCATTCAATCATAACATCAACTATATGATAAAAACCATAGGTTTGTCATCCATTAAATAAGTTTAAAACATAACAACATTGCAGACCTCGAATTCAAGTTTTACAAACCGTACAAATTGTTTATGAGTTCATTAAGGACTCGTCAAAAGATATTGAATAACACCAAGGTTTGGATGACGTGTCTCGAACTCGTAATGACCATAACATGTCGAAAGGCGGTTTTGGGTATATCTTCTTCGAGGACTCGAAGTTGATGATAACCAGAACGAAGATCAATCTTAGAAAAACAAGTCGCGCCTTGTAATTGATCGAAGAGATCATCAATACGAGGAAGAAGATATCGGTTTTTTACTGTAAGCTTGTTGAGCTCATGATAGTCAATGCACATCCGAAATGATCCATCTTTCTTCTTGACGAAAAAACGGGAGCGCCCCAAGGAGAAGTACTTGGGTGTATAAAGCCTTTATCAAGAAATTCTTGAAGTTGGCTTGATAGCTCTTGCATTTTCGAGGGTGCTAGACGATAGGGAGACTTAGCGACAGGCGTAGCGCCAGGCACTAAATCGATGCGAAAGTCAATTGAACGAGCAGGAGGCGGACCAGGGAGATCGTCAGGAAAATGTCAGGTCACAAACAACAGGAACATCACTTATGCTCGAGCCCTTATCCATCTTTTCCACAACATCGGAGAGAAAGGCGAAGGGACCCTTACGTAAGTGTTTGTTCGCTTGAGTACAT
Source organism: Helianthus tuberosus (assembly GCA_030545235.1). Taxonomy (NCBI): domain Eukaryota; kingdom Viridiplantae; phylum Streptophyta; class Magnoliopsida; order Asterales; family Asteraceae; genus Helianthus; species Helianthus tuberosus. Next base: position 88,538,338 of record CM060444.1, read on the forward strand.
GACATAAGCTTGAGACCTTTAGAAGGTTTCTCTCCATAGACGTGCAAGGAATCACCATGAGGAAGAGGGAGTCGAATGGATTTATCAGAGCAAAGAACATCAGCATGAACTCGCCTAAGCGAATCCTTGCCTACTATGATGTCGAAACTACCCATTTGCATAGGTATGAGGTCAATCAGGAACGTATGATCGTTAAGATTCAAGGAGCATTTAGAAAGAACGGAATAGACAGTGACGGATTTATCATTTGTGACTTTGACAGCGAATGATTTGGGCAACTTAGATCGTCTACACTTAAGCATACATTCGAATTCAACAGATACAAAACTCTTATATGCGCGTGTATCAAATAGATAAGAAGCATAGACATTGTTGACGAGAAACGTACCGTTTATAACATCGTTGGCATTCTGCGCCAGAGCGGCGGTGATGACGAATGCTCTACCTCGAGCTTGTTGAGGCTTCTGCTGTTGCTGTTGTTGTTGCTGGTTGTTGTTGGTGCGTTGGTTGCAAGCATTAGCGAGGTGATTGAGATCGCCACATTTATAGCAGGCACGAACAGGAGCGGCTTATGGTTGAGCTTGGTTGGGTGTAGGGTTCTGAGCTACGACAACTTGGTTTTGGTTAACAGCAGGTTTGTGGCATTGAGGGGCAAAATGCCCATACCGATTGCAATTAGTGCACAAAAGGCATGGTGCATTGGTTGGGTGGTGGTAAAGGCAATTTGTCACACCCCCAAAATCCACACGCGGAGTATCACCGCTTGGAGGCGTGACATGACCAGGATCGAGCCACCAATCATATTGAACAACACAATTAAGTAATTAAAACCAACTACAATACGATTGGTGACCAAAAGACAGTAAACCGACTTTAGGTTAACAGCGGAAGAATAAAACGTAATTTCAAAACATAAGTTCATAGTTCATAAGTTTAAAGTCCAAAACATAGGTTTAATAAGTTCATAAGGATTTAAATATTAAGTATGGAACATAACAGTCCGTATCCCAGAACGACCTTCTCCTCGCGCAAGCTCCATAGCATCTAACGACCTGCAAAGCATGTAATAACGAGTCAACAACAAAGTTGAGTGAGTTCACGGTTGGTTGTCTAAGTACGTAGCTGATAGAGTTCTAGTCCGGTAAGTCTAAGTACGTCCCAAGGACGAGGAATTCACATTCCTGAACGCGTCCCAAAGGACGAGGAATCCCTATTCCTGAACTCATTCCCATTCCCACCGGGAATTGCCATGCTTTATAGAAAAGTGTGAACTCACCTCGGTTGCTCGGTTTGACTCTCACAAATAGCTAACAATCAAGGTTGGTCAATCACGTCCTAGTATGATTACCAGTAAGTCATTTAGTGGTTTCAAATAGAGCACAAAGTTCCTACACGTATCTATCACATAACATGCGTCACTTTAACTGTTTATGCCCATATAAACTTCCCATCTATTCCCGTTCATAAGCAAACATACGATATTACACATAACACTTTTATTGACACATAATCATATTAGATCATTCACGGATACCATACGCGACACTTAGACACGCAAATTGCAACTTATGTCGTTTCAGCTTGAATATTCAAAACCGGGCTGTTTTCGGACATTTTAATAAAATAGTTAGCTTATTCCAAAAATTCCCAAATTTTTACAGAATGTCTTGAACGATCCAAGTATTATTGTGTAAAAATATCGGGGTCCAGTTTATTACCAATATTTTATAAAAATTCATTTTCCGGACTGAACTCAGATTTATATTTTTCTGACCACAGTCCACGGAATAATTTATTTAAAAATCATCGTGAGTCCGATTTACGAAATTCCAGTGAGAGAATTACAAATACATCAGTGGTCATCTACAGTACAAGTTTCATGATCTAACTCTACACAGAACTCAAGTTATGATAGAAAACAAAACGCATATTTTCAGCAGAAAAATGTAGCTCTAGCTGCTGTTACAAAATGACACTTTAAAAATAGTAAACGAAGTCCAAAAATTATGATTCCGGTGCCATTAGAACCGTATTTCATAATAACACGTTATAGACTCAAAATATCAGTTTTTCGTTGAGTTATAATCTGTTTACAGCCAACTGAGCTTGGACAGATTCTGTTTCCAGTCTTTAGCTTTCAAATTCGTGTTCGATTGATTCCGTTAACATGTTTAGTGACCATAACAACATCAAACATCAATATTAACCAGCAAATCATCAGGAAATCAACAAGAATCATAACAACACAAGATCTACATGATTTACACACATAACTTCTCTTTATCCATCTTTTACTTCTTATGTTCAAGACTTTAATGTAAGTTCTATAGTGTTTCTTAACTTTTACCCATTAATCATCTATTAACCACTAAAATCAAGAACAAGATGATGTTTAGAGGAACTTACTACTAGCTCGAGGCTAGGAAAGAATCAAGGCGTAAACAAGGTGGATAAAAGAAATGTAGAGAGGTTCTTGAGTTTCCGAAAGCACCGAGCCTCCTTGTAAGTCACCTTGCACCTTTGTATGTCTTTAGAGTGAATGATGAAGCTTGAATGAATGTGATGATGGGTGTGTGTGGGTTTAGCCAAACATAAGCAAGAGGAGGGAAGGAAGAGCTTGTTTGGTTTGTGATTTGTGAACATAAGTGATGATCTTGTATGCAAATATATAATCCAATTCTAGTGCTTTACCCAACATATAATGTGCCATTTAGATACTAGACAAGATTAATAAAATAATCAAGAAATGTGTGGGGTGTCCCCACTTTACCAACCGGTTCGCAAGGGGGGGGGTATGGTTGGGTTTTGATGTTATAGTTAGTGATTAGTTAAGTTCTAATGATATTAGTTTGAGTATTATGTGTGTGTTATAATACAAAGGGTGTTAGGGTGTTCGGGGACCCTAACTAGCTCAGAAAAGTATAAACAATGTTTTTGGCAATATTTTTATGTTCCGGGTAAAGTCCGGTTGTTCGGTTGACACTGTTCTGTTAAAGTGCCTAATTAATCCATAAAGTGTCTTTTATATATATTTTTGTAATGTTTTTAATTTTTAACACTCAGGAAGGCATACCGGACTATTTAGTAACTTTTCTGTATACTATTAGTATGTTATCAAATACATGTAAGCATAACACAGAAATCAGAAAGCAGTTAAATGATTCCACACAGTCGTCAAGCACTTTAATTAACATTAATAGATTGTACGGTTACATGTAAATTTGAGGGTTGTCACATTCTCCCCCTGTTAAGAGAATTTCGTCCCGAAATTTAACACGTGGTTACTGAGGAAGCTAGTTAAGTTGTGTTGGTTTCCTGGTTTTCCTAGGGTGTCACACAATTGTTACACTTGGGCTGAGTCCCAGTGTAAGCTTTTCGTTGTGGTTCGGTGTTGGTTGTAGCAGGAATTGATTGCAAAGGTTTGGGGTTTTGTGGAGTGATAACCGCACAGTTTTAACTCAAAGCCTTCCACTTCTTGTTCTTGTTTTTCTTGGATGGTTAGGAGGAGGATGGTTCAACAGTGGTGGTGTCGGTGGTAGCTTGGTGTGCGTTTTTCGACGGAGTCTTTTCAGAAGCTCCACGAATGACGTAGTTATTCTTAAGGCGGGCTTCCAAACGGAAGGTGTCCTTGAGAGTTTTAGGTGAAGTGGACTCCACGAGGTTCATGATCGAAGTGGGAAGACAATCAATATATTTGGTAATGGCTTTGTCAACGCTGTCAACTTGGCGAGGGCATAAAATACTCAGCTGCTTGAAGCGTGTGGTGAGACCATCGTTATCGTCCCCAATCTGCTTTAAATTCAAGAATTCATTTTCTAGTTTTCAAAGTTCATAGGGAGGACAAAACTCATTCCTCATAAGCTTCTTCAATTCAGCCCAAGGTAAGGCGTGGGCTACATCGTTTCCTCGCGTGTTACGCTCAGAAGTCCACTAATCGAGCGTTGTTGATCGGAAGACTCCCGTGGCGTTTTGGGTTCTAAGGTTGTTAGGGCAACCACTTTGGAGGAAGGTCAGTTCAATGGCATCGAACCATCAAAGCAAGGCAGTAGCGCCTTCTTCCTTAGTGAATTCGAGGGGTTTGCAGGCCATGAATTATTTGAAAAGGAACGTCACCTTAGGTGTTTCCACCTTTGAGTCGAAGGAGGCATGAGGGGTTTCAATGAGAGGTTGGATTTTGCTCACAATATCTGGTATAACCTTGGCCATTTGTTCAGTGATAAGACCCACGAGGTCTTTCTTGGAAATCATGTCGTCACTGTGGTTGGAACCTTTCTTCGAGCCTGATCGCGACTTCTTGGTTTTCTTAGACGAGTCTTGGTTTGGGGAAGCCATCTAAAGGTTCGAAATAGAAGTAAGGATGAGACTTGATCATAATTTAAAAATATTGTTTTGCATGTATAAGCATTTAAGGATCACGTAATCATGTATGTTTCACATAAGGTGGCATGAATTCAACAAGTATTCACAAGTATAAACAGTATGTTTGCATAAATGAGTATAAATTTAGTTTGTTCACGAGAAGTATTATTGTTTTTTATTGCGAGAAACGTGCAAATCGTGCATCGGTTTTGAAATAAACAAGGTAACAAGTATTAAAACACATAGAAATTGAGATAACATAAAAGAGAGGCTCAATAAAACATTGGATTGTTTCGGGTTTAGAAACTTCGACTATTCCAAAGTGAATCGAAAGTCCTTTCAAATTAGGGAAACGTGCTTTGGCCTATAGGTAAGATACTCTCGTCGAGAAGCGATTAACGACATCTTACCCTTCCAGTTATTACACGTCCCTAATCGATTAAGAAATCGAAACTTTGGCGGGATTGAAAATCGAGGAGTGGGACTAGTCGACAAGATGCGGGTTTCACCCCTAACTTGGTGATTTTGTACCCTAAGTGTGGTTGGTACTCGTCGAGTCAAAATTTAATTTCGACACTTTGACAATGGTCCACTTGAATTTGAATTGGAAATTCACCATCAAGATGTGGATTTCACTCCTAACTTGATGGCGTAATTTCGTGCAAAATAGAATAAGCGGAGTGAGAGTCGTTCACCAAATTGTGATGATGTGTGCAAAATGCAACATATAAATTACATCAAAAGAGGCATAAAACTAACCCTTTTTAGTACTAATGTTGGAAAAAGCGTGTTTCTTTCTTCCTTTTGAATTTACAGGACCAAATGAGCTTAAACGAAAAAAAGGAGCAAATAAGCAGCCAAAACCAACATAAATACAAAGAAAAGGAATAAACGTGACATGCCCGACCCCTCGGAAGCATCCCCAAAGCAAAAACAAGGCAACAGAAGCCTGACCACGGGGCCGTGCCCAGCTTGGCAATGGGCGTGGTCAGGGACCTACACAAAAGACAAACCTGTGGAAGCTTCCACGCCCACCACGGGGGCGTGCCCAACTCAGCACGGGGTGTGGTCAACGCAAAGATACGTAGAATATTGCCAAATCTTGATAGTATAGATATGAAGTTGACCACGGGGCAGTGCCCAGGAGACACGGGGCCGTGTGGGGCCCTCTGCTAACACTTGCAATTAATGAAGGAAGAGAAAAGGCTGGCCATGAGGCGTGACCAGAGCTCTGTGCAGGCTATAAATAGGGGTGCTTGGTTCACTTTAAAGGCATCCCTTGGCAAACCACTACTCTCCCACTTTGCCACCACTCCACCACCACTACAACACCAACACCCACCACCATCATCCATCATCCATCTTTAGAGTGTGTAGTAGTCTCGGGATCCAAGATTGATTGTAAGGGTTCTTTCCAATCAAAGGCCATGTTTGGTTAAGCCTCTTACATCACTTGGTGAAGACAAGTCTTTTATGTATTACTTTTGATTTTTAATCTTTCGGCACTTTTTATTTGGGTTTGTATTAATGACTTTAATAACTAGTTTCTTATGTTGAAGGTGAATTTTTCTTATCATTTTTCTGTGGTGTCTTGAAGTTACTTTACTGTCTATATAAAGTAAAAGATTGCATCATTCATGTCTTTACGGTCTATATAAAGGCGTGTTAACTACCCGGACGGGGGTTAGGGGAATGGTTTAGTAAGGTTCTTGCCTTGTTCAGTGTATAGATCCTGCAAGGACCTTGTTCAAGCTTACTAGGACCTCCTTCAATACCCACTGGTATTGGATGGCGGGGGTGCGAATAGCTTGAACCCCTCATATGTAAACTACTATTAATACTTTAAACCGGCTTCTTGGGATTGTATCCTTGCTGACACAAACCACTTAGCCGAGGGTAACGTTACCTTCAAAAGAGGGGCCTACCACTTTTCGCATTAATAACTAACTTATTTATCTTTCAATATTCTTCTGACCCTTTGGGATTGTATCCCTGGTGACTCAAACCACTGGGTTGAGGGTAACGTCACCTTAAAAAGAGGGGCCTACTACTATAACTAAGATAATCTCTTAAAAAGTCCGAAAGTGCGAAAATCATTAAAGGATACATTAAAGACGAGTCGGATCCAAGTGATTCTATCTTGTCTATCTGTTTTTATTTTATTTATATTTGCATTTTTAGTTTTGATTTTTATGTTCCAAAAACCTTCCTCAAAAAAAAATTATTAGATTGATTAGACGTTGAGGATAAACCGGTATTAAAAGCTCTTGTGTCCTTGGACGAACTCAGTATCTTACCAATGCTATAGTACGCTCACGATGGATGCACTTGCCCAAGTGTGTGTTTAGTGTTAGTATAATATCGTGTTTTATAAATTTAAAACTTGACTAATGCGTAAAATGGCACGTTAAAGTAGCGTAAACTACCTTAACGGGTCATAACGGGTCAAAATCACTTAGGATTCATTCCAAATCAGAATGTTAAGTTTGTTAAACCATTTCATATGAGTTCCAACACTCATTTGGTTTACAAGACCTCATTCTATCTGATTCCCCCGATTATGTACCGTTACACTAACATAGTATCTGACACATTAGGACACGTTTGAAGCTTTGTTATTTCACTTACTCAAGGATACTTTGCAATCCCAAGTGAGTACATAGTTCCCCTCTTTTATGCTTTCAATTGTTTTAGGGTGACTCATAAGTGCTAAATTGTTTTCAATTTTTCAAAATACAAAGTTTATGGTTTATATAAAACATGACGATTTCAATAATGTGAACGAAACTTGTTGGTGCGTTAATTCATAACACGAATAACATTCGTTAGCTTTGATCAAGCCGACCAGTAGTATGTTATGGTACCATAGGACTGACAATCCCGTTCTAGGCTATTCACTGGATTTGGTGGGTAGTTTGAGGAACGACAGAAACTGTTTTCTGATTAACAAATCATGTGTTAATTTGTTAGTCTTGTTAAAGAGACCTTTCAGGGTCTATTAAAGATACCCCATGGGTGGTACAGTCGAGTCACACAGGTTTGAATGTATTCATTAAAGAACGACCAAAAGTTTTCACAATTAAAACACAGACGATTTACTCATGACACGGACGATTGATTGATGGCACGTACAATGGTTTATAACACGTACAATGGTTTATGACATGTACAATGGACGATTGGTTTATAACAAGGACGACTGGTTTTTGAACAATGTCACGAATTGGTTTTCACTTAAAGATATAAACCATACAAAGTTTTCTTTCAAGATGATTTACTACTTGGTTTTACAAAACAAATGTTTTCAGTCAAGATTCATGGTTACAAGATTTTGTTTTACTTATATCAACTTGTAAAGTTGGTAAAACATATTGCAATATCAAACACATTTTGATTTCAAGGAATATACTCGTCGACTCTCAAAGTCGGATGAGGTATTGCAATATGAATTCAAAGCCATGAATTTGACATACAAAACCTATGTACTCACCAGCTTTCTTTGCTGACTGTTTTTCACATATGTTTCAGGAACTATTGTTTGATGATTAATTGCCTACTTCACATAGGATGGACGCGGGCCTTAGTGACATTAAAACATGAAAGTCAATTTTACTTGTATATTGTTATCTGTTTATCCCAAGACAATGTAAACAATTATCCTAATAATACAAAACTTTAAATACCATGTATTGTGAAACAATTCCTGTAACGTAATTCTCTGATGTTTCCCCCGCGGTTTGTTGTATTATACGATCAGGGTGTTACAGTTGCGGATCAAGTATCACCACGGGTCGCGGAGTTGAGGCCTGATCCGTGCGCGGGTCGTGACGTGTGACCACTGAGCAGGTTTCAGTTTTATGTCAATTGTAATCCTTGTGGTTTGATAATAGTGATGTTTTAAGGTATAATATGCATATTTCAAGCATTTTATGTAAATAGGACATGTGACCAAGTATTTAACAAATATTTAAACATGTATTAAGTGTCGTAAATGTTTAATCAAGTCTTTGCATGTATAAAGCGTGTAAGATTCATGTATTTATGATTGTCCGTTTGTAAAATAAACACGTTCTACAAGAATCATGTACTCGTAACAAGTGTGTGTGTGTATGAATAAGTATGAACAACACGTATAATTCTCATGAAATAATCCATTTTTTATGATCAAGGCCTCGAATTTACAACAATTTGAAACGAAATACGATTACAAGAGATTACAAGTTTCCGAAAATAGAAGTACAAGACAAGCTTTCTAATTAAGGCAAGTTACAAAAAGCGAGGCGTTACATTTGGGCATGCCTAAGGCCATGTGGGCTAGGCAAGCCCAAGGGGAGCCCATATAGGGAATGGGCATACCTAGGGTATTTAAGCTAGTTGTTTCACAAACTTGGGTTTTGAGCCTCCATGATATAGAATTCCTAGAGAGGGGCGATTTGGTAGAGAGAACACTTGTACCAGACGGTTTTGCTTATTCAAGTAATAGAATCGTGTGCAAGGTGTTAAAGTGATCTAGGTAATGTTCTTCGTATTTCTTCTTTTTTCGTTTTTCTTGAATCACACCAAATTTGAATTCCACCCATCCTTGGTGTGTGTTTGATATCTTTGTTTGATCCGGATTATTGGGACTTACAATTACTCTTTAAATAATTCATCTTTCCTTACAAATCACTCTTGATAAGTTTTTTACACATGTGTAAATGACAAACTTACACATGTGAAAATTTTCTTTATTGACGAATACATGTAAATTCAAACGTGTAAATTTAATTTCTAATATTGTCTTCGAATAATAACAATAGTTGTAAAAATAAATTTTGAATTTTAATTGTTTTTGACCAAGTTCTCATGGTTTTTTCATTTGTTCTCACAGTTCTCAAAATACTTAGAGTTATCTTGATTTCTTATTTAATGGTTTTTTAAATAAATAAGTGAAAAGGACCAATTTGTCCTTCACTTAATAGTTAAAATTAACTAGGTAAGGGTCAAAGGACAAACTATACAAAATTTTGAAACATTAAGTACAAAACCTGTCAATTTCAAAGACAAAGGATACCACATTAAATTTGATATAAAAATAAAGGACAAAACTTGTAATTCACTCTTTTTAATAAAAATAAAGGACAAAACTTGCAATTCCCTCTTTTTAGTTTGTCTTCGTTCATTAAGGAAATGAACATGTTCATATACGTTTTTGTTTGTTCGTTAATTTTAGATAACTAACACAAACGTAAGTTCACAAAAAAAATGTTAATGAACACAAATGAATAGAAAGGAACACAAACAAGCCTTCGTGAACAGAAATGAACACAAATGAACATATATTAAATTTCGAATAAAACTGACATCTTTCGTCACAAATATTACGTAGATCCACCAAAATATACTAAGTCGATGCTGGTCTAAAAGACGAAGTCGGTGGTCCTCAAGAAGAAGATGACATCGATGATGTAGGTGGCGATGAGAAATTTATAAAGAGTGCAATTTGTGAAGGCTGTCAACCCAAAATTGTAAAAAGAAATCTAATATACAATACACTAATATTTATTATTAAATATTTTTATTAATGTGAATTTTAAAGTATTTAAATAAAATATAAAAGTTATAAAACCCTAATGAACTATTATCAAACATAAATGAACATATTACTGAGCGTTCACGAATATAAATGAACGAACTTAATCTATATGTCATGTTTATTCATTTAACTAAACGAATGAAATCATATAACGAACACAAACGAACTTCTCACTGAAGGGTTCACAAAGTGTTCATTGAACATTTTTAGCACTATTTATTTTTTTATTTTTTTGTAATAATTTCACGTTAAATTGATACAGGTATGAGGTCACACTCAAATATAAATAGGTATAAAAATAATATTAAATTAAACATTATTGTGTATTTAAAATTTTTATTAATGATTCTAAAACAGTTAATTGACAAGAAGTATTTAGTAAACATAACTAGTGAAGATTTCCCGTGCTTTGCAAAAACTTCTCAGTTGGTAACCTTTCAGTTCCGTGCAGGTATTTGGTATACCAACCAAAAGAGATATGCTCAAGAATATCAACACGTGTGTTTTTTACATTGATCAAAAACCAAAAATATGAATATCGGTACCGGTATCAGTTCGGTTCGTCACAGTACCATTATCGTACTAGCACCCGTTATAGCTAACCATATCAAAAACATATATAATATTGCGAATACATCGTTTCAACGAACCATATACCACCACGTCGAGAAAACCATAAACTTGAATACGATACCAGTAAAGATGTTGTTCAAACAATATTGGTTTTGTTCCTTATGGTAAAGAAAAAAATCAAGTATATTTGACTGGTTTGAATGAATATTTTATCAAACCATGGATAAAAATAAGCACGTTGCAATGGTTTATTTGAAATTATATAAATTTTTATATTTTATTACTAAAATAACAAAAAAAACTAAATGAAGAAGTTGCTAATGAGAAGCACATGGTTTATTGTAAGAAAGTAGAAGAAGCATCTATTGGAAAATGTTCCATCAAACCAATAGATATAACAATTAATTGTGTGAATAATACTAATGCCTCTACTTCATGTGAGAGAAAGTAAAGATTGAGGACTGGGATAGTGAAGATGATGAATGTGATGTTTTTAGTGATTCATACTTAACAACTGTTTGTAATGCTTCTTTTAAAAACTAATTCTTATGTGGGATCAGTTGCTGAGAGCATTGAAGCTTCTTTAAATGCTTGTCCTAAGATTTTAAAAAAAAAACCTAAGAATCAGAAGTCTAGATGTGTGAATGCATCTAATGCGAAAACTGTTTTTGTAAAGCCTGATAGTGAAGGAAAACATGAAAAATATGCCTTTAACTGTTCTAACAAAGAGTTTTACAAGGTGAATGAAAACTCTAAACAGGATGGAAAGTCAAAGAAAGTTGTTCACTACAATAAAGCGTCTGCAAACAACAAATACAAGCATCCTAATTCATCGTTGTTTGCTAGACATGATAACACAGGATACGCTCCATATGCAAAGAAACAGACATGTTACATGTCACACCCCAACCGATGGCGGAAACATCGGGGTGCGAGCACTAAGCGTTCAGATTGCTCATGAGATTCCATAACACTAGATATTTCAATATTGATTAGATTCATTGCATAATAATTGTCTAAAAGTATCAACCACCAAACCTCAATTACAAATCATCATCAAAATAGTTTCGAAGTTTCTAGTTTAGCTATGATGTGTTTCTAAGCAGCATCCTAGCTAGTTTCATGATCCTAGCATCCTGTCAGCCTGCAACATGTATTAAAATAAAGTCAGTACAAAAACGTACTGGCGAGTATACAAGTTTGAGTAATAGCATAATAGATTAAAATAACTCATATACATCGTGTAAATGATACAAAAAATAGTTTCAGCCATGCTAGTGTTCGCAGTCCAACAAGTGATAGCCCAAGTATCCCGATGCTTTAGTGTTTTCCCAAGTCTCAAGAAAAACTAGAATCCTCCTAATAATACCCCCGAGAATAATGGGGAGGTGCATCTCCTATAGCGCTACTATTGTTAAGGCAGAACTACACACCCTGATTAAACGTACACATAGCACAAGAGTCTAGAATACAAGAATCACAAGTTTCACATACACATAGGATAGAGCTTAGTTTCCAAAAATTCTCAAGTATCATAGTTTAATAGAATACATGTTGCATCCCAAAGTTTAAAACAAAAAGGGATCGAGTATACTCACAGTGATTGCTTAATAGATTAACTGTTATTGGATCAAAGGGAGCTCTTTAGGTTTAGCCTGATTAGATTACAACAGATAAGAGTCGGACAAAACAACGAGATTGCGCAAAGTGTCAAGTCAGTCACTGGATCGGATGGCAGTTCGATCGGATGGCCATCCGATCAGATTGCCATTCGATTGATGTAACTTGTGAGCGAGAGACGGATTGCCATCCGATGGGATGGTTATCCGTTCGGATGGCCACTCGATTGAATGGTCGTTCGATTCAAATGTCATGATTCCAAATTGATTCCAAGTGTTTCAAGTTTCTGAAAAAGTTTCCAAGTGTTAAAAGATTTCAAGGCACATTATTACTTTGATCGGATGGCAGTTCGATCGGATGGCTATCCGATCAGATTGCCATTCGATGATCAAAGATTCAAAGTATCAAAGTGTTTAGGGTTAAGAAGCAAGTGTCACTTGATTGGATGGCTTTTCGATCGGATGGCTATCCGATCGGATTGCCACTCGATCGGGTTATCCTTTTCTCGTCCCCAACTTGTAAAGATTCTAAGTTTCTGATTAAACGGCAATGACATGGTACGTATTGAGACAACGGTAAACACATCAATGCACAGCCGATCTGATCGGGTGGGAATCACCCCCGTCCGTTCAGTCGTCCGTTTGTGACGGTGCTTATGTCAGAATCCGTACCCTGGTCATCTTCTCTGGCAACAATCCCAAACCAACTCCAGACTAATCATCAAGTCTATAGTCCGTTCAGATCCAGATTCCACCGTTTTAAGTGAAAAGTTAAGAAAAGATGAAGATAAACATAATTTTTAGCCGAAAAGTCTAGATTTAGTTAAGATTTAGAGTAAAAACACATGAAATTCCTTAGATTGGAGCTAGATCTTGGCTAGAATGACATCACACAACAGTTTGGTACAAACCGTCATGATGACATCACCTTCAAGAGCCCAAATCTTAGAGATTTCACGGTGAAAAGTGAGATTTCAAAGGAGAATCATGTAGCGTGTAGATCAAAGTTGTACAAGAATCTACTGTGAAACGTACCAAAATCACCGAGAAATGGAAGAAAAGAGGAGTATGTGCGTCTGGTTCGAGTGAGGCTGTCATATTAGTGAGAATGATGATGTGACAGGCCTATTTATGGTGTCAGAGTGAGTGAAGGCGGTGTGCAGCGGTTCGGATGGCACCTTAGTCGAATGGCCATCTGATCGGTTGGTCATCCGATCAGATGGCTATCCGATCGGATGGTCATCCGATCGGATTGCCATTCGGCCAATCCCATCTTTTCTGTTTAACTGTCTTTGATTCGTTTGCGAGTTAGATTAAGTGTTGCGTTACGTATTATTGGGTAATAGTATCACATAACTAGACTATATCATTAACATAAAAGTTTCCATAGTTTCCGCCAGTGACAAGACTCCAGTCCCTCGTTCAACCAAGTCTCAAGTTTCACGAGCCTCAAGAGTCAAGCACCAAAGTATCAAGAGTCAAGAATCTAGATTCCAAGTATCAAGAATCATAGTTTCCAAGTATCAAGTATCAAGAATCATAGTTTCCCAAGTATCAAGTATCAAGTATCAAGAATCATAGCATTAAGAATCAAGTATCATAGCATAAGATTCACCAAGTTTCAAAAGTATCAAGTATCACATAGTTTAGGGACTAAAAGTGTCAATTAGGTAAAAGTCTAGGGATGCAGGTGTTACAGTCTCCCCTCCTTTAGGAGATTTCGTCCCCGAAATCTAGGAAGAAGACTGCTCGAAGAACTGCGGGTACTTGGTCTTCATTTCACTTTTCACTTCCCAAGTGAATTCGGCGCCACGCTTTCCTTCCCATCGAACCTTGACTATGGGAATCTTGCTGCGCCTCAATCGCTTAACACCTTGATCCATGATTTCGACCGGTTTCTCCACAAAGTGTACAGCTTTGTTTATTTGCAAGTCTTCAAGGCGAACCTGTAGCTCCACGTCGGCTAGGCGTTGACGTAGATTAGATACGTGGAACACTGGATGCACGTTGTTTAGTTCTTATGGCAGGTTGAGTCTGTACGCCACCTTGCCAATCCTTTCGAGTATCTTGAAAGGACCCACATAACAAGGAGCGAGCTTTCCCTTCTTACCAAAAAGAACTACTCCCTTCCAGGGAGATACCTTGAGAAGGACTCGATCACCAACATCAAATTCCAGAGGATTACGCCTAATATCAACATTACTCTTTTGTCTGCTCCTAGCCTTGATCAAGTTATCACGGATCTGAAGAATCTTATCCGTTGTCTCTTGAATGATTTCAGGGCCAGTAAACTGCTTGTCACCAATCTCATGCTAGCTGAGAGGAGATCGGCACTTGCGGCCATACAAAGCTTCGAAAGGAGCCATCTGAATGCTGGAATGATAGTTGTTGTTGTACGAGAACTCAATCAATGGTAAATGTACATCCCAGTTACCACTAAAGTCGATGACACAAGAAGGGAGCATATCCTCTAGGGTTTGAATAGTACGCTCGGTCTGTCCATCCGTCTGAGGATGAAAGGTCGTGCTAAGATTCAAATGAGAACCCATAGCAGATTGAAAGGTTTGCCAAAGACGTGAAGTAAGACGACCATCATGGTCCGAGATTATGTCAAGAGGTATGCCATGACGGCATATAATCTCATCGGCATAGATTCGAGCAAGTTTCTCCACTTTATAATCTTCACGAATGGGAAGAAAGTGGGCTGATTTGGTCAAACGATCAATGATCACCCAGATACTAACGTGGCCAGTAGGTGTATGGGGTAGTTTAGTAATAAAGTCCATAGCGATGCTATCCCATTTCCAAACAGGGATTTCGGGTTGTTCTAAGAGTCCAGAAGGACGCTGATGTTCAGCCTTTACCTAAGTGCAAGTAAGGCATTTCGAAACATAGACAGCAATGTCCTTCTTCATACCAGGCCACCAATAAGTCATACGCAGATCATGGTACATCTTATCAGCACCTGGATGAATAGAGTAACGATATTTGTGAGCCTCATTCATAATGAGCTCCCGAAGATTATCGCGATCTGGTACCCAGATGCAATTTAGATAGTATTGGAGTCCATCAGGTTTCGTTACAAGTTGATCGATAGAAGCACCTCATACTTTAACAAATATACTTCCTTCGTTTGCTGATGAATACTGAACGTTGTGAATACAAGCATGAAGGTCACTAGAGATTCGAATAGCATTAACATGAGTTTTACGACTAAGAGCGTCGGCCACTACATTCGCCTTGCCAGGATGATAGTGAATTTCGCAGTCGTAGTCTTTAAGCAATTCCACCCAACGTCTCTGTCGCATGTTCAGTTCTTTTTGGTCAAAGATATGTTGAAGGCTCTTATG
Organism: Helianthus tuberosus; assembly: GCA_030545235.1. Classification (NCBI taxonomy): domain Eukaryota; kingdom Viridiplantae; phylum Streptophyta; class Magnoliopsida; order Asterales; family Asteraceae; genus Helianthus; species Helianthus tuberosus. Next base: position 88,553,814 of record CM060444.1, read on the forward strand.
GTCGGTGAAAACCACACACTTTGTACCGTACAGGTAGTGTCACCAGATCTTTAACGCAAACACAACTGCACCAAGCTCCAGATCGTGGGTTTTGTAGTTTTTCTCATGTACTTTGAGTTGACAAGAGGCATAAGCAATAACCTTGTCCCGCTGCATGAGCACACAGCCCAATCCATGGTTCAAGGCATCACAATATACCACAAAGTCATCATTCCCATCGGGGAGAGTAAGTAAAGGAGCGTTACACAAAAGAGTCTTAAGAGTTTGAAAAGATTCCTCTTGCTCGGGACCCCAAGCAAAAGGTCTCTCTTTTTGAGTCAATGAAGTGAGAGGAACAGCGATCTTAGAAAAGTCCGAGATGAATCAGCGATAATAACCCACCAATCCTAGAAAGGAACGAATCTCAGATGCAGACTTAGGTGTACTCCAATTCTTCACAGCTTCGACTTTAGAAGGGTCAACATGAATACCCTGCTTACTAACGACGTGACCAAGAAATTGCACCACATCAATCCAAAACTCACACTTAGAGAATTTAGCATACAAACGTTCACCATGTAGAAGTTCAAGCATCAAGCATAAATGATGAGCATGATCAGCTTTAGTTTTAGAATAAATAAGGATATCATCAATAAATACTATCACAAAACGATCAAGATAAGGCTTACAAACACGATTCATAAGATCCATGAACACAGCGGGTGCGTTGGTCAATCCAAAAGGCATGACCACGAACTCGTAGTGTCCATAACGAGTACGAAAAGCGGTTTTGGGTACATCATCTTCGAGAACACGAAGCTGATGATAACTAGAATGTAGATCGATTTTCGAGAAACAGGACGCGCCTTGTAGTTGGTCAAATTGATCATCGATGCGAGGGAGAGGATAACGATTCTTAATGGTAAGCTTGTTAAGTTCACGGTAATCAATACACATAGGAAATGAACCATCTTTCTTCTTGACAAACAAAACGGGAGCACCCCACGGTGAGGTACTCGGACGAATAAAGCCCTTGTTGAGGAGTTCCTGAAGTTGACTCGATAATTCTTGCAACTCAGAGGGTGCAATACGATAAGGAGCCTTGGCAACAGGGGTTGCGCCAGGTACAATATCAATACAAAAATCAACGGGTCTAGGAGGAGGAAGACCAGGAAGATCTTCAGGAAAGACATCAGGGAAATCACACACTACCGGAACGTCACTTATGTACTTCCCTTTACCCCTTTGTTCCACCACGTGGGCCAAGAAGGCAAAGTTCTGCTTACGTAAGCATCTGTTCACCTGAATGCATGACATCAGCCTTAGTCCTTTCGAAGGTCGGTCTCCATAGACATGCAAAATATCACTGGACGACAGAGGTAGACGAACAAACATCTCGTGACAAGAAATCTCGGCATGATTCTTACGCAACCAATCCATACCGATAATGACATCAAAACTACCCAATTGCATGGGTATTAGATCAATAGTAAACACGTGGTCGTTAAGAGTCAGAGAACAACCACAGAGAATAGAATCAACTAGAATAGACTTCCCATTGGCAATCTCCACTGAAAGAGACTTAGGTAACATAGAGCGTGCACAGTTTAACAAAGATTCAAATTCTACGAACACAAAGCTTCTGTTGGCACCAGTATCAAATAGTATCGAAGCGTAAAGGTTATTCACAAGAAATGTACCATTAACGACGTCATTGTCGTTACGCGCCTGATTAGCATTTAGATTGAACGCTCGCCCACGAGTGGCTGGCTGTTGGTCCTGGTTCAGCTGAGGACACTGATTACGAAGATGAGTAGTGTCTCCACACTTGTAGCATGCACGAATAGCGTTGACTGGCCTCGGGTTCTGCTAAGGAGCTGGGAGAGCCGGTTGAGCAGGTGGCACCTGTTGAATCGGTTTGATCTGACGGCAGTAAGGAGTCATGTGACCATAGCGATTGCAATTGGTGCACAGACGACAAGCAGAGTTTGCCGGATGGTGAAAGTTACAAGTAGCACACTTAGGGTGAGGTCCAGTGTACTGCTTCTTGTTTTCCGGAGCATGAGGGTTTACTGCAGCAGGTGTAGCAGCATTGCCAGCAGCATTAGCATTCGCAGCATTGCAACTCGAACCTCGAGACTTCCGTTTCTTGTTCTTGTTGCTGCTTGGCTGCTGGGTGATCTGATGTGCAGACTTGGCGGGAGCAGAGTTAGCAAACTGCTTATCACGAACGCGGTTGTTGTTGAGACTAGCTGCTAGACGGTAGACTTCCTCAATAGATTCGAGTTGAGCTGCTTCAATAGAGTCACGCATAGCAGGAGGTAGACCATTGATGTACTTGGTTATCATGTGTTTAGGAATAGAAACCAAGTGAGGAACAATCAAGCTGAGCTGCTTGAAACGAGTAGTATAAGCCAGATTATCATCACCAATCTGCTTCAAGTGCCAGAACTCATCTTCAAGCTTCAGTTGTTCATGGGGAGGGCAAAACTCAAGCATCATTAGTTCATGCACCTCGGTCCATGGAAGAGCATACGCTTCCTCGTTCGAACGGATGTTTCTCTCATTAGCCCACCACTCCAACGCTCTGCCTTGAAACATTCTCGTTACGCTCCTAGTCTTTAGATGATCTGGGCACTCACTGTTAATGAAGGTGACCTCGATGCTGTCAAACCACTCGAGCATAGCAGTCACCTCATCACTGCCCGTGAAAGGCTTAGGGTTGCAAGAGATGAAATGTTTGTAGTTGAACTTTGTAGGCTTAAGCTTCTCGGCCTTCGAGTCCACAGAGGATGGAGGAGTGTTTGATCCTTGGATCTCTAAGATGATCTTTGGCACGAGTCGAGCAATTTGGTCGGCCATGAAGGACATCATCTTTTTCTGAGACTTTTCCTTGGATCTCTTGAGAGTGTCGGATATCTTACGAGAAGACATCTAAAGATCCAATAAGAGGATTGTATAAGTCTAGATTCACAAAGCCTTACAATATAGATTCTCACATAATAGATTAAGACTCAAGATTCAACAAGACTGACATAGATTAAAGATTCAAGTTTCCAACAAGTTTCATATAGGTACTCAATAGATTCAACACCGCAAAACCCACAACCTTCGCATGGCACGTTGTACAAAGCTTGGCAAATGTCAGAATTGCTTATATATAGGAAGTACCAGCGGCATATCCACCACGCTTCGGGCACATCGCTTCTGCCTCGTACTCGGTGTCATGTTACGTGTCGTAATTGCATAACATACACACGTGGATTAACCCGATAGATTCACATAGATTGTTCCAATAGATTCACCTAGATTCCAATAGGTTCACATACATCCCAATAGATTCGCATAGATTCCAATAGATTCATATAGATTCCAATAGATATCCAATAGATTCAACACCGCAAACCCACGACCTTCGCATGGCACGTTGTACGAAGTTTGGCAACATGTCAGAAACGCTTATATATAGGAAGTACCAGCGGCGTATCCACCACACTTCGGGCACATCGCTTCCACCTCGTACTCGGTGTCATGTTACATGTCGCAAAACACACTCATCATCATCATAGATTCACATAGATTCCAAAAGACTCCAATAGATTCACATAGATTACAATAGATTCCAATAGACTCCAATAGATTCACATAGATTACAATATATCCCAATAGACTCCAATAGATTCACCTAGATTACCATAGTTTACATAGATTACCACTCATCAACGAATCCCACATGGCACATGTTACGAAAGTTTGACGACATGATAGAAACACTTATATATACGAAGTACCAACGGCGTATCCACCATGTTTCGACCACGCCACCTCCGTCTCGTCGTCGATGTCATGCTTCGCCAACCACAACTTTAGATTCCACAACATTAGATTCCATAGCTTTAGATTCCACACATAGATTCCATAGATTTAGATTCCACACATAGATTTAATCAAATAGTCTCATCACTTCTACCACAAGTCCGCAAAACCACGAATTTCACATAGCACGTGGTACGAAGATTCGGTGACATGCCAGAAACATTTATATATAGGAAGTACCAGCGGCGTATCCACCATGTTTCGGACATGTCACGTATGACTCGTCTTCGGTGCTAGGCTATGTTTCGTCTTTTGCTACTCAGAACAACACATATGCACTAGAGTACACATAGATTAAACAAATAGTCTCTCATAGTCTAATAGATTCAACACGTTCACAATTAGACAAAACACTTCTGTGAGCTACAAAACACAGAACCTCCCATGGCACGTGATACGAAAGTTCGGTAACATGATAGAAACACTTATATATAGGAAGTACCTACGGCGTATCCACCATGTTTCAATCACGCCACCTCCGTCCCGTACTTCGGTGTCATGTACTGTGCTTTGCCTCACAGACACATCACTCATAGATTAACCAGATAGTCTCATACAACATAGCTATAGTTTCTCATAAAATCAAGAGTCAACTTCCAACTACTATCACTGTGAGTCAACAAAACACGAATCCCTCATGGCACGTGGTACGAAATTTGGTAACATGGCAGAAACACTTATATATAGGAAGTACCAACGGCGTATCCACCATGTTTCAACCACATTACTTCCACCTCATACGTCGGTGTCATGCACCGTGTTCTGCCACTCACATAGCACATACCACATAGATTAACCAAATAGTTTCATATAGTATACCCAAAGTCTCTCATAGCTTGAATCAAGTTTCATGTTAAACAGCTACCTCCGTGTGTCACCAAAACATCGATCCTTCATGGCACGTGGTATGAAACTTGGTAACATGGCAGAAACACTTATATATAGGAAGTACCAGCGGCGTATCCACCATGTTCCGGCCATACTGCTTCTATCTCGTACTTCAGTGTCATGCAGTGCTTCGTGACAGCACTTTCTTAACATAGATCAACACAATGAGTAAAGCTTCATAAATTTAGTTCGATCCTGAGAGATTATTATCATTTCAGATTGCAGACAAACGTGCGATTCGTGTAAAAAGTTTCCAAAATAAACAAGAATTAAGTTTAAAACCACATGAAAATCGAGATAACATAAAAGATAGGCTCATAAAACATAAGATTGTTCCGGGTAGAGGAACGTCGACTAACCAAAGTAGATCGAATCCCTCTCGAATTGAGGCAATGTGTCTTGACTTACTCAGACAAACTCGTCATCGATGTTAGACCTACGATATTTATCCTTTTGATCACTTCACATCCCTAATTGATTGGGAATTTCGAGACTCTGGTGAGTAAGAAAAATCAAGGAGTGGGACTAGTTATCAAGATGTGAGTTTCACCTCTAACTTGAAAACATCGTACCCTAATGGCGTCAGTGCTCATCAACAGATAAGACCTACTAGAATATGTTATGGAGATTTCCCTTCAAGGTTAGGATGTCACTCCTGTCTTGAGGGCAACTCTCGTGCAAAATACAAACATTGATTAACAATGTTTTCAAAGCATCCAAGTGTATATTGTGTCAGCCTTAGGAAAGGCATGTAAGCTTAGCAGGAGAATGTGCTGCTAGGAAGCAGATACGATAGAATGCATAAGTCTTAAACAACATATAAGAATCAAGATTCCTAGAACTATAGACTAGGGCAAGTATTCCTACTTATCCTAATTCCGTATAGTTATGGCTGTGATACCAATCTGTCACACCCCAACCGATGGCAGAAACATCGGGGTGCGGCACTAAGCATCCAGATGGCTCATGAGATTCCATAACACTAGATATTTCAATATAGATTAGATTCATTGCATAATAATTGTCTAAAAGTATCAACCACCAAACATCAAATACAAATCATCATCAAAATAGTTTCAAAGTTTCTAGTTTAGCTATGATGTGTTTCTAAAGCAGCATCCTAGCTAGTTTCATGAATCCTCACATCCTGTCAGCCTGCAACATGTATTAAAATAAAATCACTACAAAACGTACTGGCGAGTATACAAGTTTAAGTAATAGCATAATAGATTAAAATAACTCATATCCATCGTGTAAATGATACAAAAATAGTTTCAGCCATGCTAGTGTTCGCAGTCCAACAAGTGATAGCCCAAGTGTCCCGATGCTTTAGTGTTTTCCCAAGTCTCAAGGAAACTAGAATCCTCCTAACAATACCCCTGAGAATAATGGGGAGGTGCATCTCCTATAGCGCTACTATTGTTAAGGCGGAACTACACACCCTAGATTAAACGTCCACATAGCACAAAGAGTCTAGAATACAAGAATCACAAGTTTTGCATACACATAGGATAGAGCTTAGTTTCCAAAAAGTCTCAAGTATCATAGTTTAATAGAATACATGTTGCATCCCAAAGTTTAAAACAAAAAGGGATCGAGTATACTCACAGTGATTTCTTAACAGATTAATTGTTTTTTGGATCAAAGGAGCTCTTTAGTTTTAGCCTAATTAGATTACAACAAATAAGTGTCAGATAGAATAACGAGATTGCGCAAAGTGTCGGATCTGTCACTGGATCGGATGGTTGTTCGATCGGACGGCAGTCCGATCGGATTGCCATTCGATCGAGGTGACTTAGGTGAGTGGGGGACGGACTGCCATCTGATCGGATAGTCATCCGTACGGATGGCCATTCGATCGAATGGTCACTCGATCCAAGTGTTAAGATTCCTAAAAAGTTAAGCCAAGTGTTCAACTCTGGTCACTCCGATCGGATGGTCATCCGATCGGACGACAGTTCGATCGGATTGCCATTCAATCATGTTGGTTTCCAAAGTTTCAAGAAGAAAAAGTTTCTAAGTGTTGAAAGGTCTCAAGGCACATGTCACTTCAATCGGATAGCCGTTCGATCGAACGGCAGTCTGATCGGATTACCATTCGATCATCATGACTTGTTCCGTTTTGAAAATTTGTAAGGTTTCCAAGTTTCTGGTTAGACGGTGACGACACGGTACGTCTTAAGACAATGGTAAATGTCACACCCCAAAATGTCAGAGCTTGGCGTGACTGGACTGGTATCTTCATTGCACAACGGAAGCAAATAAGCTAAGACTTCTAGGAAACAAACGCCCACTAAGTACTTGAATCTCCGATGGTTCTCCTATTCCAACCGTGCCATAATTTTAGAAAGTAACCTGAGAAAGAAACATGCGAAAAATCAACATAAAGTTGAGCGAGTTCATAGTTTGTTTTAGAAAAGATTTAAAACAAATCTTTTTGATAACCGGTTTTAAAGTTGCCGTGTAAATACAGAAAAAAACATTTTTTCTCGGCCTGATATATAAACACTGTGAGCTCCAAATAATCTTTGTAATCATTGAAAATATGTATGTATGTTTGTAAGAGAATATGAACAGATCAATTAAAGTTTTGCAAGGACATTAAAGCATGTGAGGACATAGGGAGCACTCGAAATAAGTAGGCTTATACCCTTTGTCGATTCCCTCGACTATGTCGAATTCCCCTACGACTATGTCAATTTACCTTGACTATGTCAATTCACCTTGACCATGTCAATTCACCTTGACTATTGTCGATTCACCTCGACTGGGACACCGAAGCACTCAAGTGGTCATATGTACCATGAGTGGGGTTCGGTCGTACCCGTTAGATCTAACCTTCATCCCTAATTAAGAATTAATGGTATTTCAAATTCAATCTATGCTCACATGATCTAATTAACTCATTTCATACCGTTTAAACATTCGCAACATGTATTCCACCCCCGAGAGTTATAAAACCAAAAACAGTTAAGAGAAAAGGGGGACATGAACTCACTGGGTTGTCTCGTTTTACGTACGCAGGCCAACCCAGCCCCGTATTATAACCAGGACGATCCCGTCCTTACTCATGAAAATCATTCACATTTCAAAAATATTCATTTTTTTTGTAAACCGGTATATTTAGTATGAAACATGATTTAGAAATAAGTTTTTGTTTATCGAGAAATTGTTTACTTTTGCAAAACTTGCATGTCTTTCCACCCCCGAAAACATTTATAAGAGTGTAAAACCGTAAAAAGTGGGGGTTATGAACTCACCTGAATTGCCTTGTGCAAAGCTAGCTAATTACGACTTCGTGATGTCGTTTCCAAGACGAGACTCGCTAGCATGCATTCTACAATATTCCTAACACGGAATATCTTATAAGTTTCTAAATAAACGCAGTAACTAAACTACGTGTCATCGAGCTCTACCGAATCGTTAATCGAACTATTCAACGGTAAGTTGTTAACTTGATGAAAATAATAAAGTTATACTTTGTTTAGTTCGTCTATTCGTCGGTAATAATTAATAAGTCTTGTAGGACTTAGTTCCGCGTTAGTCGCCTCAAGAAGTCATACGTGTATGTAAAGTATACTTACATAAATATAATGTATACAAATTCATACGAAAGTTATAAAATAAACTCGTATCAAATATTGCGTCTTATAAGATGATTATCAACGTATATGTATATATGCCGTTTAGGCGTTCGAAATAAATATAAAAAGTTATATTTATTTTACAAAAGAATCGTCGAGTCGTTGTGTTTGAAAATAAATACATAACTATATTTATTTTTATATAAGGATTCGTGTTGTACGATATTTGAAATAAATATGTAAACCATATTTATTTTTATAAAACGAATGCATGTCGTTTAATATTTCAAATATATATACTATTATTTATTTTAGTAAAAGGTTCGTCGTATTGTTTGACATCCGAAATAAATATATGAGTTATATTTATTTTATAAAGAAGTCGTATGGTTTGTTATTCGAAATAAATATACCAACTATATTTATTTTTATACAAGAATTGTCAAAATTTCAAAGTTTAGAATAAATTTAAATACTATATTTATTGCTGTAAATACTTTCCGAATCGTCGTTTTCGTAAATTGTGAAGTGTTGTCGAAAGTAATTATATACTTGTATTTGTCTTTCTAAAATATCATTTGAATCCGAAAGTTGTTTTATAATAACACGCGTCTTATTTTACGGATTTTCTCGAAAAACGGGCAGAGTTTCCTCTGTTTTTGGACGCCCCGACAACACAAGTTGTCGTTATATTTTCAAAATTTAATCAGGATTCAATAACCAAATAATAAATTACGTTAATCGAACTAAGAAAACGTAAGTATTTGTTAAGTAATTCGGTTCGAGCTCGTGCTTATGTAAATAACGGAAATCTATATAAACAAAATTAACACACGCCGCTAAATCTTTACCAATTTCTTTGTGTCGAAAAGCTGAAAGATGTTGACTGAGTTGACCGAGTCAACTGAGTTGACTCGCTTTGACTGTGTTGACTGAGTTGACTCGGGTTGACCGAGTTGACTCGGGTTAACCGAGTTGACTCGGTTTGACCGAGTCGATCCAAACTGTACCGAACCTCAAATCTGACCGACTTGACCGCGGCTGACCGACATCCGAAACTGACCCGAGACTCGAACCCGCTGACCCGGAAGGGAGTCTGACCCTGTTTGGCTTCTGTTGACCGAACCTAGAACTGAATCCCAAACTTGAAACTGACCGGAACCCGAGCTTGAACCGTGAAATATAACCCGTACTCGAACTGAACCACCTCCATTATCATCTTTAACATCGGGTTGTTATCATCATCCGAAAAAAAAAAAAGTTACCACAGTCATCACCCCCATCACCGCCGAGATCCGCCGACGTCCGGCCGGCTCCGCCGCTGCCGGCGACCACCCGAAACCCGAGACGAGACCAGAACCAACTCGAACCAAAACATCATCATCATCATCAACGCGAAACGCGACGGACCGAAGCAAGAGCCGCCGGTCCGAGACAAGGACCGCCTGATAATTGTACCGACCGCCGGTCCGATACACAGACCATCGTCGTTCTTCATCATCGTCGCCGGAAACGACGATCGGAGCTGGTCCGATCGTAAAAGAAAACGGGGAGAGAGAGCGAGCAGCAAAAGGGGGGGTGCTGGTTCGCCGTGAAGAAGACTCCTCCACCGCCGTCGTAGCGGCCACCACCTTCGTCGTCGCCGGTCATGGTCGGTCGGAACTGTTTGGCGGAGAGAGAGAGAAAAATACGTTGGTGTGTGTGTGTGTGTTGTCTGTTTGATTTTGTGGAATGAGAAGAAAAAGAACTGTGTGTTCTTATTTATAAGCAGGTTTGGTTTTGTGGGTTTTGGGCTTGGGCCGAAGGCCCACAAGTCCAATCTCGCATTATAAGTTGGCCCGAAAGTTCCTACGATCTCATTTTCAACACCCGGGCATCCTAAAAATGTCGTAGGATAGACTATTATGGTAAAAAATGCATAGAGTGACGCCGAAAATTTAGTGTTCGACGCGTACAATTGTCGTTGCATTTAAAATCGCGTAAATATTTATTTGGTCGTTGCTGACGTGTTTTTCAATCCAGTTTCATCGGCGAGTACTAGAATTTAATTACGAAACTAAATGTGTCGTAAAATTAAGTCTTTAAAAATAATACCCACCTCCGATGCTTCTGTTTCGTTACCGGTGCGTTTCCTGCAGTCGCATTTCTCGTTCCTGTTTGCGTTTTGCGATGTACGGAAGAGAAATAAATTCACAACATTAAATTCATGAATATAAAATATTCGTAGAAAATCCGTATTCGTCAGCAAGGTCAGTATTTCGTACAGTGTCAGTTCGTTGTCGTTTGATGTTCCGCAGATTCCACGCGAATCTTCATATGCGTACTGTAAAGTCGGATAAACGTTCCTAGGCACTCCAAAGGCCTAATTAAGTTAATTTGCACTGTAAACACTATTTATTATCGCGTTAATCATCTGTTAATCACGTAGTTAGGTGCCGTAAATCACCGGTTGTCACATTCTTCCCCTGTTAATGAAATTTCATCCTCGAAATTTAGACTACGTTAACTCCTTAGAGTTACGTTATGTGTAGTTAAATATAAATAGTATCAATGTGGATGACCAAGAAATAGGATCAAGACTTATTCGAATCATGCGAATTCAAGGACATTCCTCCACAATAGGAACCCAACGGTTTAAAAGAAATGTGTTTCAAAAGTTGATATCAAAGGAAACAAGATGTATAGAAACAGTCACTAGTGTGACTAAGTTAACTGGGGTCCAATAAAGGACAGGAATTTCAAGCAATAGTATTCCAAACGAATGTTTACAATATGCCAATGAGTTCTAGAAACAATAACACCCACTGAATGAACTTAGAATCAACAAGCTCAAATGAAATAGTTTTGCATGAAGCGCTCGATCGTGATCAGCACAAGCTGCAAGTTATACCGACACCACAAGGTGTCGTATTGAATGAAACAATTCAAATATAGCGGTGATCGAATCAAGTATCACCTGTGTTTTGCATGAAACACTCAATCATGATTAGACCAAGCTACAAATTTATACGGACGCCACAAGGTGTCGTAGTGACTGAAATAATTCAATAATAGCGGTGACCGAACAAGTATCACCGTGTTTGAAACCAAATGAAGATTCAACGAAATAAATTTGAACGCTTGTTCCAAACAAACATCATATGATTTTCAATTAAAAATGGAAATTCGGAGAAATAAATGTTTCGATCGAAGATGAGAAAGCAATGAATGTCGCAAAACATTCGATCGATGTTGAAAGAACCGTTAGGAGATACACCGAAATAAAAAAAGGAATTTGTGTACCATTGTCTTAACACACGATTGTGTTAAGACTGCTTTAATATGATAATTCAATGCGGATTTAAAACAAATCAATAAATAAATAATTTAAATCCGTGCATGATATTTGTAAACGAGATTAGCGCAAGCTTCAAATTAATGAAAATGCCACCACAAGGTGTCGAAATCATCAAACGACTTAATGGAGTCGTAGATCAAACAAGTCTACTACGACTCGAAACAAATGAAACACTTGTTAATACGAGTTTGAATATGATGCTTTCAATACATCATATGGTGTCTTGAATTGAATAAGCGTAATGAACAAGTTCAAACAATTGAACTTGATTTAGGCGAAATCCAGCAACAAGTATATGTATCGACAAGGAAACTTTGGCATGGTTACAACGAAAAACCATGTATGCAGCTTGAAAAGAAAGGAAAATTCAAGAAAATGTGTTGACTTAATAACAAAGGAGCCAACAATTACAATAATGCAGGTCATTCAAATCACATATCAATAATTAGATTTAGCGAAATAATATTTGAACTTTGATGAAGCGCTTATTCGAAACAAAACCACATGCGTAACAAAAGATGCATGCGTAACATATGAGTTTTCAAGAAATGAAGCAGATTAGTATTCACACTAATGAAAAAAGTTATTGTGATGCAATGACCATTAAGAGGAGTAGAGATGTGAAAATCTACTCGCTAGATGCAAAAGTCGAAATTTCAATGAAAGAAATTTAAGGACTTTACCTGGGGTTTCGTGTGATGACCAGTTGTGTCACACCCCGATATTTCCATGTATTACCGGTGGGCCCGGTGGGGAGTATCGTGACGTAGTTGATATCATCATAGTCAAATTATCACAGTTTAATGCACAGCAAAAGTCGAAAGATAAAATATTACAAACCTAATAGAAGTAATATCATTTATTAAAAAAATGGTTGTAAAGGATCCACAGGCGGATCAAAAGTTAAAAGGAACATTGTTCAACAGATTTATAACATCTAAGCTTGCAAGACTCTTTATTGATGCTAGGAGTAGCCAGCCTATTCCGTTTAGTGCCTGCACTTAGCCTTTTTGGAAAATACGTCAGTTTTCACTGATAAATACAATTAACCGACTCATTTTGAAAACGTTTTAAGAAAATTGATTTGAATGCACAAGGCACAAAATATATTTTATAACTTGGGATAATTATTTATATATAAACTTGTAAAAGAATTACTTGTTCGTTATATGTTCAGTTGCCCGGGCTGAGTACCGGGTTAAAGATTAATAGACACACCACATAATATATCCCGTGGCGAGTTATTCTCTAACAGGCGGTTATATTATTTTTACATACGCACTGGCAGGTGTATGCCTACAACCCGTGCTTAAGTCGTGGCCATTTCAATGAATGAGCCGAGGATATCCAGGACATGGTCATTAACCCCCCAAAGGCTTAAAACAAACAAAACAGTTTAAATGGGTCATCTCAATAAATTAACCTTCATATGATTAAAAATTCAATGCCCAACCAAGCGGTATTTTATATACCGTACCCCAAGCCAGTATAAGGGAAAATAAGTTAAAAGTATTTACCTGAGCAAATTATACAATTTATCCCAGCCGTATACAATCAAGCAAATGCAGATATCTTTTACTGGGCTCCTAAATCTGGAATGAAGGTTTTTAATAACCTATTAGATTCTTAACGGGTCTTAATGAAGTTTAAACTTAGACCGGTTAGTTTTAAAGGAAGGTATATGGTTCAAAACGCAAGATTAAGCGAAGACCGGAATAGAATGTGATTTAGACCTGACAAGTTTGAAGACTTGTATAATATGGGTAAACTAAACACATTCTGGATTTTGAGATAAAAATGATAAGGTGTGACCCGTTTCGGTTAATTTATGCAAACTAGTCACATAAATCGCACCGGACGCGATAATTGCATAACGGGTGACCAAGTGAGTCATGAATAGGTTTCCTATGTTAATATGCCTTAAATATATTGCGGTATCAGTAGGATACCTTCCATTATGCCCAAAATGGATTTAAACTCAAATTATGTCCCGTAGGGGTATTTTGGTCATTTTAAAACCTATAAAAGAGATTAAATATTAATCTGAGGTTCAGGTCTGATATAATAAGTATAAATAGTTAATTTTGCAGGTCATATCAATAAGGTATTGCATATATGTGAAATTTATCATTTTTAACCAAACTATGCACCGTAGGGGCATTTTGGTAATTTCACATAAGCTTTAAAGGTCAAATTTAGAAATCTGAGTTCAAAACTTTTGCTTACTGTTAAAGTATAAAAATTTACTTAAAACATCAGTAGGTATTAAGTCTTATATGTTTAAAATAGTTTTAACTCATACTATGCGTTTAAAACGCGTAAAAAGTCGCTTTTAAGCGATTTTCGGGTTATATAAGAAAAGCTAATATTTTTATCATTCCAGAAGGCTTAAAATATTTTATTTATCATAAAAAAATCAGTAACAAAAGGTTTGGTATAAAAATGTTATGTAAAACTCATTTTTTTAGCAAAAAGGGTATAACCGACCATTACCGAATTAAAGCAAGAACCCTATGTTATGCTCAGCTTAAAAATAAATAAAAATCTTCAAAAATCCCAAAATATTATTTTATATCAGTAGGAAAAAGGTTTGGTGTTAAAATTCGGGTTTAAATAGGCTTTATGCCAAATATGTCGTTTAATTAATAAAAAGCTTTCAATTTACGCTATTGAGCATAACTCTTAATCTACACCTCAAACTGATGTCAAATTTTTAGGACAAGTTTATAAATCAGTAATAAAGGTTTTTGTCCTCTCACATTTTCAAAAATCTCATTTTAAGGTCAAAAGCGCATAATGGTCAACATTTAGGCATATAACGGAAAATTGCAAATGAATCGGATAAATTAGGATCCAAGTTGTATAATCTCAGAGAGTTATACTAATATGGAACATGGATCTAATGGAAGCTTAAGGCATTTCTAAAACAATCTAAATCGGGTCAGAACTGAAAGTCAAAGCAAAAGTCTACTTTTGCGACTTTCGGTTCCGAACCGAGCCAAAACTCAAAATTGTCGGGTTGATCATGCTTAGACATGTTCTTACATTAATTACCAAGTTATACAAGTGATAAAATAGGTTTCATGGCTTCTACATTGTTAATTATGTGTTTATTTGAAAATTACCTTTCGGTTGACTTTTTATAATTAAGTTTGACCCGACAATTGACCTAGTTAGAGTGGAAATCAGAGGGTGCCCTTTTAGGGGTTTATTACCCATATAATTACCAACTCAATGCTACTTTCAATTCGAGAATTGACTAGACCATTAGTGATTAATCACTAAGTCAAAGCTTAATTACGACGGCTTTGACTTTAGGTCATTAAACTAATAAAACACTAATTAGAAAGGTTAAGGAAGCTTACTGAAGTACTTAGCACGATTTACAAGCTAATGGAATCTTGTGTGAGGTCCAGAGAGCTCCAGAAATTCAGTTTGAATAATTTCCCAAGTGCATGCAAAAATGTTGCAACCAAGGGTGCTTATATAGTGATTTTAATTGAACAAGATGATGCCAACAAGGTCTAGGATTGATCCCAGATGAGTCCAAGTGCCCCCTATGCATGAAAAACCACTGGTGCAGCTCCTGAATTCGAAAACCTGGCTTTTAAGGCGGTGGAACTGGCTTTACTCGCAGCAGTGCAGAGAATCTACCCAGGTCAGGCAGTCGCGTCGCGTGACGGCAGAAGGTGATGGTGGTGGCGCGACGCCAACATGTGGCTAACCAGATCAGCAAGTTTCAATTAATGACATTTTCACCCCCTGGACCTTCTAAAGCGTAATTTCTTTCATTTTAAGCATTTTTAATCCATTTAACTTTTGTTCTTGTGATCCATGAGATATAACCAAACACTGTTAGGGCCAGTTTCGTTAAATGCTAACCGAAAACATAAGTTTTGCCTTGTTGACGCTTTTAACCCCTTAATTACGAAAGTTAACGTATCTTCCTCATATGATATCGAAACCTTGTGAAATTTTTATCACTTATTCTGGGAGTATAATTAATCATTACAAAGCTTTGGGTTTGATAAAAGGTCACTCAGAGGTATAAATTAAACATGTTGACGCATTTAACCCTTGCGGTTTGTAAACTTTCACTTTCTTCCACAAACGGCTTCATATGATTCATAATTCATTCGTTTAAGGGTATAAGCATCGTGTAGGGTTGTTGAAAGGTATAATTATCCAATGTTGACACTTTGAATCTTTTGACACATATACTTTC
Source organism: Helianthus tuberosus (assembly GCA_030545235.1). Classification (NCBI taxonomy): domain Eukaryota; kingdom Viridiplantae; phylum Streptophyta; class Magnoliopsida; order Asterales; family Asteraceae; genus Helianthus; species Helianthus tuberosus. Next base: position 88,569,703 of record CM060444.1, read on the forward strand.
TTTGTTTGTCAACTTTAGTCCCTCATATTTAATCCATTATACGTTTAAAGCTCATGACACGTGTCTTCATTGTATTGGTCGTGATTTTTCGAGGTGTTACATCCTCACCCCCTTAAAAGAAATCTCGACCTCGAGATTTACTGAAATAAATGAGGGTACTTCTCTTTCATTGTGGACTCTACCTCCCACGTGTACTCGGGACCTCTACGGGCATCCCATTTAACTTTTACAATTGGCACGTGCTTCTTTCGAAGCTTCTTAACCTACCGATCTTCAATCGACAAAGGCTTTTCTACAAACTTCAGGCTTTCATCTATATGCACATCCGTATGTGGTATGACTAGTGATTCATCAACTAGACATTTCTTCAGATTGCAGATGTTGAATACATTATGAATTCCTCTGAGCTCTTCAGGTAGGTTTAACTTGTAAGCCACTGTTCTGACACATTCGATGATCTCGAATGGTCCTATGTATCTTGGACTTAACTTTCCTTTCTTGCTAAATCGCATTACCCCTTTCCAGGGTGATACTTTAAGTAGAACTTTGTCACCTACCTCGAATTTTAGAGGTTTACGCCTTTTATCTGCGTAGCTTTTCTGCCTATCCCTGGCAGCTTTGAGACGATCTCGTATCTGCACAATCTTGTCTGTCGTCTCCAGGACTATATCTGGTCCTGTTAGTTGGACATCTCCAACTTCTGCCCAACAAACGGGCGTCCTGCACTTTCTTCCATACAAAGCTTCAAAAGGTGCAGCTTGAATACTGGAATGATAGCTATTGTTGTATGAGAATTCAATCAATGGAAGATGATCATCCCAACTTCCTCCTAAGTCGATAACACAAGCTCGTAGCATATCCTCGAGTGTTTGTATAGTACGCTCACTTTGACCATCCGTTTGAGGATGATATGCAGTGCTGAAGTTTAATCGAGTGCCTAGGGATTGTTGAAAACTTTTCCAGAAATGCGATGTATACCTCGTATCCCTATCAGAGATGATAGAAACTGGCACTCCGTGGAGAGATACAATTTCATCCACGTACAGCTGAGCTAACTTATCTGAGCTGTGTGTTTCCTTAATAGGTAAGAAGTGGGCTGACTTAGTCAACCTGTCAACTATGACCCAAATAGTATCATTTCCTCACTTTGTCTTTGGTAACTTGGTGATAAAATCCATAGTCACCATTTCCCATTTCCAGGTGGGAAGTTCAGGCTGTTGTAGCAAACCTGACGGCTTCTGGTGTTCTGCTTTAACTTGAGCACATGTTAGACATTTGGCCACATAAGTGGCTATAGACTTCTTCAAGCCATTCACCAATAATTTGCCTTCAAATCCTGGTACATTTTATCACAGCCAGGATGAACAGAATATTTGGAACTATGGGCTTCCTAAAGGATCACTTCCCTAAGTCCTCCATAGATTGGAACCTATATTCGTCCACTCAATCTTAGAATTCCATCTTTGCCATAAGATAATTGTTCAGCAGTTACTCCCAACTTTTCATTGGGGTAATTAGCTTCTAATACGGCTTCCTTTTGCACGGCTAACAGTCTTTCATTTAAACTGTTCTTTAATTCAATGCTCTGGGCATTGATTCTTATGGGCTTTACCCTTTCCTTCCTACTTAAGGCATCGGCTACCACATTTGCCTTGCCTGGATGGTATCTGATTTCACAATCATAGTCATTTAAAGTCTCCATCCATCGGCGCTGTCTCATGTTTAAGTCCTTCTGATTAAACAGATGTTGAAGGCTCTTGTGATCAGAATAGATCACACACTTGGTACCATACAAATAATGCCTCCAAAGTTTTAGTGCAAACACAACGGCACCCAACTCCAAATTGTGGGTGGTGTAATTCTTCTCGTGCACTTTTAGTTGTCGGGAAGCATAGGCAATGACCTTGCCTTTCTGCATGAGAACACACCCCATACCAGTGTGTGATGCGTCGCAGTATACTACAAATTCCTCTATTCCATCAGGCAACGTCAACACAGGTGCATTGCTCAACTTCTGCTTGAGTATGTCAAAGGATTCTTACTGCTTAGGACCCCATTCAAACTTGATATTCTTGCAGGTTGGTGAAGTTAGGGGTGCAGCAATCATTGAGAAATTTTCAATAAAACGCCTGTAATATCCTGCCAGACCTAAAAAGCTACGAATCTATGTGGGCTTCTTCGGCTCTTGCCAATTCATGATAGCTTCACTCTTAGCGGGATCCACCTGGATACCACGCACACTAACCACATGTCCAAGGAATTGGACTTCACGAAGCCAAAATTCACATTTTAAAAACTTGGCATAGAGCTTCTCATACTGAAGAAGTTTAAGAATACAACGAAGGTGCTTCTCATGGTCAGCTTGATTCTTTGAATAAATAAGAATGTCATCAATGAATACGATGACAAACTTGTCCAAGTATGGCTTGCAGACACGGTTCATGTGATCCATGAACGCTGCTGGTGCATTAGTGAGCCCAAAAGGCATCACCAAGAACTCGTAGTGACCATAACGAGTTCTAAATGCGGTTTTGTGCACATCTTCATCCCTAACCTTTAGCTGATGATAACCTGACCTTAAGTCAATCTTGGAGAAGTAACTTACCCCTTGCAGTTGGTTGAACAGATCGTCGATCCTAGGCAATGGATATCTGTTCTTGATTGTGACCTTGTTAAGCTCGCGATAATCTATGCATAGACGCATCGATCCATCCTTCTTCTTTACAAACAGGATCGGTGCTCCCCAGGGAGATGAGCTAGGTCTAGTAAATCCCTTTTCCAATAAATCATCCAGTTGAGTTCTCAACTCTTTCATCTCTGCTGGTGCTAACCTGTAAGGTGCTCTTGCAATAGGTGCTGCTCCAGGTATAATGTCAATTCTAAACTCCACTTGCCTATCTGGTGGTAAACCAGGTAGCTCTTCAAGGAATACTTCTGGATATTCGGAAATGACGGGGATGTCATCAATCTTGGGCTTCGTTTCATTAATAGTCACTTGTGCCATATAGATGACACAACCTTTCTTCATACATATTGATGCCTTAAGCATAGACACTTACTTAGGCAACCCATACTGAGTGTCTCCCTGTATGGTAAGTGGCTCACCATACGGAATCTTGATCACCACTTGTTTCTTGTCACAAACAATCTGGGCTTGGTTATGCGATAACCAATCCATGCCTATCACTATGTCGAAACCAGCTAATTTCAAAGGAAGTAAAGATAATGGAAAGGAGTGGTTCCTAATGGATATAAAGCATCCATCTAACACAGTTGAGGTAGTTTCTATGGTACCATCGGCCAACTCTACTTCATATTTCATGCTTAGGGTTTTAACAGGCAGATTTAGCAATTTACAAAACTTATCATCCACAAATGACTTATCCGCACCCGAATCAAATAATACCCTTGCATAAACATCATTAATAAGGAAGGTACCTGTTATCACATTATCATCCTGCACTGCTTCCCGTGCATTCATCTGAAATACCCTAGCATTGGTCTTTTTGCCTTCTTCGGGTTTCTTGGCATACTTTGGGCAGTTGGACTTAATGTGCCCCTTCTCGTTACAGTTATAGCACGTTGCATCCTTTATCTTCTTGCAGTCTAGAGTCTTGTGCTCATTCGACTTACAAATCCCACAAGCCCTGGGCTGCGATTGGGACTTCGATTCGTACCTGCATCTTCCTAGATGACGTTTCTTGCAAACTTTACACTTGGACTTTTCACCCGACTGCTGATCATCTTTTCTAAACCTGGAACTCTTCTTATGATCAGAGTTCCCTTTGTGCTTCTTATCTGAACGGTGTGAGATATCATCCTCACGTTTTCTCTTCCCAGAATCAGAATTTCTAAGCGATCTCTGTCTGACCGCATCAAGGGTAAGAGACAAGGTTAAATCAGCTACAGACCTAAAGGTAGTAGGTCAGGAGGCTTTCACGCTTGCTTTGATCCCCGGGGCTAAACCCCCAATGAAACGAGCAATCCGTTTTGGTTCCGGTGTTACCAAATATGGAACCAATCGAGACATGGTATTAAAACTCGTAAGATACGCCTGACAATCTAAATTCTTCATAACCAATGTCAGGAAGTCGGTCTCGATCTTCTCAACCTCATGTTGAGGACAGAAATTCTCCTTGATCAAAGTCACAAATTGATCCCAAGACAGATTGTACAATCGGATTTTCCCAGTAGCTTGGATTAGAGACCTCCACCAAGCTAGTGCTTCTCCTTTAAACGACTGAGATACAAACTTCACAACATCCCTATCAACGCAACCGCTGATATCAACCACGGTGTCCATCTCGTCTAACCATGTCATGCAGTCAATAGCTCCTTTTTCCCTAGTGAAGTCCCTGGGTTTGCAGGAGACAAAATATTTATAGGAGCATGTCTTTGCACGTGGCTCCTGATCAAATACAATCTTCTTAGACAGAACACTATGCTGATTTGATGAGTGTCGGTCATCATCCTTCTTTGACCCATGCTGTTTAGGAGGTGGCTTACTATGAGCCTCAGAGTGTGTCTTAGGGTGTGATTTAGAATGAGGTACCGATAGGGTCTTGCTTCGAGTACCACTTGATTCATTGTCTCGTCAATCCAGAGCTCGAGAAACGGCATTGTCTATCAATGCCTGCAGTTCTGCACCAGCTATGTTGATTCTGGTGGTATCATGATTTTCCCTTGGGTGACTGTTGATTTCTTCAGACTCTGCCATGAAGCTTGATTGCTACATAAAATGATGACAATGATTTCTTAGAGGTTTATAATATATTTGTCATCTTATTAATTTATTAACCATGGTATTAATAAACCATATTGGTTAATTTGTTAAGTATTTTTATTCAGGATTTTCATTATAATAATCCTCAGTTATAATTAAAATATAATAATAGCACAAAAGGCCAAGTCACAAGGACAATTTTAAATTTTAAACCATAATCTTATAGGATCGAGGTATTGAGGCTTGAATCATAGTTCATTACCTCTTCTTGACAGGGAGTTATAGGCTACAACTGTCTTTTGTTTTATATGACAATGATCATGGCCCGTAGGCATTACATCACTAATGGATGTTTAAATAATAAAAAAGGAATTGGAAGAGTCCAATATAAGGATGACATGTGTGATTTTTACGAATCACATCTGCCAGGAGTGTTAACATGTTTTCAGATGTTAACAAGGATTTGAATCTTTTAAATAGGTTTTACCATCATGACCAGGTCTTATAATGACATGCAGGCTAGGTTATACCCTTTAAGATTCTTATTTAATATTTAAAGGCAGATCTTATAAAAGGAATGACATATTTTGGATTTATTTATTTCATATATATTACATTTTATGCATAAAATGACAAAATGAAATTTAAATTATAACATGCCACTAAAATTTAAAAGAGTACATGAATGCCCTAAACGGGACTTTTAACAGAAAAGACATGCCCACACAGCGGCTAAACTGGAAATACAAGTCCTCACAGGGACTGAATACAGAAATAGATGTCCACACAGGGACTTGATTGAAAATTTAAAAATACAAAATAAACAAATAAGGAATTTAATGATCCCTTTTGCCCTTTCCCTTGATTAAGCTTGCCAAACCTTTAAGAAATCCCAGGTGGCTTCTACGCTCCTCTCGAACCTCCCGTTCCACCAGGCTCAACCTTTGTAGAATCTCCTGCTGTTGCAGTGGCTGGATCTGCGGTGGCTGCGGCTGTTGTTGCTGCGAAGGTTGAGGAGGTGGCAGGTATTGGTACCCATAACCTGGGTATCCAGTCCCCCAGGGAGCTCCATAAGGCCCTTCTGGATGGAGAGCATTGTAGTTCGCCGCTGCGAGGTATGGGTCAACTTCGACGTAGTTGTAGATAGTATGGGCTGGCTGCTCAAAAGGGTTGTACGCCGCTACACCGGCGTATGTAGGAATCGGGTTGTCATAACCCATTGGTGGTGGTGCGACTGGCGCAGAGTCCACCTCTGAAACAGGGTTTGAAGGCTCACTCATCTGTGGGTCTTCATAGAGTGGCGGGTAGTGACTACCACTGGAAGGTTGAGGGGTGTTGATACGTACCCCCCTCGCACGGACATCCGTGTGTTTGATCTTCTTCGCCTCGGTGGCTCCGGAGGTGGCTGCTGCACTGGTGGTGGTGGCGGTGGAGTAACCACTACAAAACACGAATCCTCCGAGGGATCCTGTTGCTGCTGCTGTGAGTGGTAACTGGGAGTAAACACCCAGTTGTATTGGGCAAACCTTGCCTGATAACTGTCTGGACCACGATAAGGTGATCCATGATATGATGACCCATCCGAAATCTCGATGGGGTGAGTAGGTGTCCCAGTTGGTGGCTCGGCGGGGTGCGGGTCATCATCCATATCCATTCCCTGAGCTTCAGGGAAGTGGTCTTCAGGGCCCAATGGGTTATGACCCATTGGTTCTTCAACCTGGTTTGCCGGGTTGAACCGGCTCTGGAAATAAGGTGTCGGGTCCTGAAAGGCCCGATGTGAGGTTGGCCACCGCAACGGCAAGAAGGATTGGTGCGAATCTTCGGGCTCGTTTTCCGATTGCGGCCCGAAAGAGTGAAGATATGAGGGTGATGAACTTAGCGAGACAGATCGCCTCGCTGGCTCCAAATAGGTCCTCCAGTCCTCTTGAGTACTGGTGCTCATGGTAACAGACGGGGTTCGCCGGTGGGAAGGTCCGGCCTCGTGGTCGTTGGGGGCGTTGAATGGCCCCTTACCTCTTCCTCCTCTACGAAACCTTGGCGGCATTTTGTTGAACCTGTCAAAACAAACCAGAGAACAATAAAGAAAAATAAAGGACAAAATTAAAACGAATTAGGATTAGTCTTAAGTTCTTTGTCTAGACTCGGAAGTCGAGGAATGTGCAAACTGTGTCATTGAGATTAAACACAAAAGGCTAGTGTTTAATTCACTCAATGTTGGCTCTGATACCAACCTGTCACACCCCGATATTTCCACGTATTACCGGTGGGCCCGGTGGGGAGTATCGTGACGTAGTTGATATCATCATAGTCAAATTATCACAGTTTAATGCACAGCGAAAGTCGAAAGATAAAATATTACAAACCTAATAGAAGTAATATCATTTATTAAAAAAATGGTTGTAAAGGATCCACAGGCGGATCAAAAGTTAAAAGGAACATTGTTCAACAGATTTATAACATCTAAGCTTGCAAGACTCTTTATTGATGCTAGGAGTAGCCAGCCTATTCCGTTTAGTGCCTGCACTTAGCCTTTTTGGAAAATACGTCAGTTTTCACTGATAAATACAATTAACCGACTCATTTTGAAAACGTTTTAAGAAAATTGATTTGAATGCACAAGGCACAAAATATCTTTTATACTTAGGATAATTATTTATATATAAACTTGTAAAAGAATTACTTGTTCGTTATACGTTCAGTAGCCCGGGCTGAGTACCGGGTTAAAGATTAATAGACACACCACATAATATATCCCGCGGCAAGTTATTCTTGAACAGACGGTTATATTATTTTTACATACGCACTAGCAGGTGTATGCCTACACCCCGTGCTTAAGTTGTGGCCATTTCAATGAATGAGCCGAGGATATCCAGGACATGGTCATTAACCCCCCAAAGGCTTAAAACAAACAAAACAGTTTAAACGGGTCATCTCAATAAATTAACCTTCATATGATTAAAAATTCAATGCCCGACCAAGCGGTATTTTATATACCGTACCCCAAGCCCGTATAAGGGAAAATAAGTTAAAAGTATTTACCTGAGCAAATTATACAATTTATCCCAGCCGTATACAATCAAGCAAATGCAGATATCTTTTACCGGGCTCCTAAATCTGGAATTAAGGTTTTTAATAACCTATTAGATTCCTAACAGGTCTTAATTAAGTTTAAACTTAGACCGGTTAGTTTTAAAGGAAGGTATACGGTTCAAAACGCAAGATTAAGCGAAGACCGGGATAGAATGTGATTTAGACCCGACAAGTTTGAAGACTTGTATAATATGGGTAAACTAAACACATTCTGGATTTTGAGATAAAAATGATAAGGTTTGACCCGTTTCGGTTAATTTATGCAAACTAGTCACATAAATCGCACCGAACGCGATAATTGCATAACGGGTGACCAAGTGAGTCATGAACAGGTTTCCTATGTTAATATGCCTTAAATATGTTGTGATATCAGTAGGATACCTTCCATTATGCCCAAAATGGATTTAAACTCAAATTATACCCCGTAGGGGTATTTTGGTCATTTTAAAACTTATAAAAGAGGTTAAATATTAATCTGAGGTTTAGGTCTAATATAATTAGTAAAAATAGTTACTTTTGCAGGTCATATCAGTAAGGTATTGCATATATGTGAAATTTATCATTTTTAACCAAACTATGCACCGTAGGGGCATTTTGGTAATTTCACATAAGCTTTAAAGGTCAAATTTAGAAATCTGAGTTCAAAACTTTTGCTTACTGTTAAAGTATAAAAATTTACTTAAAACATCAGTAGGTATTAAGTCTTATATGTTTAAAATAGTTTTAACTCATACTATGCGTTTAAAACGCGTAAAAAGTCGCTTTTAAGCGATTTTCGGGTTATATAAGAAAAGCTGATATTTTTATCATTCCAGAAGGCTTAAAATATTTATTTATCATAAAAAAATCAGTAGCAAAAGGTTTGGTATAAAAATGTTATGTAAAACTCATTTTATTAGCAAAAAGGGTATAACCGACCATTACCGAATTAAAGCAAGAACCCTATGTTATGCTCAGCTTAAAAATAAATAAAAATCTTCAAAAATCCCAAAATATTATATTATATCAGTAGGAAAAAGGTTTGGTGTCAAAATTTGGGTTTAAATAGGCTTTATGCCAAATATGTCGTTTAATTAATAAAAAGCTTTCAATTTACGCTATTGAGCATAACTCTTAATCTAGACCTCAAACTGATGTCAATTTTTTAGGACAAGTTTATAAATCAGTAATAAAGGTTTTTGTCCTCTCACATTTTCAAAAATCTTGTTTTAAGGTTAAAAGGGCATAATGGTCAACATTTAGGCATATAACGGAAACATGCAAATGAATCGGATAAATTAGGATCCAAGTTGTATAATCTCAGAGAGTTATACTAATATGGAACATGGACCTAATGGAAGCTTAAGGCATTTCTAAAACAATCTAAATTAGGTCAGAACTGAAAGTCAAAGCAAAAGTCTACTTTTGCGACTTTCGGTTCCGAACCGAGCCTAAACTCGAAATTGTCTGGTTGATCGTGCTTAGACATGTTCTTACATTAATTACCAAGTTATACAAGTGATAAAATAGGTTTCATGGCTTCTACATTGTTAATTATGTGTTTATTTGAAAATTAGCTTTCTGTTGACTTTTTATAATTAAGTTTGACCCGACAATTGACCTAGTTATAGTGGAAATCAGAGGGTGCCCTTTTAGGGGTTTATTACCCACATAATTACCAACTCAAAGCTACTTTCAATTCGAGAATTGAATGGGCCATTAGTGATTAATCACTAAGTCAAAGCTTAATTACGACAGCTTTGACTTTTGGTCATTAAACTAATAAAACACTAATTAGAGAGGTTAAGGAAGCTTACTGAAGTACTTAGCACGATTTAGAAGCTAATGGAATCTTGTGTGAGGTCCAGAGAGTTCCAGAAATTCAGTTTGAATAATTTCCCAAGTGCATGCAAAAATGTTGCAACCAAGGATGCTTATATAGTGATTTTGATTGAACAAGATGATGCCAACAAGGTCTAGGATTGATCCCAGATGAGTCCAAGTGCCCCCTATGCATGAAAAACCACTGGTGCAGCTCCAGAATTCGAAAACCAGGCTTTTAAGGTGGTGGAACTGGCTTTACTCGCAGCTGTGCAGAGAATCTGCCCGGGTCAGGCCGTCGCGTCGCACGACGGCAGAAGGTGATGGTGGTGGCGCGATGCCAGCATGTGGCTAACCAGATCAACAAGTTTCAATTAATGACATTTTCACCCCCTGGACCTTCTAAAGCGTAATTTCTTTCATTTTAAGCATTTTTAATCCATTTAACTTTTGTTCTTGTGATCCATGAGATATAACCAAACACCATTAGGTCCGGTTTCATTAAATGATAACCGAAAACATAAGTTTTGCCTTGTTGACGCTTTTAACCCCTTAATTACGAAAGTTAACGTATCTTCCTCATACGATATCGAAACCTTGTGAAATTTTTATCACTTATTCTTGGGAGTATAATTAATCGTTACAAAGCTTCGAGTTTGATAAAAGGTCACTCAGAGGTGTAAATTAAACATGTTGACACATTTAACCCTTGCGGTTTGTAAACTTTCACTTTCTTCCACAAACGGCTTCATATGATTCATAATTCATTCGTTTAAGGGTATAAGCATCGTGTAGGGTTGTTGAAAGGTATAATTATCCAATGTTGACACTTTGAATCTTTTGACACATATACTTTCTTTGTTTTTCAAGTTTAGTCCCTCATATTTAATCCATTATACGTTTAAAGCTCATGACACGTGTCTTCATTGTATTGGTCGTGATTTTACGAGGTGTTACAAGTTGTTAGGTGACATTACCATGGAATATTGAACATAGCGTATTCATCATAAATGAGAAAGGGGGAACACGGAGACATACGTCTTCTCCTTGGCATGATTCGTATGATTGCAGGACCGCGTGTCAAACCGCCGCTTCCTGATCGATAGTCCTCATGCTGGTAGGATTAGCATTGTTGCTGAAATGTTTCATTGCGTCTTCTCAAAGTCCTCGCCTCAATAGTCGTATGTGACATACTTCAACCTCCGTTGATGTATAGATTGAGTTTCTCGTATACCTGTGCACTAGCGTTTCGTTCCGCGTAGAATGTGATGTACTCCGACATCCGTTGACGTAAAATTTGAGTTTCATGTATTCTCGTGCACTAGTGTTTCGTTATGCATAGGTTGCCTGCTCGGGGAGTTAGAATATCATAGACAACATGGATAATAATGTGTGCCCAATTTAATATTCGTGGTTCCTACGTGATGACCTTTAATGAACTTAGACATAAGTTTCCAAAGGTTCTAAATGCATGTTTTCTAAACTCTCAGAGTTTTGTTTATTATATGTAACTGTTTTGTGTACCGTGTATAAAACACCACAATAGCGTATGTTTGAAAACAAAATTTTAACTATTTTTTGGCAACGGTTGGAGACCATATTCGAGTCTTAGGCGTTCTGTATGTATTCAAAGTCTCAATAGTCTAAGTCCCAGAGAAAATTGAGGTTAGAGCCTAGGTATTCCTACAGAAAACCTTATTCGTTGTAACCTATAGCTCTGATACCAATCTGTCACACCCTGAAATATCAGAGCTTGGTGTGAATGGACTGGTATCTTCATTGCACAGCGAAAGCAAATAAGCTAAGACTTCTAGGAAACGAACGCCCACTAAGTACTCGAATCTCCGATGGTTCTCCTATTCCAACCGTGCCAAAATTTGAGAAAGTAACCTGAGAAAGAAACATGCGAAAAATCAACATAAAGTTGAGCGAGTTCATAGTTTGTTTTAGAAAAGATTTAAAACAAATCTTTTTGATAACCGGTTTTAAAGTTGCCGTGTAAATACATAAAAAATCATTTTTTCTCGTCCTGATATATAAACACTGTGAGCTCTAAATAATCTTTGTAATCATGGAAAATATGTGTGTATATTTGTAAGAGAATATGAACAGATCAATTAAAGTTTTGCAAGGACATTAAAGCATGTGAGGACATAGGGAGCACTCAAAATGAGTAGGCTTATACCCTTGTCGATTCCCACGACTATGTCGAATTCCCCTTCGACTATGTCAATTTACCTTTACTATGTCAATTCACCTTGACCATGTCAATTCACCTTGACTATTGTCGATTCACCTCGACTGATGTCGATTCACCTTGACTGATGTCGATTCACCTCGACTGGGACACCGAAGCACTCAAGTGGTCACAAGTACCATGAGTGGGGTTCGGCCATACCCGTTAGATCTAACCTTCGTCCCTAATTAAGAATTAATGGTATTTCAAATTCAATCTATGCTCACATGATCTAATTAACTCATTTCATACCGTTTAAACATTCGCAACATGTATTCCACCCCCGAGAGTTATAAAACCAAAAACAGTTAAGAGAAAAGGGGGACATAAACTCACTGGGTTGTCTCATTTTACGTACGCAGGCCAACCCAGCCCCGTATTATAACCAGGACGATCCCGTCCTTACTCATGAAAATCATTCACATTTCAAAAATACCCATTTGTTTTGTAAACCGGTATATTTAGTATGAAACATTCGTAAACCATTTGAGTTCCTTGAAATCTATTCGCAACATGATTTAGAAATAAGTTTTTGTTTATCGAGAAATTGTTTACTTTTGCAAAACTTGCATGTCTTTCCACCCCCGAAAACATTTATAAGAGTGTAAAACCGTGGGGGTTATGAACTCACCTGAATTGCCTTGTGCAAAGCTAGCTAATTACGACTTCGTGATGACATTTCCAAGACGAGAATCGCTAGCGTGCATTCTACAATATTCCTAACACGGAATATCTTATAAGTTTCTAAATAAACGCAGTAACTAAACTACGTGTCATCGAGCTCTACCGAATCGTTAATCGAACAATTCAACGGTAAGTTGTTAACTTGATGAAAATAATAAAATTATACTTTGTTTAGTTCGTCTATTCGTCGGTAATAATTAATAAGTCTTGTAGGACTTAGTTCCGCGTTAGTCGCCTCAAGAAGTCATACGTGTATGTAAAGTATATTTACATAAATATAATGTATATAAATTCATACGAAAGTTATAAAATAAACTCGTATCAAATATTGCGTCTTATAAGATGATTATCAACGTATATGTATATATGCCGTTTAGGCGTTCGAAATAAATATAAAAAGTTATATTTATTTTACAAAAGAATCATCGAGTCGTTGTGTTTGAAAATAAATACATAAATATATTTATTTTTATAAAAGGATTCGTGTTGTACGGTATTTGAAATAAATATGTAAACCATATTTATTTTTATAAAACGAATGCATGTCGTTTAATATTTCAAATATATATACTATTATTTATTTTAGTAAAAGGTTCGTCGTATTGTTTGACATCCGAAATAAATATATGAGTTATATTTATTTTATAAAAGAAGTCGTATGGTTTGTTATTCGAAATAAATATACCAACTATATTTATTTTTATAAAAGAATTGTCAAAATTTCAAAGTTTAGAATAAATATAAATACTATATTTATTGTTGTAAATACTTTCCGAATCGTCATTTTCGTAAATTGTGAAGTGTTGTTGAAAGTAATTATTTACTTGTATTTGTCTTTCTAAAATATCATTTGAATCCGAAAGTTGTTTTATAATAACACGCGTCTTATTTTACGGATTTTCTCGAAAAACGGGCAGAGTTTTCTCTGTTTTTGGACGCCCCGACAACACAAGTTGTCGTTATATTTTCAAAATTCAATCAAGATTCAATAACCAAATAATAAATTACGTTAATCGAACTAAGAAAACGTAAGTAGTTGTTAAGTAATTCGGTTCGAGCTCGTGCTTATGTAAATAACGGAAATCTATATAAACAAAATTAACACGCGCCGCTAAATCTTTACCAATTTCTTCATGTCGAAAAGCTGAAAGATGTTGACTGAGTTGACTCGCTTTGACTGTGTTGACCTAGTTGACTCGGGTTGACCGAGTTGACTCGGTTTGACGGAGTCGATCCAAACTGTACCGAACCTCAAATCTGACCGACTTGACCGCGGCTTACCGACATCCGAAACTGACCCGAGACTCTAACCCGCTGACCCGGAAGGGAGTCTGACCCTGTTTGACTTCTGTTTACCGAACCTAGAACTGAATCCCAAACTTGAATCTGAGCGGGACCCGAGCTTGAACCGTGAAATATAACCCGTACTCGAACTGAACCACCTCCATTATCATCTTTAACATCAGGTTGTTGTCATCATCCGAAAAAAAAGAAAGTTACCACTGTCATCACCCCCATCACCGCCGAGATCCGCCGACGTCCGGCCGGCTCCGCCGCTGCCGGCGACCACCCGAAACCCGAGACGAGACCCGAACCAACTCGAACAAAAACATCATCATCAACGCGAAACGCGACGGACCGTAGCAAGAACCGCCGGTCCGAGACAAGGACCGCCGGATAATTGTACCGACCGCCGGTCTGATACACAGACCGTCGTCGTTCTTCATCATCGTCGCCGAAAACGACGATCGGAGCTGGTCGGATCGGAAAAGAAAACGGGGAGAGAGAGCGAGCAGTAAAAGGGGGGGTTGCTGGTTCGCCGTGAAGAAGACTCCTCCATCGCCGCCGTAGCGGCCACCACCTTCGCCGTCGTCGGTCATGGTCGGCCGGAACTGTTTGCCGGAGAGAGAGAGAGAAAAATACGTTGGTGTGTGTGTGTTGTCTGTTTGATTTTGTGGAATGAGAAGAAAAAGAACTATGTGTTTTTATTTATAAGCAGGTTTGGTTTTGTGGGTTTTGGGCTTGGGCCCAAGGCCCGCAAGCCCAATCTCGCGTTATAAGTTGGCCCGAAAGTTCCTACGGTCACGTTTTCAACACCTGGGCATCCTAAAAATGTCGTAGGATAGACTATTATGGTCAAAAATGCGTAGAGTGACGCCAAAAATTTAGTGTTCGACGCGTACGGTTGCCTTTACGTTTAAAATCGCGTAAATATTTATTTGGTCGTTGCTAACGCGTTTTTCAATCCAGTTTTGTCGGCGAGTACTAGATTTTAATTATGAAACTAAATGTGTCATAAAATTAAGTCTTTAAAAATAATATGCACCTCCGATGCTTCTGTTTCGTTACCGGTGCGTTTCCTGCAGTCGCATTTCTCGTTCCTGTTTGCGTTTTGCGATGTACGGAAGCGAAATAAATTCACAACATTAAATTCATGAATATAAAATATTCGTAGAAAATCCGTATTCGTCAGCATGGTCAGTATTTCGTACGGTGTCAGTTCGTTGTCGTTTGATGTTCCGCAGATTCCACGCGAATCTTCATATGCGTACTGTAAAGTCAGATAAACGTTCCTAGGCACTCCAAAGGCCTAATTAAGTTAATTTGCGCTGTAAACACTATTTATTATCGCGTTAATCATATGTTAGTCACATAATTAGGTGCCGTAAATCACCGGTTGTCACAGTAAACACATCAAAACACATCCTGTCTGTTCAGCTGGGAATCACCCCAATCCGTTCAGGTGTCTGTTCATGACGTGTTCATGTCAGAATCCGCACCCCGGTCATCTTCTTCAGCAACAATCCATTTCCAAACCGACTCCAGACTAATCATCAATCCTAAAGTCCGTTTAGATCTGGATTCCACCGTTTCAAGTAAAGTTTCAAGAAAAGATGAAGGAAAAGTACAAGTTTTAGTTGAAAAGTCTAGATTTAGTTAAGATTCAGTGTAAAAACACATGAAATTCCTTAGATCTGAGCTAGATCTTGAACGGAATAACATCACTCAACAGTTTGTACAAACCGCCATGATGACGTCACCTTCAAGAGCTCAAATCTTAGAGATTTCACGGTGAAAAGTGAGATTTCAAAGAAGAATCATGTAGAGAATGACGTGTAGATCAAAGATGTACAAGAATCTAGTGTGAAACGTACCGAAATCATCGAGAAATGAAGAAAAGTAGGAGTGCGTGCATCTGGTCGAGTGAGGCTATCACATCAGTGAGAATGATGATGTGACAGGCCTATTTATAGTGTCAGAGTGAGTGAAGGCGATGGGCAGGGGGTCGGGTGGCGCTTCGATCGAGTGGCCATCCGATCGGTTGGTCACCCGATCGGATGGTCATCCGATCGGTTGGTCATCCGATCGGATTGCCACTCGGCCAATCCTATCCTTTCTGTGTTCCCATCTTTGATTCGATTTACGAGTTAGATTAAACGTTGCGTTGCATATTATTGGGTAATAGTATCACAGAACTAGATTATATCATTAACACAAAAGTTTCCATAGTTTCCATAGTTTCTGCCAGTGACAAGACTCCAGTCCCTCGTTCAACCAAGTCTCAAGTTTCACGAGCCTCAAGAGTCAAGCACCAAAGTATCAAGAGTCAAGAATCTAGATTCCAAGTATCAAGAATCATAGTTTCCATGTATCAAGTATCAAGAATCATAGTTTCCAAGTATCAAGAATCATAGTTTCTAGATTCAAGTCTCATAAGATTCATAGCATTAGATTCACCAAGTATTAAAAGTATCACATATCACATAGTATAGGGGCTAAAAGTGTCAAATAGGTAAAAGTCTATGGACGCAAGCGTTACACTGTTTCCCGGAAGTAGAATTTCCCACATTTGGTAACAAGTTAGACATGATAAATACATATGCTCCAACTTGAGAGGAAGTGTTAGATAATAATATTAATTACTTCCAGCTAAGCAGACAAATTGCTATGTTCAAGTGGATAGACAAGTTGCTTATTAAGTTATTATCCTCATAAATAGTTTCTATATGTCATACAAACATTTCTCCTTAGTTTGAATCGAGAGGTTTTACTCCTTTTGAGTGTGTTTGTGTGTGATATCGGTTAGTTACACTAAATAAATATAACTTTTGTGGAGTGTATGAATACATAAGAGCAATAATTCTCACCAATGTGATTATGTTTTATATATATATGGTTGAGTTCATTTCAGAACTCTAAATAACTGCAGAACTTTCAAAACTCCTAATAAACAATCATTTTATATATAAGTTTTTGAATTTAGGATATGTGACACCTGGGTCACTACGACCATCAAACAAATACCAAACCAATGAAATATTTTATTTCATACTTGGTATTTGTACAAATATGTGTATCATTTGCATATATCAATTTTTGTTCAATTTCAAGCTTTAAATCACTTTCTGGAAGGTTATACGCGCACTGATGCGTAAATATAACTAGTTTAATGCAACGAACACTCCAGAATAGTGAAATAGGCTTAACATACCTTAAATAACCTTTACATAACTTAGAAATAAGTTTTGAAGGCTTTGGTATGGCAAAATCGAGTTAATTCGCCTACAGGGACTAAAATTGATAAACTGCGAAAGTATGCCAATTTGAACTATAACAGACATTCCGGAACATGACCATAAGTTAAACACACCTTAAATATCCTTTATATATCTTAGAAATAGGCTTTGAGGGGTTCGGTGTGCTAAAATAAACTTTTGGCTCATTCAGGGACTAAAAGTGTCAAAAAGTGCACAAGTTTGCATTTTCGCGCATAACTTACGTTCTGAATACATCCGGACTTCAAAAAATTTATTTAAGCATTAAAATATTTTATTTTAGTGTTTGGCATGATAAAAATCCATTCGTCGCGCAATTTGGACCGTTTTTGCGTCCGTTACGACTTCCGTCATAATTAACCGAACAACGCAATCGTACGGCCAAAGAACCGACATCCAACATATTTTTGAGCATATTTTAAGTTCCCTATACTTTAACTTCATTTTATAGCTTTGAAATGGGGTTAACGGGGCTTAAACGTGTCAAAAATGCATCGAAAACCAAGTTTGGAGCTGCAGGGGCCTGTTCTGCCATTTTTCAAACTTTCTGGTCTGCAAGGTCCTTACGGACCTCAACATTGTGAGTGTTGAGGTCTGTAAGTAGTGCTCAGATAGCAGAATGTTAGAAACATTGGATCTGGTCCATTCCTCTTGTTGCACATGGTATTGGGGCAAATCTATGGGCTCAAATGGTTTTAGAAAACCAGGGTTTTGAGGTGTATGGCCAAGATCAAAGCACTGTTAACGAGGAACGATCTTAATGGCTCTACGAATCCTATAAATACCCCCTCAATTCTTGAGCAAAACCCACTTGATTTCTTGAAATTTCTCTAAGTGGTTGTGACATTTCACTTCCTACCTGAGAATACTTGAGAAATCAAAGCTTTCGGGGACCCTTTGTAAGTGTTCCTTCGTTCTTTTATTGCTTTTCGAGTCTGAAAGTCAAACTTTGTTTGACTTTCTGCATTGACCAGTTTATGGTCAATGCGAAGTTCGTTTGAACTTCGCAACGTGAGCGTAATCACGATGGTTATAGTCCCTTGTGACTATGCCTACTGATTACCACGTTGTCTAGGCTCAGTGACGAGCCGTAGTTTCGGCCAAAATGCGCATTCGTGCGTATTTTGTAACCAAACTACTCTTAGGTATCAAAATCGTTTGTTTTGATACCAAACTTGTTTTCTAACTTAGTTAAGCATGTTTCAACATGCTTAGCTCGTTACTATTAGTTTTGTGCTTGTCTAGGGTCGTAAGGGTAAGCGATCTAATCAATCGCTTATACTTTCGAACCTGACCCATTTGGTCGATCATTAGGATCCGACCAAACACATTAGGTGACCATAGTATATCGGGAATAACCTTCCGAGGTTATACCTTATGGTCGCTTCGTTAAGTAGTTGTATGATAGGTAGTTTATATGCCTTAGGTAAATTACCAAAATACCCTTTTCATGTGTAATTGATAATTAAGCATATGTAACATAAACTTCCGTCACTTAACTGATTATGTAACATAATTAAACATTTTAGGCATATAATACTTGTCATAGGACTAGTTAGCCGAACGCGTTTTACGCGAACGACGCGTTAAAGTAGCATAAGCTACCTAAACGGGTCGTAATAGGTCGTAAGCACTTAGGTTAGGTTTCATTTAGTATGTAGGCTTTGTTAAACCATATTACACGAGTCTCCATACTCGTTTGGTTTACGAACCCTCATTCTATCCAATCCTCCGATATAGGTCCGGTTTATTAACATAGTTACCTATATTAGGTGCCATTTGATTCCGTGATCTCTAGCATTGCTTGGTGGTTATCTTAGGACTTCTGAGCAATCTCAAGTGAGTACATAGACCCCTCTTTTACTGTTTTCCAAATGTTTTGGGGTGGAACACATGTGCCTACTTGTTATTTTCATGCTTTCCATGTTTTCACATCATATACCTGCTATGTTCGTTAGTACATTATAGTACATGATTTCATTACATGCTATGTATGCCCATTGTGTACATACTTAGTACATTACTTTACATTACATACTATGCTATGTATGCCCATTGTGTGCATACTTAGTACATTACTTTACATTACATACTATGCTATGTATGCCCATTGTGTGCATACTTAGTACATTACTTTACATTACATTCTATGCTATGTATGCCCATTGTGTGCATACTTAGTACATTAATTTACATTACATACTATGCTATGTATGCCCATTGTGTGCATACTTAGTACATTACTTTACATTACATTATATGCTATGTATGTCCATTGTGTGCATACTTAGTACATTATTTTACATTACATACTATGCTATGTATGCCCATTGTGTGCATACTTAGTACATTATTTTACATTACATTCTATGCTATGTATGCCCATTATGTTCATACTTAGTACATTTATTATTCATCACATGCTTACATTTTGGTATGACATTTGGTTTGTTTAAATGGGACAATGTACATTCATTAACACTGATCATGCCGCTCAGTAGTAGGTAGTGGTACCATAGGACTTGACAAATCCCATTCCTGAAATCTCGGGTTTATTTGGACGTAAGGAATGACCGAATCCGAATATATTTTTGATAACGTTGACTAAAAGGGTTATCCGACTGTCACAAGGCTTGGATGTATGAATTTTCACAATACCGCATAAATGTTCATATTCAGTATAGCATGCATTTCCACAAGACATAACGTTGATTTAAACCACGTTTTACTTCAATAAATTGTTTTGTACATTTTTACTTGTGGTTTAAGTAGACTCATTTTACTTACCATACATATGACATTTGACTATACATAAACATTTATACATTGATGGTTTTTACATAAACATTTGACATTTGACTATACATAAACATTTATACATTGATGGTTTTTACATAAACATTTGACATTTGACTATACATAAACATTTATACATTGATGGTTTTTACATAAACATTTGACATTTGACAATACATAAACATTCTTACATTAATGTTTGTTTTGGTAAGTGATTTAAGTAACGAGACGTGTGTAATATGATACAAGCATGGTGGATACGCCGCTGGTACTTCCTATATATAAGTGCTTGTATGGTATTACATATCGTAGCGTTATTTGAATCATTTCAAGTTAGACATATAACATTTTATACAAATAACATACTTTTCACAATACATTGTTTTACAAACAACTTATCTTATACAAACTCATTTTTACTTGGTTACTTACTTAACCATGCATTATTCTTTTATATATATATATATATATATATATATCATTTGGCTTATTTATCACTTTTCAAATGATTTACAAGACAAAACAATTTACAAGGTTCATGACTAAACATTTTCTTAAACAATAAGTCATGATTCCTATTTTCATAAAACCTATGTATCTCACAGGCATTTTTATGCTGACGTACCTATTTTCACATGTGTTTCAGGATATGATGCATAGGATTTATCAAGATACACTTAGGCGGACTTGGGCCTTAGCGACAATAAAAGATGCAAGACTATTATTTATGTTATGTTTCTGTGATTGTCAAGACATTCTAACACTTTTAATCAATAAAACAATATTCAAATTTCCATGTGTTATGAAACAATGATTCTGTTACAACACTCCTCGACGTTTCCGCCACGTTTTGTTGTTTTACGTGGTCGGGGTGTGACAGAAAAGTTGGTATCAGAGCTCATGGTTATAGGGAATTAGGTTATTAGTAATACTTTGACCTAGTCTATAACCTTCCTAGGACCCTAACGCGAGTTTACTTGCGTTTAGTCATAAAACAATACTGTCACCTATCCTTAGGCGACAACCACAACAAGAACATAAATTCCAAAAACGCTTTGAAAACTAATCATCTGTTCTAGGATGATTGATTACTAGGTTTTGAACCCTCTGTTATAAGGTTTTGAACCCCTTTAAGTAATCAAAATCTCATCAAAGTTTGGGTCTTATAATGTGAACATGTGCAAACTGGAAGGGTGAATGCCTGTACCCTGAGTTTTCTGTCGAAGGCTAGAGTGTTCGTACAAATCCGCAGTATCGGACCAGTCACTCTTACCTGGGAACTCTTGGGGTGAGTGTTCACTTATAGGCGAGCATGTCTTCAGTAATACATTAAAATGATCCGCTTACTTTGATTTGTCACCGTCTCATTTGTTTGCCTTAGGTAACAAACAAATGATCGCAAATTCTTATACATTACCATTCTGTTTTGTTTATCCGATAACGTTTCACTTGTTTCTTCCTATGCCTTTCATTTCCTTCTAGAATGTCTCTTCCTCTCAGCAACGGGCAAATATCCGAGCAGACTGCCAAATTCGCTCAGCGAATAGGCGAAGTCATCCTGAAGACTGTTGAATTAGCTACTGCCATGTGTCGTCTCCAGGATGAAGCCACTCAAGGATCACCAAAGGAGACAGAAGCCAAGCCTTCACCAAAACCAAAGAAACGTAAAGCTTCAAAGAATCCCGTAGTGATTGCACCAAAACAGGCAAGACCTAGCCAAGTGACAGCACCACCAGCCAAGAAACCAATCGAGGAATCAAAGACCATGGATGAACGATTCCCTAAGAAGTCAAAGAAGCAAAAGGCTTCTCAGAACTTCTCCGTGGTCGCTCACAATGGTCAATCCATCCCCAACCAACCAGCTCAACCCCCTGCTAGGAAGCCATACAACGGAACTGCACCCTTGTGCAACCAATGTAGCCTTCATCATCACCCTAATGTGAAGTGCCGCAAATGCCAAATTGGTGGACTTAAAGGTCATACAGCAAGAGTTTGCCGAGCTGCAGTTGCTCCAAAGCAAGCTGGCGACTCTGCTCAAGCTCGTTTCTCACCAGGGTCATGCTACAACTGTGGCGAGATGGGCCATTTCCTAAGGGATTACCCAAAGCTTGCTAATGCAAATCCAACCCACGGATGAGCAGTTGGCTGACTAGAAGATGTTGTTATCTTATGCTTTTGTTCTTCTATTTTCTTGTAATGTGAAACAATCTATTTTGTTTATAAATAAATTATTGTTCACAATTCTGATGTACAAGTGTAGTTACATGAGTAAATGGAAATTCTCTATGATACCTGTATTAAGGAACTATGTTCCTTACAAACTACTCTTGTGATTCTCTCTTTCAAATGATCGCTCATGATTCCCTCGAAAATTTTAAGTACTCGTTTCACTCTAAGAAACAAAGTACAGAAAATAAAGTGACATTATGAGTAATCATGCTTCTGCACGTCTGTGCCTTTGAATCTCTGGTTAGATAACTAAGGGTATCTTCAAATCTCATATCCATTACGTTTTGATTTTTCAACATACACAGTACAAGTATTTCAAAAACAATCTTCATGATCTCAAAACATTTCATATAGTTTGAAAATTTTTCTTTTAAATGCATTGTCTATGTTATTTCAAAAACATTGGCTATGCTTTCAAAAACAACCTTCATAATTTCAAAATGTTTCATATAGTCTGAAAACAATATTAACACGGTACATTTTCTTATCAAGTGCATGATTTCAAAAGCATCATTCATGTTTTCCAAAAACCTTATACATAATTTCAAAATTCATCTCGCATGATTTTAAAACATTTTTTTATAAATATACTTACCTAATACACCTACTTTATGATTTCAAAGGTATTATATATAAGGTTTCAAAAACATTGAACACATTTTTTTTAGAACCCCATGCATAGTTTTCAAAAATATTTTCTTCATACATTGACTTAACTTTCAAATTTCGCTTCATATGTCGCCTTGGCATATCTGGCATCTCAACTTCATAAGCATTTTACTTCATGTTTTGACCTAAGCACATCAAGTGCAAGGTTTCAAAACATCTTCAACTTCTAAAATCCATATGGGATCTTTTTATCCTCACATTTAGACCCTTGTGGATGATTACCATCCAAATCAGAATCCTTAATTTGGATTCCTTGTGTACTTTAATTCGAACATTTCGGTTCCTTATAATCGAAATCGAATTTTCTCTTTAAAAATATTTCTATCTTTATAGTTAGATTCTTGATAATGTTTAAACGTACCAAATGAAATCCATGGAATGGATTCCTAGTGTGCTTTAAATACATGTGCTCTGTTAGCAAAACAAATTAACAAATTAAAGATCTAGATAAACAATCTTTGTGGTTATATAACTATGTGTTTATGCATCTTGTGTTTTCTTTTATGCACTTTGTGTTTTTGTATACTCTGGGTATTCGTTATCCAAATCCTCGTAGAATCTTTCATATCTTCATATGAGGGATTCGTAGTAGGATATTCAAAAAGGTACTACCTTAAATCCTTAATGGGCTTCTATGTAATAGTTAAGACCCTTGGATTTTATAGTACCACTCCATGATTCATAAGAGACCCTTTTAGTGGTCTAGTCAAAAAGATTGATTCAAAAATCTGGTTAAGAATGACATGTGATGATATAAGCTGAAAAGACTCCTTGGTTGTCTATTAAAATCATTTATTGATTTAATAAAAGGGACCCTATGGTGGTCTAGTCACACTCATCACAGGTTTGTTCATTTGGTTTTCCCCTACACATTATAAAATAGACTGTGTGAACTATGCAAGGAATTGTATAATTATGGACGCGTACATAATTATGAAATTCAGTGCACAGAAACCCAGTAAGATTTATTATGTGTAAGAACCGATAGTGACAACAATAACAAAATGAGAACGATGTAATGGAGGTACGGTGGACGCACCAATAACGCTTAATAGACTTATATATAAGTGTCCCTCCTACATTTTAAGCATGATGTTATTTAAAGTTACTAGAAGTTCGAAAACTCTAACCAGTGTTGTTTGATCTTTTCAACTTCATGTTTTAAGCTCTCACAAAGTTTCCTCTAAATAAATTTCGGGACGAAATTTCCTAAAGTAGGGGAGACTGTGACACCTGGGTCACTGCGACCATCAAACAAATACCAAACCAATGAAATATTGTATTTCATACTAGGTATTTGTACAAATATGTGTATCATTTGCACATATCAATTTTTGTTCAATTTCAAGCTTTAAATCACTTTCTGGAAGGTTATACGCGCACTGATGCGTAAATATAACCAGTTTAATGCAACGAACACTCTGGAATAGTGAAATAGGCTTAACATACCTTAAATAACCTTTACATAACTTAGAAATAAGTTTTGAAGGCTTTGGTATGGCAAAATCGAGTTAATTCGCCTACAGGGACTAAATTTGACAAACTGCGAAAGTATGCCAATTTGAACTGTAACAGACATTCCAGAACATGACCATAAGTTAAACACACCTTAAATATCCTTTATATAGCTTAGAAATAGGCTTTGAGGGGTTCGGTGTGCTAAAATAAACTTTTGGCTCATTCAGGGACTAAAAGTGTCAAAAAGTGCACAAGTTTGCATTTTCGCGCATAACTTACGTTCTGAATACATCCGGACTTCCAAAAATTTATGTAAGCATTAAAATATTTTATTTTAGTGTTTGGCATGATAAAAATCCATTCGTTGCGCAATTTGGACCGTTTTTGCGTCCGCTACGACTTCCGTCGTAATTAACCGAACAACGCAACCGTATGGCCAAACGAACCGACATCCAACATATTTTTGAGCATATTTTAAGTTCCCTATACTTTAACTTCATTTTAGAGCTTTGAAATGGGGTTAACGGGGCTTAAACGTGTCAAAAATGCATCAAAAACCAAGTTTGGAGCTGCAGGGGCCTGTTCTGCCATTTTTCAAACTTTCTGGTCTGCAAGGTCCTTACGGACCTCAACATTGTGAGTGTTGAGGTCCGTAAGTAGTGCTCAGACAGCAGAATGTTAGAAACATTGGATCTGGTCCATTCCTCTTGTTGCACATGGTATTGGGGCAAATCTATGGGCTCAAATGGTTTTAGAAAACCAGGGTTTTGAGGTGTATAGCCAAGATCAAAGCACGGTTAACGAGGAACGATCTTAACGGCTCTACGAATCCTATAAATACCCCCTCAAGTCTTGAGCAAAACCCACTTGATTTCTTGAAATTTCTCTAAGTGGTTGTGACATTTCACTTCCTACCTGAGAATACTTGAGAAATCAAAGCTTTCGGGGACCCTTTGTAAGTGTTCCTTCGTTCTTTTATTGCTTTTCGAGTTCGAAAGTCAAACTTTGTTTGAATTTCTGCATTGACCAGTTTATGGTCAATGCGAAGTTCGTTTGAACTTCGCAACGTGAGCGTAATCACGATGGTTATAGTCCCTTATGACTATGCCTACTGATTACCACGTTGTCTAGGCTCAGTGACGAGCCGTAGTTTCGGCCAAAATGCGCATTCGTGCGTATTTTGTAACCAAACTACTCTTAGGTATCAAAACCCTTTGTTTTGATACCAAACTTGTTTTCTAACTTAGTTAAACATGTTTCAACATGCTTAGCTCGTCACTAATAGTTTTGTGTTTGTCTAGGATCGTAAGGGTAAGCGATCTAATCAATCGCTTATACTTTTGAACCCGACCCATTTGGTCGATCATTAGGATCCGACCAAACACATTAGGTGACCTTAGTATATAGGGAATAACCTTATGAGGTTATACCTTATGGTCGCTTCGTTAAGTAGTTGTATGATAGGTAGTTTATATGCCTTAGGTAAATTACCAAAATACCCTTTTCATGTGTAATTGGTAATTATGCATATGTAACATAAACTTTCGTCACTTAACTGATTATGCAACATAATTAAACATTTTAGGCATATAATACTTGTCATAGGACTAGTTAGGCGAACGCGTTTTACGCGAACGACGCGTTAAAGTAGCATAAGCTACCTAAACGGGTCGTAATGGGTCGTAAGCACTTAGGTTAGGTTTCATTTAGTATGTAGGCTTTGTTAAACCATATTACACGAGTCTCCATACTCGTTTGGTTTACGAACCCTCATTCTATCCAATCCTCCGATATAGGTCCGGTTTATTAACATAGTTACCTATATTAGGTGCCGTTTGATTTCGTGATCTCTAGCATTGCTTGGTGGTTATCTTAGGACTTCTGAGCAATCTCAAGTGAGTACATAGACCCCTCTTTTACTGTTTTCCAAACGTTTTGGGGTGGAACACATGTGCCTACTTGTTACTTTCATGCTTTCCATGTTTTCACATCATATACCTGCTATGTTCGTTAGTACATTATAGTACATGATTTCATTACATGCTATGTATGCCCATTGTGTGCATACTTAGTACATTACTTTGCATTACATACTATGCTATGTATGCCCATTGTGTGCATACTTAGTACATTACTTTACATTACATACTATGCTATGTATGCCCATTGTGTGCATACTTAGTACATTACTTTACATTACATTCTATGCTATGTATGCCCATTGTGTGCATACTTAGAACATTACTTTACATTACATACTATGCTATGTATGCCCATTATGTGCATACTTAGTACATTACTTTACATTACATTCTATGCTATGTATGCCCATTGTGTGCATACTTAGTACATTATTTTACATTACATACTATGCTATGTATGCCTATTGTGTGCATACTTAGTACATTATTTTACATTACATTCTATGCTATGTATGCCCATTGTGTGCATACTTAGTACATTTATTATCCATCACATGCTTACATTTTGGTATGACATTTGGTTTGTTTAAATAGGACAATGTACATTCATTAACACCGATCATGCCGCTCGGTAGTAGGTAGTGGTACCATAGGACTTGACAAATCCCATTCCTGAGATCTCGGGTTTGTTTGGACGTAAGGAATGACCGAATCCGAATACATTTTTGATAACCTTGACTAAAAGGGTTATCCGACTGTCACAAGGCTTGGATGTATGAATTTTCACAATACCGCATAAATGTTCATATTCAGTATAGCATGCATTTCCACAAGACGTAACGTTGATTTAAACCACGTTTTACTTCAATACATTGTTTTGTACATTTTTACTTGTGGTTTAAGTAGACTCATTTTACTTACCATACATTTGACATTTGACTATACATAAACATTTATACATTGATGGTTTTTACATAAACATTCGACATTTGACTATACATAAACATTTATACATTGATGGTTTTTACATAAACATTTGACATTTGACTATACATAAACATTTATACATTGATGGTTTTTACATAAACATTTGACATTTGACAATACATAAACATTCTTACATTAATGGTTTGTTTTGGTAAGTGATTTAAGTAACGAGACGTATGTAATATGATACAAGCATGGTGGATACGCCTCTGGTACTTCCTATATATAAGTGCTTGTATGGTATTACATATCGTAGCGTTATTTGAATCATTTCAATTTAGACATATAACATTTTATACAAATAACATACTTTTCACAATACATTGTTTTACAAACAACTTATCTTATACAAACTCATTTTTACTTGGTTACTTACTTAACCATGCATTATTCTTTTATATGTATATATCATTTGGCTTATTTATCACTTTTCAAATGATTTACAAGACAAAACAATTTACAAGGTTCATGACTAAACATTTTCTTAAACAATAAGTCATTAATCCTATTTTCATAAAACCTATGTATCTCACAGGCATTTTTATGCTGACGTACCTATTTTCACATGTGTTTCAGGATATGATGCATAGGATTTATCAAGATACACTTAGGCGGACTTGGGCCTTAGCGACAATAAAAGATGCAAGACTATTATTTATGTTATGTTTCTGTGATTGTCAAGACATTGTAACACTTTTAATCAATAAAACAATATTCAAATTTCCATGTGTTATGAAACAATGATTCTGTTACAACACTCTTCGAGGTTTCCGCCACGTTTTGTTGTTTTACGTGGTCGAGGTGTGACAGGATCTTTTTATCATCTATTATATGTATTTCTTTGATTACATACATGTTAAAAGTAGTTTACATATATTTAATTGCCAAAATTATATATATGTGTCATAACTAATTACATATATGTAAAAAACTAGTTTACATATGTATAATTATAAAATTACATATAAAAAATGATAAAATTACTCTTAACATGTATGTAATCGTAAAAATACACATAATAAATGATAAAATTATCTTAAACATAAAAATATATAAATAAAAAGATTGTTTATTAGGAGTTCTGTGAGTTCTGTAAATATTTATGGTTCTGAAATGATCATGGCCCTATATATATATATACATACATATATATAGGGTGGGGTTCTAGAGTGAACACTAATGTATTTGCGAACTGAGTGAACAAATCTTGGCCATTGATTTACACACGTGGATGGCTAGGATGTCATCATCAAATAGCAAAATACACTAGTGTATTTCATTATCAAATCCTGGTCATTGATCTACACACATGTATGGCCAGGATTAGTTCGCTCAGTTCGCAAACTACACTAGTGTTCACTCTTGAACCTAATCCTATATATATATATATATATATATATATATATATATATATATATATATATATATAGGGTAAGGATAGTGTAAAAAGGGCCTAAAGTGTGAGAAGTGTATTATAACACTATATATAATACTATATAACAACATATAAACACCGTATAACAATATGTAACACCATATAACACTATGTAACACTATATAACATTATATAACAAATATAACACTATACATCTATCATAGACATGCTATCAGACAACCTATAGTGTTATATTTGTTATATAATATATAGTGTTACATAGTGTTATATGGTATTATATGGTGTTACATATTGTTATACGGTGTTTATATGGTGTTATATAGTATTATATATAGTGTTATAATACACTTCTCACACATCTCACACTTTTAGCACTTTTTACAGGATCCTCTACCTATATATATATATAGGGGAAGGTTCATTGGGGAACACTAAAAAGTGGAGAACAGCGGGGAACCAACTCAAACGAACTCCGATTGGACCCATTCCAGTGGCGTTGGAACCGGCTCGTCGAACCCTAACTAGGATCTCTTAACCCTAAACCCGAAATCCTAACTCCTAAACTCTAAACCCTAAAGCTAAAAAATAAGGCTAAAACCTAAGCTAAACCGTAAAATCTAAACTATAAACCCTAAAGGCTAAATTTAAAGCTAAAATCAAAAGCTAAACCCTAAAGTTGTACCCTAAAAGCCAAACCCTAATATATTTAGGGTTTAGGGATTATGATTTAGGGTTTATGGTTAAGAGATCCTAGTTAGGGTTCGACGAGCCGGTTCCAACGCCGCTGGAATTAGTCCAATCGGAGTTCGTTTGAGTCGGTTCCCCTCTGTTCCTCGCTTTTCTAGTGTTCACCAATGAACCTCACACTATATATATATATATATATATATATATATATATATATATATATATATTAGGAACGACCCTTTATTGCGAGAACCGCGAGAACCAGTGTGAACACAAACAGTAATACCTAAAAAATCTAAAAAACACCAAAAAAAAAAAATTTTTTTTTTTTACTATTTTTTTTTTTTTTTTGTAAAAATCGCTATATTTTATTTACAATAAAAAAAATTAAAAAAAAATTTCGAGGTAAAGTTGTCCATGCACATGTGCATTTGTATCATTTCTTTGACAAATTCCGTAATTCATTACAAATATTATACAGTTGCACTTTCTTTTACACTACCACGTGTAATACACTACTTTTTATGTTACCAATATTAGAAATGCACATGTGCATCTATATGTATCAACATGAAATAAGGTGTGTTTGTACACTACTTTCCCTTTCATCTATCATTCCATCCATAATACACAAGCATGCACATGTGCATTTTTGTCATTTCTTTGACAAATTCCGTAATTCATTACACCTATTAGACAATTGCACTTTCATTTACTCAACCATATGTAATACACTACTTTTTACATTACCAATATTAGAAATGCACATGTGCATTTATATGTATCAACATGAAATAAGACGTTTTGGTACACAACTTTGAATACACTTTCCCTTTCATCTATCATACCATCCATAATACACTACCATTACCTCCTACCATCCATAATACAATACCATTACCAATATTTTCACTTTATTACATGTATGTAAACACCATTTATACCATACAATCAACATATTACATCATAAATTGACAACTATAACCAAACCATCAACCACTAGATATAACTAACCAAAAAAATGTATATGGGCCTACTTCTCCATTCAAAATCACAAACTTTTTGTACCAAAACACGTTATATCATGGTTATACCTAATGATGCACATGTGCATTTTGAATATTGGTAATGTAAAAAGTAGTGTATTACGAATAGTATTGTAAATTAAAGTGCAATTGTCTATTCCTGATAACGTATTACCGAATTTGTCGAAGTAATGATACATATGCACATGAGCATGGATATCTGTTACTCGAAAAAAAAAATTAATGGTAACGAAATATAGCGATTTTAAAAAAAAATATTAAAAAAAAATTTTGAGTGCTTTTTTGATTTTTTTAGATTTTATTTTGTGTTCACATTGGTTCTCGCGGTTCTCGCAATAAGGGTGGTTCTCGCATGAACCTTACCCTATATATATATATATATAGTGTGAGGTTCATTGGGGAACACTAAAAAAGTGGGGAACTGGGGAACACTCTTAAAAATTTAACTTAACATGTTAAAAATTAAATTTTTAAACATCTTTTTCGACGTTTCTCCTTATATATACTTGTAGAAGCATTTTTAATAAAAAATCAAAAACTAAAAATATTAAAAAAAAATTAAAAAAAGGCTAAAAATTGTTTTTTTTAGAAAAATTATTTTTTTGTTCGACTAGTTTCTCCTCTTTTTTTCTAAAGAAAAGCGCTGAAAATTTTTTAAAAAAAATATTTTTAATATGTTAAGTTAATTCTATAAGATATAGCTGTTTTTTAAACATTTTTAACATGTTAAGTATAATTTTTAAGAGTGTTCCCCTGTTTCCCACTTTTTTAGTGTTCCACAATGAACCCTCCCATATATATATATATATATATATATATATATATATATATAGGGGAGGGTTATCTTGAGAACAAAGATTTTTGTGAGAACTCTAGGAACAATTTTCATCCATAGATCATCATCAACCAAGGGCTAAGATTAAATGGGTTTTAATTGAGAAGGGAGCCCCAAAAACAAAACTGAAAAGGGCAACTATGTAAATAGACATTTCAAAACCCCTTACAATTGAAATCACGTTCATAATATCATCTTCTTAAAAAATCATTCATGAGTTCAACCATTCAAGATTCAAATCGCTCTTCCAAAATCCCAAGGTCGACACTAGAGATCCTCACGATTCAAATCGAGTGTTTCAAAATCGCAAGGGTTGTGACATTGTCATCCTTCAAGGTGTGTATCTATATTTGATTTTCAATTCATTCATTCATTTGATTGTTCTTTATGTTTGCAGTTGTTGTTTCGATTCACTCCCATAGCCAACTCCTTCTACTTTAACCCCCTCGTCCTGCCCTAGGTACTCTGTTGCTTTATCTTCAGTATTTTCATGGAGTTCATATTTTGGTGAAATCAAAAATTAACTTCTAATGTGTTCTGACTGAGATAGAATACGTGATGATCTAGTTATATGCCACTGTTATTTGAAAGTTATAAGCCACATACGCTTGTTAAACCCTAACTCAAAGTGCACTTTTGACTGATGGTTGGAACTCTGCATATATCAGATTGAAATGGGTTTTTGTTTTGTCATCTTTGACTGGAATCATCATTTACACAAGCATACATGGATTTGGTCTTCTGAATATGAAACAATTACTTCTATTTTTTTCAGATTATACAAAAATTGGAGGTTCAGTGGCTGTATAAATCTTAATATTGTTTAGTTATAAAATGAAAGTTAGGGCATTGGTCATATAGATTAATGAAGATATAATGTACTTCCAAAATTATGATTTTGGGGTTTGAATACGATAATCGAAAATTGGGGTAGAAATAAGTGAATCTTTGAACTTGTTTGGGGTATTTAGGAACAATTAGTAGATGTATCGATAAAACTTTGAAGTATTATTAATTGCATTTCACTATGATTTTGAACTTGTTTAGGGCATTTAAAACAATTAGTGGTTGTAGTTCCAGATATTTTACATAATCTGAAGCATTATTGATTGCATTTCAATATGATATTGTTTATATAAATAGGATTCTAAATAGGGTTTCAGAGCATTTTGGATGGTTTATCATATAAAAATATGATGATTATATTGTACTATATGATTTGAATCCGAGTTATAATACAAGTTCATGTGAATCTAGTTACATTATAATCGCATCTTGCTATATTATGATGCAAGTTTATGGGAATCTGGTTACATCATCTTAATTATTAATGCATTTGTGTAATTAACCAATTTACACATGTGTAAGTATGATGTTTACACATGTGTAATAGTGTAAAACAAACACTTATACGTGTGTAAAATAGAAACTTTGTAAAACAAATTTACACATGTTTAACTAAGAATTTACACGTGTGTAATTCAAAAACTTACACCTGTGTAAATATGAAACTTACACATGTGTAAGTTAGAATGTTTATTTGTTCATAATGGCATGTAAAATAAATGATTTAAATATTGGTTTGGGGATGTGAAAATCGGGTTAGGTTTGGTGTTTGCTGGTGATATTCTTTGGTGTATGGTTGTTTGGAATTTAGGCAGGTTGAAGAATGAGGATGATGTTGCTGCTTCATGGAGTTCAGGGTTTTTGGGAAGCTTAAGATGGACTCTCGGATGTTATGCTTTAGATGTTGTTTTGATGTTTTGGTCATGTTTGATTGTTTTAGTTTTTTGTATGGTTTAGGTTGTTTGAAAGTTGATTGTATAGATTTTTATATTGGAGTTGCGTCGAGTGTGGCTTTAAGTCTAGAATAGGTAGACTTATGATTTCTAATTTAGCACATGGCCAGGGCCTTGTTAGGTTCCAACTTCCAACTGTTAGACCATAGCCAATGGTTTGGGGTTGGTGTTCACCTTGGGGTATATCCCGGGAAGCCCAATGCCCATAGGATGTAAATAATTTTTTGTTATCAATAATATTTTTTTAGGGTACCATCCTCTTTTACAAAAAAAGGATTATATGTAACAATGAACAATTTACATATATGTAAGACATTACATAATGATACATGTCATTTACACTTATTTAAAACACACACTTACACATATGTAATACTTGATGTGGCGCGTTTGGATGTGTGGATTTACTAGAGATGCTCTAAGGAAGTTGTAATGATGTCGGGTTTTGTTTTGGCTAATCCGGTGGTCAAACACTATTTTCAAGAACTATGTGCGGAATCCAATAATCAGACGTCATCTATCACCAATGTTTATGGTTTCATATTCCTAGCACCAAATGTCAAGCAAAAAACGTCCTCTATCACCAATGTTTATGGTTTCATATTCCTAGCAGCAAAATGACCATTTGAGTCACTATTTTGCCTTGTGGACTCGTTATTTCCCGTAACGAATGTTAGGAAATGAAAGGTGTAATGTAGCCAAAACAAGTTTTTATATGTTTTTACAGATGTGTAAATTATAGATATGAAGGTTTTCACATGTGTAAACATAATAGTTATAAAAATAAGCATATATATGAAGATTTTTTTTGGATAAAGGCAAAGCCCGGCAAACTATATAAACCAACAATAAGAAATTACACAATCAAAGGGGCATACACCCGTATATTCCCCACAACATACTTCGGGGACCAAAAATAAGAGATCATCCTACCCTTCCTAGGAGTACACAAGTAACAACTACTAGCTATACAAAAACTATTAGTGTACCTAAGCCTTAACGATCTACAAAAAGGCCAAAAAAGCCGAGATATACTTGTCAAGTTACACTTAATACTTTGCTTATAGTCCCACATTTCATGCATGTAGCCCAATAAACCAAGCCCATTACCCAGCATAATGAGAGCCAACATAGTTAACCATTTTGGGCCTATACTTTTGCCGAAGTGCATGGGCTTCAGTCATTTCCGCAAGTTGATCCTCACCCATTGTTAGGCCTTCAGAATTCTATTAGCCAGGCCCAATAAAAGGTAGTTGGACCTCGCCTTCAAACTCTTGAACCAGTCTTTAGATTTGGACATTAGCCGTTTTAACAAACAAACCTGTAACAACTCTCACCAAAACTATTATTTATTATTATATTTAGTTCAATAGGAAACCCTAATTAAGACACCTAAGTGATTCTGCACAAACCCTGAAATTTTCAGAACAATCAGAATCAGGATCAGGGCCCCTAAAACTCAGGGGGGGGGGGTATTCCCTAGTTACGATTATCCACAAATTTTGCTGTCAAAATCGAATGTTACAAAACCGTTAACTCGGCAAGGCTAGTTAGGAAGGTGGCTACCCTATGGTAGGATATGACCCCTCGCGCCACGCGACGCCCAAAGGGGTACCCCTCGCGTCACGCGAGGGGGTCAAATTTCATGTATAAATAGTGGGGTTTGGGACTTGAATTCTGGCACTTGAACGACGTAGAAATTCCAATTATACACTGAGATATCGTAGAAACAGTTTTAAAACACACACGATCACAAATCGCTGCCGCAAAACAGGGTAATAACTCGATCGCTGCTACGATTCAATGTCTGGTCGATTAAACTATCCAATGGATGTTTAAGTGCTGCCCACATTAGGGTTTATGCTTTGTCATTCGTCGTTAATTCGATGGATGTTTAAGTGTCGCACTTTGTCATTCGTTGTGAGGGATTAATCTCGTGAGTTATCGTAAATGCCGTATTAGTTACTAACCGAATTGTGTGCATGTTATTTAATTTAGGTTAAAAAGGCTAATCAGTAGACTAGACTCTGTCCGTGTTAAATCTGCAATGTGAGTCATTCTCTTTTTATCAAATTTATTTACAAAAGCATATTTATTTTCAAGGTTATAATTACAGTGATTAAGTTTATGTAATCACCAAATTACAGCCGGTATGTGGGGTTTTGTATACATTATTTGATAATCTTCACCATTGGACAATGGGGTAGCCAATGGGTGATATGACCATAGTCACAGAAACGAGTCGAGTGACAAATACCGTGGGTAGTTGGTTGATATCTGGAAACATTGTAATCTCTCTTAATACTGTAAATTATAACAAACGTGTCATTTTAGTAAATAGAATGATTCACCAGTATTTCCCGCTGACAAAACCTTTTTTCAAACATGTTTCAGGTGATCTGTTGTGATCAAGGAAAAGTGCTGTGAAGCACTACAAGCTTAAAGAAGTGGCTCAATATAAAATAAAGAAATATGTTTTGTAAAATAAATATTTCTCAGTGAAATTATATGATTGTAAATTATCGGAGTTTATCCTGAATTGTGAAATAAGATAATCAGGAAATTTCAGTTTTAAAAAGATCCTGATGAAATCTTCCACTGTTAAACTCTATTAAATAAATACCACGGGATTTTCTGTCCCACGGCTCCTGAAACGGGTCAAACCGGGTCGGGGGCCGTGACAGAAAAAGGTGGTATCAGAGCCACTAAGTTAAGCTAATTAAGTATTTAAAAATACTTAATTTTTCCTGATTACCATTATGTGATTATGTGTTTTATTAACTGACTATGTGTTAGTTACAGTATGGGTAAGCAAAAGCTTTCAAACATCTATCTTAAATTAGATAGTTTGCCAAAAGAGAAGGGAAGTTCATCCCAATCCTCAAGATACTCAGTAGATACTGAGGAGGGAATATTTGTTCGTAAAGCACAATATGAGGAATCACTTTCTCCTAATAAAAGAAGTTTGATTATTAGGAAAAGTCAGGAGAAATTAAAGAAATCACAACCAAAAGAAAAGAAAGTTAATCAGAAAACTCAAGAACTAGGCAGTAACCCACCATGGGAAGACAAGTTAGATGATAAATGGGCAGATCTCTATATGCTAGCCACTGTAGCAGTAAATGCAAAATCTTTAAATACTTTGACTTAAGTTTTAGCAATCTTATCACCTACAAGCCAGAAATATTATCCAGTAAAATAAATAAGTTACAGTAAACCCTGGTTTGTTTTAATTTTCAGTTGTCTTTATTAGTCACACGATATGAAATAATATTTAAAGGTTATTTATGAAAATTGTTAAAAATTTTAACCTAGCAATTTTTGTGTATTTTGCATATATGCTAAACAGCATGAACGACTTGTCTGAAGCCCTTCAGAATTTAAATCTCTATCCGGTGAAAATAGAGGTTTCGAGAGATTTTAATAGGTATATACCAGATGTAGAAGAACCTATGGAATTCAACGCTCCACATCCAGAGAAACCCAATCCTAAGAAAAGGAGAAGATTCGTGGGATGGAGGCGTGTACGCAGAAGGAAACCCGCCACTAGGAAGATTCCAAAAATAGAAAATCCCTTAGACAAAGGGAAGGGGATTGAAGTCGGGGAAGGTTCTAGGCAGATGGAAATACAGTTTGGGGAATATTCTAGGCAAATGGAAATGGAGTTTGAGGAAGGTTCTAAACAAACCCATGTAGAAATTGGGGAAAGCTCTAGACAAATAGAAGAGTTACCATTTCAGGAGGAATTGGATCGTGCATTGGCGAGCTGTGATGTCGTCAGGCCTATTAATAATAATCTCTACCCTTATCCTGCTGAACTTCAATTACCAATGAACTTGGAACCAGCAATCCCAGAACCTATAATCCACACCCAACCTCTAGGAATGGACGAATGGTGGACCAATGATTGGCAATTCCAAAACCTTCTCAACAGTCCTTATTCCTTTCTCCCTCAGTTCGACCCAGAACCTATACCAAACCCACCAATGAGCAATGAAAACCTAGCTGAACTCCGCCACTTTAGCGAGGAATTGGTGGATGCAGGAAATAGGATCAGGGAAGTAGGAGAACAGATCTCCTGGAAATACGATGAGAGGGAACGTCGTTACTGAAATACCAATTAACGAAGGATAGTGGGTTTATGAAACTGTGATTGTATAATAATAAAATTAAAATATATAATCTTGTGAAATAACCTAAAATAAAACTTTGTAAGATAATGGTATGTATTGACGCATATTATAAAATATAAAAATGGGAATCGAGAAATCGATAGTTTTGACTATATGTGTGTTGTGAAATTTGTGTGATTGTTTTGTGTATAATTGTTATTTATTCAATACTAATAAATTATATATATTAATATCAGATGGAAAACGCTAATAACGAACCAGTTAACGAGGTTAATCAATCTGAGCAACATCCGGAGGATCAATTTATGACTAGACAGGATATAGAAAATACTGGCTGCTACCCAGAAACCTGCTGAACCTCAACAAATCATTCCAAGCAAACGTATTTCTGAAGATAACTTCAGTAATTGTGTAAATGAAGGCAGTAATCATACTAATCACAATAATGATTCATGGCAAGCTCCGCTCCCTAAGAAAATGAAAGCTGCAACACCTGGTTGCACTTATAAAGAATTTCTTGTTGTAAACCCACTGAATTTGCAGGCAATGAAGGAGCGACTGCGGCACTGCGTTGGTTAGAGAAAACCGAGGCAGTAATTACAATAAGTAAATGTGCCAAGGACGATAGGGTCATGTACGCGTCAAATCTTTTCAAAGAAGGAGCGCTAGAATGGTGGAATACAGTACTTCAAGCCAAAGGCAGAAATAGGGCCTATGCCATAAACTGGGAAGAATTTAAAAGTCTTGTAGAAAGAAAATTATGTCCCGAATATGAAAAAGATCAAATGGCAAATAAGTTCCTAAACCATCGAATGATGGGTGTAGATTGTCGTGGGTATACTTCGACATTCTTTGAATATGCTAGAGTGGTACCAACACTGGCTTCGTCAGAACTGGTACTCATTTCTCGTTATATTTGGGGACTGATTAGCGAAATCCGTAATATCGTTAAAGCTGCGAGACCTCGCACTATTGACGATGCGGTAGAATTAGCTAACACCCTAACTGACGAATTGGTACGCACAAGAGATGAAAACAAGAAAAAGGAACTGGCTCAGAAAATTACCCAAGGATTTCGTACGGGTAATAACAACAGTTTCAAGAAAAGAGGAATAGGGCAATCCTCAACTCCACCGTTCTGCAGAAATTGCAGAAAGAAACATTATGGAAGATGCAATATAACCTGCAACTTTTGCAAAGCTATAGGACATCGTGAAGAAAACTGCAGAAAGAAAACCATAATCTGCTTTAACTGTGGAGAAATGGGGCATTTTAAAACAGAATGTCCTAAATTGGTCAAACCAGCAGATAACAAAGCCAAAACGGCCGATGGAGCTACTAAAAAGAATGTCCGAGCATTCCAGCTGACCACACAAGAAGCAGAACTCATTCCAGATGTGATAGCTGGTACGTTCTTAGTTCACAACATTTACGCAAAAGTATTATTTGACTCTGGTGCAAACCAAAGTTTTATCAATACTTTACTCTGCCAAACTCTTAATTTACCCTTAACCAACCTTAGGCAGATTTTTACAGTCGAAACGGCGGATGGGAATTCAGTTAAAATAGATAAAGTTTTGCAAAATGTAGAAATAGAACTTTCAAGTCATAAATTCTCTGCAAACCTATTACCTATGAAATTAGCTGAATTCGATGTTGTGTTAGGAATGGATTGGTTAGTAGCCAACCATGCTCGAATCCTTTGTGATAAGAATTCTATAGAAATTCATACAACCACCGGAGAAGTACTTATGATTACAGGAGATAAACCACGAAAACCCATGAAGTTTATATCAGTAATGAAAGTTGCTAGTTATGAACGAAAGCAAGGAATAGTGTATATGATTTCAGTAATCATTAGCACTAAGGGTAAAGAACTTAAGAAGATTCCTGTAGTCTTAGAATACCCAGATGTATTCCCAGAAGAATTACCAGGATTACCACCAGATAGGGAAGTAGAATTTATGATTCATCTAATTCCCGGAACTACACCGATAGCCAAGGCACCTTATCGGTTAGCACCCACAGAAATGTTAGAACTGAAAAAGCAATTAGATGAATTACTAAGTAAAGGTTTCATACAACCTAGTTCATCCCCGTGGGGAGCACCAGTGTTATTTGTAAAGAAAAAGGATGGTTAGATGAGAATGTGTATTGATTATAGAGAATTGAATAAGGTTACAATTAAGAATCGATACCCATTACCTATGATTGATGATCTATTCGATCAACTTCAAGGAGCTAGATACTTTTCTAAGATAGATTTACGCTCCGGATATCATCAATTAAAGGTACAAGAAGAAGACATACCTAAAACTGCTTTCAGAACTAGGTATGGTCATTACGAGTTTACAGTCATGCCCTTCGGATTAATGAATGCACCTGCAGCATTCATGGACATGATGAATAGGATCTGTAAACCGTACTTGGATAAATTTGTAATTGTGTTTATCGACGATATACTTATTTATTCCAAAAATCAGGATGAACATTGTCAGCACTTACATGCAATCTTAACTTTGTTAAGAAAAGAAAAGCTATATGCCAAATTCTCGAAGTGTGAATTTTGGCTACAAGAAGTGCAATTCCTAGGTCACATGGTGAATCACGAAGGTATTCATGTAGATCCTTCTAAGATAGAGGCAATTACCAAATGGAAGATTCCGCAATCCGCAATGGAAATTAGAAGTTTTATAGGTTTAGCCGGATATTATAGACGGGTTATTAAGGATTTTTCCAAAATAGCTGTACCATTAACTAAGCTAACCTGTAAAGCAGTTAAGTTTGAATGGGGACCTAAACAAGAAGAAGCCTTTAGGATTTTAAAGCAGAAATTAACCAATGCTCCAATCCTAGCCTTGCCAGAAGGAACAGAAGATTTTGAAGTTTACTGTGATGCTTCAAAACTAGGATTAGGATGTGTGCTTATGCAACGCAAGAAGGTAATTGCGTATGCTTCAAGGTAATTGAAAAAGCACGAGGAGAACTATACGACTCATGATTTAGAATTAGGAGCCGTAATTTTTGCCCTGAAAATTTGGAGACACTATCTATACGGAAGTAAATTTACTGTCTATACGGATCACAAAAGTTTAAGATATATATTTGGGCAAAAAGAATTAAACATGAGACAAAGAAGATGGATGGAAATCCTAAGTGACTACGACTGTGATATTCAGTATCACGAAGGAAAGGCAAATGTAGTTGCAGATGCCTTAAGTCGTAAATATCATGAAAAGCAAAAGCGAGTTCGTGCTCTCAGATTAAATCTACAATTAGATTTAATGGAACAATTGAAGAAGGTTCAAACTACAGCAATCAAGGATGATGCTGAAGGAATGAAAGGACGAATAAAAGAATTAGAGCAAGGAGCTGATGGAATTTGGATATTCCACAAAAGCAGAATTTGGGTACCTAAGCAGGGAGAATTAAGAAATAAAATTTTAGAAGAAGCCCATAAATCTAGGTATACCATGCACCCTGGAAACAATAAAATGTATCAAGATTTAAGAAATAACTTTTGGTGGATAGGAATGAAAAAGGACATAGCTCGATATGTTTCTAAGTGTCTTACTTGTTCACAAGTTAAGGCAGAACACCAGAAACCTTCAGGTCTACTACAACAATTAGAGATGCCTGTATGGAAATGGGAACTCATAACAATGGATTTTGTTACTAAGTTACCCAAAACCAGAAAAGGTAATGATGCGATTTGGGTAATTGTGGATCGATTAACCAAATCAGCTCACTTTCTACCCCTGAAAGAAACCTTTAGGATGGAAAAGTTGACAAAGTTGTATGTAGATGAAGTAGTATCCTTACATGGAGTTCCACTCTCCATTGTTTCGGATAGGGATAGTCGTTTCACTTCCCATTTCTGGACTAGTTTCCAGGAAGCAATGGGAACTCGACTGAATTTGAGTACTGCGTATCATCCACAAACAGACGGGCAAAGTGAAAGAACAATCCAAACTCTAGAAGACATGCTTCGAGCATGTGTAATAGATTTTGGTGGAAATTGGGACGACCACTTACCTTTAATTGAATTCTCCTATAACAATAGTTATCATTCAAGCATTGAAACTACCCCATTCGAAGCACTATATGG
The DNA here is from genome assembly GCA_030545235.1 of Helianthus tuberosus. Classification (NCBI taxonomy): domain Eukaryota; kingdom Viridiplantae; phylum Streptophyta; class Magnoliopsida; order Asterales; family Asteraceae; genus Helianthus; species Helianthus tuberosus. The sequence goes on from CM060444.1 coordinate 88,610,857, forward strand.
AAGAAAGTGCAGAACTCCAGTTTGTTGGGCAGAAATAGGAGAAAATCAATTATCAGGTCCTGAGATAGTGCAAGAGATGACTGACAAGATTAATCAAATCAAGGAAAGACTGAAGACAGCTCGAGATCGCCAGAAGAGTTATGCAGATAATAGATGAAAGCCGTTGAAATTTCAAGTCGGAGATAAAGTACTTTTGAAAGTTTCTCCTTGGAAAGGAGTAGTTCGATTGGTAAGAAAGGAAAGTTGAGTCCAAGGTACGTAGGACCATTTCCAGTAATCCAACGTATAGGACCAGTTGCGTATCGATTACAATTACCAGAAGAGTTGGTTGGAGTACATGACGTATTTCATGTATCCAATCTAAAGAAATGTCTATCTGACGAATCCCTGGTAGTACCTCTTCAAGACATAGAGGTAAATGAAAAGCTAAAATTTGTTGAAAAACCAATACAAATAGAAGACCGAAGGATCAAGTTTCTCAAGCACAAACGGCTAGTGTTGGTCAAAGTCAAATGGGATTCAAAACAAGGACCCGAATATACTTGGGAGCTGGAATCAGAAATGAAGCGAAAGTATCCTCACTTATTCCAGTAAATCTCGAGGACGAGATTTTTATTAAGGTGGGGATGATGTAACAACTCTCACCAAAACTATTATTTATTATTATATTTAGTTCAATAGGAAACCCTAATTAAGACACCTAAGTGATTCTGCACAAACCGTGAAATTTTCAGAACAATCAGAATCAGGATCAGGGCCCCTAAAACTCAGGGGGGGGGGGGGTATTCCCTAGTTACGATTATCCACAAATTTTGCTGTCAAAATCAAATTTTACAAAACCGTCAACTCAGCAAGGCTAGTTAGGAAGGTGGCTACCCTATGGTAGGATATGACCCCTCGCGCCACGCGACGCCCAAAGGGGTACCCCTCGCGTCACGCGAGGGGGTCAAATTTCATGTATAAATAGTGGGGTTTGGGACTTGAATTCTGGCACTTGAACGATGTAGAAATTCCAATTATACACTGAGATATCATAGAAACAGTTTTAAAACACACACGATCACAAATCGCGGCCGCAAAACAGCGTAATAACTCGATCGCTGCTACGATTCAATGTCCGATCGATTAAACTATCCAATGGATGTTTAAGTGCTGCCCACATTAGGATTTATGCTTTGTCATTCGTCGTTAATTCGATGGATGTTTAAGTATCGCACTTTGTCATTCGTTGTGAGGGATTAATCTCGTGAGTTATCGTAAATGCCGTATTAGTTACTAACCGAATTGTGTGCATGTTATTTAATTTAGGTTAAAAATGCTAATCAGTAGACTAGACTCTGTCCGTGTTAAATCTGCAATGTGAGTCATTCTCTTTTTATCAAATTTATTTACAAAAGCATATTTATTTTCAAGGTTATAATTACAGTGATTAAGTTTATGTAATCACCAAATTACAGCCGGTATGTGGGGTTTTGTATACATTACTTGATAATCTTCACCATTGGACAATGGGGTAGCCAATGGGTGATATGACCATAGTCATAGAAACGAGTCGAGTGACAAATACCGTGGGTAGTTGGTTGATATCTGGAAACATTGTAATCTCTCTTAATACTGTAAATTATAACAAACGTGTCATTTTAGTAAATAGAATGATTCACCAGTATTTCCCGCTGACAAAACCTTTTTCAAACATGTTTCAGGTGATTTGTTGTGATCAAGGAAAAGTGCCGTGAAGCACTACAAGCTTAAAGAAGTGGCTCAATATAAAACAAAGAAATATGTTTTGTAAAATAAATATTTCTCAGTGAAATTATATGATTGTAAATTATCGGAGTTTATCCTGAATTGTGAAATAAGATAATCAGGAAATTTCAGTTTTAAAAAGATCCTGATGAAATCTTCCGCTGTTAAACTCTATTAAATAAATACCACGGGATTTTCTGTCCCACGGCTCCTGAAACGGGTCAAACCGGGTCGGGGGCCGTGACAAAACCTGCATCCAATTTTGGTCCTTTTGCAGTCTATAAGCCGCATACAAATATAAACCCAGCTGATCTGGGCCTTCAACGAGGCAGAAATTGGCAGTCATACCCAGGAGACTTCTACCGACGCTGTAAACCCGGAACCAGACTTGAAGAGCCAACTTCGGAGACCAGTTCTGACCACACCAAAACCTGCAGACAGACTTCAAAAGACAGCAGCTGCAGCCAGACTTAGAAACACTAGAATAATAAACCCTGAGCAACAAGACATGAAACAAACTCAAACTTGAGGCCTTGTAATAAGAGACACGGTGACAGCTGCTCCAAACCATAACCAGCAGTTTAATGGATCACAAATCATAATTTTTACCAACCCAGCAAAGGACTAAACTGAGCTTGTTCCCAACTGGATGCATATGAGACCAAAAGCCAGTGTCCTAGACTTTCCTTTTATAAGCGAACACAATCTGGGTGATCAGCCAGTGAAGGGCAGGGCCTGTATAGTACAGATAGGACAAGGAGAACCAGCTATACACCAACCAGCAGATGATGCCAACGAACCTATGTATGACATTTTTAGTGATCAGCTGCGAGAACTTATCTGGTCAGCAGTTATAATACACTTCTTTAGACAAAACCCAAGCTGTGTATTTCCGCCGATACAATTTATCCCAACCTGTAATGACAATATTACCGCTGTAGCATGAGGAGAGGATATCCAGCACTTTAACCATCTTTCGGCACCAAACCTAGCAGAACCAAACTGAACAATCCCACCCATTGCAGGCCCTAATGCATAACCAGAGGTACCTGATACAGTAATCAGCTTGCAGAACCAAACTGAAGATTTACACATGTTTAAATTATAACAACTAAATTAATAAGTACGAATACCAAGGTTTACACATGTGTAAATTATAATACTAAAAAATAAGCATATATATGAAGATTCACACATGTGTAATTAATAACAATTTAAAAACAATAAGCAGAGATATAAAGATTTACACATGTGTAAATCATAATAGTAAAAAAAAAAAAAAAAAGATAAGCCTAGTTTAGAAGGCTTACACATGTGTAAATCATAATTGTTAAAAAAATACGCATATATATGAAGGTTTACACATGTGTAAATCATAATAGTAAAAAATAAGCATATATATAAAGGTTTACACATGTGTAAATTCTAATAGTAAAAAATAAGCATGCCTATGAAGGTTTACACATGTGTAAATCATAATAGTTTAAAAATGGAAATGAATCTATAAAGGTATACACATATGTAAATCATAATAGTTTAGATATAAAAAAATAGATATGAAGGATTACACATATGTAAATCATTTACACATATGTATTTCAACTGCACATATGTAAAATATAAATCGATATGCAACACTAAAGAATTTACACATATGTAAATCAGCTGCACATTATGTAAAAGAGACCCAAATATGAGACAGAGAACAGTTAAACATGTGTAATTCAGCTGTACATATGTAAACATACATAGTTATATGACAATGAATAGTTTACATGTGTTTAAATCAGTTGCACATATGTATTACAAATAGAGAAATGTGATAATGAAGAGTTTACACATGTGTAATCTAGCTGCACATATGTAAAATAAACACAAATATGTGATAGAGAACTATTTACATATGTGTAATTTAGCTGCACATATGTTATACATACATAGATATGTAACAATGAACAATTTACACATGTGTATATCAGTTATACACATGTAAAACGGAGACAAATATGTGATAGCGAACTATTTACGCATGTGTAATTCAACAATAGATATTTAAAACAAACAAAGATACGTGACAGTGAAATATGAACCAAATTTGTTTATTACATGCATATTTCTATCTCAAATGTAAAATTCATCATATAAACAACCCATGAAAGTGAAGGTTAACATCATAATAATACATGGCATTCACATATTTGTAAAACATACACTTACACATATGTACAATTAACTGTTACACATATATAAATATGAATAGACACATAATAATCCTTGCAGCACCATCAACATTCTCATCCATCCGATGCAGCCTTGCATACAACTTTTTCACTTCAGTATCACGTGCGTACGTATACATACATATCCTCGTATCTTCCAGCATTGAAATGGTCTTTTACAGTAGTAGTATATGTTAAAAGTCATTAAACATGACTTGTGTCGATTAACAATCATAGCTCTCATTACCCAGTTATGTTTTTTCAAACCCTACCAGTACCGATATGGTTTTTGCCACTGGCTAGTGGCACTGAACAAATCTACACATGTGTAAGACCTATTACTTAAGAATAAATGAAGTTTATTTAAAATAAAAAAAGGTTTGATACAAACTATCACTTACATAAACATAAATTAGTGTAAACGTTGTTTTAACTTATAAGATATTGAATTTATATAATGTTTTTGACCACCGAAACTTTATTTAAACTACGCAAATTAGAAGCGAAACACAAAACTCACTTTGGCATTTTAACAAACAGGTTATGTGCATTGAGAAAGGACACCACAGTTATTCCTTTCCATGCCCATATTTTATCCTTAAATTCAACAAAATCAAGACATTTAATGGAAAAGAATAAACAATTAACCAAAAGCTAATCCTTTATCATCATCATCTAATTAATAACCAAGTGCCAATTGTCAAGATTTCAATACATGTCATAAAAAATACATCACATAGACACCTAAAATCAGTAAATTTACAATCATGATGATGAATAAACAATGAGTATGACTTAAAATTGGTTATCACTGTAGAACCACCAAATATTAAAAGCCATATCCACCAAATCACCCAAAATTGAGAAAACAAAACAACAATTAGTTAAAATTCAAGAGTCAGACAACAAATAAACAATGGCAAATGCAGAAAACTAACCAAAACAAGCGATTTAAACACAAACTTCAAAACAGAGATCGATTGATACATGGCTTACACGATTCAAGGACTGGTCCACAAAACCTATAGATCGATCAGCTCCTTCAATTAGATTTTATAAGCCCTAGAATCGTTGAAGAAATCAAATAATTGAAGAAATCGTTGTAGGAATCAAACCTGCGTGATTTCATTATTTTGGTTTTGATGATAACGTGATTTCATTATTTGGAATCTGATGATGTTTAGGTTAAATGGAAAAGGGGGTTGTCTAATTACCAATTTAACCTTTTCATTAAAACACAAGAGACATAAATATGTTGCTGAGATTTGTTCTCATGGTTCTCACAAAAAATAGGTGTTCTCATTTAAACTCTCCCCATTATTATTATATATATATATTAAAATCAACTTTCAAGCCGTGTATACTCATCCTACAATTCACCCCACGTATACCTTATTTCCCTCACAACCTCCACTTAATACCAAGCTTTCACCACCACAAACTTCATCACTCAATATTTAAAAACAACCATCAGCATCAACGACGAAAGACAATGAAGTGACGGAGCACCAACCATGGTCATTCGACAGAACTCGTTGCTACCCTCTTCTTTCTTTACGTCATTGTATGACAGTTATCATGTACAAAAGACGCCAACCAGTGTGGCATCCTAGAGTAGACACCGGTAAGAATAGACAAGAAGAAGACCGCAATGGGTTTGGTGGAGATACCGTGGTGTTTGCAGGTTTCCATCAGTGTTGACAGTGGTGTAAAGTAATCAAAGAGTTTATAAAGAGAGATAGATTAACAAATACAACAGGATCAAGACTCGTTTGAAATTGCAAATATGACCTCTATTATTTATATTAATAATTAAAATCATTATCTTTTGCTAATTATATTATATCATTAATTAATAACAAAGTTGTATATAAAACAAACTATTTTTTTTATCATAAATTATACCAAGTACCCGGTACCACAATGAAACCAAACCAAATCAATACAGACCAAAGAACGCCGAACATACTTTAAACGGGCGTGTAATCATACTAGTTAAAAGAAATACCTATGAATGTTGACCAAAGCCAACCATTCATGAACAACTTTTACTAATATAGATCAATAATGACATAACAAGTTCTACCACCTCTATAGGAGGATATCATGATGGTGATTAATGAAGCAGCCGAATCATACAACCACTAATGTTTGAATAATCACCCAAGAATTAAAAATATGTTCGTCTGATGCCGGTCATCAAAACAAACATGTGCAAAAATGCTTTACAATATGCAGAATGAATCATATCCCAAATCAAATCCAGTCGATGCCCTTGATCGATGGAATAGATATCTTGCTTTTTTGCTACATGGGAAATGGTTTAATGTTATAAGACGAGCACAGCTATTCATCAAGTAACGTTGTAATCTTAACCATAAGAGATGAGTTAAGATGAGACAATCAAACACTATTCTCCCATAGGAGGAGGAGCTGTACAAACAAAAACCACCTTGCAAACAACAATCCTAGGGCTACGCTGCTTACTTCACACGGAAATCATGTCTGAATATTGTCAGATTCTGAGTGAACTTGTCTCGGTTCTTCGAATCCAAGCTTCTGGAGACATCACCCATTAGTTTGTCAAAGCATAAGGAAAGCCGCTGATGCTGATCTGCTGGCTGCAATATCACAAAAATACAACTTATATAAAAAAACTCAAGTCACATGCACTTTGACCCACTACTACTCTTGCTAATCTTTTAAAACCCTGACCAATTTCACATATAAACTGACCCAGATCAACCCAATTATAATTCATTAACTTTAGTAGTGTGACCATGGCCACTAAAACCCGCAGAGCTCATTTTGTTTTGTAGGATGGAAAACATGACAAGGACACAGAATTTTATAAATAATTTATGTTAGCAAATAAGCAATGCAGACCCATAAGCACATACCTGTGACCCTAAGATATGAGCTTTCAGATCCGAAAATATCTGCAGCGATTAACGGTGGTTACTTCAGTCAAAACACGTAGAAAAATAGTGTATCAAAATAATGAAAGTGATAATCATAGGAGGACAGCAAGCAGCATGTGACCTGCTCATTGATTAGTATCAAACTCAGCATTGGTTTGCTAAGGCTCCACTGATTCCCACAATCCTCAAACAAAACAATCTCAAACAAGGTCTTCAGTATCTGATCAAATTAAAATAAGGATATGCATGACTTACAGTGATTAAAAAGAAAATTCCACATCAAGGATACTTTATTATACAAATGCTAGATAACAATAGCATAATAGTCGTAATCATTGAGTTTCTATAAAATGTAATAACCATCACATCATATCATTAAACATGCAATGTTTCATCTTATATCAAAAGGGGTCCATGTTGAACAGAACTTAAAGTTAAAAGGAATAAAGACACTGTAATAATCAAGGTCAACACTAAAAGGCGTATGGTCAGAGAAGCTAACTTACTTCTGGGAACAATGTTGGACACTCTGCGATATGGTGAGCAAGATTGACAGCAGCAGGCGAAGTTGGCGCCTCCGCGATGGTGATGTTGTTGAAATAAAAAGCAGCCAAATTATCAACTGCTGATGCAGCCTTTCGCCAACAAAAATAAGATTTTAGATTAACACTAAACGCACCAGTGTGCACATACATACATATAGACAGAAACATATTAGCCATACATATCTCTTTCCCCAAACATAACATTAGGATGTTGATCTACATAAATCACCCTTCCTCGCTTAAAACTTAGACAAAACACCCTTACATTAATTCGTATTTATCAAGCATGTTGAGCAGCAGAGCATTGAATTGTCATTTAATTACAAATAAGAGGAAGCAAATTGTTCATGTAGTTGATACATCCTATTAACCATAGTTATCGATAGCGAATAGTGACAACGTACCTATATGCTACGTAGCAACAGCGACGAAATAGCGGGCTTAAAAATTTAAGAAATAAAAAACAGCTATTTATAACTTTTTCATATATATATATATAGGGTGGGGATCAAGAGTGAACATTTTTAATTTTGTGAACAAAAACGAACAAATCTGGACCATTGATTGTTTAGATCTTGAAACTTTATAATGATGGTAGTTTTGTAATTAGTTATTTTAGAAAATAAATAAAAAGGTTATAATGGTGAATTGCTAACTAACTCCCTCTCCAATTAAATATTTAATTATATTCTCCCATTTTTTTCCTCTAACAAATTAACTAATTTGTTAATTTAAAAAAAATACAAACATTATAAATACTATTCCAAAGTACACATTTAAAAATGATGCAGAATTGAATGTACACATGTGTATTACACGTATTCACAATTTAAAAGCATCATACATATGTGTATAACAAGTATATGAGATGATTGTTCGGTATTATACATTTGTGTATAATAAATTCCTAAGATGGGTATTCAACATTATACATGTACGTACATTAACAAAATCATAATCCAAACCATAATCTGTTTCATAATACATATATGTACATATATTTACATTAACAATATTAAGACATTAATAATAAATATACAATGAAGAAAAGGTATACATAATAATAATTACAATGCATATCAACCATACTCCCAAAACATTGTTACTAACATCGCAATTAGATGTTAAATACTGCTAAAAGTTTGATCGAATTTTTGTTAAATATAAATCTGGATAATTTTACACATGTGTATAAAAAAACAAACAGTCAATTAACAACAACTATACACATGTGTATAAAAACAAATACTCACCAAACAACTACTAGATCTATACAAAAAGAAACGAGATTGTTTTATTCTGAGAAACAAGATTGGCTGGTATATATAAACAAAGCAACTTTGTTATCACAAACAAGATCAATATATAAGAAATATATAACCTTTGACTATTTCATTTCAATATATGCAATATCTAAACAATATCAAAAGAATTAAAATTTGTTTACCATTAAAAAAATAAAAAGCGCATGAAATTGGAAACGGTTACCAACATGGTAACTGATTAATCAATTTTAACATTTGTTTGCAATTAAAAAAAGTAATTTAAATGAAAATACGAACAGTTACCTAACATGGTGGTAACTGCTTTTAATTAATTAATTTTAAAATTTGATTACAATTAAAAATTAAGTTAAATGACAATCCTACCCTTATATTTAGTGAAGAAGATCTATGGCCAGGATTTGTTCGTTTTGTTCACAAATAGGGAAGTGTTCACAAATGAACCTAATCCTATATATATATATATATAATGTTAGTTTTAAACTTTTTTTGCATAAATTTTTAAGTTTTAAGGACCAAATGTGAACTAGTGAAAATAGAGGAGGTTAAATGTTAAAATACACAAAACTAATTTTACACTTTTATGTAAATTTTTACAAGTTTTAGGGACTATATGTTAACTAGTGAAAAGATGGTTAAAGGTTAAAATCCATAAAGTTACTTAACCAGTTAACTCTAAAAAGCTAAAACACAAAACACGCAGCGGCTTTTCTTCTCTTCTTCCTGTGTTTTCCGGCAGAAATTACAGCACTGGAGCCGGAAATCGTCGTCGGAATCATAGTTGTTGAAAGCGCGCAGCGAAAAAATGGGTTTTTTTTTTTTTGAAAAACGGTGTTCCGGCGCGGTGATTTTTAAGTTTACAGCACTAATCCGAGTGCAAAAACTGCCTCACGCGGGCCCGGGTTTTCGGAGCAGCACCCACTTTGTTCTCACACCAATGTGGGACAAAGTATTTACCACCTTTTGAGACTTTCATTCACACCCCCAAAACTTCCAACATGTAAGTCCTAAACTTTTGCTACTAACTATTAGCTACATGATCTTAAATGGCATATATAATAGTTTTTTTTATTTTATATGTGGAATCTTATTTATTTTCAAAGCATAACATATTTTTTATATATTTTTTTTCTCTATGTGCGCTTTTCTTAAAAAAGCCCACGCTTATTTTGCGCCTTGCGCCTAGGCTCCGGGCGAGGCCGATGCGTCGCCTGCGCCCTACGTCTTTGACAACATGGGTCAGAATCCCGCTTTATTCACGCTATGGAGTCGCTAACATATTGTGAGATATGGTCGATTCGCTACGAAGCGCGTGATAGCGAACGCTATCTTCGCCATCGATAACTATGCTATTAACTATATTGATCCTAAAACCTATCATTCTTCTGATACTTTTCCCTAGTGCATGCGTCATAACTTAAAGTATCAAGTTAAAACATATCATGCTTCTAACACTTGATACTTTTTCCGGATTACACTTACTTGCATGAGGTCATCATTTATAGTCAAGTTAAAATACTTGTGAGTTGTTTAGGGTAACTAGATAATATGGTATTCGATCATGCTAAAGTAAATATGACTGAAATAAATATTTCTACTCACACTATGTGGGTGCTTTCATAGGGCATTGGAAACTAAGAATAATAAATACCTGAGTTGAGATGCTTGTATCAAGTCCCTTTAATCCAGATTCTAGGGAGCCAACAATATGCATGAAGGTGTTCATATCCAGGTTCAACATGTAAACAATGTGGCTGTTGAATAACACCTCCAAAAATGCATAATATGCCTTGGTGAGCTACATAATATTATTTACATTGTATGAGTAACAAACTTCAGACAGACTAAATCTCAACATAACAATTTGACCGACGTACAAGTTTCCCAATAACAAGCTATTTCATCATACCTTCCTGTAAGCCAAAATATCTGCCAAAGGAACCGAAAGTGTCATCTTCAGAGCAATGTCAAGTGCGTCTGCAAGAGCTCTATCCCCATACAGTTCAAACACCCCAAAGTTTACATAGTTTCCAGCAAGGGCTGTCGTTCGTACAAACATGAAGCTCTTAGTAAAAAAAACACAATCAAACGTGAGCAACAGATGGCCAAAATCCATTGGGGTATAAAAGAAAAATTCATTAAAATCATCTCAGAACTATTAACCAAAAGGTTCCATGTCCACACTATGGCATGTTTGTTTGTTACAACTAAAATTTTACATACAACATGTCATCTTTAAATGGTGCAAGACAGGATTGAACATTTAGCAATCTACAATGTCTGGTAAACAGATAAATATTATTTACCCCTTGAAAGAACAGTCAATGCAATCCATATTCCCTTGTATTTGAAGGCATAGATATCAGCAACATTAGGCATAGATAAGATCCTTGATCCATATGCCACAAGTAGTTTGCTGACTTCGCGGAATAGAAGTATCCCGTTTGGAGATGATGAATCAAAAGTTAAACGTTGAGCCTTGTTCAAAACAAATTCAGCCATAAACTTCAGCAATGGGGTTGTAACCTGCATAACCACAAGCTTACTTCAAGTCATATCCGCATATACAAATAATCACACAGTGCATCCTTAATACCCATCATTTGTCATCGAGATATGATTCTATTATTATTAAGTCTATACCAGTTCTTATTGTTAGACTATCCATCCTAATACAGTGCATTTTTTCTCTAAATGTCGACTTCTCGTGCAAGATATTGATTTGATATAGCAAACACTATTTGTACACTTACCTCAGGTGTGTCTGCCCAATGTGATATGCCTTTTAAGAGGATTGGCATGTGAGAGGGATATAACCAGTCAAATAGAAGTCCATAGGTTCTTCGGCTGAAATTATTATATAATAAATACACTGTCATTTATAATAATATAACAAAACACGACATCTGGATCTGGTAAAAGAAGAATTTAACCTATTAGTGGCCATTGCAATTCCTCTTAGATCCCTCATCAATCCAACTAATGCATATTTTACCGCATCAGTACGGAACATAGCATCAGGAATCGACTCCAAACTGATAAAAACCTAGAATGATAATCAAAAGTAACATGACAGATTGCAGCATTAGAAAAGGGATAGAATATAAAAAAGATTAACATCAGCTTGCATAGATGAATTAGTTGAACTTCCATTAAAAATTTAAATTTACTTGCACATAGATACATCCATGTGCCATTTGAAACATAGTTGAACTTCCATTAAAAATTTAAATTTACTTGCACATAGATACATCCATGTGTCATTTGAAACAAACCCAGTATGTTTACTATGGATTATTATATACTTTTTCCCTTGCAACATGGTGACGAAAGGAAGGAACATACATACCTGTAGTAGTGGATCCATAGAAGACTTGAATTTAACAGGGCTATCCTCCATGAAAATCAACCACCCAATGGTGTAATAAAATGTTGTTCTACTGCGAGAGCATCTGTATTCATGTAGGAAAGGAAAGTGTTCCCTCTACAAGTAAACATGGATAAAAGTTAGGCTGGCTTCACTCTCAACGACGCTTTATTTATATATGAAAAACAAATGTTTTGAATTACTTTAATGTTGAAAAATCATTTTGAAAATAATGACATCACTTAATTCAGTGAAGATGTGAAGGAATTTGAAATGGCGCTTAAAAGGGCCTCGTAAAAAAATACAAAGAGAATTACTGTATGATTTGCAACAATGAATTTGACAGTGTCCAACTTCATCAATAGCTTTCCGGTCATATACCTATAAGGAAAAAGAATAAAACAACTTCCTACCCAAAATCATCATAAATGTCTGCATAAAATCAAACTAACCCAGATGCAAGTTCCAAAAACAGACTTAATGTGTGATCAATAACTTCCTCACTCTGCAAGCAATGTCAAATGAGAGAGAGATGGCAGAAAAACTTCTTAGTGATGCAAGCAATGAGAAAGATGATGATGTACCTCAGTGTAACACTTGAGGTTTGTTGCAATTTTTCCAACTATCACATTTAATGCCTGAAGATGATCCTGCAGTCCAAGCAGCTCAGATAGTCGCCCATAAAGCTGCTGCAATACAAATACAAGGTTTTTTTTTTTAATAAAATGCTGACTATAATTATAAATTTATAATAAATAAAAATATGATTTTACCTTAGAAGAATGCATGGCTTGATCACCAACATAAGACTTTCTAAAGTTTTGGAAGAATGTCAAAATGGCCTGATCAAGTCTCTGCTTGCTTATTTCACCATATCTCTGCCATGAGTTATAGATTAATATGTAACCATTAAATTATGAATCTACAAGCTTTAACACGAGCTACAAGACTCTAGGAAGGGAACCAATCCCATTACGAAAGATATATACAAAACATATTATTAGTGGACGAAAAATAATAAAGTATCAAGGTCCGTAATAAATCAGAATGCGCTCTTCACTATTTTACCTGACTATGTAGTCCACTATCAGTGGCACTTATGATACGCAAAACACGAGCTGATAGCTCTGCATCAATGGCTTCTTGAGAATCCGTGCTGAATCAAGTGAATAAAAAACAAATTATGTGAGGTCCATGTAAATAAAACAATTAGTTCAGAATTTAACTTAGTATACCTGCAACCGCTACATTGTTTGATCTTCAATATAGCAGCAACTATATGGACAATCCAGGCTAATTTGGCTTCAATGACAGATAATTCATTCTTATCACTAATCTGATGTTGTGCCTTTTCCTATTAACGGATACATTCAGAAATTGCAAATTAAATATTATATCAGAATTCAGAAATATCAATATCATATCAACAACCTGCCTATATATGAAAAGAATGTGATTTGAGCAAAATCATACCGTATAGAGTTGTAGGATGGGCTCCAAAATGTTTATAATAAACAAGCTACTTCTTTCATACTGAGATATAAAAAATGATTTTAAATAGCAAGTATGAGTAATTATATGGTAATTTGAAAATATACCTGAAATCTGCAAAGATATGGAAAACAATCTAGCTGGTCTTGAAGAAGGTCAACATTGTCAAGAGGATTCTCTGAAAGGTCGTCTTGGGGAGGAGCCTACATTTCATCAAACACAAGAGATTGGAACTTATGCTGCTGATTAAGAAGACTAGTAGTTTTTCATTCAAAACATTAATTAAAGTCCATGGACATGCCTGCACAGAATCAAATCTTGATGTAATAAAACCTTGACTAATCTTGGGCACAAACTCATCAAGCAAGCTAGGTGCATCAGCTTTCAAGTAGGGCACAGATGTTACCAACCGAGACCAAAGCCCCAAAAGATAGTACACACTGCTACTAGCCCACTGCACATGAAAATTCCAATTAAATAACAACTGAGAGCTGTAAAGGTTCTAAAAACAAATATGTTGTTCATTTTAGTACAAGTTCAGAAGAATTCATATTTGTTGCGAAGAAGATAGTTGTATCATATTATCTGAAATCTGAAAACTGTAAACACCATGCAGCAAAGCAAACCTGCCAAGACTGCAATGACTTTAAAGTAAACTCAGCAACCAAACGTATCCAATCACTGTATCCTTCCACATTAACAAGTTCTGATAGCTGCAACCATCACCACATGTCAAATCATCAAGAGAGCTATGATTAGACATTGAAAGATATCATCAAACTACAATAGAAATAACAGATTGCCTCAAATCACCTGATAGTTTACTCTAAACCGTCCAAGAAGACGACAATATTCGTGGTAATTATCATGATCAGCAAGACCTGGTTCAAGGATTAATAGAATCTACAAGTCAAAATAAAACAGCAAAAGAAAAATAATAGATACACTGCAGCTACAGATTACCCTCTCACACAGCCAAGCAAACAACGTAATTAAGCAAATTGATATACGTACCTTGGCCTGCTTGTAAGATCTCTTTGGTTCCAGTCATTAAATGGGCCAAAAACTTGGAACGATTGACATCATTTGAGAACAAAGATCGCCTTACTGAAGCCAATCTCACTAAGCATTCCAGGGCCTACAACATAAAACCAAGAGTACTAATTTAGCAAGCCCAAGACACAAAAGGTACTTTGAAAATACATAATAAAGGAGATGTATGACTCACTTCTTTTGATAAAGGAGGCTTCGTGATTGCATAGTAATCAAAAAATATTTGTAGTGTCGAAGGATCTTCTAAAACAGGCTTCCACCCAGATGGGATCTACAAATTCGCCAAAAAGGTTCATTATGTTCAAGTGTGAAAGCAATAAGTTTGCTTTTGAATTAACTGTAAACTAATACCTGAACAGTCCCAAATTCATCTGAGCTTTCATCAATTGATGTTCCAACAAAGTCAAAAGAAAGACATTTTAATGCCAGAGAAAGTGCTAACTCTTGCAAACGGCTCCCAACTGCATGCAGATATTCATTTTTCAGAAAGACAGCAGTATACAAAAAAAATTAACCTTTCCACAAAAACTGATGTGAAATCACTGTCACATTACCATCACTTTTCAGCTGTTGCAGGGAAGTAAGAGATATTTGGAAAATCTGAAAAAGAGATTGGTCTCTAAAATTGCATGCAACTCTCCGATGATGTGTAGAAGGCAACCCCGGGTTTGGCTGTATAGTGAGCAAGGAAACATTTAGGATGTAAAGACAAAATAATGATAATCAGCAACAAAAAAATAGCAAAATAACGGTAATCAACATATTTAATGCATTGCCTACATATACAGTTATAATCAATCAAGGGACAGGAACCTATTAATCAACCTGATTCATCTCACTAACAAGCTGATTTAGTATCTTTAAGCCAATAGAACAATGCTCCGGTGATGCCTAAAAAAATTGCAACCGTGTAAGTCAAACAACAGCCAGTTCTCCACAGCAAATAGTAAATATTTTATTACAATAGCACACTAGCTTGCTTCAACACAGCATATAAGTTCTATAAAGAAGAACAATACCATATAGTAAGGATTTGCCAGCTGCTAATCAAAAAAATACAACAGAAGATTATGTAGCTTTGACTTTTGATAAAAATTAACTTTTTTTTTGGAACCGCGATTCTCTTGCATTTGGCCACCGCACTCCCCAAATTGGAGAGCCCCATTGCCCCACTCCGGCCAAGCTATGTTGTCTTAACTGGGCCAATGCTGGCTTCAGAGTTTGGTTTGGGCGTTCCCCCGGGTAACCATACCGCCGGCTGCCACTTGATAGTCGTTGTGCCACCACAAGAGCAGAACTCTCTGGCGTAACACACAGTGGGACGAAAACCCAGGTGGGCTCGAACTGACAACCTCGCACAAGGCCTAGTTCAAATCCTTCATTGCCTTAATCCACCAAAGTGGCACAAGTGGGGATCGAACTTGGATCTCCACTGGAGAATCCAAGCTTCCTACCACAGTACCACCAGGCCACAAGTGGTGGATTTGATTTTAAAAATTAACTAGTAATCAACTATTCAACTGCCATTAGCCATGTATGATGTGAAATATACATAAGTTCTTTCATTTAGTGCCTTGTCTTTCATTTTTGGGTGATATGCAAGACAATTCTATACAAAAATAGCTATGATACCTGGATCAAAAAATTTGTGGACTCTTTGACTACATCTCTGAACCTATCATCATCGAACCAACCAAACTTGGTGACCCGGCACAAAAGCTGGACTAAAGATCCAATCACATATTGTTGTAGTTCATGTCCCCTTTTCGCCAAATAGGATATAATGTAGTTCCCTTCATCGGATGTCAACACAAATAAATTGATAACGTGTTAGGTGAGAAAGAAAGAAGTGTTTTGGTTGTATAATAGTAAGTTATTTGTTCACAAAAGAAAAGTAGTAAGGAAGAAGTTGGATAACATGACTAACACAAGGTTCGACATCAGGCATAAAGGAATTACGTATATCAAGACGGAGTTGCAAGGATAGTGTATGCTCAGTGACTTGCTTCAGCAGACTTGAACTAGCGAGCATCAATGCATAAGGAGTAGAAGCATTGTCCAATATGTATTGACACTGTGAAATGTAATCGGTATTGGCAGAAAAACATTTTAAAGTGTTTTCAGCGTGAGCGCGTTCAACGGAGTCCTGAGAGTTGTAGAGTCGTTCACACAAAGCTTCTAGCTGGGCTAAGCTCTCCATTCTTGATTGAAGAAGGAACTTATCCAATTTAGGTCTACAAAATATATGATAAGAAGAGGTCATGTATCATACAAATCTACTGACTGACTCACGTAGTAGATCAAAGATTGACTGACTGACTGACGTGTATCAACAGAAAGAGCAACAGTGACTGTAGAAGCAAATATCACCAGGTATCATAACACATAGATATTACATTGTTGATCATACAAGAAAGCATCTCTGATGATGATGAAACTAATGAATGATTCCTATTACATGTGAGAGGTGAAAAAGAAAAGGGAAAAATACATATGGAAAGAAGTCCATCCACCAATCAATCCTTGCTACGGCAACAATAATAATAATAATAATCCTGCCTGTAAAAAGAAAGACAATGACCACCAACAAAATTAGCTGTCATCAGCTAGCTAGCTGAGGTCTCAAACCACTAGATTGATTTGAGATCACAAAAAATCAGGCTAACAAAAACCATAAGCATTTGGGCCAACAAAAGAGAAATGAAATCAGAACACCTGTTTGTTGGAAACCTGAGATCCAAATTGAGAGCGGATTAAATCCAGAATATGTTATTATTATTATTATTACGTATAAAGAAGAAATACAGGCAGGCAGGCAGGCAGAGGCAGAGAGAGGTGGCTTCGAATGGAACAAAACAGAATAGAAACCCTTTGATGATGGAAGCCCTTCAACCTTCATTCACTTCGAATCAGTTGACATCGATGGAAATTGGAAACCCTTTGTGGAAGAGGCTTCTTGACTTCGTAAGGTAGGTAAGTGGAAAACGTGTTGTGTATATATCAAAGTTAGGGTTTTATTTGATTTATTATTGTTATATAAATAATTAAAAACTAATAAAAAAAAGAATTTAAAATTTCGGATATCGGATATCCGAAATATCCGAAAAAATTCAATATCACTATCCGAATCCGAATTTTCGGATTATCCAAAATTCGGATATCCGAAAATTCGGATAATTCGGATACGGATTTTCGGATAATTCGGATTCGGATTCGGATTTTTTTGAACAGCCCTACGACTAAGTGCAGAGAGAGAGAGAGAGAGAGAGATGGCTTGGTAAATACTCTAGTGATCTCTCCAGAGAGAGAGAGAGACAAAAAAAAGCCCAAGCCCTAGGTTTTCTCACCTTGCTTGTTTCGGCTGTGATGCATTGCTTCTCTCTCTCTCTCTCTATTCATGGAAACTCCTTTACTGGCCCAAAACCCTCCTTCAAAGCCCAACCTCTTTCATCCATATTTGGATTTGGATTCTAAGTTCTAACCATGAAAAAATGGGTCATCACCAAAATCTATTTGGGTCAACTATTTACTTATTTCTCATCAAAATGAACCATCTCTACTATAATAAAGCAAAACATTGCCATGACACGTGTCACCTTTACAAGCCCCCCTCATTAAATCTTGTTTTTTTTTTTTTTGTCAACAGACCTTTATCAATAGACTTTTGGGCGGCCAAAGAATTTTTGAGCGGCCTCTGTGCATTCAATTTTTGAATTCCCTTTACTATCCCAAGACACCCATTACCTGTTTTCTCATTGTCAACTTTTCTTTCACTATTCTTTCATCTACTGAGAAACCCTAAAACGCAAAATTAGTCAGATCTGTGACAACTGCCAAATTTGCATGCATTCTTACAATTAATTAATCTTGATTAATGCTTAATGACTATGCTGAATTACAAATAACTGCATTCTGATTACTGCCTTATACTTACATGTGCATCACATATTGCATACTGTCACATCATTATTACATGCAAACCATATTGACTTAAATGATGCACAAAGCACAGTTAGCACAGTTAGCGGATAACTCAGAAAACTGCTGACATAACTCAACACATAGACAGACATTACCATGAGACCCAATATGGGCCAGAGACCAAATATTACACTAGTGTAGTGTATAGGAAAGTGAGGATCACAAAACTGCTCTTCTAGGTGATAGTTTAAGTGCCAGAAAGTGCCTAAAACTCATCCAAAGTGCTGAATTCAGCATAATTCAGCAAAAATCAGCATTTTAACAAGCTAGTTTCATGCAAAAATATGACTAAATGGTCCTGAATGCTTTCCTAAGTATCGGGAATTAAAAGTGTCACAAAAAGGTACATAAAGAACACTAAACGGTATAGTTTAGCACTTTAACGAACCAGTATACAACCGAATAACCGGACACTACCCGAAACACTAAAATTACACTAGAAGCATTGTTTTAAAGTTTCCAAGCTAGTTATGGGCCCCGAACACCCTAACACACTATATAACACCTAATACACATAACACCTAACTATTACACTTAAATTCTAACTAAATAACCTAACTTATCATTAAACCTTAACCAAGACCCCCCCCCCCCTTTGTTGTGGACGGTTCAAGGTGGCCCCACCATCAAGATTTCCTTTGATTTATTTTGATATGATTATAGATCTTGTGTGTACTTAAGAAAACATATTACACAATGGATAAAGCTTAAACATGGATTTATAAATAAACCTTTAGCACATAAGCATCATTCTCACACTTAACATTTCACTCAAAGCTCTCTCCCTCTCCCTCTTTGGTCACGGCCGAAACCCATCACCACCATAGCCATCTTCATTCAACTTTCCTCATCCATTCTAAGGCCATACAAAGGTGTTCAAGGGTGCATAAGGAAGCTTGGTGGCATTGGAAGTGGAAGGACCTTCTCTCATTGCTTTTATCCATCACATTTATCATCTTCGTCAACTAGTGTTCTTCCCTAGCCTTGAGCTAGTAGTAAGCACACTATATTCTTCATTTTACATCATGTTTAAGTGGTTAAAAGAAGATACTAGTTGTTAATCTCAAAGAACATCAAGAACCATGAACTTAAAACTTTAACATAAGCTTAAAACCATAAGAATACAAGTTGTTAAGTGTTATTTTGCTTCTTGATGGTTGATTATTTGTGTTTGTGATGTTAAACATCATATGAAACTTACTAGATTGTGATTAAACACATGATCTAGTAAGTTGAGGTGATGATCTTGTGAAAGACCAAGATGATCATACTTATGAATACATGAACTTGAAAAATAAAAATGATTTTGTGAAGGATGAAGTATGTAACATGTTACTAGTCATAAACTTGGATGATTTCAAAACTAGTTTTCTCAAGAAACTAAGTTAAATCACAAGATTTACATAATCATGGATTTTAAAGAAACTAACCATGGTCTTTAGTGGTAAATCAAGTATAGAAATACATTTTTAACAAGAAAAATTCAAAAAGAAATATTTTAGAAAATCATTTTTCAAGTTGTAAAGATCAAAAATCTTCAAAAATGATATTATTAAACAAATAACCACACTTTAAAGGGTAACTAAGCTTACTAAACACACTAGTAAGTTACTACAAGTTTTCATAAAAGTTCAAGTTCATGTTGTTATGTAAATTGCATAACTTTGGCACTTGGTAAGTGTTGATTGAGTTGTTGATTGTTTGTGATGATTTTAAAAGAAAATGATATGCTTTGAAAGCATGGGAACAGAGATTTTTAGGGAAAACTATGACAAAATTTTCTAAAAATGTAAACACTTAGAAAAATATTTTCAAACAAGTATTTACAAGTATATTTTAACCATGAGTTTCTATATAAACTTTGCCATAATTTTTGTTACAAAAATACAAATATTGGAGGTTGGTTTTTATAAATAAAAGTGGCTAGATATATATATATATATATATATATATATATATATATATATATATTTAGAAGACACATGTGTGTGAATATTTGTATACTTTGTGTAATAGTTATATTATTTTAGGGTTAAAATAATATGACATAACAAAATACCAAGAAATTACAATATTACCAAAAATCTCAAGGAATAAATATACAAGTTACACACATGATATTGTAAAACCGAACGGAAGAATGTAACTTACAAAATATTCCGGAAAATACATTTATAAGTATATTTTTGGTAAATAATATTTTGGACACAAGAAAGAAAAATATGATTTTTCTAATTATTACAAAATTATATCATATTTTTGACAAGGAGAAAAATATATTATTTTTGGAAGTAAAAATATATTTTCTTGGAATTTTTAGATGATATAATATTTTTGGGAAAAATATATATATTTTCTTGGATACACTCGAAATGCATTATTTTTGGGTAAAAATAAGTTTATATATATTTTCTAAGTGAGACTTGAAAATATATTATTTCGGAACTACAAATATTTTTGCCAAAAAGGAAAAATTATAAATAATTTTTTTTCTAAGTAATGATCCTTAAATATATATATTTTGGGAAACATATATGTATTAGTGGACTTTTATAGGAAATAATATTCTGGAAAGTTTAACGCAAAATTAAATATAAGAAATGCTTCTTGAAATATATATTTTAGAAATATATATTGGATACTTATTAAAGGAAATACACGCCGGAATACGACACCAATACATAGCAAGTTATACAAAATACAAGAATACGAATACACATGTATGAGATACCCCCATCCTTGGGAAGGAAGTGCAAGTATAAATACTTGAGAAGTATTATTACAAAAATATTGTTTAACAATTATTTCAAAACTTAAAAATATAATTTAAGTTGAAATATTAATTATTTTGACAATAATTATATAAATTGGAATGATACCAGAAACGTAACTCAGAAACGTTAATTCTAAGTCAAGGCACGACCCGTTCGTATAATAGACATTAGTACATTGTAGGTAGTCGTGTTTGCTGAAGGACTTGAGTTACACTTATCGAAGACGCAAGACTGTGAGTTCATGTCCCCCTTTTCTCTTAACTGTTTTTGGTTTTATAACTTCGGGGGTGAAATACATGTTACAAACTGATTACGACATTATGTGGTATGGTTAGCTAAGGAAGGCTACTGCTTGATCATGTGAGTGGTGGGTATGACACTTAAGGCCATTAATCCTCGTTGTAGGACCGAGGGGCATGAGTGATAGATCTATTTGGGTGTGGCGAGCCCACACCCATGCGGACCAGGGTGGCCCATGTGGTGACTATGTCTTATTCCCGGAGACAAATTTTGCTAGGTTTGAGTTTTCCTGCATCACTTCACACATACCATTGGCCTTGCAAACCATTGGTGATCTGTTTTTCCTTGATGTTTTCATACTAGGATTTTACATACATACAGACATACTTTAAAGGTTATTCATATACATACACAAACACATGAACTCGCTCAACTTTTGTTGATGTTTTCAAACTACATGTATTTCAGGGAATTAAGTGGATCTGGCGGGTGTTTGCATGTTCCAAGCTGTGTTATGAATCAAGAGATGTCATCCGGAGTCAATGGGTTTAGGATGTGTATCTTAATCCTGGACGAGATACATGTCTCTAAGCTCGGTTTTATTTAAGGTATTTTGTCGAGTCCTCGTGAACTCTTTCAAACATGTTGTATGGTTTGTAATTTAAATTTGAAGTCTACGTTCCAAACAATTATGTTGTGGTATTTTCAAACATAATTTATGGATGAACATCTAATGGTTTTAATCATATAGTGTTGTTATGATTGAATGCAATGGTATTAAGAAAGTCACACCATAATCACGCTTCCGCAAAAGTCAGGGTGTGACAGCTTGGTATCAGAGCTTCGATCATAGCGAACTAGGATTCTTTCTCGAGTCTAGACTACGATCATTAGGGCTCTCACGAAAATGTTTTTCACAACATATTTTTCATTACATACAACACCCAGATCCAGGAAGACAAACATTTTTACAAACAAAAGACACGAAACACATTTCAAAATTGATGTTTATGATTCAGTCTGAGAGGCTGAGTAGTTCAGTTTGAGAAACTGGGAGTTTATGTCTGAGAGACTAGGATGAATACGTGCTTACATTGTGTCACACCCTGACTTTTGCGGAAGCGTGATTATGGTGTGACTTTCTTAATACCATTGCATTCAATCATAACAACATCTATATGATAAAACCATAGATTCGTCATCCATTAAATAAGTTTAAAACATATCAACATTTTTTTGAAACGTAGACTTCAAATTCAAGTTTTACAAACCATACAAATTGTTTATGAGTTCATTAAGGACTCATCAGAAGATATTGAATAACACCAAGGTTTGGAAGACGTGTCTCGTCCAGGAATAAGACACACTGACCAAACTCAAAGACCATGGATGACATCTTTATTCCTAATGCAGCATAAAAACTTCCAACGCCCGCCAGATCCACTTACTAATTCCTGAAATACATGTAGTTTGAAAACATCAACAAAAGTTGAGCGAGTTCATGTGTTTGTTTGTGTGTATGAGTAAACCTTTGAAATCACTGTAAGTATGTATGTAAGTTTATAAATCCCAGTATGAAAGCAACAAGGAAAAACAGATCACCAATGGTTTGCAAGGCCATTGATATGTGTGAAGTGATGCAGGAAACCTCAAACCTAGCAGATTTCATCAATAAGACATAGTGACCACATGGCTCATTCGGCGTGGGCATGGGTGGGGCTCGCTACACCCGATAGATCTATCACTCATGTCCCTCGGTCCTACAACGAGGATTAATGGCCTTAAGTGTCATACCCACCACTCACATGATCAAGCAGTACCCTTCCTTAGCTAACCATACCACATAAAATGTTCGTAAACAGTTTGTAACATGTATTTCACCCCCGAAGTTATAAAACTGAAAACAATTAAAAGAAAAAGGGGGTCATGAACTCACAGTCTTGCGTCTTCAATAATCGTAACTCAAGGTCCTTCAGCAAACACGACTACCTACAATGTACTAATGTCTATTAGACGAACGGGTCGTGCCTTGTCTTAGTATTAATGTTTTTGAGTTACGTTTCTTTATGCTTCTGTTATTATTCTAGGTTATATAATCATTGTCAAAATAATTAATATTTTAACTTTAATTATATTTATAAATTTTTGGAATAATTATTAAACAATATTTTGCAATAATACTTCTCAAGTACTTATACTTGTACTTCCTTCCCAAGGATGGGTTTATTTGTATATTTTTGGCCATGTATCAGTGTCGTATTCCGGTGTGGATTTATACGTACGAGAATACGTATTTTCTTGTAATCGTTAAGTATTTCTTATACTTAATTTTGTGTTAGACTTTCCGGAATATTATTTCTAATACAAGTCCCCTAATATATATATATATATATCCCAAAATATATATATTTAAGAATTATTACTTAGAAAAATTATTTATAATTTTTCCTTTTGGCAAAAATATTTGTAGTTCCAAAATAATATATTTTCAAGTCTAACTTTAGAAAATATACATAAACTTATTTTTATCAAAAAAAAAAAAATGTTTTCAAGTGTATTCAAGGAAGTATATATCTTTTCCAAAAATATTATATTTCCTAGTAATTCCAAGAAAACATATATATTTTTAATCGCCAAAATATATACATTTTCCTTTTGTCAAAATATGATATAACTTCGTGATATTCATAAAAATCATATTTTCATTTCTTTGTGTCCAAAATATCATTTACCAAAAATATATTTATAAAAGTATTTTCCGGAATATTTTGTAAGTTACATTCTTTCGTTCGGTTCCCCAATATTATGTGTGTAACTTGAGCATTTATTCCTTATGATTTTTGGTAATATTTTGGATTGAAATTTCTTGGTATTTTGTTAAGTTAGATTATTTTATCCCTAAAATAGTATAATTAATACACAAAGTATACAAATATTCACACACATGTCTTCTAAATATATATCTTATATTTAGTTATTTTTATTTACAAAAACCAACCTCCAATATTTGTATTTTTGTAACAAAAATTATGGCAAAGTTTATATGGAAATTCTTGGTTAAAATATACTTGTAAATATTTGTTTGAAAACATTTTTCTAAGTGTTTACATTTTTAGAAAATTTTGCCATAGTTTCCCCTAAAAATGGAGGTTCCCATGCTTTCAAAGCATATCATTTTCTTTTAAAATCATCACAAACAATCAACAACTCAATCAACACTTACCAAGTGCCAAAATTATGCAATTTATACAACAACATGAACTTGAACTTTTGTAAAAACTTGTAGTAACTTACTATGTTGTTAAGTAGGCCTTGTTACCCTTAAAAATGTATTTACTTCTTTAAAAACTCCATTTTTAAAGAAGTTGGGTGTTCACAACTTCCAAACACATTTTCTAAAAATGCTTCTTTATGTAATCTTTTTGTTACACAAGTGTTTCTACACTTGTTTAACCCTTAAAAATAGTGTTTGTTTATGTAAGAACCAAGTCTATGTAAATCTTGTTATTTAACTTAGTTTCTTGGGAAAACTATCTTGGAAATCATCCTCTTACAAGTCTTGTATTGTGTTTAAATCATCATCACATATGAAAACAAATTTTATTATTCAAGTTCATGAATTCACAAAGTATGATCATCTTGGTCTTTCACAAGATCATCATCTTAACTTACTAGATCATGTGTTTAATCACAATCTAGTAGGCTTCATATGATGTCTAACATCATAAACACAAATAATCAATCATCAAGAAGTAAAACAACACTAAACAATATGTATTCTTATGTTATTATGCTTATGTTAAAGTTTTAAGTTCATGGTTCTTGATGTTCTTCATGATTTTCATCACATATGATCTTTTAACCAACTAAATGAGAAGTAAATTCAAGTGACAAGAGGCTTACCACTAGCACAAGGGCTAGGGATGAACTCAAGAAGATGAAGATGATGAATGTGATGGATAATAGCAAATGGAAGAGGTCCTTGAAGTTCCAAAGCCACCAAGCATCTTTAGACACCTTCTAGCACCTTGTGTACACCTTAGAATGGATGATGGAAACTTGACAATGGTGGTGGTGTGGCCCCTTGTTCTCGGCCGTGAGTGAGCAAGAGAGGGAGAGAAGAGTGTGTGAAGTTGGTGTTGTGATGAAAGATAATGAAAGACTAATGGTTTATATAAACTTGATTATCCAACATAACATAATCCAATGGTTAATGTGTCTTCTAAGTACAAGACCAAATCTCTTAACAAATCATATGAAATCAAGTAAGATCAAGGGTGGGTCCACCCTTGTGACCGTCAAGTTAGGGGGGGGGTATTAGTTGGGTGGTGATGGATAGTTAAGGTAATTAGTTAAAATCAAGTGTATGTTTAAGTGTTTTAGTTACTAGGTATTTTTAATGGGTGTTATGATATTCGGGGATCATAATTAGCTCAGAAACATTAAAACAATGCTTCTAGTGTAATTTTGATGTTTCGGGTAGTGTCCGGTTGTTCGGTTAGATACCAGTTTGTTAAAGTGCTAAACTATACCGTTTAGTGTTCTTTATGTACCCTTTTGTGACACTTTTTAATTCCCGACACTTAGGAAAGCATTCAGGACCATTTAGTCATATTTTTGCATGTTACTAGCTTGTTAAAATGCTGATTTTTGCTGATTTATGCTGAATTCAGCACTTTATGTGGGTTTTAGGCACTTTCTGGCACTTAAACTATCACCTAGAAAGCAGTTTTGTGATCCTTACTTTCCTACACACTGCACTAGTGTAATACTTGGTTTATGGCTCATACTGTGTCTCAAAACAACGTCTGTCTATGTCCTGAACTCCGTCAGCATCTTCCCGGTTTGTCTGTTAACTGTGCTAACTGTGCTTTGTGCATCATTTATGTCTATATGTTTGCATGCAGTCAATGATATGTCATTTGCAATATATGATGCACATGTGTGTGTAAAGCAATAATCAGAAAGCAGTTCAAGTCATTAATCGTAATTCAGCACAGTCATTAAACATTAATCAAGATTAATTAATTGTACGGATGCATGCAAATTTGGCAGTTGTCACATTCTCCCCCTGTTAAGAAAACCTTAGGGTTACATTAAGCGTGTATGTATATGAATAATAAAGGGGTAGATAACCACAGAATCGAATCAAATCTTATTCACATCAGGTGAATCCAAGGATATATTTCAACAACAAGAACCCAATGGTTAAAAGGTATGTGTTCTAGCATTTGATGTTAAAGGGCACGAGATGTATAGATGTATAATCTAGCATAACTTAGTTAACAGAGGTGTAACAATGGAGTTTTGACCAATGGATTCTCAAACAATCGGTCACAATATGCAAACGAGTTTTCACAAACCATAGCATCCGCTATATGAACTCAAAATCAACAACTTGAATATGAAAATGATATGTCAACTCAATAAATAAATGGTAAGGATTAGTGTGTTGACATTCTTGAATTGCGAAAATACACCGAATGAAATACAAGCGAATCTGGTGTATCATTGTCTTAATTCGTAGTTGCATTAGGAATGTTTAAATGACCAGTCAAACGAAAGTATGTGTAGTTTTGTGAAATGGTTGACCATGATTAGCACAAGCTACAAATTTGTAATGACACCACAAGGTGTCGTAATTGACATATTTCAACAATAGCGGTGATCGAACAAGTTCATCGTGCTTGAAATCAAAGGAAAGTGTATTGAAACAACTCTGAAAATTTGATTTAAACAGCGTCATGGGGTTTTCAATCGAATATGGAACATCAAAGAACTACTGTTTCTGATTGAAGATGGAAAGCAATAAACACTGCAAGGTATTCAATTTATAACGAAAGAATCGTTAGAAGATACACCGTGATATGAAATGAACCTAGGTACCATTGTCTTAACACACAACTGTGTTGAGACCGCTTTAATCGTGATAAACAAAACAGATTTAGATCAAATAAATAGACAATTAAATCCGTGTATGAGGTACGTAACCAAATTAGCGCAAACTTCAATTCTGTGAAAGTATCACCGCAAGGTATCGAAACCAACAAACGATTTAGTGGAGTCGTAGACCAATCAAGTTTACTACGACTCGAAAAAAAGAACCTTTGCAAAAATATTTGAATATGATGCTCTCAATACATCATATGGCGTCTTAAATTGAATATGCGAAATGGATAAGTTCAAGCAATTGAACTTGGTTTCAGTGTAACCCGACAATAAACGTATGTATCAACAAGGGAATCTCAGCATGGTTACGAAGATAAACCATGAATGTATCTTGAAAGAAAAGAAGTTTCAAGAAAGTGTGTTGACTTGATAGCAAATGAGCCAACAATTACAATAATGTAGGTTATTCGAATCATAAACCAATAGTTAGCTTTAGCAAAATAATTTTTGAACTTCAATGAAGCGTTTATTCGAAACGAAACCACATGCGTAGCAAATGGTGCATGCGTGACATATAAGTTTCCAAGTAATGAAACAATGAGTATTTGCTAAAATGAAGAAATAACCAAGTATCGAAGCAATGTGTGTTCGCTCTCAGCGAAGAAAATTAACACGATGCAACTACCATTAAGGGGAGTAGAGATGCAAACATCTATTCGCTAGAAGCAAAAGTGGAGATTTCAACAAAAGAAATTTGAATACTTTCTGTTTGGTTAACTGAAGTAGCATATATGTCAGGATAATGGGGTTTGCTTGAGTTAACAGGTGTGGTTCCTAAGCAACAACCTTTACGAGTTCGGACCTGGGTTCCCAAAGGTCCTAAGTACATGTTTTCTAGATTCTCAAAGTTTCGTATTCTGTGTAAAACTGTTTTGTGCATTGTGTAGGAAACACAATTTTTATGTATGTTTAAAACAAGTTATTCTCCCACAATTTCCCCGGTATACTTTCTTCCTGAATTCACAGCTAATGACACTCGATCATCGATCAGTCACGAAATAGTAGTTAGATCCCCACAGTTAGGCGAATAAATAATTCGTTAATCTTCAGCAAGAGTTACCGACTCTTGTTGGTTAGCTCGTTCGGCTCCTGGTAGTTGATGCTCATTTGAAAATCATCATCCTTCTCCTTGACGAACAGTACTGAAACTCCTTAGGGCAAAAAGCTTGCCTTAAAAATCCCTTATCTGGCAACTTCTGAAGTTGCGTTGACAAATCTTGTGCCTCAGGAAGTGCAAGTCGATGGGGTGCCTTGGCTACAGGCGCGACGCCTGGAACCAAATCTATGCAAAATTCGACTTGTTGTTGAGGAGGTAATATGGCAAGTCTTCGGGGAAGGCCTCAGGATATTCCCTTACCACAGGGGTATCTTCGAGCTTAGGTTCTTCGGCTTCCTTGTCCACGTCATGAGCCAAAAGAAAAAGGAAACACATCCTTTGCGCGAAAACTTTCGTGTCTTCAATGACTATTAATCCGTAGGGGCGTATCCTGCTTCAGGAATCACGATCGTTTCTTCGTTCGCCATCAGGACGCGGATAACAATCTCCGTTTGATTGCTCGACAACCAATCCATCCCATTTACCACGTCGAAGCTTCCCTTTAGCTAGTTCTATCGAGTACGGGTTATCTAACTTACTTGCTACTAAACCAAGTATACTTTCGAACTCTAGAGGTACGAAGCTAAAGTTAGCAACAATATCTAGCAGCACAGATGCATAACGTTGACTAGTATGGGATGTACCGATGTCCACGCTTGGATTCCTGGCGTGTCTCCCTAGCTCTGGTGTTGAGCTTTCACCCTTGTGCCTGATTGTTTTTAGGGCAGTATCTTCTGAAATGCTTTTTGCTTCCATAGTTAAAACAACCTTGAGCACGTTTTTGTTTGTCACTTGTCCTACCTTGATAATTGTCGTTGTCGTTGTTCCCTTCGTGATTTTCGCTACCAACTTGGCCTTCATTTTCACGTTCAGTGCCTTGCCTACAACTCTCCTTGACATGCCCCACTTTGCCACAGTTTTCACATCTTCCATATCTGCATCGCCTGATATGATAACGTCGACAATTGTCGCACTTAGGTAGGATACCCATGTATTCTTTTCCCTTTTTGGCCCTGTTCTTACTATTCGCCCGAGTACCCTTCTTGAAATTTGCGAGCTTCCTCTTGTTATCTCCAGGTGGCTCTACAGGAGTCTCCTTTTTCTCTTCAGAAGTGGAAAATTTTCCAAGTCTAACCGCTTCTTCAGTGAGCATAACACTTAAGTCGATAGCATCAGTGATCATTGGAGGTTTAGATGTTGTCACCAGACTTAGAATCTGAGGTGCCAATCCCCTGATGAAGCATTCGATCCTCTTAAACTCTGGTTCCACCAGACGCAAAGCAACTTGTGACAAATCGTGAAATCTCTGCACATACTCAGCTATCTTTGAACCTTCCATTTTTAAGTTCCATAGTTCAGTCTCCAACTTCTGGACTTCTGCCCTCGAGCAATATCTCTTACGCATTAGTTCTTTCAATCCGTCCCATGTCAAAGCATACGCAGCAGTCTCGCCCAACGTCTGAACCTGAAGGTTCCACCATGACAGAGCCCCATCTACAAACAGTCCAGCTATGTACGTGACCTGATGTTCGGGGGCGCATTTACTTAATCGCAAAACATAATCCATCTTCTCAACCCAACGCACAAAAGCTATGGCACCCCCAGTGCCGTCGAAATCCTGGGGCTTGCAGTTCAAGAACTGCTTGTAGGTGCAGCCTGCGACATAAGCAACATCATTCACATAAGGCATTAGCAAAGCACTCTTGGAAATGTCCAAACGTTTTGTAATGTGTCTTAAGTGACTAAACATTACCGTTGGGTGGGTTATCTCCTGAGGTACCTCCGCTGCGTTCAGAGCGAAGGGCCCCGTGCTGTGCGATGGCCTGTGAGATGCGCTCTTGTAATTCCGCCTCTGTCGTCAACAGAGGGTTGTTGGTATCGGTGTTCCTTTGAATCGACATCTTCTAAGAAGAAGATTGGTTAGGTCAGGTCTTATTAAGGACACAGGCACATAAGCCTCTACTTAACGAATAAGACCTAGGAGGTGCGTATACATATGTATATAAGTAATCGTCAGAGCAAACAATCATATAACCTCACAATTATAGCACAAATATGTAGGTGTGAACATATTTAATGAGAACATAACAAGTAAGCACGTAGCATCATATTTATAGCATAACACGCAGATCAACAATGTGCTTTGTGAGGACATAGCGACTGAGCTTTCATTAGTCATTGACCACAAAGTATTGTTACATGTTTAATGGGGAATATGACGATTAGGCTTTCATTATTTTCCGACCACAATCACATTGTCTACAAAGTGTATCACATCAAATGAGACACAGGGTCACCCTACCCTTGCCCAATTAGTCTATCAGTGTATCAAAATCACGTGGTCAAAAGTAGTCTTCAAAAATTCTTCACAATCTCGACTCATTAGTAGTGTTTTTACCCATAAGTAATGTAATCCACATAAAACCAAAAACCAACTATACTGATGACTGAGGTGGAGGAGGGAAGAAAAGCAACTGCTAACATGTGCGAGTTTCCCCTCGAGCTTTTATATACGGCGAAGTAAGTATCTGATCTGCTGCTTGATAGAAATGAAACGAGCATCAAAACCTAAGAAAGGTGTAATGGCAGCAGGTGAGAGTGCAAAAGGAGACAGTGATGAATGTGGAGGACCAAAGTATACTAGCAATAGACAGAGTGGGGGACGTGGCGTCAGCTCAAGCTCCAAACTCTATAACTCAAAACCTTAAACTGTAGCTGAAGTAACAGGAGCAACTCATCCCGTGTGTAGCCTTCATAATGTGAGGGATGGTAGGGGTCCGAAACCAGTATAGTGTACGGTAGGGACCATTGGTATGGCTCTTCCAGTGGTGAAGAAATGAAAGGAGTAAATGGTGCAGCCTGAAGGATCTGTGTAAAATGTTGCTGAAGCAAAAGGATCGTCACGCGGGTGCTGACCTGGAGTACTTTCCCCTAAACGGGGTGCAGGAATGTCCTGAAGGAAAAACAATCGGCAATTCAGTGCGATGGTTATCGGATTCTACAAGAGGGAGAGGAGCAACATCAGCGGGTGCAGGTGGTGGAATAAATAGCTCAACAAAAGGAGGATCAACAAGTGCAGGAAATGGATCAGGTATAAGGGGGTGCAATGTCTGGTAAACCAAAAGAAACATGGTCAGGATCCGGAATCGGCTGAAGATCAATAGGTGCAACATCAGGCTAACCCAAAAGGGACAAGAGCTAGCTCAGGAGCAGGCTCTGGGTCGTGTGGAGGTGTGGGATCTCGAGCAGGTGATAGTGTAGACATGGCAGCGTCGTTGTCTGAGTCAGTAGCAAAAAGATGCAATCCAGTCGT
Source organism: Helianthus tuberosus (assembly GCA_030545235.1). Lineage (NCBI taxonomy): Eukaryota > Viridiplantae > Streptophyta > Magnoliopsida > Asterales > Asteraceae > Helianthus > Helianthus tuberosus. Next base: position 88,642,835 of record CM060444.1, read on the forward strand.
CTGTAAAGCTGCAGTTGTCACAGACTCAAAAGAGTCTGAAATCGAGTGTAAAATGGAAGCAGATGATACTTCAATGGCAGGAATCTAAGGAGATAGAATAGCAACGACATCCTCAGCTATCTCTCCATCACCCCGGACATTAACAGGAGGATCATCAATAAACAAATCAATGTTATCATCAAACAAATCGTCAAAAGGGGTAGATCCTCGGGAGGAATGACCACGAGAGGTACAGCATCGAGGATCAGAGCCGCAATGTGCTCGCCATCGGGGCGTCCAAATGATAAGGTGGTTATGGCTAAAATAGGAATGACAAAAGGGTCTTCGTCAGGGAAGCCATCAGCAAGGGAAAATCATCACCAAAGCCTGTTAGCGCGAACGGTTGGAAGTCGTCCTCATCCTCGGACCGCATGTCAGGATCACTCTCAGTGTCTGACGTAAATATCTCCGGCGCAGGTGCAATCTCATTATCAGTGGCGGTGGCCATTGGGTCGTCAATGTCTGATACCTCACTCTCGGAGGAAGGTGATATGTGTGCCGGTACATAATAATCATAGCATGTATATTCATAGTGTGATAACCCGCAAATTCCTGAGGTAAAAACCATTAGTTTCGCATTTATAAATCAATTTATATACTGATCTTATTCGACGAATGTATGTATACTTATTTAATTTATAGTGTGCAAAAAAATAATCGAAACCAAATCCATATCGTGTAGAACCGACCCGAACCGTTTGAACCACAACATATGTCTCGCCTGCCGATTCAACCCACTCGCGTAGCTCAAAACTTATAAGGCCCGAACCTTAGCAATAATATAATACATTTATAATAGTTAGTTAATTATTCATTTTTAATAGTAATTAATTATTCACGTAAAAAAAATATATATACAATATAATCAACAACAAGATTGTTGCCTACCACCTCCACTTGCGATTTGTGAGCAGCCATTAGAGGCCCAACTCCCCAAGCCACCTATTCTAATTTGTAAGTATGCATATTTGGTTTTTATTTTTTTTGTGTTATACCCCTCATCATAAATTCCTAACCTACGGCCCAATCCCTTTTATTCCAAACCGCCCCCAACTTAAACACACATATATATTACGTATCTTTGCATGATGTATAGATAACAAATCCCAAACCCTAACCTGCGACTACATAACTGCCATCTCTCCCTCTTTACTATCGACACAAACAAGACCCAAGGAGATCCTTTAAGAACTTTCGGTTCAAGGCGATAATATTTCTGCTTCATTGCTAGGTACAATATTCGAGTTCGTTTATAGTTCTAGAATAATATTATTTGCTTTTAACTTGTTCATTCAGGATTTATGGGGCTGTGTTTTTGTCTTGCTTGATAATTCTTGATGTTTGGGATGATAACATGTGGTCTAGTGCTTGCGAAATCAACTGTGACGCTTAGTATTATTAAATAATCCCTCGAAACATCGCTGCGTTTTCCTGATTTGGTGATGATTATGAATGTTCTTGATGATACTTGTAGTACTAGCGGTTAAAAATCATATGTGTGCTATGTTAAGATCGAGTGTGAGTTACCTAGTCGTAGGATCTAGTTCTTTGCATGATCTTGAAGGAAATCAGGATGGTTCTTGATAATTAAAGGATATGCGACATAATTTGGGATGGTTATCTGCTGGGAATAAGGTTTATAGGCGAATGGGTTCGCTAGTTAATCGTTTGCGGGATTGGGTAACGAATCAGTGATCTGCCCAACAGTTACAGCCGACTTTAATCGGCTGTAACCGGGTCATAACTTAATGAAATTTGGGTTTTCTTGCATCTATAACGTGTTATTTCGAAAAACGCTTCAAATGGCGCTAGAATCATATTTTTTTGAGGTCGTTTGCAATTTTTAATGGTCCGTTTTGTACAGCAGCAAAAGCTGCGTTTTTACTGCAGAAAATTTGTGTTATGTTTTTTGTCATAACTTGAAACCTGTGTAGAATTAGGTCATGAAATTTGTACTGTAGATGACCACTAATGTCATTGTAATTTTCCAACTGGAATTTCGTCAATCGGACTTACGATGAATATTAAATGAATTTTTCCATGGACTGCAGTCAGAAAGTGATGAATCTGATTGCAGCCTTGTAAATGATTTTTATAAAATAATTGGTAATGAATTGGATCCCGAGATTTTTACACAGTAATATTTGGATCGTTTAAGAGATCCTGTAAAAAAATTTGGGAATTTTTGGAACAAGTTAACTATTTTATTAAAATACCCGAAAACAGCCCAGTTTCGAGTATTAAAGCTGAAACGTATTAAGTCGAAATGTGTGCATCTAATTGTTAGTTGTGTTATATAAGAATGATCGAACAGGTTTAATGTCAACATTAAATGTCCTTTAAGTTGTTGTATGCTACGACCATCTATATATTCATATACATATACCGTTGGAATGAAAATATATATGTGGAATATACATGTAAGTTGTCAACGTGATTGCATGATACGTGTAATGATTTCGTGCTTTATTTGAAATCACTAATAAACTAAATGGTAATCATACTAGGACGTGATTGACCAACCCTGAGTGTTAGCTATTTTTAAGAGCCCAACCGAGCAACCAAAGGTGAGTTCACACTTTCTATAAGGCATGGGATTCCCGGTGGTTGGGAATGGGTAAAGGATTTAATCAGAAACTGCGTGACCTCCTGGTCTGGAGCACGTACCACATCCTCTTTATTGAAGGGTGATAACATATACTAAGGATTTAATCGAAACCTGCGTGATCTCCTGGTTTAGGGACACGTACCACATCCTCTTTATTGAAGGGTGATAACATTGATACTAGACCAAAATCTCTATCATGAAGTCCCTTATTTTTATATCGACTTAATCACCGGGCCAATGGCGAGCGGGTCATTAGTTAGATAGCGCTATTTAGGTTTGACAAGCCTCACACCGTGCCGTAGAGGACGGGCGTGAACTAATGGATCTGGGCACGTCAATGATGATAGAGATTGACGCTAGGGCACCAACTTACTTCAGTCAGTAGTCGATATGGTAACGGGTCTAGTGGTTCACATGGGGTAGCCCCCACTGGTTATGGTTTGGGAAACAAGGAACTGGTTAACACATGGTTTACGAAAGAACCTATATTTTTGGAACAATTTTAAAATGGACAACCAACTGTGAACTCGCTCAACTTTGTTGTTGATTCGTTGTTACATGCCTTGCAGGCCTTTAGGTGCATATTGATGGAACTTGCTGTCTGGGAGGCTGGAGTGGTCATGGGTCGAGATACATGGAATCGCAACACAAGACTAATGGTTTTTACATGTGGTTATAAACACTTAACGAATGAATTACGCTTCCGCTGTATACTGTGAATTATTTGTAACGTTGTAATACTTAATGTTAATAAATGAAAAGTTTTATTTAAATATACCTATGAGTTCAATGTGATTGGTGGCTAGATCCTGGTACGTCACACACCTCGCGGGGGTTTCCGCATGTGGTATTTTGGGTGTGTGACAGATTGGTATCAGAGCCATTGGTTATAGTGAACTTGGTTTTAAAAAGGGGAAAACGTTTTTATAAAACCAGACTATAACCGGACAGTTCTGAAAACGTGAATACGACCATGACACTCAGCTCCAGATTGCAAGGTTCGTCCTTCTTACTTATTGTATACTTTACGTAACTAGTACACATTTGTTTATGACGAAACATACAAACACACACTCGTCACTATAGCATGATGGCATGGATTGCTTGCTTACCTTATGATGCGTTGATAGTATGCCATAGTCCTTGGATTTTTGGTGATCTTATTACTTTGATGACCTCCGTTTGGCATCTGAGTTTGAGGAACCATTTGACATGAGTTAGGAGGAACTGAGATGAGCATGCAAATCGCAATATTATTGTGGGTGCACACATAATAATAATGTGGGGTGCATGTGAGTCCCAGTGAGGCTTAACAAGTGGAAAAGGGGTTCCGTTCCGTTATATTGATCGATGTGAAACATAACAAACCTATAGGGGTCATAGCAGTGGTTGTCCCTTACTTGAACATGAACTTTTCATTCATCTCTGGATTCTTTCGAATCACGATGCTATCGAGTATTATCTGAACACCCATCTGAACACTTAGCGAACGGTGTAGAATGTTAGGTGCTTATACGAACATCCCTGAGTTGGATGTCGTAGTGTCGAATGATTGATCGATACCTTTCTTACTCCTCTTCGTTTGCTGGAACTCATGTATTGACGTCTTAGATCCCGAAGTGTGATCACTTCTGCAACACTCCCGCAACATACTGTGTATTACTCAAACAACTTGCAACATCGATGGACAGGAAGTTAAGCGTAGTACTTTACCGACCTCAGTACTTTGACAACCCTGATTACCAGCAACGAGCACCAGCTAATTGGCTTCAATCGAATCCTTAACCCTTGTCAGCTACTCATGGGAGTCAACTCTTACGAATCAATCGGGACATAAGCAATGACAATCGACTATAACATGGAATGTGTAACTGCCAGCACAGTGAGTAGCGCTTTAGGACGTGGCTCAGAATGTGAAAAGATGGACTTTGATGGTGAAGAATCGTAGGGCTTCGTTTCGAGCAACGACATTGGGAGCAGCAGTCACAGCGACGACAAGGTATTCGTAACCCTAGCCTACAGTATGGAAATTAAGGTGCCTACAACATAGATTGGCCGTGGTTAAGTTAAGAAGACAACGACCAAAGGAACAATGACAGTACTTGAAATCCTTGTAATGAAAACAGCAACACTAGAAATGATGCTCATGGAAGGGCATTTAAGGTTGACGTGGGCGATGCCAGGATGGTGGCAACTTGGGAGCTTGTACGGGTAGCTAATCGCTTCGTCTCGGTCCTGATGCTTCTCGAAAGGCTGATGGCAAGTCAATTGAAGCATCATATGTCTGTAGGGATGCAAATTCAACCGTGTGGGACAAGTTTTCGACATCGATCTTGTTTCTACTACCCACGATGGTCTTAATGCAGTAGTCAGTATGGGTTGGTTAACCAGACATCGCACAATTATACCCTGTGAGGGGAAAGTTGTCGTCTGTCATAAAGTATCCGAGTGGTGTAGAGGTTAGCATCAATTCAGCAGTGAAGGCCAGAAGTGTCCATGGAAGGATTACCCCGCCATGATAGCCCTCGTTATTGATGTCAACACTAAGGAAAAGAGGATTGAGGATCCACCAATTGTTCGTGATTTCTCCCTATGTGCTACCAGAAGAACTATCAGGTTTACCTTCACATCGTCAGGTGGAATATCAGATCGGTATCATGTCGGAAGCAACCTTTGTTTCTAGCATTCCATATCGTCTTACACCAGGAAGGTTACAGGAACTACCTAATCAACTTCAGGAACTATTGGACATGAGTTTTATCGGATCTAGTTTTTCGCTTTGGGGAGTCCCAGTTATACCAGTGAAGATAAGCCTTTTCGTATGTGTACCAATTATCGAGAACGTAACAAGGTGACAGTTAGGAACCGTTTATCTCGACCGTGTATTGGCCACCTATCGACCAGTTGCGAGGGACCAGCTTCCATTCGAGGATTGGCTAGCGAACGAACTATCATCAGATGGAAGTCCAAGAGGAGAATGCTCTTAGAACAGCATGTCGAATGCAATGCAGCCATTTTAACTTTGTACACCATGATCATTGAGTTGATCAACACACTAGCAGCTTTAGGGATCACATGTATCGACTGTATTTGTCGACGACGTTCTGAATCATGACAAGGAGAAAGGAACACCATGGGTGGCATTTGTATCTTATTTTAGAACTTCTGAGGGAGGAGCCACTCCGCGCAAAGTCTTGTTACATGTAATTTCTGGGTTCGAGAGGTACCTTTTGGACATATAATCAACGGAGTGGGAATACACATGGATCTTGCTAAGACCCATTTTGGTTAAACCGATCGACACCAAAGATTTCTTCTGGGTTACAGCAATTCCTTGGTTTCGCTAGGTACTATCGCAGCTTACTCACAGGATTTTCGAAGGTCGCACAGCTTAAATCTCCTTAGCACAGCAGGGTGCTGTGTTCAAGAAAGACGAAACAGGGGGACGTCTTTTCAGCTTTCGAACTCCAACTCTGCAATGCACTGAGCATCGTCTTTACCCAAGGGCATGGGTGATTCAGTGGTATATCTTTATGGTTCGAATCAGAGTCCCAGTTACACGTAGATGCAACACGAGAGAGTGATGACTTACGTAATAGAGTTACAGCACACACCCGACGGTGGAAACCGTGGTCTTTGGATTTACTTGGAGGCATTACTTGGACGGTACCAAATGCATTACTTAGACCGATCATAAGCGTCTCCAGCATATCTTGGATCAGAAGGAGTTGAACATGCAACAGCTTCGATGGGTCGAACTCCTTAACGACTACGAATGCGCAATCAAGTATCATCCAGGCCAAGCCAACGTTGTGGCTGACGCCCTCCACTCCAGATTTCCTACCCAGGTTCGTGACGCTCAGATTGAAGCATTGAAGGAAGAGAACCTCAAGTAGAATCCCTACGGGACATTGAGAAGAAACTAGAATGCAAGGAAGATGACACTTATTAATTCATGAAACGTGGATGGGTTCCATCTTACGGAAACCTACGAGAGTGTGTGATGGACAAAGCACACAAGTCTGGTTACTGGATGCATCCTAGTTTTGACAAGATGTACCAAGATCACAAGACTCTGTACTGGTGGCCCGAAGCCATCAGGACTACTCCAACCCCCCCCCCCCCGAGATCCTAACATGGAAATGGGAGCAAATTTCCATGGATTTCGTCACTGGCTCGCCTAGATCTCAGCGGGGAAACGACACCATCTGGTTGGTTGTGGATCGACTATCTAAGCCTGCACACTTTCTGGCAATCAAGGAAACTGACAAGTTTTCTACGCTCGCGGACATCGGTCTGAAGGAAGTAGTCCCTAGGCAGGGAGTGCCAACTTCTATTATCTCCGATCGAGACTCACGCTTTACATCTGAGTTGTGGCGGGCGATGCACAAATCTTTCGACTCACGTCTAGGCATGAGCATAGCGTATCACCCTCAGACGGATGGGCAGACTAAACGCACCATCCAGACACTAGAAGACATGCTTCGAGCATGTGTTATCAATTTTGGAAACGGCTGGGAAAGACACCTACCTTTGGTAGAGTTCTCATACAACGATAGCTACCACCCTAGCGTCAAGGTTGCTCTGTTCGACACTTTGTACGGGCGGAAATGCCGATCACATCTGTGCTAGGCAAAAGTGGGCGACAGCCAAATCACTGGCCCAGGACTTGTTATCGACGCAACGGAAAAGATTGCCCAAATCCAACAACGGGCGACGGCAGCTCGGGACCGATAGAAAGGCTACGTTGGAAGCGTAGGAAACAGCTCGAGTTCCAGGTTGGGGATCGTGTGCTACTTAAAGTCTCACCTTGGGAAGGTGTGGTCCGTTTTGGCAAACGGGGCAAACTTAATCCGTGATGTGTCGGATCTTTTAAAATCACTGAGAAAATCAGCAAGGTGGCTTACAGACTAAAATTGCCCGAAGAACTCAGTGGTGTTCATAATGTCTTTCACATGTCAAATCTGAAGAGGTGTCTGTCAGATGAGACCCTTAACGTCCCTTTCAAGGAACTCACTATCGACGACCAGTTGCGCTTCGTCGAGAAACCGGTGAAAATTATAGACCGGGAAATCAAGACTCTCAAACGTACCAGAATTCCTACTGCTCGAGTCCGTTGGAACTCCCGTCGTGGCCCAGAGTTCACTTGGGACGAGAGGACCAGATGAAACGCAAGTACCCCCAATTGTTTAAGAAAGGTGAGTCTAGTACAGAAGCTACATCGGAATTTCAGGACAAAATTCCAAACCAACGGGGAGATAATGTGATACCCCAAGAAAACGCACAACACAACTAGCTCCTCCAGCGACTATGTGCTAAATTTCGGGACGAAATTTCTTTCAACTTGGGGATGATGTGACAACCCGCAAATTCCCGAGGTAAAAACCATTAGTTTCGCATTTATAAATCAATTTATATACTGATCTTATTCGACGAATTTATGTATACTTATTTAATTTATAGTGTGCAAAAAAATAATCGAAACCAAATCCATATCGTGTAGAACCGACCCGAACCGTTTGAACCACAACATATGTCTTGCCTGTCGATTCAACCCACTCGCGTAGCTCAAAACTTATAAGGCCCGAACCTTAGCAATAATATAATACATTTATAATAGTTAGCTAATTATTCGTTTATAATAGTAATTAATTATTCATGTAAAAAAAATATACAATATAATCGGCAAGATTGTTGCCTACCACCTCCACTTGCGATTTGTGAGCAGCCATTAGAGGCCCAACTCCCCAAGCCACCTATTCTAATTTGTAAGTATGCATATTTGGTTTTTATTTTTTTTGTGTTATACCCCTCATCATAAATTCCTAACCTACGGCCCAATCCCTTTTATTCCAAACCGCCCCCAACTTAAACACATATATATATTACGTATCTTTTCATGATGTATAGATAACAAATCCCAAACCCTAACCTGCGACTACATAACTGCCATCTCTCCCTCTTTACTATCGACACAAACAAGACCCAAGGAGATCCTTTAAGAACTTTCGGTTCAAGGCGATAATATTTCTGCTTCATTGCTAGGTACAATATTCGAGTTCGTTTATAGTTCTAGAATAATATTATTTGCTTTTAACTTGTTCATTCAGGATTTATGGGGCTGTGTTTTTGTCTTGCTTGATAATTCTTGATGTTTGGGATGATAACATGTGGTCTAGTGCTTGCGAAAACAACTGTGATGCTTAGTATTATTGAATAATCCCTCGAAACATCGCTGCGTTTTCCTGATTTGGTGATGATTATGAATGTTCTTGATGATACTTGTAGTACTAGTGGTTAAAAATCATATGTGTGCTATGTTAAGAATGAGTGTGTGCTACCTAGTCGTAGGATCTAGTTCTTTGCATGATCTTGAAGGAAATCAGGATGGTTCTTGATAACTAAAGGATTGCGACATAATTTGGGATGGTTATCTGCTGGGGCCTGGGAATAAGGTTTATAGGCGAATGGGTTCGCTAGTTAATCGTTTGCGGGATTGGGTAACGAATCAGTGATCTGCCCAACAGTTACAGCCGACTTTAATCGGCTGTAACCGGGTCATAACTTAATGAAATTTGGGTTTTCTTGCATCTATAACGTGTTATTTCGAAAAACGCTTCAAATGGCGCTAGAATCATATTTTTTTGAGGTCGTTTGCAATTTTTAATGGTCCGTTTTGTACAGCAGCAAAAGCTGCGTTTTTACTGCAGAAAATTTGTGTTATGTTTTTTGTCATAACTTGAAACCTGTGTAGAATTAGGTCATGAAATTTGTACTGTAGATGACCACTAATGTCATTGTAATTTTCCAACTGGAATTTCGTCAATCGGACTTACGATGAATATTAAATGAATTTTTCCATGGACTGCAGTCAGAAAGTGATGAATCTGATTGCAGCCTTGTAAATGATTTTTATAAAATAATTGGTAATGAATTGGATCCCGAGATTTTTACACAGTAATATTTGGATCGTTTAAGAGATCCTGTAAAAAAATTTGGGAATTTTTGGAACAAGTTAACTATTTTATTAAAATACCCGAAAACAGCCCAGTTTCGAGTATTAAAGCTGAAACGTATTAAGTCGAAATGTGTGCATCTAATTGTTAGTTGTGTTATATAAGAATGATCGAACAGGTTTAATGTCAACATTAAATGTCCTTTAAGTTGTTGTATGCTACGACCATCTATATATTCATATACATATACCGTTGGAATGAAAATATATATGTGGAATATACATGTAAGTTGTCAACGTGATTGCATGATACGTGTAATGATTTCGTGCTTTATTTGAAATCACTAATAAACTAAATGGTAATCATACTAGGACGTGATTGACCAACCCTGAGTGTTAGCTATTTTTAAGAGCCCAACCGAGCAACCAAAGGTGAGTTCACACTTTCTATAAGGCATGGGATTCCCGGTGGTTGGGAATGGGTAAAGGATTTAATCGGAAACTGCGTGACCTCCTGGTCTGGAGCACGTACCACATCCTCTTTATTGAAGGGTGATAACATGTACTAAGGATTTAATAGAAACCTGTGTGATCTCCTGGTTTAGGGACACGTACCACATCCTCTTTATTGAAGGGTGATAACATTGATACTAGACCAAAATCTCTATCATGAAGTCCCTCATTTTTATATCGACTTAATCGCCGGGCCAATGGCAAGCGGGTCATTAGTTAGATAGCGCTATTTAGGTTTGACAAGCCTCACACCGTGTCGCAGAGGACGGGCGTGAACTAATGGATCTGGGCACGTCAATGATGATAGACATTGACGCTAGGGCACCAACTTACTTTAGTCAGTAGTCGATATGGTAACGGGTCTAGCAGTTCACATGGGGTAGCCCCCACTGGTTATGGTTTGGGAAACAAGGAACTGGTTAACACATGGTTTACTAAAGAACTTATGTTTTTGGAACAATTTTAAAATGGGCAACCAACTGTGAACTCGCTTAACTTTGTTGTTGATTCGTTGTTACATGCCTTGCAGGTCTTTAGGTGCATATTGATGGAACTTGCTGTCTGGGAGGCTGGAGTGGTCATGGGTCGAGATACATGGAATCGCAACACATGACTAATGGTTTTTACATGTGGTTATAAACACTTAACGAATGAATTAAGCTTCCGCTGTATACTGTGAATTATTTGTAACGTTGTAACACTTAATGTTAATAAATGAAAAGTTTTATTTAAATATACCTATGAGTTCAATGTGATTGGTGGCTAGATCCTGGTACGTCACACGCCTTGCAGGGGTTTCCGCATGTGGTATTTTGGGGGTGTGACACATAGTAATCACTAACACTTAGCATATTGCAAACAAGGACAATTCATCATGTAATCACATATTCACATTATTCTTCATGAAACTTTCTATCCTTCCTAGTCTATCAGACTAAGCCACCTAGTCTCCCAGACTAAACTTCCTAGCCTCCCAGACTGAACTCCCTAGTCTCTCAGACTGAATCTCCTAGTGTCTCAGACTAAACTCCCAGTTTCCCAAACTGGTTTACACAGTCTCTCAGACTGAATCATAAACATAAATTTTGAAATGTGTTTCGTGTCTTTTGTTTGTAAAAATGTTTGTTTTCCTGGATCTGCAGACTAAGCCACCTAGTCTCCCAGACTAAACTTCCTAGCCTCCCAGACTGAACTCCCTAGTCTCTCAGACTGAATCTCCTAGTGTCTCAGACTAAACTCCCAGTTTCCCAAACTGGTTTACCCAGTCTCTCAGACTGAATCATAAACATAAATTTTGAAATGTGTTTCGTGTCTTTTGTTTGTAAAAATGTTTGTTTTCCTGGATCTGGGCGTTTAGTGTATGCAATGAAAACATGTTGTAGAAATATTTTCGTGAGAGCCCTAATGATTGTAGTCTAGACTCGAGAAAGAATCCTAGTTCGCTACAATCGAAGCTCTGATACCAAGCTGTCACACCCTGACTTTTGCGGAAGCGTGATTATGGTGTGACTTTCTTAATACCATTGCATTCAATCATAACAACATCTATATGATAAAACCACAGATTCGTCATCCATTAAATAAGTTTAAAACAGAACAACATTGTTTTGAAACGTAGACTTCAAATTCAAGTTTTACAAACCATACAAATTGTTTATGAATTCATTAAGGACTCATCAGAAGATATTGAATAACATAAAGGTTTGGAAGACGTATCTCGTCCAGGAATAAGACACATTGACCAAACTCAAAGACCATGGATGACATCTTTATTCCTAACGCAGCATAAAAACTTCCAACACCCGCCAGATCCACTTACTAATTCCTGAAATACATGTAGTTTGAAAACATCAACAAAAGTTGAGCGAGTTCATGTGTTTGTTTGTGTGTATGAGTAAACCTTTGAAATCACTGTAAGTATGTATGTAAGTTTATAAATCCCGGTATGAAAGCAACAAGGAAAAACAGATCACCAATGGTTTGCAAGGCCATTGATATGTGTGAAGTGATGCAGGAAAACTCAAACCTAGCAGATTTCGTCAATAAGACATAGTCACCACATGGGTCATTCGGCGTGCGCATGGGTGGGGCTCGCTACACCCGAATAGATCTGTCACTCATGTCCCTCGGTCCTACAACGAGGATTAATGGCCTTAAGTGTCATACCCACCACTCACATGATCAAGCAGTACCCTTCCTTAGCTAACCCTACCACATAAAATGTTCGTAAACAGTTTGTAACATTTATTTCACCCCCGAAGTTATAAAACTGAAAACAGTTAAAAGAAAAAGGGTGTCATGAACTAACAGTTTCAATAATCGTAACTCAAGTTCCTTCAGCAAACACGACTACCTACAATGTACTAATGTCTATTAGACGGACGGGTCGTGCCTTGTCTTAGTATTAATGTTTTTGAGTTACGTTTCTTTATGCTTCTGTTATTATTCCAGATTATATAATCATTGTCAAAATAATTAATATTTTAACTTAAATTATATTTATAAATTTTTGGAATAATTGTTAAACAATATTTTGCAATAATACTTCTCAAGTATTTATACTTGTACCTCCTTCCCAAGGATGGGTTTATTTGTATATTTTTGGCCATGTATCAGCGTCGTATTCCGGTGTGGATTTATACGTACGAGAATACGTATTTTCTTGTAATCGTTAAGTATTTCTTATACTTAATTTGGTGTTAGACTTTCCGGAATATTATTTCTAATACAAGTCCCCTAATATATATATATTTCCTAAAATATATATATTTAAGAATTATTACTTAGAAAAATTATTTATAATTTTTCCTTTTGGCAATAATATTTGTAGTTCCAAAATAATATATTTTCAAGTCTAACTTTATAAAATATACATAAACTTATTTTTATAAAAAAAAAAGTTTTTCAAGTGTATTCAAGGAAGTATATATCTTTTCCAAAAATATTATATTTCCTAGTAATTCCAAGAAAACATATATATTTTTAATCGCCAAAATATATATATTATCCTTTTGTCAAAATATGATATAACTTCGTGATATTCATAAAAATCATATTTTCATTTCTTTGTGTCCAAAATATCATTTACCAAAAATATATTTATAAAAGTATTTTCCAGAATATTTTGTAAGTTACATTCTTTCGTTCGGTTCTCCAATATTATGTGTGTAACTTGAACATTTATTCCTTATGATTTTTGGTAATATTTTGGATTGAAATTTCTTGGTATTTTGTTAAGTTAGATTATTTTATCCCTAAAATAGTATAACTAATACAAATATTCACACACATGTGTCTTCTAAATATATATCTTATATTTAGTTATTTCTATTTACAAAAACCAACCTCCAATATTTGTATTTTTGTTACAAAAATTATGGCAAAGTTTATATGGAAATTCTTGGTTAAATTATACTTGTAAATATTTGTTTGAAAACATTTTTCTAAGTGTTTACATTTTTAGAAAATTTTGCCATAGTTTCCTCTAAAAATGGAGGTTCCCATGCTTTCAAAGCATATCATTTTTTCTTTTAAAATCATCACAAACAATCAACAACTCAATCAACACTTACCAAGTGCCAAAATTATGCAATTTATACAACAACATGAACTTGAACTTTTGTAAAAACTTGTAGTAACTTACTATGTTGTTAAGTAGGCCTTGTTACCCTTAAAAATGTATTTACTTCTTTAAAAACTCCATTTTTAAAGAAGTTGGGTGTTCACAACTTCCAAAGTTGGGTGTTCACAACTTCCAAACACATTTTCTAAAAATGCTTCTTTATGTAATCTTTTTGTTACACAAGTGTTTCTACACTTGTTTAACCCTTAAAAATAGTGTTTGTTTATGTAAGAACCAAGTCTATGTAAATCTTGTTATTTAACTTAGTTTCTTGGGAAAACTATCTTGGAAATCATCCTCTTACAAGTCTTGTATTGTGTTTAAATCATCATCACATATGAAAACAAATTTTATTATTCAAGTTCATGAATTCACAAAGTATGATCATCTTGGTCTTTCACAAGATCATAATCTTAACTTACTAGATCATGTGTTTAATCACAATCTAGTAGGCTTCATATGATGTCTAACATCATAAACACAAATAATCAATCATCAAGAAGCAAAACAACACTAAACAATATGTATTCTTATGTTATTATGCTTATGTTAAAGTTTTAAGTTCATGGTTCTTGATGTTCTTCATGATTTTCATCACATATGATCTTTTAACCAACTAAATGAGAAACAAATTCAAGTGACAAGAGTCTTACTACTAGCACAAGGGCTAGGGATGAACTTAAGAAGATGAAGATGATGAATGTGATGGATAATAGCAAATGGAAGAGGTCCTTGAAGTTCCAAAGCCACCAAGCTTCTTTAGACACCTTCTAGCACCTTGTGTACACCTTAGAATGGATGATGGAAACTTGACAATGGTGGTGGTGTGGCCCCTTGTTCTCGACCGTGAGTGAGCAAGAGAGGGAGAGAAGAGTGTGTGAAGTTGGTGTTGTGATGAAAGATAATGAAAGACTAATGGTTTATATAAACTTGATTATCCAACATAACATAATCCAATGGTTAATGTGTCTTCTAAGTACAAGACCAAATCTCTTAACAAATCATATGAAATCAAGTAAGATCAAGGGTGGGTCCACCCTTGTGACCGTCAATTTAGGGGGGGGGGGGGTATTAGTTGGGTGGTGATGGATAGTTAAGGTAATTAGTTGAAATCCAAGTGTATGTTTAAGTGTTTTAGTTACTAGGTATTTTTAATGGGTGTTATGATGTTCGGGATCATAACTAGCTCAGAAACATTAAAACAATGCTTCTAGTGTAATTTTGATGTTTCGGGTAGTGTCCGGTTGTTCGGTTAGATACCGGTTTATTAAAGTGCTAAACTATACCGTTTAGTGTTCTTTATGTACCCTTTTGTGACACTTTTTAATTCCCGACACTTAGGAAAGCATTCAGGACTATTTAGTCATATTTTTGCTTGTTACTAGCTTGTTAAAATGCTGATTTTTGCTGAATTCAGGACTTTATGTGGGTTTTAGGCACTTTCCGGCACTTAAACTATCACCTAGAAAGCAGTTTTGTGATCCTTACTTTCCTACACACTGCACTAGTGTAATACTTGGTTTCTGGCTCATACTGTGTCTCAAAACAACGTCTGTCTATGTCCTGAACTCCGTCAGCATCTTCCCGGTTTGTCTGTTAACTGTGCTTTGTGCATCATTTATGTCTATATGTTTGCATGCTGTCAATGATATGTCATTTGCAATATGTGATGCACATGTGTGTGTAAAGCAATAATCAGAAAGCAGTTCAAGTCATTAATCGTAATTCAGCACAGTCATTAAACATTAATCAAGATTAATTAATTGTTCGGATGCATGCAAATTTGGCAGTTGTCACACATTGCTATTACTTACATGCTTATTTGATGATTGTTGATGTATGTGCATATGTTGTGATTGATTTGTTACAGACACTATGTCCTCATCTGAGAGTGGACTGTCAGATACTGTCGACCCCATGGCCATTGTTTCGGACGATGAGATTGTCCTAGACCCTGAGATTTTTACCTCCGACACTGAGAGTGACAATGACGATGATTTCCAGCCTTTTGCATTACCTGACTTTGGCGACGATGTACCGCATGTTGATGGTTTACCCGACGAGGATCCCTTTCTTGTTCCTATTCCTGACCAGGACCATCTCATCCTCGGACATCCCGATGATGAGCATGCCGTGGTTCCGATCCTCACCCCTTTGCCTCTCGAGGATTTGCCTTTTGATGACTTGTCTGATGATGATGTTAATCTTTTCATTGATGGTCTCCCTGATGCTGCCCAGGGTGATGGAGTTCCAGCTGATGATGTCATTGTTGTTCCACTCATTGGGATTCCTATCGTTGAGGTTTCACCTGATCATTCTGCTCCAGATTCTTTCGAGTCTGTGTCTTCTTCCACTTTACATGCACTGGGATTGCAGCATTACCCCACTGATTCTGATACTATCACGGCCCTGTCTGTTGCACCTGTTCCTCCACACGACTTTGATCATGACGTTGAGCCTGGACATGAGATTGACTTTGCTCCCGACGATCAGCCTATTGGTGCACCCGCTGAACTCAAGCCGATACCTGCTGATCCTGAGCAGGCACTTGCTCCTGACCCTATACCTGCTCCCGATCCTCTGCCTGATCATGACCCTGTACCTGTTGGCATACCTGTTGTTGCACCACTTGTACCCGATCCGATCCCTGCACCCGCTGACCATGCTGCTTTTGCTGACCAGATAGACCCAAGATACGCATTCACCAGCAATGGGTGGATAGAGGATGATGATGATATACCCCCTTTTGTTGAGCCTATTACTCCCCCTCGTACACATGCACCTGTTGATGTTGCCCCATTTCACCCGATTATATCTGATGTTCACCGCACTGACCTGCCTATCACATTCTTGCAGGACATTCCTCTACCCCGTCCAGGGGAAGTCCTGTCTAGCCAGCAGCCTGGCTATGTTCCACACGTGTCAGCCGCATT
This sequence comes from Helianthus tuberosus, assembly GCA_030545235.1. Lineage (NCBI taxonomy): Eukaryota > Viridiplantae > Streptophyta > Magnoliopsida > Asterales > Asteraceae > Helianthus > Helianthus tuberosus. Next base: position 88,659,505 of record CM060444.1, read on the forward strand.
TCCTTACATGCCTTAGTTTACACCTACTTCTGATTTTACTTCTGCACTGCCAGGCGAGCCACTCATATGGTTTCCGCCGAATACTATGCCAGTTTCTGATTGGTTACACGAGGGATGAGTTATTACTGTCGTTACAGCTTCAGCAGGAGATCCTGCGTCGTAGAGTTATGGAGATAGAAAGGATTCCACGTCCTCCACCTTGTTCATGTCAGTCACCTTTTGCGACTCCACCTGCTCCTCTTTTGCCTTATCCAGATTTTGATGTCCGATTTCTCACCATGGAGCAGCAGATCAGTTATCTATTGCGTCACGTTTATGACCTTGAGGAAGAGCTCGCGCATGTGCGCAACTTGCTTCTTGTTCCTCCGCCTCCTCCTCCACCGCCATCAGCATAGCCGATTTTTGGTTTTATGTAGGTAGCTTACTCTTGATGAGAGCACCGCTATTGAGCCTAGCTTACAGAGCCTTTTAAAGACTGCATTTTGATTTTATGACTGTTGTAGACTGATAGACATTTTGGACAAGGGTGGTATGACCCTGTAGTCCCTTTTGATATGATACGATACATTTGTTGAACATGTAACTGTAATTGTGGTCGATAATTTATGAAATCTCAATCGCAATATTCTCATTATATACATTGTTGAATTACTTGTTTATGCTATGATTAAGATGTAATGTGCTTACCTGCTTAATGAAAGCCTAACCGTAATGTTCTCATTAAACGTGCTACTAATATACAGGAATGTGCTATGATTGTAATGTACGTGTTTTTTTGTTATACTCTCATTAAACATGATTCCATTTACTTGCTTATGCTATGAGTATGCTGTTACTTGATGTTTTGATATGATGGTTTATTATGTGTATGTACGTATGACCTCTAAACGACTATTTACACCCCCTGATCAAATGAGACTTGACCGATCCAAACTCTTCGTAGAAGATGTCTCAAAGGATCATTCAGCTGCCCATGACCGAGGCGGAATTACAAGCGCACATCACACAGGCCATTGCACGACACGAGGTTCTTCGCTACCAACACAGCGAAAATATCTCAGGGAATAACCCACCTAACGGTTGTACCTACAAACAGTTTTTAGACTGCAAGCCCCTATACTTTGGCGGCACTGGAGGTGCCATAGCTTTTGTGAAATGGGTCGAGAATGTGGATGCTGTTGTACGAATGAGTGGTTGTATGCCAGAGCAACAAGTCCCATACGTTTCTGGATTGCTTCAAGACAAGGGTTCTGATATGGTGGAACCTTCGGGTTCGAATAATGGGCGAGACTGCAGCATATACGTTGACATGGGATGAGCTGAAAGGAATAATGTGTAGGGAGTATTGTTCTCAGATGGAGACCCAGAAGCTGGAAAGTGAATTCCAGAGCCTGATGATGGAAGGTCCAAGGGTGGTGGAGTACGTGCAGAGACTTCATGATTAGTCGCGAGTTGTTCCATACCTGGTGGAACCAGAATTGGAAAGGATGGGGCAATTAATCTAGGGACTGGCGCCTCAAGCCTTGAGCTTGATGACGGCATCAACTCCACCAACAACTATTGATGTGAATATCTTGAGTTTGGCGCTCGCTAAGGAAGCACTTAGACTGGAAAAACTTGCAACCCCTGACAAGAAGAAGGAGACTCATGCGGAGCCATCGGGAGATAACGAGAGGAAGTTCACAACGTTCAAGAAGGGCACTCGAGCAAATAACAAGATCAGGACCAAAAAGGGGAAAACGCACATGGGTATCCCACCTAAGTGCAACAACTGTCTACGTTATCATAACGGGCGATGCAGGTATGGGAAATGTGGAACTTGTTGAAAGGTTGGTCACCCTAAGGAGACATGTTGGTACGGTACCGGACATAGGAATGAAGGTCAAGATGGCAGCGAAAAACGCGTAGAAAATAGCAACAACGGTTACCAGGACGGAAACAATAATAATTAAGAACAGGGTCAAGGTTGTGGTAGCATAGGGCATTTCCAGAGAGTTTAATTGGGGACTAAGCCAAGATGTGATGAGTGTAAGTTTCACCATGAAGGCCAATGCCAGAAGCCTTGGTGCGATAGGTGCGGAAGGGAAGGACACAACAAGTACGCCTGCCGAACGAAGTATCCCAGACAAGAAGGAAATAATACCGACAACCAAGACGGAAACAATGATGGTAGAACTCCAGGTTGCTACAAATGCGGGGACGTGGGGCACTTTAGGAAGGAATGCCTGAAGGATGACCAGGACCATGGAAGGGCGTGCAACATCGGAGCTCGTGAAGCATGCCAGGATCCAGATATGGTTACTGGTATGTTCTCTATCAACCAAAATTTTGTACCTATGCTGTTTGAGACCAAAGCCGACCAGAGCTTCGTATCTCTAGAGTTTAAGAATATAATTGGGTTAGTAGCAGTAAGTTAGATGTCCCGTGTTCAATAGAACTGACTAATGAGAAGCTAGTGGGATGCCAATAAAGTAATTAAAGACTGCGTGATAGAACTTAGAGAGCGTGAGTTCTCGATAGATCTTCTGCCAGTTGAGTTGAGAAGCTTCGGCGTTGTTGTTGGGATGGAATGGTTGTCGAATAATCGTGCAGAAATTGTTCACCATGAAAAGATTATCCGCATCCCAATGGCGAGTGAAGAGACGATCGTGATTCCTGGAAAAGAAGCAGGGTATGCTACTACGAGTTACTGGCTATTTGAAGCCACGGAAGTTTTTGCGTAAAGAATGTGTCGCCTTCGTAGCCCATGTCGTGGGCAAAGAAACTGATGAACCGAAGCTCGAAGATGTCCCTGTGGTAAGGGAATATCCCGAAGTCTTCCCCGAAGACTTGCCAGGAGTTACCCCCTCAGCGACAAGTCGAATTCCACATCGCTTTGGTTCCCGGCACCACGCCTATAGCTAAGACACCTTATCAACTTACACTTCCAGAGATGGAAGGATTGTCAGCGCAGCTTCAGGAGTTGCTAGAGAAGGAAGCTAACATACCAAGTTTCTCGTTTTGGGAAAACTCCAGTTTTGCTCATCAAGAAGGAGGATGATAGTTTTCGTACGTGCATCAACTACCAGGAGCGTAGGTCGAAACTTGTTAAGGGTTATCACTTAAAGAACTACGCCTATTAACTTGGGCAAACACCATTAATTTGCCAAATGTGCTATCTCAGTTAACCAAATAGATAGAGTACTCTTCTTTTATTGAGATTTCCCACTTTTGCTTCTAGCAAGTAAATTGTTACGTCTCTACTCCTCTTAATGGTAGTTGCCTCACAGCGATTTTCTTTATTAAAGCAAACACTCCATTGTCTCGATACTTGACCATTTCTTCGTTTTAGCAAATACACATTGTATCATTTCTTGAAATCTCATATGTTATGCATGCACCCTTTGTTACGCATGTGGTTTCGTTTCAAAGGAGCACTTCATCAAAGTTCCAGATATCATTTCGTTAAATCTAATTACTGAATTGTGATTCTAATAACCTACCTTATTATAATTGTTGGCTCCTTTGCTATCAAGTCAACACACCTTCTTGAAGTTTCACTTCATACATAGGTATTATTGTGACTATGCCAAAATTCCTTTGTCAATACATACGATTATTGTCAGATTACGCTGAAGCCAAGTTCAATTGCTTGAACTTGTTCATTTCGCATATTCAATTCAAAATACCATATGATGTATTGAGGGCATCATATTCAAGTTTACTCTTACAAATGTTCATTTGTCCCGAGTCGTAGCAGACTTGTTTGGTCTACGACTCCATTAAATCGTTCATTAATTTCGACACCTTATGGTGATGTTTTCACTAGGTTGAAGCTTGCGCTAATCTCGTTTACACACCTCATACTCGGATTTAACTGTTTATTTATTGATTTACTCTAAATCTGTTTTGTTTTATCACGATTAAAGTAGTCTTAACATAGTTGTGTGTTAGGACAATGGTACATAAATTCATTTTATATTCCAGTGTACCCCCTAACGATTCTTTCCTTATCTATCGAATGCCTTGCAGTACTTATTACTTTTTCATCTTCGATCAGAAACAGTGGCTCTTTGATATTCTATATTCAATTGAAAGGTCCTACTATGCTGTTTGAATCAAATCCTCAGGATTGTTTCATTACACTTTCATTTGATCTCAAGGCGGTGAACTTATTCGGTCACCGCTGTTATTGAAATATGTCAATTACGACACCCTGTGGTGTCATTACAAATTTGTAGCTTGTGCTAATCATGGTCAATCGTTTCACACAAAACTACACATACTTTTGTTTGACTTGTCAATTAAACATTCCTAATGCAACTACGAATTTAGACAATGATACACCAGATTCGCTTGTATTTCATTCGGTGTATTCTCGCAATTCAAGAATGTCAACACACTAACCCTTACCATTTATTTATTCGAAAGTTGACAGATCATTTTCATATTACTATCATATTCGAGTTGTTGATTTTGAGTTCATATAGCGGATGCTATGGTTTTTGAAAACTCATTTGCATATTGTGACCGATTGTTTGAAAATCCATTAGTCAAAACTCCTTTGTTGCACCCCTGTTAACCAAGTTACACTAGATTATACATCTATACATCTCGTGTCCCTTGACATCAACTTCTAGAACACATACCTTTTAACCATTGGGTTCTTGTTGTTGTAATATATCCTTAGATTCACCTGATGTGAATAAGATTTGATTCGGTTTTGTGGTCATCTACCTCAGTATCCTTCATATACGTACACGCATAATGTAACCCTAAGGAGTTAAGGTAGTATAAATTTCGAGGACGAAATTTTCTTAACAGGGGGAGAATGTGACAACAGCCAAATTTGCATGCATCCGTATAATTAATTAATCTTGATTAATGCTTAATGACTATGCTGAATTACAAATAACTGCATTCTGATTACTGCCTTATACTTACATGTGCATCACATATTGCATACTGTCACATCATTATTACATGCAAACCATATTGACTTAAATGATGCACAAAGCACAGTTAGCAGATAACTCAGAAAACTGCTGACAGAACTCAGCACATAGACAGACAATACAATGAGACCCAGTATGGGCCAGAGACCAAATAGTACACTAGTGTAGTGTATAGGAAAGTGAGGATCACAAAACTGCTCTTCTAGGTGATAGTTTAAGTGCCGTAAAGTGCCTAAAACTCACCCAAAGTGCTGAATTCAGCATAATTAAGCAAAAATCATCATTTTAACTAGCTAGTTTCATGCAAAAATATGACTAAATGGTCCTGAATGCTTTCTTAAGTGTCGGGAATTAAAAGTGTCACAAAAAGGTACATAAAGAACACTAAACGGTATAGTTTAGCACTTTAACAAACCAGTATACAACCGAACAACCGGACACTACCCGAAACACCAAAATTACACTAGAAGCATTGTTTTAAAGTTTCCAAGCTAGTTATGGGCCCTGAACACCATAACACACTATATAACACCTAATACACATAACACCTAACTATTACACTTAAATTCTAACTAAATAACCTAACTTATCATTAAACCTTAACCAATACCCCCCCTTGTTGTGGATGGTTCAAGGTGGCCTCACCATCAAGATTTCCTTTGATTTATTTTGATATGATTATAGATCTTGTGTGTACTTAAGAAAACATATTATACAATGGATAAAGCTTAAACATGGATTTATAAATAAACCTTTAGCACATAAGCATCATTCTCACACTTAACATTTCACTCAAAGCTCTCTCCCTCTCCCTCTTTGGTCACGGCCGAAACCCATCACCACCATAGCCATCTTCATTCAACTTTCCTCATCCATTCTAAGGCCATATAAAGGTGTTCAAGGGTGCATAAGGAAGCTTGGTGGCATTGGAAGTGGAAGGACCTTCTCTCATTGCTTTTATCCATCACATTTATCATCTTCATTAACTAGTGTTCTTCCCTAGCCTTGAGCTAGTAGTAAGCACACTCTACTCTTCATTTTACATCATGTTTAAGTGGTTAAAAGAAGATACTAGTTGTTAATCTCAAAGAACATCAAGAACCATGAACTTAAAACTTTAACATAAGCTTAAAACCATAAAAATACATGTTGTTAAGTGTTATTTTGCTTTTTGATGGTTGATTATTTATGTTTGTGATGTTAAACATCATATGAAACTTACTAGATTGTGATTAAACACATGATCTAGCAAGTTGAGGTGATGATCTTGTGAAAGACCAAGATGACCATACTTTATGAATACATGAACTTGAAAAATAAAAATGATTTTGTGAAGGATGAATTATGTAACATGTTACTAGTCATAAACTTGGATGATTTCAAAGCTAGTTTTCTCAAGAAACTAAGTTAAATCACAAGATTTACATAATCATGGATTTTAAAGAAACTAACCATGTTCTTTAGTGGTAAATCAAGTATAGAAATACATTTTTAACAAGAAAAATTCAAAAAGAAATATTTTTAGAAAATCATTTTTCAAGTTGTAAAGATCAAAAATCTTCAAGAATGATATTATTAAACAAATAACCACACTTTAAAGGGTAACTAAGCTTACTAAACACACTAGTAAGTTACTACAAGTTTTCATAAAAGTTCAAGTTCATGTTGTTATGTAAATTGCATTACTTTGGCACTTGGTAAGTGCTGATTGAGTTGTTGATTGTTTGTGATAATTTTAAAAGAAAATGATATGCTTTGAAAGCATGAGAACCTCCATTTTTAGGGGAAACTATGGCAAAATTTTCTAAAAATGTAAACACTTAGAAAAATATTTTCAAACAAGTATTTACAAGTATATTTTAACCATGAGTTTCTATATAAACTTTGCCATAATTTTTGTTACAAAAATACAAATATTGGAGGTTGGTTTTTATAAATAAAAGTGGCTAGATATATATATATATATATTTAGGAGACACATGTGTGTGAATATTTGTATACTTTGTGTAATAGTTATATTATTTTAGGGTTAAAATAATATGACATAACAAAATACCAATAAATTACAATATTACCAAAAATCTCAAGGAATAAATATACAAGTTACACACATGATATTGTAAAACCGAACGGAAGAATGTAATTTACAAAATATTCCGGAAAATACATTTATAAGTATATTTTTAGTAAATAATATTTTGGACACAAGAAAGGAAAATATGATTTTTCCAATTATTACAAAATTATATCATATTTTTGAGAAGGAGAAAAATATATTATTTTTGGAAGTAAAAATATATTTTCTTGGGATTTTTAGAAGATATATTATTTTTGGGAAAAATATATATATTTTCTTGGATACACTTGAAATGCATTATTTTTGGGTAAAAATAAGTTTATATATATTTTCTAAGTGAGACCTGAAAATATATTATTTGGAACTACAAATATATTTGCCAAAAAGGAAAAATTATAAATAATTTTTTTTCTAAGTAATGATCCTTAAATATATATATTTTGGGAAACATATATGTATTAGTGGATTTTATAGGAAATAATATTCCGGAAAGTTTAACACAAAATTAAATATAAGAAATGCTTCTTGAAATATATATTTTAGAAATATATATTGGATACTTATTAAAGGAAATACACGCCGGAATACGACACCAATACATAGCAAGTTATACAAAATACAAGAATACGAATACACATGTTTGAGATACCCCCATCCTTGGGAAGGAAGTGAAAGTATAAATACTTGAGAAGTATTATTACAAAAATATTGTTTAACAATTATTCCAAAACTTAAAAATATAATTTAAGTTGAAATATTAATTATTTTGACAATAATTATATAAATTGGAATGATACAAGAAACGTAACTCAGAAACGTTAATTCTAAGTCAAGGCACGACCCGTTCGTCTAATAGAAATTAGTACATTGTAGGTAGCCGTGTTTGCTGAAGGACTTGAGTTGCACTTATCGAAGACGCAAGACTGTGAGTTCATGTCCCCTTTTCTCTTAACTGTTTTTGGTTTTATAACTTCGGGGGTGAAATACATGTTACAAACTGATTACGACATTATGTGGTATGGTTAGCTAAGGAAGGGTGCTGCTTGATCATGTGAGTGGTGGGTATGACACTTAAGGCCATTAATCCTCGTTGTAGGACCGAGGGGCATGGGTGATAGATCTATTTGGGTGTAGCGAGCCCACGCCCATGCGGACCAGGGTGGCTCATGTGGTGACTATTGCTTATTCCCGGAGACAAATTTGCTAGGTTTGAGTTTTCTGCATCACTTCACACATACCATTGGCCTTGCAAACCATTGGTGATCTGTTTTTCCTTGATGCTTTCATACTAGGATTTTACATACATACAGACATACTTTAAAGGTTATTCGTATACATACACAAACACATGAACTCGCTCAACTTTTGTTGATGTTTTCAAACTACATGTATTTCAGGGAATTAAGTGGATCTGGCGGGTGTTTGCATGTTCCAAGCTGCGTTATGAATAAAGAGATGTCATCCGGAGTCAATGGGTTTAGGATGTGTATCTTAATTGTGACAACTGTGCTCTGTAATCGATGAACACTGCAAAACAATGTTGATTATCAATAAAACAATGTGTTTTGGTGTTACTATATGTGTATTTGTGTTTGATGATTTTACGATTCGATTCGATCCCGATTTCAAGCTATAAATCGCTTTCTGGAAAGTTATACGCAAACTGGTGCGTAAACGCAGCCAGTATAACGTGACAAACACTCCGAAATAGTGATATAGGCTTAACATACCTAAAATAACCTTTACATAACTTAGAAATAAGTTCTGGATGGTTTGGTGTGTTGAAAACAAGTCTATTCGATCGCATGGACTATTTGTGTCAAACTGCGAAACTATACCGATTCGTATGGTATCGAAGAGACCGGAACTTGATCATAAGCTAAACATACCATAAATAACCTAAACATAGCTTAGAAATAAGCTTTGAGTGGTTCGGTGCGCAAAAATATGCTTATTTGATCTTACGGGGACTAAAAGTGTCAAAAACGACGTAAGTTTGCATTTTTGCGCATATCTTACGTTCTGACCACATCTGGACATCCAAAATTTTTTGTACACACTTAAATATTTTTATTTTAGTGATCGGCATGCAAAAATACCGTTCGTCGCTTAATTTGGTTCGTTTTCGCGTCCGTTTGAGTTTCGACGTAATTTAACGAACAACGCGACCGTACGACCAAACGAGCCGACATCTGTGAGTGTTCCAAGCATATTTTGAGTCCTCTAAACTTTATTGACCTTGTAGAGCCTTGAAAATGGCTTAACGGGGGTCAAAAAGGCCTGAAATGGGCTTAAAACAAGTGCAGGGACCTAAACTGCCAATTATCAAACTTTTGCTAATCTGGGGAGCCCAGGCGGGGCGCGTAAGCCCCCTCCCCATACTTACGTGGGCTGTGTGAAGTGCCCAGCGACCAGAAATTGATTTTCAGCAACTGTTTGATACTTCAGGGGCTGTTATGGCAATTCTTTTGTGTGATGAGCAAGTTTAAGTGATCACTAAGGTTACTAATCAGTTCCTAACAATTGTATGGCTATGATCTAATGCTTGGAGGTTACACAAACATGTGTAATGATCTTATGAACCTCCAACAAGTATAAATAGCCAAGCAATTTCACTCATCCATTGCTCATTCTTGTCTTCTCTTCTTTACATCTGATTTGGGAGCTCTCTCTTAAGTGTTTAGGAGCTTATTCTTTGTAGAAAAGATAGCAAGGAACTTTAGTGAGTATTCTTTCATTCTTTTTATTTATGTTAGTGCAGAAAGTCAAACAAGTTTGGCCAAGAGTTTGACTTTCGGTTTTGACCATCAATTGGTCAAGTCAAAGTTAAATTGAACTTTGCAACGTGATTGTAATCACGATGGTTATAATCCTTAGCGATTATACCTACTGATTACCACGTTAACTAGGCGTAGTGACGAGTCAAAGTTTCGGTCAAAATGCGTTTTAGCACGCATTTTGCAACGGAACTATTTTCGGGTATCAAAACCCATTGTTTTGATACCAAATCAGTTTTCTAAGTAGGTTAAACATGTTTTGACATGTTTAACTCGTCACTATTAGTTTAGTGCTTGTTTTGGGTCATAAGTTAAGCGGTCTAAACAACCGCTTTGACTTTCAAACCTGACCCGTTTGGTCGATCATTAGGATCCGATCAAGCTTGATTAGTGATCATAGTTGCATAGGGAATAACCACTGAGGTTATACCTTATAATCACATAGGATTGGTTAGTTAAAGGGTCGCGATCCCGCGAGGGTGAGCTAACTCCAAAAACTCGTCCTCAGTTCGGATTGCAGGCTGCAACTCGCCTACATGAAGCCGGAATCGCTAGTAATCGCCGGTCAGCCATACGGCGGTGAATCTGTTCCCGGGCCTTGTACACACCGCCCGTCACACTATGGACAATAACGAAACAAATAAAGAAAAGATTAATAAAATAAAACAAAATCAAATTGAATAGATATCTTTAGATCATGATTCTATTTAGACTATGATTCCATATCAGAAGAATGATCAAATTGCTTTATAGGCCTGTTTTAGAGTTATCAACAAAATATCTATATTAGCTTGTATGCCCATAAGAAATGACCAAAACGCCCTTTTGAAGCATAAATCCATATTTTACATATGTGAACATGTTTTTGACACATAATCTGATTTAGTAACATGTTTAGGTATTATTGGGCATGTAAGACTTGACATAGCACATAGTTAACCATCCGAACATAGTTTCACGCGAACGACGCGTTAAAGTAGCATAAGCTACCTTAATGGGTCGTAACGGGTCGAAAGCACTTAGGTTAGGTTCCGATTTAGAATGTAGGCTTTGTTAAACCATATCACATGAGTTCCAACACTCATTTGGTTTACAAGACCTCATTCTATCCAATCTTCCGATTAAGGTGTCGATTTATTTACTAGTGATCCGATTACTAGGTACTACTTGAATTTCCTTGGTTTGTCAGAGCTTCGCTAAGTTCTTTAGATCAAGGATACCCTTCATTCAATGTGAGTACATAGATCCCCTCTTTTTACATGTTTTTGTGGTAACTATGTGAGTACATAGTTCCCCTATTTTACTGTTTTCAATTGTTTTAGGGTGATTCATATGTATTAAAACGATTCCGATATTTTAACAATGTTTTCAAAAACGATAAAGATGGTTTATATTAAACTAATAACGATTTCGATAATGTGAACGAAACTTGTTGGTTGTAACTACATAACGAATGACATTCATTAGCATTGATCAAGTCGACCAGTATTAGGTTATGGTACCATAGGATCTGACAAATCCCGCTATCAGACTACACCCATGGTTATGTGTGGGGGTTATGTAGGTAACGACTGAATCTGATGATTGTTAACTTATCCTTTGGTGGTTTGTTAATGCGAGAATCGAGGTGGTCGAGTCACGAAGGTTTGAATGTTATTAGCGAGGCAACCATAAGTAGTTTCACAATTAAAACGAATACGATTTTGGGACGAATCAAACGATTTGGAACGACTTAAACGATATAAATGATTTGAATGAACGATTGGTTTGGGTTGTGATTAGGTAGTGGGATGGGTGTAACATGATAAAAGCGTGGTAGATACGCCGCTGGTACATCTTATATATAAGTGCTTTTATCATATTACATTTCATGTCATTATTTAGTTCACTTGGGAAACGATTTTGAAACGATATCACACAACGAGGTTTTCGAAATGATATAAACCATACGAGTTTTATTAACGAGTTTTAACGAGATGTTTTACGAGTTGGTTTACTAAAAACAAATGTTTTGGGGTTAGGAATCATGGCTACGAGATTTTACAAATTATAACCATCTTGATTTGAGTTGGTTAATCATGTTGCAATATTATATACTTTTCAAAACAAGGTTTTCAAGGTATTGCAATATATATAAACGAGCCATGATTCCGATACTCTTATAAAACCTATGTGCTCGCCAGCATTTCTTTGCTGACTTTATTTTTACATATGTTTCAGGTGATGTTGCGTGATGATTGCTAGGGAGCATGTTCACTTAGGATTTGGACGTGGCCTTAGTGACATAAAAACGATAGTAGACGATGTTTAATTTGTTTGTTTGGTTTTTTTTAAGACAATGTACATTAATTGATAATTCAATAAAACGAAACTTTTAATTACCATGGTTGTGAAACGATGATTCTGTTACAACACTCCCCGATGTTTCCACCACGGTTTGTTGTTTTAACGTGGTCGGGGTGTGACAGAAGAGTTGGTATCAGAGCCAATGGTTATAGGGAATTAGGTTATTAGCATTGCTTTGACCTAGACTATAACTCTCTAGGACCCTAACGCGAGTTATCTTGCGTTTAGATTTTAAAACAATATCGTCACCTATCCTTAGGTGATAACCACAACGAGAACACAATAACAAATCCGCTTCGAAAATTAATCATCTATCCTTGGACGATTGATTATAAGGTTTTGAACCCTTTCAGTTCGATTCATTTTCGGCTTTATGCCCTCTGAATTTTCAAAATCTCATCAAAGTTTGGGTCTAAATAATGTGAACATGTGCAAACTGGAAGAGTGAATGCCTGTACACTGAGTTTTCTGTCTAAGGCTAGAGTGTTCGTACAAATCCGCAGTATCGGACCAGTCACTCTTACCTTGAAACTCTTGGGGTGAGTGTTCACTTATAGGCGAGCATGTCTTCAGTGATACATTATTATGACCCATTTACTTTGATTAGTCACTGCGTGTCATTTGTTTGTTCGAGGTAACAAACGAATGATCGCCTTCCTCGTGTTTTGTCGATGTTTTCAATACCTCTTTTGTTTCTCCAATTGTCGACCTCACTCGTTTCTCATGTTTCCTTGTTAGACAATGCCTCCTCGACGCGATGCTCAAACTTTTACCGTTGAAGAAGTCGCAGCCCTTGTCTCTCAACAAATGGCTGATGTACTTCTAGGCGTAGTGACCCAAATCCACGAGCTATACAATAACAATAATAACAACAATAACGCACAGTGTAATTTCAAGAATTTCAATTCTGCGAAGCCGCTTAAGTTTTCTGGGTCACAAGGAGCAACTGCACTCTTACAGTGGTTTGAGAGTATCGAGAGCACATTCAGACATGTGCAGTGCCTGAATGCGCGTAAAGTTGAATTTGCTTCAAGCGTGTTTGAGAAGCGAGCTCTTAAATGGTGGAACGGAGTGATGCGTAATAGGGGTGCCGAAGTGGCATTAGCGCAAACTTGGGAAGAGCTCCGAGCTCTCATGATGAGAGAGTTCTGTCCCCGTCACGAGATTCGAGCTTTAGAACGAGAATTTGACGATCTGAAACAAGACGGGGGAGAACACCGTGCCTATACGGATCGATTTGAGGAGCTCAGTTTGTTGTGTCCTACTATGGTTACCCCACTGGAGAAAGCAATCGGGAGATATATCGATGGTTTACCCGATTCCATTCAAGATATTGTGACCGGTGTTAATCCTACTACCGTCCGTCATGCAATCGAGTTATCGGCTACCCTGACTGAGTCCCAAGTCAGGAAGGGTAAACTCACCCACAAGGGTGATAAAAAGAAGTTGACCGATTCTGACAAGGGTAAGGGTAAGGGTAAGAAGCAGGGTGAGTCTTCTAAAAAGTCAAGGAAGCGCAAGGCTTCCCAGAACTTTGCAGTTACTGCTCAGAACCCTCAAAACCCACCGGTTTAACCACCTGCGAAGAAAGCATATGCTGGTACCGCACCTCATTGTGCTCGATGCAATGGTCACCATGTTGCCCAACAGGCCTGTAAACAGTGTGCTACGTGTGGTAGACTTGGGCATTTGGCCAACATTTGTCGTTTTGGTCAAAATCAAGCTGCTCAGGTTCCAGCACAAGCTCAAGGGAATGCTGCGAGATTCCCACCTGGTTCGTGTTTTAATTGCGGAGAAATGGGTCATTTCAGCAACAACTTCCCGAGATTGGGAAATGCGAATGCGAATCCGAATGGTAACGCGATCGCGAATGTGAATCCCGCTCGTGGACGAGCATTTAATCTGAACGTGAATGAGGCGAGGGCGGACAATGAAGTTGTTAACGGTACGTTCCTTGTTAACAATCAACTTGCATCTATTCTTTTCGATTCTGGTGCCGATAGGAGTTTTGTTTCATTATCCTTTGAGCCTTTACTTGCGATACCTAGAACTAAACTGAGGAAACCCTTATCTATTGAAATTGCTACTGGTAAACCTCTTGTTCTCGATTCTGTTATTCATGGTTGTCAATTGAACCTCGATAACCATCTTTTCCCCATTGACCTCGTACCGATGCAACTTGGGAGTTTCGACATTATCGTGGGGATGGATTGGTTAACCAAACACCATGCTGAGGTGGTTTGTTTCGATAAGATCATTCGTATTCCTCTTTCGTCCGATGATGTCCTAGAGGTTTGTGGCGAGAAACCATCTGATGATTGAAACTCATGTCGTGTACGAAAGCCCAAAGCTATCTACGAAAAGGATATGTTGCTTTTCTGGCACATGTCACCGAGGAGAAAGACAAGAGCAAGAGTATTCAGGATATTCCGATTGTTCGAGATTATCCAGAGGTATTTCCTGATGAACTGCCTGGTTTGCCTCCAGTTCATCAAGTCGAGTTTCATATTGATCTTGTACCTAATGCTAACCCGATTGCGAAAGCACCTTATCGTCTTGCACCGTCTGAGATGCAAGAGTTATCGAAACAGCTTCAAGAGTTATCTGATAAAGGATTCATCCGTCTGAGTTATTCACCTTGGGGCGCTCCTGTCCTCTTTTGTGAAAAAGAAAGATGGATCTTTTCGAATGTGTATCGATTATCGTGAGCTTAACAAGCTTACCACCAAGAATCGACATCCCCTACCTCGAATCGATGATCTCTTTGATCAGCTGCAAGGTGCTACCTTCTTTTTCAAGATCGACCTGTGTTCTGGGTATCATCAGCTTCGTGTATTCGAAGAAGATATTCCCAAAACGGCTTTCCGCACGAGATATGGGCATTACGAGTTCACAGTCATGCCTTTTGGTTTGACAAATGCCCCAGCTATTTTCATGGACTTAATGAATAGGGTCTGTAAACCTTATTTAGACAAGTTCATCATTGTGTTTATCGACGATATTCTCATTTATTCGAAGTCTCGAGCCGATCACGAGCAACACCTTCGTTTGACTTTGGAACTCCTGAAGAAGGAACAACTTTTTGCTAAATTCTCCAAGTGTGAATTCTGGCTTAAAGAAGTTCAGTTCTTGGGTCATATAATCAATGAGCAAGGTATTCATGTGGATCTATCCAAGATTGTTGTAATCAAGGATTGGAATACACCAACGACGCCTACAGAAATTCGTTCTTTTCTTGGTATCGCTGGCTATTATCAACGTTTCATTTCAAATTTCTCGAAGATTGCGGTTCTGCTCACTGCTTTGACTCAAAAGAATAAGCCTTTTGAGTGGGGACCCAAGCAAGAAGAAGCGTTCCAAACGCTGAAACGGAAGCTCTGTGATACTCCTGTTTTATCTTTGCCCGAGGGAAACGATGATTTCGTTGTCTACTGTGATGCGTCCAACTTAGGCCTTGGTTGTGTTCTTATGCAACGAGGCAAAGTTATAGCATATACATCTAGACAATTGAAAGTTCACGAGAAGAACTACACGACTCATGATCTTGAGTTAGGAGCTGTGGTTTTCGCTCTCAAAATCTGGAGACACTACCTTTATGGCACGAATTGTGTGGTTTTCACAGACCACAAAAGTCTCCAGCACATTCTTAATCAGAAGGAGTGGAACATGAGGCAATGTCGTTGGATTGAACTCTTGAACGATTACGATTGCGAGATTCGCTACCATCCTGGTAAGGCGAATGTCGTAGCCGATGCGCTTATTCGAAAAGAGCGAGTCAAGCTTCATTCTGTTCGAACTCTATCTGATCTTCAAACTCGTGTTCTTCAAGCTCAGCAATCTTGTGTTTCACAAGAATTGATAGGTAAGGAATTACCACATCAGCTTGAGCTTAAACTCGAAGCGAAGGATGATGGTTTACTCTATTTCAAGGATCGTTTGTGGATTCTGAAACAGGACGATCTTCGCACTTTAGTGATGGACGAATCTCATAAGTCTCGATATTCTATCCATCCTGGTACTGATAAAATGTACAAGGATCTTCGTCCTCAGTACTGGTGGCCTAGTATGAAGAAAGATGTTGCCTTGTATGTATCAAAATGCCTAACTTGTCTCAAAGTCAAGGCTGAACATCAACAACCATTTGGCTTGCTTGTACAACCAGAGATACCGGTTTGGAAGTGGGAGAACATTGCTATGGATCTCATCACTAAATTACCGCGTACATCAAAAGGTCACGATGATATTTGGGTTGTTATCGATCGACTGACGAAGTCGGCTCATTTTATTCCGATCCGCGAGGATCTATCTGCTGATAAACTTGCAAAGATTTATGTTGATGAGATTATATCTCGACATGGTGTTCCTTTGGACATCATATCCGATCGTGATGCTCGATTTTCATCTCATTTTTGGAAGACCATGCAATCTGCTATGGGAACCCAACTAAATCTAAGCACTGCTTATCATCCCCAAACAGATGGACAATCTGAGAGAACGATTCAAACTTTGGAGGATATGCTTAGAGCATGCGTGATAGACTTTGGTGGTAATTGGGATTCTCATCTTCCATTGATCGAGTTCTCTTACAACAATAGTTATCATGCTAGTATCAATATGGCACCATTCGAAGCTCTCTACGGTCGAAAATGTCGTTCACCTGTCTGTTGGAATGAGATCGGTGAAGCTCAGCTTACGAGATGTTTTACGAATTGGTTTACTAAAAACAAATGTTTTGGGGTTAGGAATCATGGCTACGAGATTTTACAAATTATAACCATCTTGATTTGAGTTGGTTAATCATGTTGCAATATTATATACTTTTCAAAACAAGGTTTTCGAGGTATTGCAATATATATAAACGAGCCATGATTCCGATACTCTTATAAAACCTATGTGCTCGCCAACATTTCTTTGCTGACTTTGTTTTTACATATGTTTCAGGTGATGTTGCATGATGATTGCTAGGGAGCATGTTCACTTAGGATTTGGACGTGGCCTTAGTGACATAAAAACGATAGTAGACGATGTTTAATTTGTTTGTTTGGTTTTTTTAAGACAATGTACATTAATTGATAATTCAATAAAACGAAACTTTTAATTACCATGGTTGTGAAACGATGATTCTGTTACAACACTCCCCGACGTTTCCGCCACGGTTTGTTGTTTTAACGTGGTCGGGGTGTGACATTAATCCTGGACGAGATACATGTCTCTAAGCTCAGTTTTATTTAAGCTCTTTTGTCGAGTCCTCGTGAACTCTTTCAAACATGTTGTATGGTTTGTAATTTAAATTTGAAGTCTACGTTCCAAACAATTATGTTGTGGTATTTTCAAACTTAATTTATGGATGAACATCTAATGGTTTTAATCATATAGTGTTGTTATGATTGAATGCAATGGTATTAAGAAAGTCACACCATAATCACGCTTCCGCAAAAGTCAGGGTGTGACAAGATCTTGAAGGATTTTGGATCTGAAATCACTTTTAGGGGGCTACAATCAAATGAACAAGAGGCTGAGAGGTATTGGTTTTGTCATAATCAAATGAACAAGAGGCTGAGGTATTGGTTAAGTTTTATTGATGCTGATATTAGTTTTTTCTTTATATAGATTATTGTAGGACTTGCTAATCGACCGACTTGAGTATGAATTTGAAGTTAAAATCGGTTGTTGCACTTAAAGTTTTTATTACGAATTATTTTAGTATTTGTGAGTGGAAATGGCATCACCACATGAGGGGTTTCTGACTGATGAACAGAGTGAAGTGTTGCAAATAGCAACTCAGAGTACGGAGATTTTGTCATCGTCGCCGAAATCGCCGTCATGGTTGATGTCTGAGCAGTCAATTAAAGCTCCGGCTGGAGAGAGGGCGCCAAACGGTGGGATTGCTGTGAGGCATACTCGTCGCATGCATTCTGGAAAGTTAGGCAGGGCGAAGAAAGGTGTGTGTATAATTAGGAGTATATATTTTAGGTATTGCTGTTTTGCCCAATATTGAATATGCTGGAGTTAGTGATGTTTATCGGTTTATTCGTGTTTTTGATGTTTGAAAGTCTAACCAACACTTAACCCTAATAACTATCGGTTTAATCAGTTTCCGGGTAACGAGTTTGTTCAGGTAAGGGTTCTTCGGGTATGGGTGAGATCGCGCCGGGTGGGTAAAATCGACGGTCCTAGCTGGAGGATTGCATAGTTAGAAAATTGTTGCTATTTTGC
Organism: Helianthus tuberosus; assembly: GCA_030545235.1. Taxonomy (NCBI): domain Eukaryota; kingdom Viridiplantae; phylum Streptophyta; class Magnoliopsida; order Asterales; family Asteraceae; genus Helianthus; species Helianthus tuberosus. Next base: position 88,677,855 of record CM060444.1, read on the forward strand.
ATCTGACTTATCTGGTCTGTCTCTGTCTTTTCGAGTCATTTTAGAATAAATAACTGCATATAGTTGAAACAATAGGTGATGCTCTTTGAACTCCTTTTGTTACCATATATGTATCTTTTGTTGATGTACTGTTCTGTTTCGTGTCTCCAAGGAGCTTTTGATAAGGGTGATTTTTTTTCTAGTTTTATCGATTATTTGATAAAACAGGGGCATTTAGTCCATACTTAGGTTGGATACATTTCCTGGCCTTCTTAGATTTTTAATCTCTTTGCTTCGTTTCATCGTCTATATTATGAATTTGAGCTAATGGTGTCACACCCTGACTTTCGCGGAAGCGTGATTATGTGTGACTTGCTTAATATCATTGCATTCAATCATAACAACAACTATATGATAAAACTAAAGATGATCATCCATTAAATAAGTTTAAAATATCACAAACATCATTGTTTTGAAACACAGACTTCAAATCCGAATACAAACAATGCAAATTATTTTAGAGTTCCACAAGGACTCGACAAAAGACGTTAAATAAAACCAGGCTTTGGAAGATGTGTCTCGTCCAGGATAAGACACACTATCCAAACCCTAAGACATGGATGACATCTTTTATTTCCAACATTACTTGAACCTCCAAACGCCCGCCAGATCCACATTTAATTCCCTGAAATACATGTAGTTCGAAAACATCAACAAAAGTTGAGCGAGTTCATGTGTTTTGTGAGTGTGCATGAATAAACCTTTGAATCAGTGAAAGAATGTATGTATGTTTGTAAACCCCGGTATGAAAGCAACAAGGAAAAACAGATCACTAATGGTTTGCAAGGCCATTAATATGTGTGACGTGATGTAGGAAGACTCAAACCTAGCAAATTTTGTCTCCGGGAATAAGACATAGTCACCTCATGGGCCAAACTGTCACACCCCGACCACATAAAACATCAAATCATGGCGGAAACGTCGGGGAGTGTTGTAACAGAATTATTGTTCCACAACCATGGTAATTAAAATTTATTTTATTCAACAACCAAAAGTGGAATACATTGTTTCAAAACAAGAACCAAAGAGTACATCACATAATTAAACTAAGTCTATCTTTATTTTTAAGTCTCTAAGGCACAGGTCCGCCCTAGTGTCACGATCATCCTAAGCATCTACTCCTGAAACACATGTGAAAATAGGTACGTCAGCATAAAAATGCCTGTGAGATACATAGGTTTTATGAAAATAGGGTTCATGACTTATAAGTTTAGAAAAAGTTGTTGTTTAACAAAAGTCAGTCATGAACCTTGTTAACTGTGTTGTTTTATAAATCTTTCGAAAAAAACGATGATATGTAAAAGAGTAATGTGAGGTTAAATGAATAACCAAATAAAAATGAATTTGTATAAAATAAGTTGTTTATAAAACAATGTCTTGTGAGAAATATGTTATTTGTATAATATGTTATATGTCTTAAATTGAAATGATTCAAATAACGCTACGATATGTAATACCATACAAGCACTTATATATAGGAAGTACCAGCGGCGTATCCACCATGCTTGTATCATATTACACACGCCTCGTTACTTAAATCATTTTACTCAAACAAACCACCAATGTAAATTGCCCATGTCTAAACCATTTGTCAAATGTCTTTGTGTAAACCATGTCAAAATATCTATGTCAAAATACAGTCCAGGAAATATTTATATCAATATCAAAATGTCTATGTCAAATGTCAATGTGTGAACAGAATGTCATGTATGGCAAATATATATATATATATATATATTCATTGAACCATAGGTAAAATGCACAAAACAAGGTATTGAAGTAAAACGTGGTTTAAATCAATGTTATGTTTTGTGGAAAGGCATGCTATACTGAATACAAACATTTATGCGGTATTGTTACAATGCATACATCCAAGCCTTGTGACTGTGGTGATGAGCCTTTAAATAAATTAAAGGTCTATCTGTATTATGTTTTATCGAATTCGGTCATTCCTTTCATCCAAACATACCTAGGATGTTAGGAATGGGAGTTGTCAATTCCTATGGTACCACTACCTACTAACGAACGGCCTGATCAATGTTAATGAATGTATATTGTCCCATTTAAACAAACCAAATGTCATACCAAAATGTAAGCATGTGATGTGATGTGAATGTACTAAGTATGAACTAAATGAACATACATAGCATGAAAAGGTAATGTAAAACAATGCACTAGGTATGCAATCAAATGTACATACATAGCGTGAAATGTAATGAAAACAATGTACTAAGTATGATGAACATACATAGCATAAAATGTCATGTAAAACGATGTACTAAGTATGCTACAAAGGACATACATAGCAAAAACATAATGAAATCATGTACTAATAATGTACTAAGGAACATAGCAAGTATATGATAAGAAAGCATGGAAAGCATGAAAATAACAAGTAGGCACATGTGTTTCACCCCAAAATGTTTGATAAACAGTAAAAGAGGGGTCTATGTACTCACTTGAGATTGCTCAATAGACTTTAGATATCCACCAAGCAAGGTTAGAAGATCACGGATTTAAACGTCACCTATTATAGGTAACTACATTAATAAACGGACCTAATCGGAGGATCGGGTAGCATGAGGGTTGTTAAACTAAATGAGTGTAGGAACTCATGTAATATAGTTTAACAAAGCCTACATACTAAAATGAAACTTATCCTAAGTGCTTTTGACCCCTTACGACCCGTTTAGGTAGCTTATGCTACTTTAACGCGTCGTTTGCGTAAAACGCGTTCGGACCGCCTAACTAGCCCTATGACAAGTAAGATATGCCTTAACATGTTTAATATTGTTGTTAAATCAGTTTAGATGGCAAAAGTTATGTTACATAGGCTTAAAATGAATTTTGGCGCAAAAAGGGCATTTTGGTAATTTACCTAAGGCATAGGAATTACTTATCATACAACTACTTAAACGACGTGACCATAAGGTATAACCTCGGAAGGTTATTCCCTATACTACTATGGTCACCTAAAGTATTTGGTCGGATCCTAATGATCGACCAAATGGGTCGGGTTCGAAAGTATAAGCGATTGATTAGATCGCTTACCTTTACGACCTTAGACAAGCACAAATCTAAAAGTGACGAGCTAAACATGTTTGGTATCAAAACAAATGGTTTTGATACCCACAAGTAGTTTAGTTACAAAATACGCGAGAACACACATTTTGCTCGAAACTACGACTCGTCACTGAGCCTAGATAACGTGGTAATCAGTAGGTATAGTCACTAGGGACTATAACCATCGTGATTACGCTCACGTTATGAAGTTCAAACGAACTTCTTGTTGACCATAAACTGGTCAATGCAGAAAGTCAAACACAGTTCGACTTTAACGCTAAAACGAACGATAAGCGCGAAAGAATACTTACAGAAGGTCCCCGCAAGATTCGAACCCGATTCACTCTCAGGTAGGAAGCTTATAAACTTCAACTTAGAGAGTTTTGAATCAGATTCAAATGTGAGGGAAATGGGCAAACATAGGGGGGGGGGGTATTTATAGGAAACATGGAACCGTTAAGATCGTTTCTTGTTCCCCAAGCGTTTAATCTCAGCCGTACAACACTTACCCACTGAATTACAAACCCATGGGAGCCCCTAGGATTGTTAAAAACCAGTTGCAAGTGGTTTACAAGGGTATAACAGCTGGAACAGGCTGTTTACAACAATTCTGCACATCTGGGAGGCTGATGCGGCCCGCATGAAAATGTACAGAAACTGAGGCGGGCCGCCTGGGCTGCACAGATCAGAAGAAAGTTTGCAGAATTACAGTTTCAGTCCCTGTTGGTGTTTTAAGCCATTTTCGACACTTCTAAGGCCCGTAAAGCCAACTTTAAGGCCCTAAAATGTTGCCTAAACATTGTGGACATGAAACATGCTCAAAAATATGCCGGATGTCGGTTTGTTTGGTCGTACGATCGCGATGTTTGCTTAATTACGACGGAATGCGCATAAGCGCGAAAAACGATCCAAATTGCGCGACGAATGGATTTTTCTTATGCCAAACACTAAAATAAAATATTTTAATGATTACATAAATTTTTGGATATCCGGATGTATTCAGAATGTAAGTTATGGGCGAAAATGCAAACTTGTGCACTTTTTGACGCTTTTAGTCCCTGAATGAGCATAAAGTTTATTTTAGCACACCGAACCCTTCAAAGCCTATTTCTAAGCTATGTAAAGGATATCTAAGGTGTGTTTAACTTATGGCTATGTTCCGGAATGTTCGTTACAGTTCAAATTGGCATACTTTCGCAGTTTGTCAATTTTAGTCCCTGTTAGCGAATTAACTTGATTTTGCCATATCAATGCCTTAAAAACTTATTTCTAAGTTATGTAAAGGTTATTTAAGGTATGTTAAGCATATGTTGATGTTCCGGAGTATTTTTCGCGTTAAACTGATTATGTTTACGCGCCAGTTTGCGTATAATTCTCCAGAAAGCGATATAGAGTTTGAAATTGAATGAAAACCAAAACAAGAAAAGCATCAAACATAAACAAACAAACATTGGGATCAAATAACTTTATTTCATTGATAACTGAACTGTTTACAATGATTACAAGCACAGATGTCACAGTCTCCCCTACTTGTGGAAATTTCGTCCCGAAATTTATTTAGAGGAAACTCGTGGGAAAAGATGTGGATACTTCGCCTTCATTTGATCTTCGCATTCCCAAGTAAACTCAGGTCCATGCTTAGATTCCCAGCAAACTTTAACCAAAGGAATGCGCTTGCGTTTAAGCCATTTGACCATACAGTCCATGATTTCCACAGGTTTCTCAACAAAATGTAGTGTCTTATCAACACGAATTTCGTCAAGTGGTATGTGGAGGTTCTCATAAGCTAAACACTTCCTGAGATTGGACACATGGAAGGTTGGATGAACATTTCCAAGTTCAGGAGGTAACTCAAGTCTGTAGGCTACCTTACCGATTCTTTCGACGATCTTGAATGGTCCAACATATCTAGGTGCAAGTTTTCCAGTCTTTCCAAATCTGATCACACCTTTCCAAGGTGAGACCTTAAGTAATACTCGATCACCGACTTGAAATTCCAAGGACTTGCGTTTTGGGTCCGCGTAACTCTTTTGACGGCTTCTAGCTGTCTGAAGGTTATCACGAACTTTCTTAATCTTATCAGTTGTCTCTAAAATGAGGGCAGGTACAGTAAGCTGAGCCTCGCCGATCTCATTCCAGCAGACTGGTGAACGACATTTTCGACCATAGAGAGCCTCGAAAGGAGCCATGTTGATGCTGGAGTGATAACTGTTGTTGTAGGAGAATTCAATCAATGGAAGATGTGAATCCCAACTACTACCAAAATCAATCACACAAGCTCTAAGCATATCCTCCAAGGTTTGGATTGTTCTTTCAGATTGACCATCCATTTGCGGATGATAAGCTGTGCTCAGATTAAGTTGGGTCCCCATAGCAGATTGCATGGTTCTCCAAAAATGAGAAGTGAAACGAGCATCTCTGTCAGAAATGATGTTCAAAGGAACACCATGTCGAGCTACAATTTCATCCACATAGATTTTGGCCAGCTTGTCAGCAGAAAAATCCTCATGGATTGGCAAGAAATGCGCTGACTTTGTAAGACGATCAATAACTACCCAAATGGCATCATGACCTTTCTTAGTGCGTGGAAGTTTACTAATGAGATCCATAGTGATGTTTTCCCATTTCCAAACTGGGATCTCTGGTTGCTCCAAAAGACCAGAAGGATGTTGGTGTTCAGCCTTAACCTTAAGACAAGTAAGGCATTTTGAAACGTACAAGGCAATGTCTTTCTTCATACCAGGCCACCAATACTGAGTACGAAGATCCTTATACATTTTTTCCGAGCCAGGATGGACAGAATAACGAGACTTATGAGCTTCATCCATAAGTAAAGTGCGAAGACCATCTTGGCTTGGGACCCACAAACGGTCCATGAAATAGTATGATCCATTGTCTTTCAAAACAAGATCAGGCTTAATGTGATAGGGTAATTCCTTACCCATCAAGTCTTGTGAAACACAAGCATGTTGAGCCTGAGAAATGCGGGCTTGAATATCAACTCGAGCCTGAATATCAGATTGAACACGAACACAATGAAGCATGACATGTTCCTTACGACTCAAAGCGTCAGCTACGACATTCGCCTTACCAGGATGGTAGCGAATTTCACAGTCATAGTCGTTCAGAAGCTCTACCCAACGTCTTTGCCTCATGTTGAGTTCTTTCTGATTGAAGATATGCTGAAGACTTTTGTGGTCAGTGAAAACCACACATTTTGTTCCATACAAATAGTGTCTCCAGATCTTAAGAGCGAACACAACTGCACCTAACTCAAGATCATGAGTGGTGTAGTTTTTCTCATGCACCTTCAATTGCCTCGATGCATATGCTATGACTTTGTTCCTTTGCATCAGAACACAGCCAAGACCCAATTTGGATGCATCGCAGTATACGACGAAATCATCATTGCCTTTAGGCAAAGTCAGAATAGGTGCGTCACAAAGCTTCTGCTTTAAGGTCTGAAATGCTACTTCTTGTTTAGAACCCCATTCAAAGGGCTTGTTCTTCTGAGTTAGAGCAGTTAGAGGAACTGCAATCTTCGAGAAGTTCTCTATGAAGCGGCGGTAATAACCCGCAAGACCAAGAAAAGAACGAACCTCCGTAGGAGTAGTAGGCGTATCCCAATCCTTAATCGCACTGATCTTGGAGGGATCTACATGAATACCTTGTTCGTTGACAATGTGTCCCAAGAATTGAACTTCTTTAAGCCAAAATTTGCACTTGGAGAATTTGGCGAAAAGTTGCTCTTTCTTTAGGAGTTCCAGAGTAAGACGAAGATGTTGCTCGTGATTAGCTTTCGTCTTAGAGTATATCAAAATATCATCAATAAAAACGATGATGAACTTATCTAAATAAGGCTTGCAGACCCTATTCATCAAGTCCATAAAAACAGCAGGGGCATTAGTCAAACCGAATGGCATAACTGTGAACTCATAATGCCCATAACGAGTACAGAACGCTGTCTTGGGAATATCTTCTTCATGCACACGAAGTTGATGATACCCAGAACGAAGATCAATCTTCGAAAAATAAGAAGTGCCCTGTAACTGATCAAAGAGGTCATCTATGTGAGGTAGGGGATATCGATTCTTGATGGTGAGCTTGTTAAGCTCACGGTAATCGATGCACATCCTGAAGGATCCATCCTTCTTCTTGACAAAAAGGACAGGAGCACCCCAAGGTGAAAAGCTAGGACGGATAAAACCTTTATCTGAAAGCTCCTGAAGCTGCTTGGACAGCTCTTGCATCTCAGACGGTGCAAGACGATAAGGGGATCTGGCAATGGGATTTGCACCAGGTACGAGATCAATACGGAACTCGACTTGGCGTGCTGGGGGTAATCCAGGTAACTCCTCAGGAAAAAGCTCCGGATAATCCCGAACGACCGGGATATCTCGAATGGACTTATCTTTACCCTTATCTTCTGTAACATGTGCCAAAAAGGCCACATAGTTCTTCCGTAGATACTTCCGAGCTTGTGTACAAGACATAAGCTTGAGGCTACTAGCAGGTTTCTCACCACGAACTTGTAGGATCTCACTGGACGAAAGCGGCACACGAATGATCTTCTCAAAACAAACTACCTCTGCGCGATGCTTGGCTAACCAATCCATACCCACTATAATGTCGAAGCTTCCAAGTTGCATTGGCGTGAGGTCGATGGGAAAAAGATGGTTATTTAGGTTCAACTGGCAGTTGCGAAGGACAGAATTAAGAACAATGGGTTCACCACTGGCAACCTCTACTGTCAAGGGTTTACCTAGTTTCGTTCTAGACACGCGAAGCAATGGCTCAAAAGATAATGACACAAAACTCTTATCAGCACCAGAATCAAAAAGAACAGATGCGGGTTGATAATTAATAGAGAACGTACCGTTCACCACTTCATTGTCTGCTTGCGCTTCTTGTGCATTCATGTTAAAAACTCGACCTTGAGCTGGAGCCTGATTCGGATTTGCATTAACCAGTCTTGGGCACTGGTTTCGATAGTGGGTCAGGTCTCCACAATTATAACACGAGCCAGGAGGATAGTGAGGTCGTGCAGCTTGACCCTGTTGCTGAGCAGGAGGCTGAGCAACTTGTTGAGCTGGGTTCTGGGCTGCCTGATTACGAGCAGAACGACAAACTTCTGCAAGGTGTCCGGACTTCCCACAGTTGGTACAGAAACGGGACGGAAGTTGCTGTTGATGATGACTATTGCACCTATTGCACAAAGGTGCATTCCCTTCATACCGCTTCTTTGCTGGAGGCTGCGCTGGCTGATTTGGTGCAGCTTGGTTTGCCTGTGCAGTAACAGCGTAATTTTGGGAAGCCTTACGCTTCCTTGAATTCCTTGAGGATCCAAAATCCTTACCCTTTTTGTTCTTACCCTTCTTGCTATCTTCTTTGTCAGACGACTGCTTCTTACCCTTATCACCCTTCCTATGCAGCTTACCCCTTCGAATCTGCGACTCGGTCAATGTTGCAGATAGCTCGATTGCCTGACGGAGTGTGGTAGGGTTACTACCAGTAACGGTGTCTTGTACGGAGTCAGGTAGACCATCGATGTACCTTTCGATAGCCTTGTCGAGTGGGGTAACCATTGATGGGCATAACAACCTCAGCTCCTCAAATCTATCAGTATACGCCCGGTGCTCGCCACTATCCTGCTTTAGATCTTCAAACTCCTTTTCTAGAGCTCGCAGCTCATGACGAGGACAAAACTCCCTCATCATAAGAGTCCTAAGTTCAGCCCATGTTTGTGCCAAGGCAACCTCAGCACCACGGTCTCTCATAACCCCGTTCCACCATGTCAAAGCCCTCTTCTGAAATACGCTTGAAGCGAACTCGACTTTGCGATTATCAGGACACTGAACGTGACGGAAAGTATTCTCAATGCTCTCGAACCATTGAAGAAGCCCAGTTGCTCCCTCCATACCACTAAACTTGAGTGGTTTAGCCGAGTTAAAACTCTTGAAATTGCATGGAGCATTGTTGTTGTTGTTGGCTTGGTTCCATTGAGCAAAGAGGTTTGGGAATTGAGCAGCCATTTGCTGCGCAATAATTTCTGCCAGTTCGGCAACTGGTAGGGGATTTTCGCGTCGAGGAGGCATTCTAAAAGAGGAAACATGAAAGGAAACGAGTGAGATGATTTGATGAAAAGAGCGAGATGAAACAAAATCAACAAAAGCAAAGATGGTGGTCATTCATCCGTATCACAAAACAAACGACACACAGTGACTAATCAAAGTAAATGGATCAAAAATAATGTATCACGAAGACATGCTCGCCTATAAGTGAACACTCATCCCAAGAATTCCCAGGTAAGCACAACTGGTCTCGCGTCTGATGAGATATATACGAAGTGCTTGCCTAGACAGAAAACCCAGAATACAGACATTCACTCTTCCAGTTTGCACGTGTTCACATTATTTAAAACCCAAAACCTTGACGAGATTTTGAAAATTTGGAAGGCACAAGGCCAAAAGAATCATTCAAAAACAAATGATAAATTTTCAAAATCAATTTAAAGAATCAAAAGGGTTCAAAACCATATAACAATTTATTTAAAAAAAAAACAGATGATTGAATTTTCAAAAATCGTTTTAGGAAATTGGGTTCTTGTTTTGGTGATCACCTAAGGATAGGTGAAGTGTATGTTTTAAGATCTAAACACAAGACAACTTGTGTTGGGGTCCTAGAAAGTTATAGTCTAGGTCAAAGTATTACTAATAACCTAATTCCCTATAACCATTGGCTCTGATACCAACTCTTCTGTCACACCCCGACCATGTAAAACATCAAATCATGGCGGAAACGTCGGGGAGTGTTGTAACAGAATTATTGTTCCACAACCATGGTAACTAAAATTTATTTTATTCAACAACCAAAAGTGGAATACATTGTTTCAAAACAAGAACCAAAGAGTACATCACATAATTAAACCAAGTCTATCTTTATTTTTAAGTCTCTAAGGCACAGGTCCGCCCTAGTGTCATGATCATCCTAAGCATCTGCTCCTGAAACACATGTGAAAATAGGTACGTCAGCATAAAAATGCCTGTGAGATACATAGGTTTTATGAAAATAGGGTTCATGACTTATAAGTTTAGAAAAAGTTGTTGTTTAACAAAAGTCAGTCATGAACCTTGTTAACTGTGTTGTTTTATAAATATTTCGAAAAAAACGATGATATGTAAAAGAGTAATGTGAGGTTAAATGAATAACCAAATAAAAATGAATTTGTATAAAATAAGTTGTTTATAAAACAATGTCTTGTGAGAAATATGTTATTTGTATAATATGTTATATGTCTTAAATTGAAATGATTCAAATAACGCTACGATATGTAATACCATACAAGCACTTATATATAGGAAGTACCAGCGGCGTATCCACCATGCTTGTATCATATTACACACGCCTCGTTACTTAAATCATTTTACTCAAACAAACCACCAATGTAAATTGCCCATGTCTAAACCATTTGTCAAATGTCTTTGTGTAAACCATGTCAAAATATCTATGTCAAAATACAGTCCAGGAAATATGTATATCAATATCAAAATGTCTATGTCAAATGTCAATGTGTGAACAGAATGTCATGTATGGCAAATGAAATATATATATATATATATATATATTCATTGAACCATAGGTAAAATGCACAAAACAAGGTATTGAAGTAAAACGTGGTTTAAATCAATGTTATGTTTTGTGGAAAGGCATGCTATACTGAATACAAACATTTATGCGGTATTGTTACAATGCTTACATCCAAGCCTTGTGACTGTGGTGATGAGCCTTTAAACAAATTAAAGGTCTATCTGTATTATGTTTTATCGAATTCGGTCATTCCTTTCATCCAAACATACCTAGGATGTTAGGAATGGGAGTTGTCAATTCCTATGGTACCACTACCTACTAACGAACGGCCTGATCAATGTTAATGAATGTATATTGTCCCATTTAAACAAACCAAATGTCATACCAAAATGTAAGCATGTGATGTGATGTGAATGTACTAAGTATGAACTAAATGAACATACATAGCATGAAAAGGTAATGTAAAACAATGCACTAGGTATGCAATCAAATGTACATACATAGCGTGAAATGTAATGAAAACAATGTACTAAGTATGATGAACATACATAGCATAAAATGTCACGTAAAACGATGTACTAAGTATGCTACAAAGGACATACATATCAAAAACATAATGAAATCATGTACTAATAATGTACTAAGGAACATAGCAAGTATATGATAAGAAAGCATGGAAAGCATGAAAATAACAAGTAGGCACATGTGTTTCACCCCAAAATGTTTGATAAACAGTAAAAGAGGGATCTATGTACTCACTTGAGATTGCTCAATAGACTTTAGATATCCACCAAGCAAGGTTAGAAGATCACGGATTTAAACGTCACCTATTATAGGTAACTACATTAATAAACGGACCTAATCGGAGGATCGAGTAGCATGAGAGTTCGTAAACCAAATGAGTGTAGGAACTCATGTAATATGGTTTAACAAATCCTACATACTAAAATGAAACTTATCCTAAGTGCTTTTGACCCGTTACGACCCGTTTAGGTAGCTTATGCTACTTTAACGCGTCGTTTGCGTAAAACGCGTTCGGACCGCCTAACTAGCCCTATGACAAGTAAGATATGCCTTAACATGTTTAATATTGTTGTTAAATTAGTTTAGATGGCAAAAGTTATGTTACATAGGCTTAAAATGAATTTTGGCGCAAAAAGGGCATTTTGGTAATTTACCTAAGGCATAGGAATTACTTATCATACAACTACTTAAACGACGTGACCATAAGGTATAACCTCGGAAGGTTATTCCCTATACTACTATGGTCACCTAAAGTATTTGGTCGGATCCTAATGATCGACCAAATGGGTCGGGTTCGAAAGTATAAGCGATTGATTAGATCGCTTACCTTTGCGACCTTAGACAAGCACAAATCTAAAAGTGACGAGCTAAACATGTTAGAACATGTTTAACAAGGTTTAAAAATAGGTTTGGTATCAAAACAAACGGTTTTGATACCCACAAGTAGTTTGGTTACAAAATACGCGAGAACACGCATTTTGCCTGAAACTACGACTCGTCACTGAGCCTAGATAACGTGGTAATCAGTAGGTATAGTCACTAGGGACTATAACCATCGTGATTACGCTCACGTTATGAATTTCAAATGAACTTCATGTTGACCATAAACTGGTCAATGCAGAAAGTCAAACACAGTTCGACTTTAACGCTAAAACGAACGATAAGCGCGAAAGAATACTTACAGAAGATCCCCGCAAGATTCGAACCCGATTCACTCTCAGGTAGGAAGCTTATAAACTTCCACTTAGAGAGTTTTGAATCAGATTCAAATGTGAGGGAAATGGGCAAACATAGGGGGGTATTTATAGGAAACATGGAACCGTTAAGATCGTTTCTTGTTCCCCAAGCGTTTAATCTCAGCCGTACAACACTTACCCACTGAATTACAAACCCATGGGAGCCCCTAGGATTGTTAAAAACCAGTTGCAAGTGGTTTACAAGGGTATAACAGCTGGAACAGGCTGTTTACAGCAATTCTGCACATCTGGGAGGCTGATGCGGCCCGCGTGAAAATGTTAGGATCGGAGGCTCTCATGATTGTGCTAGTTTGTGTAGGTTGTATAATCAATAGAGATAAACAGAGATTAAGTGCAGTGGAAATGAATACAAACTCTGTAAACACAATCAAGGAGAGAATAGTTTGATAACATTTGCTTCTCATAGAGTCAAAAGATTACAAATCAAAGCAAAAGATTACAGACATGCTTACAAACTAAACTCCCCCTCAGCCTGATGCCTCAAGGTTGGCTGCACACAAGATGAAAGGATTGGACATGAGGAGGAAAACTCGCTCAGTCAATCAAATGTAACAGTACAGGGTACTGTTACATTTATAGGCAAACCAAACCACTGAGGTATCTCAGCTGACGTCACCATGAAAGCGACATCTAACAGCCTAACAACCTGTATCTACTGTCTTTACACAAACACTGCTAACCTAACCACTGACTATACATAAAACAAATAATTCACTAAACAGCTGCTCTCCCTTTATGTCAGTGCTTTCCTCAAGGTTGATCAGTCCTTGATTGGGCAGTGCTTTACCATCAGTAGATATGACCAGCAGTTGTTGAATACTTCATGGATTTGATCAGCAGTTGAAGGACCAACAGCAGTTGTATCTGAACAGCGGATAAAGACCATCAGTTGTTATAAATCACTTTCAAGGGGAAAGCTTAATGCAAACTGCTGCTTATTATGAATCCACTGTTGTGACCTGGTTTTGGCTTTACATTATCTGTTCCTCTGGTAGGGTTCAATCCCAACAATCTCTCCCTGGAACAGATAATGCCAAAACCTGTCATTATTCTGGATCTTTATTCCTCATCAGAAGTTCCCTTGCTTGTCTTTTAAATTCTTCTTCAAATGCTTTGGAACTTGTATCATCTTCATCCCGGCACAGTGTAAGTTCAAGGAGATCCTGCAAATCTTGAACACTAAGGCCTAGTGCTTCTTTCCTTGATATGTACTTCACATCTCCATTGGATCTGACAATAGTCAATACATGGGTCTTTTGGTCAGACATCCACTTTAGTACTTTCGAACCCAATGGATTTCTTGGGAGAGATTTATTTGAAGATGAGCTTTGGGATATTAGCCTTGAGAAGACTTGCAGACTTTCAGACATTCTTTTGAAAGCCATTTCAATGACATCGTTTGCTGCAGCTATATCTTCTGCAGTTTCTCTTTCAATCAGCTCCTGTCTTTCAATGTCTGTCATGTCTGTTGAAGTGTTTGGTGATGCAGGTTTGGTTAATATCCTTTTAAAAAGGTTTTGAAGTTTTTCTGAGCTATCTTCTTTTAGACCCATTTTCATGATGGAATCTTTGAAGTACTCTACTTCCTTTTCTTTAACCTCTTCACTGGTCAACTGTTCTTTTTCTTCTTGGTTTGTCACAAAAGTAGACCTGAACAGTGTTTTGAGGCTTTCTGTCTTCTGTTCAAGCTTCATTCTTAGTTCATACTTCTTTGAAGTGCTTGAAACAGTTATCTTTCTTTTCTTTAGCCTTTCATAGGCTTCATCAGTCTGCTGTTTTGACCACTTTGATATGGCTTCAGCAGTATCCATTTTTGCATCCACCAGCTCCTTTTTCTTTCTCTTATACTCAGCAGTGAGGTCAGCAATGAGCTTTTTGTATTTGCTCCAGTTTGGAGCATTCTTCTTCTTTGTAGGATCATTCTTGATTCTTTGAATCCTTTCTGCCTCATGCTTTAAAGCAATTAATGGCCATTCTTTAAACTGTTGTTCTTCAGCAGGATAGAATTTCTCTTTCATGATGTAGGCTAGATATTGTTCTCTTAACCTTTTCTTTTGATCAGCCTTTTGTTTGAGTAGCTCTTGTGCAAACTCTTCTATCTGCTTTACTTTTGTGAAATAGAACTCCAATCTTTTAGCAATGCCTTCTTTACTCAGACCTTCACTTTCACTGTCAACCTTAGCTTTTACTTTAGCTTGCCTTGCCTTGCCTTGATCTTGAGATATTCATCCATATCTACTGGTGCCATGTAGCCTATGAGTGAGGATAATCTTCTTTTTGAAGGATCCTCTTCTGTATAGAATTGTCTCATCTCATTTTTGATAGCTTCAAGTTCCAGTGGATATTTTGCAGCATTTGGATCATGTATCCCTTCATCGGCAGTAATTGGCTTTCTTTTTCTATTAAAGAGCTTTGGTTGTGATATAGGAAAAGTTAGAGAAGTGGTGGATGACTGACTAACAGCTGTTGAAACAACTGGTGTCTCAACATCTGTTGTCATTACAACTGCTGATATGTCAGCAGCTGTCTTCTGCTTTTGAGCAGGGGATGGAAGTGGTGAGGTAGTTTTTGATGGTGGTGATGGTGGTGGTGAATCATAAGGAATGAAAACCCTTCTCCTTTTTGGTTGAGGAGGGGCTGTTGGTGAAATAGTGGTTTGAATGGTGGTTTGTGTTTGACTAACAGCTGTTGAAACAACTGGTGTTTCAACTGCTGCTGTCATTACAACAGATGTTGTAACATCTGTTGTCTTCTGTTTTATGACAGGAGGCAGTGGTGGTGATATGATTGTAGATGATGATGGTGGTGGAACAGTGGTTGTTGTTTGTGATTGAGTGGTGTGTGTTGGAGTTGTGTGTGTTGATGTAACAGCTATTTGGCTAGCAGTAGTTTTTGTAACTACTGCTGCATCAGCTGTTTAAGATTTTGTGGGAGGTGGTTTAGATGTTTGCTTTGCTTGCTCAGGTTCAACACACAGACCATGTTCTATTCCCTTTTTCTTCATCTGCTTTATCATCTCCCCCTTTTTGGCATTATCTGCAAGGGGGTCATCAAAGAATAGTAAGGTTGAAGGAGGTTTGCCAGTGGTAGTTTGAATGCTGGCCTTTATAGCCTTGATATCTGCTTGTGTATCCTTGAACCTTGATTCCACCATATTGGTCAGCATTTGTATATGCATTTCATGCTGCTGATCAGCCACTTGTTTTTATCTCTCAAGCATGGGTTGAAACAGATTCCAGAGCTCATTTGCAGCAAGTGCTTGTGGTGGAGCAGGTGCTTGAGGTGGAATTGCAGTGGACTGTGCTTTTTGAGCTTTTAAAATCTCTTGCACCATCTCCTTTATTTCAGAAACTGATTCTTCAAGTTTTTCAACTCTGCCCGTCAATTCCTGATATCTTGAATCATCACCTACTTTAGTAGGATCATCTGAATCCCCACCAGCAGTGGTTATATCAATGTGTGACTTAGGAACAGAGTCCCAAAAGTCATCCATTGATGCCCCTTGTTCTCGGTACTGGGGACTTCTTTCTTCAGCACTTGAGAAATCTTTGATGTTACCAGTGGGTAAAATAGCCTCACTAGTGATTTCCAGAGGTGTTATGGAAGAAATTGCCTTCAAGGGAGTCTGATTTATGAAACAACTGGCCAACTGAAGACCTGTTGATCCACCAGTTGTAGTTGCTGCTCGACTTGAACTACCACCAAGAGTTACTTGTAACTCAGGGGGTGTAACCTCCTCAACTGTTGCTGGGATAGCAGAGGTATAAGCAATAGACCCAGTCACTTGTGGGGGTATGCTCTCAGTGATAGGTGATAGAGAGGAACTGGTTTGTGTCTGTGCTATATCAACTGCATGCAACAGGGGTATTATTGATTGTGGTAATATGATGGGTGAGGGTATAGGTGTTGAAAGAGACATGTCCTTGGGATTAGGACTGAGGAAGATAGAACCAAGTGGATCCAGAGCTTCATAATTTGGTGTCCCTGTGATTACAACCTGATCCTTTTGTGAGGATGCAGGAGGAGTTTTAGGCATAGGTTGAGATCTTTCTTCCAACTGCTGTGAGGAAGTAGCAGCAGTGGTTTGTGGTGACTTTTGTGTTGTCACAGGCAGTTGCTCTGGGATCTCATCTTCCAGAGTTGCCTTTGTTTTGGGTTTGGTGGGTTTTCTGGATGTTTTTCTTTTGGTCTTTTTGGTGATGTCAGGTGTGGGTTTCAAAGCAGTGGTTGTGCTGCTCTGATCACCTGGAGCAGTGGGCTCAGCAGAAGTTGCCTGAGGATTAGTGGCAGTTTCTAAAGTCTGCTCAGGCACCTTAGCTTTTAATTTTATTGGTGCCATCATTCTTGAAAATGTTTCAACAGTTAAACCTTTTATTTGAAAATGGGCACCTTGTTTGGGCAAATTTTCATCCTCTTTTTCAAATTTTTGTTTAAAGTAATAGCTCAGAAATCTTGGAAAAAGAAGAAATGATTTGCTAACAACATTCTTTACCATGTCATTGAAAATCTCCTAGGAATAGTTGTAATCTTTATTGTTTAAAATAGCGTAACCCAAGCATTGAATTTTTAATGGTATTTCGTTGAATGCTGTTGTTTTATTAGAAACACAACTCAAAAGTGTGTGAAACAAAAATCTGGGTGCAGATGGGAAATAACCCTTTTGTAGGGTATCTACCTTTGATTGTTCTGCATAACCCCTTTTCAGAAAATCAGCTTTTAACTCGCTTTTGTCAAAAGAAATTTTACCATTTTGATCGTTGAGAGTGAAGACTTCTGAAATTGTTTGCGGAGTGATTCGAATCACTTTACCCTGTATCGAGGAGTTTATGGCTATAACTTTGTCGTCTTGTTTTTCAAGAGTCGCCTTTTTCCAAAACTCGTTCTGGGTTTGTAGATAAATGGGAGCATCTGCTGTTAACAAAGTTTTGTACTTTGATGCAGATAATGTATCAATGATGGCGTCGAAGGTGTGGTTATCAGTAGGTTTTGTGAGCAAAACCAGATAATTATGAGGAGATTTGTATGGTATCTCGTTGGATTCTTCGGTCGTTTGAGCGACCTCTTTTGAAGGTGGTGGTGATTTAGGTTTTGATTTTGATTTTGACTTTGATTTAGTCATTTTTTGCAGAGAAGAATGAAGAACGTTTTTGAAGATTTTGTGAAGAAGGGTTGGAAACTGCTTTGTGAAGAGAACTTTGGAATTCAATTCGACAGTGTAAAACCCTGTTTGGGGTTTAGGGCAGGGTTTTATTTAGGGAAAAAGTGATCGCTGATGTGGCAGCGGTTATTTTGATCTGAAGGCTAAAAACCGACCACGTGTCAAACACTGATGAAATGGATGAAGTGTGGAGAACAGTTGTTTAAGAGCCACTGACGTATCAAACATCAGTGGTTACAACGGTAATAATGTGGACAGTGGAGGATTTTACTATCAGTGGATAGTACATCAGTGGATAAGTCTCTGATTTTGAGCATCAGTGCTTGTCAAGAAAATGGAAGGATCAGTGGTTGACTTTTAGCAGTGGACAATATTTAGGAACCAGATATTTTTTTTAAACAAAACAGTGGTTAGGGTAAATGGTACAGATTTGAAGAACAAGTATTCCAGCAACAGTTGTTAGAATTTTCATTCAAGGTTTTGCCACATGTCAATTTTGAAGGACAGTGGTTTAGTACCCCAGATGATGAGAACTTTTTGCTAAGGCAACTCATTTTCGTTTAATAGTCAATTAAAACATGAGTACCCTAGTAATTCAAGCAAGTTAGCAATCAACTTTTGATGAAAATATAGGAGCCAACCTGAGTATGACATGATCTTGACACATGTACCATTTCCTTTTGACCCATTTATGTGGAAAATAATACTACCAAAAATAAGGTATTACATCCTGACAGGAACTGAAACTATTGCCAATAAAAACAAGCAAAAGTTTCAGATATATTATTAAAAAAAATGAACAATATATCCTGGTTATTCGAGAAAATCCTTTGAAGAAAAAAAATTGGTTAAAGGATTTTCTGAGAACAGTATCAAAAAGGATCTGATGTATATTTTAAAAAAAACGTAATCATAACATACTCAAGTTTATAAAAATGGTCAGTGGTAGGGAATTTTTGACTGTATTTTGACCACTGTTAGGTACCATTTTATTGTCAGTTGATTGCAAACATAAGGACACATGGATACATGAGTTTTGAGGATCCTGTTGTAGATCTAATTACTATGTGATAATTTTGAAAATTTGTCTAGTCCTTTTGTAAGTTCAATCACTGAGAACACTAATGTCACCTGAACTTACTTGAACCAATGAGCACAAACAGTTGCATAATGACCATTATTACCCCAAGTTTTGACTCTTAAGTGTTTTAAATTTATACTCATTTCTTCTGAATTCAAAAGTTTTGAGATAAACACACTTCAGAGTTTTTGTGAATTTTCTTAATGTATTTTAACATAGTTGATTTTGTCCTTTTGAGGAACTCAACCTGTTTTCAATACATAAGATCTGAATGACTAAAGTTTTAATTTCCCTCTTTCGTTTTAGCAAAACAACAATGTTTTTACGAACATAGGTTTTGTTAATCTGAGGTTCATACTTTAGTATTTAATGAAAACATCACAGATTTCACATCAACAATTGAAATCAGTTTAGAAAATAGAAATAATCTCATGGTTTAACAGATATTGCTTTCAGATCTAGAAACCATGAGTGTCTTGTGCATGAAATCACTTGTTGTGTGAAATTTGTGTGTCATATGACATCTTGGTTGATTTACAGAGTTTTTGAATAACCATTTTGAACATAATTTACTCGATACTCTGTTTTTCAACAAAATACAACCAACCTTAGTATCAATGAATTTTGAGCTGAACTGTTATGTCAAATTGATTGTTAGATCGAATTTTGACTGTCCGGGCTCTGATACCAATTGTTAGGATCGGAGGCTCTCATGATTGTGCTAGTTTGTGTAGGTTGTATAATCAATAGAGATGAACAGAGATTAAGTGCAGCGGAAATGAATACAAACTCTGTAAACACAATCAAGGAGAGAATAGTTTGATAACATTTGCTTCTCATAGAGTCAAAAGATTACAAATCAAAGCAAAAGATTACAGACATGCTTATAAACTAAACTCCCCCTCAGCCTGATGCCTCAAGGTTGGCTGCACACAAGATGAAAGGATTGGACATGAGGAGGAAAACTCGCTCAGTCAATCAAATGTAACAGTACAGGGTATTGTTACATTTATAGGCAAACCAAACCACTGAGGTATCTCAGCTGACGTCACCATGAAAGCGACATCTAATAGCCTAACAACCTGTATCTACTGTCTTTACACAAACACTGCTAACCTAACCAATGACTATACATAAAACAAATAATTCACTAAACAGCTGCTCTCCCTTTATGTCAGTGCTTTCCTCAAGGTTGATCAGTCCTTGATTGGGCAGTGCTTTACCATCAGTAGATATGACCAGCAGTTGTTGAATACTTCATGGATTTGATCAGCAGTTGAAGGACCAACAGCAGTTGTATCTGAACAGCGGATAAAGACCATCAGTTGTTATAAATCACTTTCAAGGGGAAAGCTTAATGCAAACTGCTGCTTATTATGAATCCACTGTTGTGACCTGGTTTTGGCTTTACATTATCTGTTCCTCTGGTAGGGTTCAATCCCAACAGAAAATGTACAGAAACTAAGGCGGGCCGCCTGGGCTGCACAGATCAGAAGAAAGTTTGCAGAATTACAGTTTCAGTCCCTGTTGGTGTTTTAAGCCATTTTCGACACTTCTAAGGCCCGTAAAGCCAACTTTAAGGCCCTAAAATGTTGCCTAAACATTTTGGACATGAAACATGCTCAAAAATATGCCGGATGTCGGTTCGTTTGGTCGTACGATCGCGATGTTTGCTTAATTACGACGGAATGCGCATAAGCGCGAAAAACGATCCAAATTGCACGACGAATGGATTTTTCTTATGCCAAACACTAAAATAAAATATTTTAATGATTACATAAATTTTTGGATGTCCGGATGTATTCAGAACGTAAGTTATGCGCGAAAATGCAAACTTGTGCACTTTTTGACGCTTTTAGTCCCTGAATGAGCATAAAGTTTATTTTAGCACACTGAACCCTTCAAAGCCTATTTCTAAGCTATGTAAAGGATATCTAAGGTGTGTTTAACTTATGGCTATGTTCTGGAATGTTCGTTACAGTTCAAATTGGCATACTTTCGCAGTTTGTCAATTTTAGTCCCTGTAAGCGAATTAACTTGATTTTGCCATATCAATGCCTTAAAATTTTAAGTTATGTAAAGGTTATTTAAGGTATGTTAAGCATATGTTGATGTTCCGGAGTATTTTTTGGGTTAAACTGATTACGTTTACGCGCCAGTTTGCGTATAATTCTCCAGAAAGCGATATAGAGTTTGAAATTGAATGAAAACCAAAACATGAAAAACATCAAACATAAACAAACAAACATTGGGATCAAATAACTTTATTTCATTGATAACTGAACTGTTTGCAATGATTACAAGCACAGCTGTCACACAAACCCCGGTCCACATGGGTGTGGGCTCGCTACACCCAAATAGATCTACCACTCATGTCCCTTGGTCCTACAACGAGGATTAATGGTCTTAAGCGTTATACCCATCACTCACATGATCTAGCAGTACCCTTCCTTAGCTAACCACACCAAATGTAATTGTATGTAAACAGTTTGTAACATGTACTTCACCCCGAAATTATAAAACTGAAAACAGTTAAAAGAAAAGGGGGAACATGAACTCACAGTCTTGCGTTCTTCGTAATCATAGTAACTCAAAGCTCCTTCGGATGTACATGACTGCCTACAACGTACTATGATCTATTAGACGAGCGGGTCGTGCCTTGACTTAGCTTCAATTCGTGTCTTTGAGTTACATTTCTTTGCGTCTTCAATATTATTCCAAGTTATATAATTATTTGTTAAAATAATAAATATCTTAACTTAAATTATATTTATTTCATTTTGGAATAATTGTTAAAACAATATATCTTAACTTGTTACACTTATGTATTTATACATGTATATCCTTCCCAATGATGGGTGTATTTGTATTCGTGTTCTTACACTTGTATATTTTTTGCCATGTATTGGTGTCATATTCCGGTGTGTATTTATACGTACGAGAATACGTATCTTCTTGTAATCGTTAAGTATTCTTATACTTAATTTTTCCGGAATAATATCTCTAGTAAAAATACATTAACATATATTTCCAAAATATATATTTTGAGAACATTACTTAGAAAAATTACTTATAATTTTTCTTTTGGCAAAAATATTTGTAAATCTCATACAAGTCTCAAAAATAATATATTTCAAGTTTACTTAAGAAAATACATTTCTTCCCAAAAATAATGTATTTCATGTTTGTTTGAGAAAATATATATTTCTTTCAAAAATAATATATCTTCTAATAATTCTGAGAAAAATATATATTTTTACTTGCCAAAAATAATATATTTTCTCCTTGTCAAAAATATGATATAATCTTGTAATAGTTGTAAAAATCATATTTTTGTTCTCTTGGTGTCCAAAATATTATTTACCAAAAATATACTTATGAATAATATTTCCGGAATATTTTTGTGAGTTATATTCCTTTGTTCTGTTTCACCAATATTTTGGGTATTCTTTGTATATTCATATTCTTGGAATTTTGTTAATATTTTGGATTGTAGTTTTTGGTATTTTGATAAGTTATATTATTTCAAGTCCTAAAATAATATAACTAATACACATAATATACAAATAATCACGCACATGGTGCCTTCTAAATATATATTTCCTAAATACATATTTAGTCACTTTTATTTATAAAAACCAACCTCCAATATTTGTAACTTTTGTAACAAAAATTATGGCAAACTTTATGTAAAAATTCATGGTTTAAAATACTCTTGTAATTATTTGTTTTGAAATATTTTTTCTAAGTGTTTAATTTTTAGAAAAATTTTGCCATAGTTTCCCCTAAAAATGGAGGTTTCCATACCTTGAAGGCATATCATTTTCTTTTGTAAATCAACACAATCAATCAACAATCAACAATAAACAATTTACACTTACCTTTGCCAAAAACAAGCATAAATTACCACTTCATGAACTTGAAAATTTATAAAAATTTGTAGTAACTTACTAGGGTGTTTAGTAAGCCTAGTTACCCTTTAAAGTGTGGTTGATTCTTTAAAAACATCATTTTTATATAAAATAGATCTTTACAACTTGTGATCACATTTTCTAAAAATGTTTCTTCTTGGATTTTTCTTGTTACACATGTGCTTCTACACTTTATTAACCACCAAAATGAGGTTTATTTATTTAAGAACCAAGATTAAGTAAAACTTGTATTTTTAACTTGGTTTCTTGAAAAATCATCCTTGAAATCTTAGATTTACAAGTCTTACAACTCACTTTAATCATCATTTTACAAGAAAACAATATATTCTTTCAAGTTCATGTCTTTCATGAGGATGATCTATTAATCTCTAACATTTTCATCCTCTCATCTTGCTGTATTATGTTTTTAATCATGATCTAGCAAGATCATATGATGATCTACATCATTTTCATAAGGAATCAACAATCAACAAGTAAATCAACACATAAACAACATGGTTTCTTCATGATTTAAGCTTATGTTCAAGTTCCATTCTCTTGATTCTTAGTGTTCTTTAAACTTAACATTATGTATCAACTTTTAACCACTTACATAAGATGTAAAATGAAGAGATTAGTGTTCTTACCACTAGCTCAAGGCTAGGGATGATCAAGAGAAGAAAAGAAGAGGATAAAAGCAAATAGAGAAGGTCCTTGAACTTCTACAAGCTCCTAGCTCCTTTGTGCACCTTCTAACACCATTGTATATGCTTGGAATTAGATGAAGTTGATTGAATGATGGTGATGATGGTGGTGTTGGTTACGGCCGAAGCCAAGAAGAAGAAGAGAAAGAAGTGTGGTGTTGAGTATGGAATGAGAAATGAAAGCTTATGTTCACAAGGTTATACTTATAACTATTTACAATCTTTAACTCAAGGTTTATATGTCTAAAAAGGGCCAACACAATCCAATATTTAATCAAAAGAAAATCAAAGAGTGGGGGCCATGTTGGGCCGTCCCATAGGTGTGGGGAGGGGGTAGTAGGCTAGGGTTTAACCATATGATTAGTTCATGGTTGAAATGCAAGTGTTTAGTTAGATGTTTAGTTATTAGATATTTATATAGTGTGTTATGATGTTCGGGGACCATAACTAGCTTGGTAATGTTAAAACAGTGCTTCTAGTGAATATTTGGTGTTTCGGGTAGTGTCCGGTTGGTTACCGGTTCGTTAAGGTGCTAAACTATGCAGTTTAGTGTGCTTTATGTACCCTTTTATGACAATTTTGATTCCCGACACTTAGGAAAGCATTCAGGACCATCTAACTATATTTCTGAATGATATTAGTGTGTTTTAATGTTGAATTTGCTGATTTTCTACAGAAATCTGCAGTTTAAGTGAGTTTTAGGCACTTTCCGGCACTTAAACTATCTCTAGGAAGGCAGTTTTGTGATCCTTACTTTCCTACACACTATACTAGTGTAATACTTGGTTTCTGGCTCATTCTGTGTCTCATCACCTTGTCTGTCTATGTACTGAACTCCGTTAGCATTTTCCCGGTTTGTCTGATAACTGTGCTAACTGTGTTTCGTGCATCATTTGAGTCAATAAAGTTCTCATGCAATAAAGATATGGCATTCAGCAATATGTGATGCACATGTAAGTATATGGCAATAATTAGAAAGCAATTCAAGTCATTAGTTGTAATCCAGCACAATCATTAAGTACAAATCATGGTTTAATAGTTTTACGGATACCTGGAATTTTGACAGTTGTCACAAATGGTAGGCGGTGTGTTCAGATTTCTGTGTGTGTAGCTTTTATATTTTTGTGTTATACTGTTTTGCTGACCAACCTTGAAATCAGATGGTGGTGGTGGTAAGGGTACTTTGGGAAAATTACTTGACACTAATGGTGAAATTCATATTGATCGCAATGACCCTAATTACGATAGTGGCGAGGTAGTTATTTAACTTATTTTCATCTTCTTATTTATAATGATTATTTTTTAATATTTTTAGCATATTCATGTAATTGTTTTTATGTTGAAATCTAGGAGCCATATCAACTTGTGGGGTCCACTGTTTCCGACCCGTTAGACGAGTACAAAAGAAAGGTGGCATCCATCATTGATGAATACTTCACCAACGATGATGTCGATTTAGTAGCATCTGAACTCAGGGAACTCGGGTCATCTGAATACCACCTTATTTCGTTAAGAGGCTTGTATCAATGGCCATGGACACACACGACAAGGAGAAAGAAATGGCTTCGGTTCTTCTTTCAGCTCTTTATTCTGATGTCATCAGTTCTACACAAATCAAACAAGGGTTTTTCATGCTTCTCAAGTCTGCTGATGACCTGGAGGTTGTCATACTTGATGCAGTCAAGATTCTTGCCTTATTCGTTGCTCGTGCTGTGGTTGATGATATCCTTCCTCCATCCTTTGTGACCCGCGCCCAAAAATCACTATCAGAATCATCAAAAGGATTTCAAGTTCTTCAAACTGCAGAAAAAAGTTATCTGTCAGCCCCGCATCATGCAGAACTGGTTGAGCGGCGATGGGGAGGCAGCACCCACGTCACCGTGGAGGAAGTCAAGAAGAGAATTTCTGATCTGTTGAGAGAGTATGTAGAGAGTGGTGATGCCGAACTACCTGATGCCGAACTGGCAACTATAATAGCATAGCAGATGGCTGCTATGCTACCAAATCTCATTACTCAAATTAACCAAGCCAACAACAATAACAACAATGCACCTGCTCCGTGCAACTTTAAACAGTTTAATTCGGCTAAACCGCTCAAGTTTAGTTGTTCTGAAGAAGCAACTGGGCTCCTACAGTGGTTTGAGAGTCTTGAGAGTACATTCCGCCGTGTTCAGTGTCCTGACAACCGTAAAGTCAAGTTTGCTTCTAGTGTGCTTCAAAAGAGGGCTCTCACGTGGTGGAATGGAGTAATGAGATTGAGGTGCTGATATTGCTATGGGTCAAACATGGGAGGAACTTAGGGCTCTAATGATGAAAGAGTTCTGCCCTCATCATGAGGAGATGGCACTTGAAAATGAGTTCCATGACCTTAAGCAAGACAGTGGTGAACACCGTGCTTATACTGACAGATACGAGGAGTTAAGCTTGCTATGCCCAACAATGGTCACGCCTTTGGACAAGGCGATTGAAAAGTACATTGACAGTCTACCAGATCCTGTTCCGGATATTGTCACTGGTAGCAATCCTACTACCGTCCGACAGGCTATTGAGCTAGCTACAAGAAACAGTCTGACAAAAATGAGAAACAAAAGGGTAAGAAAGCAGAGTCTTCAAAGAAGTCAAGGAAGCGAAAGGCTTCCAAGAACTTTGTTGTGGTGGCACAACCAAATCAGGCAGCTCCAAATCAGCCCGCACAACCACCTGCCAAGAAGCAATATGCTGGCAATGCACCTTTGTGCAACAAGTGTAATAGCCACCATCAGCCACATGTACATTGTCGCATTTGTACCAACTGTGGGAAATCGGGTTATCTTGCCAATACTTGTCGATTTGTTCCTACCCAGAATCAAACAGTTCAAAACCCTGCTCAACAACCTGCACGACCTCACTATCCGCCTGGATCTTGTTACAATTGTGGGGATCTGAACCACTACAGAAACCAATGCCCAAAGTTGGCAAATGCAAACAGACTTAGGCTAATGGACGGGTCTTCAACATGAATGCCAACGAGCCACGTGCAGACAACGAGGTGGTGAATGGTACGTTCTTTGTTAACAACTAACCTGCTTCTGTTCTTTTTTATTCGGGTGGCGATAAGAGTTTTGTATCCTTAGATTTTGAGCCTTTGCTTTCCATGACTAGAACAAAACTAGGAAAGCCCTAGACAGTAGAAGTAGCTAGTGGTGAACCCGTTGTACTCGATTCTGTCGTCCGAAATTGCCAGTTGAACCTTAATAATCATCTTTTTCCTATTGACCTCACGCCTATGCAAGTTGAAAGCTTTGACATTATAGTAGGAATGGATTGGTTAGCCAAATACCAGACAGAGGTGGTTTGTTTTGAAAAGATTGTTCGGGTACTATAACAACCCTCCAAAGTATTTCCGACACCCCGATAATATTTAAAATGTCCCTATATGTCCTAAATTATACCCCGTATACGAAAACCAAGCCCAAAATACAATATATAATTAAAATAAAATAAAATCAAGTTTTATGTGTCGCTCGTGGGCCGTGTAAAACCTTAGGGTTTCCTATACGGGGTGTGACAGCTTGGAGTCAGGGCCGCACCCGGTGCCGCCATGTGTCATCATCGTGTCGAAGCTAAACTCGATGAATTGGCAACCCTAGCCCTATAACCCAACTACGCGGGCCGCGAGGGAAGGCAAAGGGTCACCTATAAATAGAGACCTTCGGCCTTCAGTTTACATTCACTCATTTCTCGATCTCTCTCTCTCTCTCTATTTTCTGCATAGTAATTATAATAGCAGGCAAAATACCCCCCCCCCTAATTAACGAAGTTCTGCCCCATTGTAAGTATCATAATCCCGGTTACGTATTAGATGCGCTGCCCGATTGATCCAGGGTTCCGTAACGACTGTCGTGGTTCTGCCCGACGTAGTCGTTGGAATGCCATCTCGGGGAAGGTAGTACTAATGTAAATATTGGGTTATTATACTAACACGTGTGCATTTGTGTAAATTATAGATAATCACCAGGAAACCCTTAGAAGAAATCTAAGACAGCAATGTGAGTAATCTCCTTTTTGTAAACTGTTTTTACAAAACCTTAAATATTTTACAATGTGATTAAGCAGTGATTGAGTCTTTGTAATTCTTAAATTACTGCCGGTATGTTGGGGTTTTGTATAAAAAATGTGAAACACGTTACCATTGGACAAAGAGTTAGCCAATGGGTAATATAACCCACCAGTCAGGATTGACAATACTGAATGAGTAATTGGGTAGATGTAAACATTGTAATCGCTCTCAATACTGTGAAAATTGATAAAACTCTTCTTGATTAAACTGGGATTCACTCACTAGTATTTCCCACTGACAAAATGTTTTTAAACGCGTTTCAGGTAACAAAATGTGAAAGCCAACTAGAAGCCAGCTGGACAACACTGAAGGCTTGAAAAAGTGGCTATAAAAGTTACCTAAATAAAAGAAGATGTTTTATTCAATAAAATAGGGATTTTCCCTATGAAAATGTTTGTAATGAAACTTGGGTTTTATCCCAATATGTTTAATATTATAAAAGCGTGGTATTTACTCTGATAAATATTTCCTAACTACGGTCGTGATGTAATTTCCACTGCCAAAATGATAAACACCGATACCACCAAAACTGGTCTCGCGGCCGCCCGTTCCCGGGACAGATAGGGGACGGGGGTTGCAACAGAAGGTGGTATCAGAGCTAAGCCACTGATTCAGCCACAGAAGTGTTCTGCTGACACCAAGATATTATTCAAAATGTTAGGAAATTAATTACGGAAATACGTGCATATCTGTATTTTACTATTGTGTGTTATTTGACTATTTGTTAGTTGACGGTATGAGTGATCAAGGACCCTCCGACGCTTATCGTCAGTTGTCCGGCTCACCTAGAAACGAAGGCACCTCTTCACAGCCTGCCCTCTTAGGGTATTCAGCTGAGAATGAAGATGGGATATTCGTATTTAAGGCTCAGTCTGAAGAGCCATTCCCACAGAAAAAGAAAGGATGGTTCAGTAGGGGAGCACACGAGCGTAGGAAAAGAATGAAAAAGTTACAATAGCAACGAGTGCTAGCAGCCGCTAAAAGAGAAACCGATGCCCATACCCAAGACATGCTTAATAGGAGTTTAACAAACTTCCATATTTTAGCATCCACAGCTGCCGACCCAAATCTGGAACAACTAGTAGCCCCTCAACCATTACCCTTGTTTCCCACCCAGCCAATGGAGATTGAAAACAACCCAGAAAACCAAGTAGAAATACATGAATGCAACCCAGAGGAGATACCTAGGGTACCAGCACCCAATCCCTTAGACCTAGACTACGATCCATGGTTGATGATCATAGGGATTATGTGCAACGCTACCACCTAACCGACGAATCCATGCCGAACCTAGCAGCCTACCCAGGTCTGGACCCTCTAGATCCTTACTACGATAATGATGAATACATTATGGAGATCTTAGAGAATCCGTAACCTCAGGAAGAACCCATGCCCCAGTTTCCAAACCCAGTCCCAGCACCTGCACCCCCAATGAGTGCAGAAAATGTGCAGGAACTCTGAACTTTCGGAGAAGAGATTTTAGAAAGTAGCGAGAGAATGAGGCAAGTAGGAGAACGACTCGTCTGGAAGTATGACGAACGTAATATAGATTTTTGGATGAATCCATATCAGTGAAAGTGATGGTGGAGATGGCAATAATAATAATATAATATAATAATATATAATATGTAGGAAAAAAATATGATATATGTGTAATAATAATAATATATGTTGTAGTATAGACCACTTCGTGGTCAGTGATGCAAAGTAGTATTGTAATTTTTAATTCTAGTATCGGTTTGTATTAGATGCATATTATAAGAAAGAGTAAGTCGCAATGCTCGACGCTTTTGACCAATATGTGTGTTTTGTGATTGGTTGCCTTAAATATTATTTTATGATATTAATAAGTGGCAAATGTTTAAAATCCAGATGGACAACAAAGTGAACCAGGAAAACTAGAATAATGATAACCAGAGTAACAATAACCCGGATAACGAAAACCCAAACAACAATAATGGAAATCAAGTGGATAACAGTGCCATGCAACACATAGTGGCACAAGGGATAGCAGATGCGATGCCATATATTATCAAAACGGTTAAGGAAGCAGAAAATAAAAGTAAACGTGATAGTAAACGACCCACTGAACCTGAACACAGCGTAAACAATGGACCCATACTTTAAGTGTCCATTCCCAAAAGAAGAAGAACCATGTCTTATGGTTGTTCTTCTAAAGAATTCTGGTCTTGTAAACCAATGGAATTCTCGGGCAATGAAGGGGCCGTTGCATCTCTACGCTGGATAGATAAGACTGAGGCTGTCTTAAGAATAAGTGTGACACCTGTGTCACTAAGACCATCATACAAATAACCAAACCAATGATATATTGTATTTCATACTTGGGATTTGTATAAATATGTGTATCGTTTGCACATATCAATTCTTGTTCGATTTCGAGCTTTAAATCGCTTTCTGGAAGGTTATACGCAATCTAATGCGTAAATACAACCAGTTTAATGCAACAAACACTCCATAATAGTGAAATAGGCTTAACATACCTTAAATAACCTTTACATAACTTAGAAATAAGTTTTGGAAGGTTTGGAGTGGCGAAATCAAGTTTATTTACTCACAGGGACTATTTGCGTCAACTTGCAAAAGTCTGCCGTTTCGCAAGGCAACATACAGTCCGGAACATGATCATAAGATAAACATACCATAAATAACCTAAACATAGCTTAGAAATAAGCTTTGAGTGGTTCGGTGTGTGAAAATATGCTTATTTGATCTTACAGGGACTAAAAGTGTCAAAAACGACGTAAGTTTGCATTTTCGCGCATATCTTACGTTCTGACCACATCTGGACATCCAAAATTTTTGTACACACTAAAATATTTTTATTTTAGTGATCGGCATGCAAAAATACCACTCGTCGCTTAATTTGGTTCGTTTTCGCGTCCGTTTGAGTTTCGTCGTAATTTAACGAATAACGCGACCGTACGACCAAACGAGCCAACATCCAAGAGTTTTCTGAGCATATTTTGAGTCCTCTAAACTTTATTGACCTTATAAATCCTTGAAAATGGCTTAACGGAGGTCAAAAGGGCCTGAAATGGACTCAAAATCATGCAGGGACCAAAACTGTAATTATATGAAACTGATGCTGATCTGGGAAGGCCAGGCGGGCCGCGTAAGCCTGCCCCTATCCTTACGCAGGCCGTGTGAGGTGCCCAGCAACAGAAAATTTGTTTTTTGAGTAGATCAGCTGTTTCCTTGTATTTTCTTGCAACTTTCTTGTGTATTAACCAAGTTTAAGTGTTCCCCAAGTCCCTCAATCATATCCTAACATGTGTAGGGCTGGGATCATTGCTTGATCACCACACAAAATGATCTTGATGGCTCTTGATTCCTATAAATAGCATGCCAAACTTCCTCATTCACTTGCTCATTCCTCTCATTCTCCTTTCTAATCTGCATTGGGAGCTCTCTCATCTGATAAGGAACTTGTTCTTTGTAGAAAAGATAGCAAGGACCTTTAGTGAGCATTCTTTCATTCTTTTATTTATGTTAGTGCAGAAAGTCAAACAGTTTGGCCAACAGTTTGACTTTCGGTTTTGACCATCAATTGGTCAAGTCAAAGTTCAATTGAACTTTGCAACGTTATTGTAATCACAATGGTTATAATCCTTAGCGATTATACCTACTGATTACCACGTTAACGAGGCGTAGTGACGAGTCAAAGTTTTGGTCAAAATGCGTTTTAGCATGCATTTTGCAACGGAACCATTTTTGGGTATCAAAACCCATTGTTTTGATACCAAATCAGTTTTCTAAGTAGGTTAAACATGTTTTGACATGTTTAACTCGTCACTATTAGTTTAGTGCTTGTTTAGGGTCGTAAGTTAAGCGGTCTAGACAACCGCTTAGACTTTCGAACCCGACCCGTTGGGTCGATCATTAGGATCTGACCAAGCTTGCTTAGTGATCATAGTTGCTGATGTGCGGTAAGTGTCGTATATTTTAGGTGTATATTTTAAGCCCTTTTTAACACTTATTTTAGCCAAGTTTTAAATTTATAAAACACGATATTTCACTGACACTAAACACACATATGGGCAAGTGCACCCATCGTTGAGTGTAGTATAGTGTTGGTAAGATACCGAGGTCGTCCAAGGACACAAGAGCTTTTAGTACCGGTTTATCCTCAACGTCTAACCAAAATAAAAAGTTTAGAAAAATGTTTTAAACTAAGAAAAGTAAAACTAACTAAAACGCTGAAAATAAAAATAAAAGAAAAACAGATAGACAAGATGAATCACTTGGTTCCGACTCGTATCTAGTATAACCTTTGATTATTTCCGCACTTTTGCACATAATTAAGAGATTATCTTAGTTATTGTAGTAGGCCCCTCTTTTGAAGGCGACGTTACCCTCACCCCAGTAGTTTGAGTCAGCAGGGATACAATCCTAAAAGGGTGGATTATTGGAAGATAATGAATTAAGTTATTAATGCAATATTGTGGTAGGCCCCGCTTTTGGCGGTGACGTTACCCTCGGCTAAGTAGTCTGAGTCAGCAGGGATACAGTCCTAAATAGCCGGGTTATAGTATTAATAGTAGTTAACTTATGAGGGGATCAAAGAGTTTGGACCCCCGCCATCCAATACCGTGAAGTATTGAAGGAGGTCCTACTAAATTTGACCCAGGTCCATTGCAGGACCTCTAAACGCTGAACAATGGCAAGACCTTTACCAAACCGTTCCCTTAACCCCCTACCAGGTAGCCAACATACCTCCATATAGACCGTGGAGATATGAATGGTGAAAATCCTTTATTTTATATAGACAGTAAAATAATGCCAAGACACCACGGACAAACGATAAGGAAAGATCACCTTCAACATAAGTAACTAGTTATTAAAGTCATTAATACAAAACCAAATAAAAAGTGCAAAAGATTAGAAATAAAAAGTATTATACTAGACACTTTGTCTTCACCAAGTGATGTAAGAGACTTAGGCAAACATGGCCTTGATTGTCAAGAACTCTTACGATCAATCTTGGATCCCGAGACGACTCACACACTCTACGATGGACAATGGATGATGGTGGTGGATGATGGTGTTGTGATGGTGGTGGGTGGTGGATGAAGTGTGAGAGAGGTGGTGTGCCAAGGGATGAGATGAAATGAATCCAAGCACTCCTATTTATAGGCTGAACAGAGAGCTGGGCACGGCCCCGTGTCTGCTGGGCACGGCCCCGTGTCCGTCTGACACTCTCTCTCCTCATTAATTGTAATTCGCAATTACAATAAATGCGCCTGCTGTACTTTCGACACGGCCCCGTGTCCGCTGAGCACGGCCCGTGGTGGGCAATAGAAGCTTCTATAGGTTTGTCTTTTCTGCTGCTTCTTGGGCACGGCCCCGTGCTGGCTGAGCACGGGGCGTGTTCAGTCTTCTGATCTCTCTATTTTTCTTTGGAAGGTGCCGTTGAGGGTTCGGGCAGTCCACTAATATTCCTTTTCTTGTATTTATGTTGGATTTAGCTATCTTTTTGCTTCTTTTGCGTTTTTGAGCTCATTTAATCCTGAAAATACAAAAGGAAGACAAAAACACTCTTTTTCCAATATTAGTACTTAAAAAGGGTTAGTTTTATGCGTCATTTGATGTAATTTATATGTTGCATTTTACACACATCAAATACCCCCACACTTGACTTTTTGCTTGTCCTCAAGCAAAACTCTTTAATATGTGGCTTACACTCCCAAATGGAATAGGTAGAAGAGAAGGTTTTGGGCTTGTCGTAGAGTGTCGGGATTTCCAAGATCTTTTTGGGGTTTTATTTTTATTTATTTACATTCCTATTCGTAATGATTTGTTTAGAACTTTTCATAAAAGAAATTACTTATTTGGGCATAACATGCCTTTTTAAAATTCTATTTATATACAAGTTCACATACCTCGCGGGGAAATCACTCACACTCGGCCGAAGGTGTATTTTTAGTGAATCACTCGAGAGCGGCATGGAACTTATTCCTACCATAGGCTTGCCAAGAAATCAATCCTCCTCCTTTTTAACTTTTATACCTTTGTAGATATCAAGAGGACTTTGTGGGTTAAGGGTTTGGCTAGGGTTAAAGGTAGGTGGTTGGGTTAGTGGTTAGTAGAAAAAGGGCTAAAAGCGTAACAAGTGTCGGTTTTCGTATTTTTGCAACTTTTTATTTTGATGAAGCTTTTATTCAAACTAAGTTATTTTTAATTAACTTGTTTGTTTATTTTCTTTTTGCTTCATCATTATCACACTTTTTTTTTTTTTACGAAGAACCGAACTTGTTACTAAAATAAAGAGTTAAAAAAAAGAAAAAGGTTTTGGTGGGTAAAAGGGTTTTTGTTTGGGTGATGAAACGAAAAGGTTTAGGCTCAAAGGGGCTAACTAGGGGGATTTTTGGGTAGGTGGTAAAAGAAAAAGAAAAATAATGGTGTAGAAATAAAAAGGGTTAGTCCTAATGCCTCCATCATTTACTTACTCGGGTTTAAGTTGATAAGGACTGGGAATGCATTGTCATGGCAAGTTCTAGAGTCGTAAGAACCAAGCGGCTATTCACACAAGAAACGAAAAATGAGCATTTAGTCAAATGATATGTAATTGTGTGCTCAATAAAGGCTCAAAACTCACTTTTGTGGGAATGGGTTTTTATGTGATCAAGTATATATAATCAAATTTTAAATAAGTTTGCTATGCCTTTTCATAATTTTCTTATGTTGGTTCTTTTTATCACTACGCTATCGGTTGTAAATTTGTAAAAATATAACCTTTTTGAGAACTTGAATTTCCCGAGTTAAACCTAGACAAGTAAAAAAAAAATGAAATTTTTGAAAAAAATTTGGGGTGATTAGCGGTTCCAATAGAGTTTTGTGTAAGGCTTGTATTTAGGACTTGCAAAATTCAAGGTTTTAGCATCCCCCCCACACTTAAATTACACATTGTCCTCAATGTGTCCCAAAAATAAATTTTTAGGTTGATTAGATGTGTAAAATAGTGTAAAAAAGCAAAAATTTGTGTTACTGGGCACTGAACACGGCCCCGTGTTATCCGGGCACGGCCCCGTGTTCAAGTGCTAGTAACAAAATTAAAATAAGAGAAACAGAAGTCTGGACACGGGGGCGTGTTGGGTGAACACGGCCCGTGTCCAGGTACCTGAACTGGGCGTTTTCTGCAGGGGGTTCGGCACGGGGCCGTGTTGGTTGGGCACGGCCCGTGTTGAACCTTCTGGAATGGAGAGAATTGTCGGGTTGCTTCGTTCTTGTGCATGGGTTCATTTTTCTCGTTCCCCTTTTCATCCTTTACCACCATGAGTGTGTTTTATTCCTGAAAATTAAAACTAACTAGAAAACATAAAAAATAATCTAAATTAAACTAAGGATAGTTCCGCGGAATGCCTCCGTGGTGCGCCACATTTATAAGGGTCCTTGGCTAGACCCAAAGTCGGTCATATGTCACCCAAGTGGGATGTATTGCATCCCATGTTACACCGTCGGAGAGCATCATCCAAGCCTGAGTCTATGACCTGCATGTAGTTGACCGGGTCTTCGTCCTCAATTCTTTTTCCACATTCAAACTTTACCTCCTCATCCCCAAACTTCAATGTTAACGTTCCGTCGTTCATGTCCACCACTGCTTGGGCGGTGGCTAGAAATGGCCTCCCGAGGATGAGAGGGACATCGGTGTCTTCTTCCATGTCTAGGATGACAAAGTCGGTTGGGAAAACGAATTTGTCAACTTTTACCAACAAATTCTCAGCGACACCTTGTGGAAATTTGACGGATCTGTCGGCGAGTTGTATGCTCATCTTTGTAGGGCTCGTTGTTCCTAGGCCGAGTCGTTTGAACATTGATGTGGGCATGAGGTTAATGCTAGCCCCAAGATCGGCTAATGCATTACGAACGGGAGATTCCCCAATCGAGCAAGGAATTGTGAAACTCCCGGGATCGATCCTTTTTTGTGGAAGTTTGTTGAGCACTAAGGCGGAGCATTCTTCGCCTAAGTTAACTAATTGCAATGATTCAATTTTCCTTTTGTTTGTGAGGAAATCCCTCATAAATTTTGTGTATTTAGGCATTTGGGTTAGGACCTCAATAAAAGGAATATTAACATGCAATTGTTTTAGTAAATTTTCAAATTTAGCGAATTGCTCGTCGGTCTTTTGACGATTTAACCTACCGGGGTACGGAATTGGAGGAGTCTTGGTGGGCTCTTGAGAAGCTTTTTCTGGCGCAGAAGGAGTCACAGGCTGGCTAGAATGGCTTCTTTCATTTGGTGGCAATGGAGCATCCTCGGGACCCACGGTTCGATTTCTTAATGTGATGAGATGTACTTGTGCCTTCGGGTTGGTTTCGGTATTACTAGGTAACGCGCCTTGTGGTCTCTCGGAGAAATTTTGAGCTAGTTGATTTAATTGTTTTTCAACGTTTTGAATGCTAGCTTGTTGATTTCTAAAATTCGATTCCAATTGTTGAAATCGATCCGAGTTTTTCTTTTCAGTGTCAGAGATGAGGCGAGATACAGTATCTTCGAGCCTTTCTCTTCCACCCTGTTGTTGAGAAAAATTTTGCGGTTGTTGAACATTAGTTCGTTGGTTTTGTTGGTTACTACTATTGCCGGGATCTCTCCAACCAAGATTTGGGTGGTTACGCCATCCTTGGTTGTAGGTACCCGTTGGAGGACCCGACGGCCTAGGTCTATTATCCATGTAGTTTACCGTTTCATTTTGTTCATCTAATTCTTTCATACAACTCCAATTTTCATGTGACCCACCACACCCTTCACAAGCCATAACCGAGGCCGTTTTTGTCATTTCTTGCCTTTTGATTTTTGAAGAGAGGGCCTCGATTTGGGCTTGTAAAGAAGTGCTTTCATCAACCTTATGGGCGCCCGGGGCAATAGATTTATTACCTCGGGGAGTGTGCCATTGAAAATTGGTTTGAGCAATTTCCTCAATTTGGTTATATATTTCGTTTGGGCGACGATTACCTAAGAGTCCCCCGGAGCTTGAATCAAGTGTTTGTCTTGTGTGTGGCAACAACCCATTGTAGAAAGTGGATACTTGTTGCCATACCGCTAGACCGTGATGAGGACACTTTCTTAGAAGCTCCTTGAACCTTTCCCAAGTTTCATATAAGGATTCCCCATCCTCTTGTGAGTATGTATTAATTTCAGTCATTAATTTAGCCGTTTTAGCAGGAGGGAAATACTTATATAGAAACTTTTGGGCAAGTTCATCCCAAGTGTTTACCGATCCAACTGGGAGGGTGTTAAGCCAAGCCTTAGCTCGGTCTTTTAGTGAAAATGGAAACATTCGAAGGCGGATGGCGTCATTTGATGCTCCATTGATCCGAAAGGTATCACATATTTCTAAGAAGTTAGTAATATGTAGATGGGGATCCTCGTCCGCAAGCCCGTGGAAGGTTGCGGAGTTTTGGAGCATTTGTATCAAATGCGGCCGAAGTTCGAAGTTGTTGGCCTCGACATTCGGTGCATTGATAGCGGCGCCAAGATTGCCTACGGTAGGCCGTAGGTAATCCATGAGGGTACGTTGGTCCGCCATTGGAATTTGGTCCCCCGAAGCTTTCTCTTGATTTTTAGCTTTAAGTCTTTTTCTGAGAAAGCGTTCGGGTTCTTCTAAGGGTTCTTTTATGTCTCTACTAGAACTGGAGCTCATGCACTACGTAGGAGGGTCAAATGTGGCACCTGGGTTCCAAGTCCTGCAATAAAAACAGAAAAGAACGTTGGTCAGAAAGTTCACCACGGCCCCGTGCTCAGTGAACACGGCCCGTGGTCAGAGATACAGTAATTGTTTTCTGGATTCCCAGTTACTGGGAGTTGGACACGACCCCGTGTTGCACCGACACGGCCCCGTGTTCAGCTCTCTGTAACTCAGAAAATAAAAACTGCCAGTGATGATGCTGGGCACGGCCCGTGTCTGACCGAGCACGGCCCGTGCTGAGCTCTGCAGAAGCTGAAAAACTAAGAAAATCCTAAAAAAATAAAAAAGAAAGATAAAAGATGATTAGGCCGTTGATTCCTAACTTTCTTAAAATCCTTGTGTCCCCGGCAACGACGCCAAAAACTTGATGTGCGGTAAGTGTCGTATATTTTAGGTGTATATTTTAAGCCCTTTTTAACACTTATTTTAGCCAAGTTTTAAATTTATAAAACACGATATTTCACTGACACTAAACACACATATGGGCAAGTGCACCCATCGTTGAGTGTAGTATAGTGTTGGTAAGATACCGAGGTCGTCCAAGGACACAAGAGCTTTTAGTACCGGTTTATCCTCAACGTCTAACCAAAATAAAAAGTTTAGAAAAATGTTTTAAACTAAGAAAAGTAAAACTAACTAAAATGCTGAAAATAAAAATAAAAGAAAAACAGATAGACAAGATGAATCACTTGGTTCCGACTCGTATCTAGTATAACCTTTGATTATTTCCGCACTTTTGCACATAATTAAGAGATTATCTTAGTTATTGTAGTAGGCCCCTCTTTTGAAGGCGACGTTACCCTCACCCCAGTAGTTTGAGTCAGCAGGGATACAATCCTAAAAGGGTGGATTATTGGAAGATAATGAATTAAGTTATTAATGCAATATTGTGGTAGGCCCCGCTTTTGGCGGTGACGTTACCCTCGGCTAAGTAGTCTGAGTCAGCAGGGATACAGTCCTAAATAGCCGGGTTATAGTATTAATAGTAGTTAACTTATGAGGGGATCAAAGAGTTTGGACCCCCGCCATCCAATACCGTGAAGTATTGAAGGAGGTCCTACTAAATTTGACCCAGGTCCATTGCAGGACCTCTAAACGCTGAACAATGGCAAGACCTTTACCAAACCGTTCCCTTAACCCCCTACCAGGTAGCCAACATACCTCCATATAGACCGTGGAGATATGAATGGTGAAAATCCTTTATTTTATATAGACAGTAAAATAATGCCAAGACACCACGGACAAACGATAAGGAAAGATCACCTTCAACATAAGTAACTAGTTATTAAAGTCATTAATACAAAACCAAATAAAAAGTGCAAAAGATTAGAAATAAAAAGTATTATACTAGACACTTTGTCTTCACCAAGTGATGTAAGAGACTTAGGCAAACATGGCCTTGATTGTCAAGAACTCTTACGATCAATCTTGGATCCCGAGACGACTCACACACTCTACGATGGACAATGGATGATGGTGGTGGATGATGGTGTTGTGATGGTGGTGGGTGGTGGATGAAGTGTGAGAGAGGTGGTGTGCCAAGGGATGAGATGAAATGAATCCAAGCACTCCTATTTATAGGCTGAACAGAGAGCTGGGCACGGCCCCGTGTCCGTCTGACACTCTCTCTCCTCATTAATTGTAATTCGCAATTACAATAAATGCGCCTGCTGTACTTTCGACACGGCCCCGTGTCCGCTGAGCACGGCCCGTGGTGGGCAATAGAAGCTTCTATAGGTTTGTCTTTTCTGCTGCTTCTTGGGCACGGCCCCGTGCTGGCTGAGCACGGGGCGTGTTCAGTCTTCTGATCTCTCTATTTTGCTTTGGAAGGTGCCGTTGAGGGTTCGGGCAGTCCACTAATATTCCTTTTCTTGTATTTATGTTGGATTTAGCTGTCTTTTTGCTTCTTTTGCGTTTTTGAGCTCATTTAATCCTGAAAATACAAAAGGAAGACAAAAACACTCTTTTTCCAATATTAGTACTTAAAAAGGGTTAGTTTTATGCCTCATTTGATGTAATTTATATGTTGCATTTTACACACATCAGTTGCATAGGGAATAACCCTTGAGGTTATACCTTATGATCACATAGGATTGGTTAGCTATTCGTTAATTGGTTTACATGCTCATAGGAAATGACCAAAATGCCCTTTTTTAGCATAAATACGTAATATGCATATGTGAACATATTTTTGACATTTAATCTGAATTAGTAACATGTTAGGGTATAATTGGGCATGTAAGACTTGACATAGCTCATAGATAACCATCCGAACATAGTTTTGCGCAAACGACGCATTACAGTAGCTTATACTACCATAATGGGTCGAAACGGGTCAAAAGCACTTAGGTAGGCTTCCAAATCAGAATGTTAGCTCTATTAAATCATACCATATGAGTTCAATTACTGATTTGATTTATAGAACATCATTCTATCCTATCTCCCGGTTTAGGAGCCGTTTATTAACATAGTTACCTATATTAGGTGCCGTTTGATTCCGTACTCCCTCTAGCTTCGCTTGGTTGTTATTCAAGACATCTAAGCACCCTCAAGTGAGTACATAGCCCACTCTTTTACTGTTTTCAATGTTTTGGGGTGAAATAGGTGTACCTATTTGTTATTTCACGATTTCAAAGTATAATTGATTATACATATTAGTACTTATCTTTTGACAAACCGAATGATTATTTATGGTTTAAACACTGATTTTTCAAAGATTATAAAATTAAATTGTTGGATAGTACATATTTTGTTCACCAGACCGATTGGTAGTATGATATAGCGCTATAGGATTTGACACCCCATTCCTGTTGTCATGGAATGTCTGAAACCAATTTGTTTCTCCATCTAAATAGGGATTACCTTTGTGGTATCCCTATAGTCTCAAAGGTGTATTTTGATGCACTAGGTCTGATTGAATTCTTAAATCACATTTTTATTGTATATTTTATTATACTCCCAAAAGTATAGTTTGATATACTCTCATGTGTGATATTGTACAAAACAACATATATTTTGTTAACAACCAAAACATATTTTAAATATGTTATTTATTCAACCAAAACATAGTTTAATATGTTATTTATAAATCCAAAGTATACTTTTGATATACTACCAAAACGATTATTTTGACTACTAAAGTATATTTAATATACTATCTGTTTAACGATTTTGGAACCGAAATATATATTTTGATATATTACCTAATCGACTTTCTTAAAACCAAAGTATATTCTTATATATACTTCAAACATTTTATCCAAAACATTATTTTATAAACTCATTTTACTTAATTATTTATTTATGCATCTTTCTTTTACATCATCTGTTTTCTTATCACTTGTTTATAAAAGAAAACATTTTTTTAGGATTCATGACTATTTTTAAAACATTCTTTTAAACTTACAAGTCATGAATCATGCATAAACAAAACCTATGTATCTCACAGGCATTTTTATGCTGACGTACCTATTTTTACACATGTTTCAGGTACTGCTTTGCGATGATTGATGATACATGCTATACATAGGATGGACTCGTGCCTTAGCGACTTTAAAACTTGAAAGATAATAATTGTATTTGTTTGAATTGAAATAAACAATGAGTTCAATAATTCAATAAAACGAAATTATTTAATTCCATGGTTGTGAAACAATGATTCTGTTACAACACTCCCCGACGTTTCCGCCACGTATTGTTGTTTTACGTGGTCGGGGTGTGACAATAAGCAAGTGCGCGGAAGAGGATAAGATAATGTTTGCTTCCAATCTGTTTAAGAACTCAGCCTTAGAATGGTGGAACACTATCCTCCAGTCTAGAGGAAGTGATATGGTTTACAACATGGAATGGGAAGAATTTAAAAACATAGTAGAAATGAAATTCTGCCCTCCCAATGAAAAGGAACAAATAACCAATAGGTTCCTAAACCTTAGAATGACTGGGGTAGATAGTAAGGGTTCTACTACATTATTCTTTGAATATGCTCGAATAGTACCAACCCTTGCATCACCTGAACCAGTATTAATCTCCCGTTACATCTGGGGATTAATCGGGGAGATTAGACATGTAGTCAAGGCAGCTAGACCTCAAACCATAGAAGAAGCAGTAGAACTAGCAAACACCTTGACAGATGAATTAGTTCGTACACGAGAAGAGGATCAGAGGAGGAACCTAACCCAGAAGCTTACCCAAGAATTTCGTTCTGGAAATTCTAACAGTGGAAAAAATGTAGGTTCTACTTCTGCACCCTACTGTAAGTATTGTAAAAGGAAACATTCTGGACGATGCTCCATATACTGTAACTTCTGCAAGATATCTGGACACAAGGAGGAAGACTGCAGGAAGAAGCCTAACAACAGAATATGCTACAACTATGGAGAGCAAGGTCACATCAAGCTAAACTGTCCAAAACTAGCTCCAGCCACGAACACCAAGAATACTAAAAATGCTAGAGCATTTGTTCTGACTGCAGAAGAAGCAAAGATGATCCCGGATGTGATCGCCGGTACGTTTTTAGTTAATGATGTTTTTGCTAAAGTATTATTTGACTCTAGTGCGAACCAAAGTTTTATTAATACTTCATTTTGCAAACTTCTCAATCAACCATTAACCAAACTTCCACAAGAATGTCTAGTAGAGACCGCAAATAGGGAAACCATTAAAATTTCTGAAACCTTGCAGGGAGCAAGAATAGAATTTCTAAATCAGAAATTTATTGCAAATCTTTACCCAATGAATCTGGCAGGATTTGACGTCGTGTTAGGAATGGATTGCTTAATAGCCAATAAAGCCAGTATTTTATGTGATCAAAAGTCAATCCAAGTAAATTCACCAAGGGGTGAAAAGATCACAATTAAAGGAAATAAGCCGTCTAGATCCACAAAATTCATCTCTGTAATGAAGACATCAAGTTATGTAAGAAAAGGATCATTAGTGTATTTGATTTCTATAATCATTAACACTAAAGGAAAAGAATTAAAGGATATTCCAGTAGTGTCCCAGTTTTCAGATATATTTCCAGAAGAGTTACCAGGACAACCTCCAAACAGGGAAGTTGAATTCAGAATCCATTTGATACCAGGGACAGCACCAATTGCCAAAGCACCTTACCGTTTGGCACCCACAGAAATGCAAGAACTGAAGAACCAGTTAGATGAATTATTGGAAAAAGGATTCATACGGCCAAGCTCATCGCCATGGGGAGCACCGATTTTATTCGTTAAAAAGAAGGACGGATCAATGCGTATGTGCATTGACTACCGTGAATTGAACAAAGTCACGATTAAGAATCGGTATCCATTACCGAGAATTGATGATCTGTTCGATCAATTGCAAGGAGCACGATTTTTCTCAAAAATCGATTTACGATCAGGATATCATCAATTAATGGTACAGGAAGAGGACATTCCTAAAACCACGTTTAGAACAAGGTACGACCATTATGAATTTACTGTTATGCCATTTGGTTTAACCAATGCCCCAGCTGCATTTATGGACATGATGAACCGAATATGTATGCCATATTTGGATAAATTCATAATTGTCTTTATAGATGATATTCTTATTTACTCTAAGAGTAAAGAGGAACATGCAAAGCATTTGCACGCACTTCTAAGTTTATTAAGAAAGGAAAAGCTTTATGCTAAGTTTTCGAAGTGTGAATTTTGGTTAGAACAGGTACAGTTTCTTGGACACCTAGTCAATCATGAAGGAATTCATGTGGATCCTACCAAGATCGAGGCGATTACCAAGTGGAAAATCCCTAAATCACCAACCGAGGTTAGAAGTTTCTTAGGATTGGCTGGTTATTATAGAAGATTCATTCGAGATTTTTCTAGAATAGCCATTCCCTTAACTAAGCTAACATGTAAATCTGTTAAGTTTGAATGGGGACCAAAACAAAAAGAAGCTTTTAGAATTCTTAAGCAAAGACTAACCCATGCACCCATACTAGCGTTACCAGAAGGAACTGAAGACTTTGTAGTCTATTGTGACGCTTCTAAGTTAGGTTATGGATGTGTGTTAATGCAACGTCAAAAGGTTATAGCTTACGCCTCTAGACAACTTAAGAATCATGAAGAGAATTATTCAACCCATGATCTAGAATTAGGAGCTATAATTTTTGCTCTTAAAATTTGGAGACATTACCTTTATGGTAGTAAATTTACCATTTTCACTGACCACAAGAGTTTAAGGTATATCTTCGGACAAAAGGAATTAAATATGAGACAAAGACGCTGGATGGAGATACTTAGTGATTATGATTGTAATATCCAGTACCATGCAGGAAAGGAAAATGTAGTAGCTGATGCTTTAAGTCGAAAGTATCATGAAAAGCCAAAAAGAGTATGTTCACTTAAATTAAATCTGCAAGTAGATTTAAATGAACAGATTAAAAAGGCACAAGAATCAGCAATCAAGGATGATACTAAAGAATTGAAAGGAATGATTAAGGAATTAGAACAAGGAACATATGGAATTTGGAGATTCCATAAGAAAAGAATGTGGATACCTAAATTAGGAAACCTACGCCACCATATATTAGAAGAAGCCCATAAGTCTGAGTATACAATGCATCCTGGAAGTGATAAGATGTATCAGGATTTAAGAAAGAATTTCTAGTGGATAAGAATGAAAAAGGATATAGCAGCATATGTTGCAAAGTGTTTAACCTATTCACAAGTCAAAGCTGAACATCAGAAATCCTCAGGTTTGTTGCAACAGTTAGAAATGCCAGTTTGGAAATGGGAATTGATAACAATGGATTTTGTTACTAAATTACCCAAAACAAGAAAAGGAAATGATACAATCTGGGTGATTGTAGATAGGCTAACTAAGTCAGCTCATTTCCTACCAATGAAAGAAACTTTCAGCATGGAACAATTAGCTAAATTATATGTAAATGAAATAGTTTCATTACATGGAATTCCTCTATCAATTGTTTCTGACAAAGATAGTCGTTTTACCTCTCATTTTTGGATAAGTTTCCAAAAAGCAATTGGAACCAAGTTGAATCTAAGCACCGCTTATCATCCTCAAACGGACGGACAAAGCGAAAGGACAATTCAGACAATGGAGGACATGCTTAGAGCTTGTGTAATTTGATTTCGAAGGTAATTGGGATGATCATTTAGCATTGATAGAATTTTCTTATAATAATAGTTATCACACAAGTATCAATGCTGCACCATTTGAAGCATTTTATGGACGAAAGTGCCGAACGCAAGTCTGTTGGGCAGAAATTGGAGAAAAGCAACTATCTGGACCTGAGATAGTACAAGAAACAACAGACAAGATCATTCAAGTCAAAGAACG
Source organism: Helianthus tuberosus (assembly GCA_030545235.1). Lineage (NCBI taxonomy): Eukaryota > Viridiplantae > Streptophyta > Magnoliopsida > Asterales > Asteraceae > Helianthus > Helianthus tuberosus. The sequence continues at coordinate 88,722,296 of CM060444.1, forward strand.
ACTGAAAGCAGCACGTGATCGACAAAAGAGTTATGCTGATAACAGACGAAAGCCATTGGAGTTTCAGGTAGGAAATAAAGTGTTATTGAAAGTCTCTCCTTGGAAAGGAGTGGTAAGATTCATCAAAAGGGGAAAGCTAAGCCCCATGTATGTTGGACCTTTTGAGATTATTAGAAGAATAGGACCTGTAGCCTATCAGCTACAGCTGCCAGGGGAAATGGCGGGAATACATGATGTATTTCATATATCTAATCTCAAGAAATGCTTAACTGATGAATCACTGGTAGTACCTCTTAAGGATATAGAGGTAAATGAGCAGTTAAAATTCGTAGAAAAGCCTCTGCAGATTGAAGACAGAAAAGTTAAAAATCTCAAGCACAAGAAATTAGTTCTGGTCAAAGTGAAATGGGACTCCAAAAGAGAACCAGAATACACATGGGAACTTGAATCATAAATGCAAAGGAAATATCCGCACTTGTTCTAGTAGATCTCGAGGATGAGCTCTAAAACAAGGTGGGGAGGATATAACAACCCTCCAAAATATTTCCGACACCCTGATAATATTTAAAATGTCCCTATATGTCCTAAATTATACCCCGTATACGAAAACCAAGCCCAAAACACAATATATAATTAAAAATAAAATAAAATCAAGTTTTATGTGTCGCTCGCGGGCCGCGTAAAACGTTAGGGTTTCCTACGCGGGGCGCGACAGCTCGGAGTCAGGGCCGCACCCGGGGCCACCACTGTCATCATCGTGTCAAAGCTAAACTCGAAGAATCGGCAACCCTAGCCCTATTACCCTACTGCGCGGGCCGCGTAGCCCTTGGCTACGTCTTACGCGGGCCGCGAGGGAAGGCGAAGGGTCACCTATAAATAGAGACCTTCGGCCTTCAGTTTACATTCGCTCATTTCTCGATCTCTCTCTCTCTATTTTCTGCATAGCAATTATAATAGCAGGCAAAATACCCCCCGCCCCCTAATTAACGAAGTTCTGCCCCGTTGTAAGTATCATAACCCCAGTTACATATTAGATACGCTGCCCAATTGATCCAGGGTTCCGTAACGGCTGTCGTGGTTTTGCCCGACGTAGTCGTTGGAATGCCATCTTGGGGAGGGTATTACTAATGTAAATATTGGGTTATTATACTAACACGTGTGCATTTGTGTAAATTATAGATAATCACCAGGAAACCCTTAGAAGAAATCTAAGACAGCAATGTGAGTAATCTCCTTTTTGTAAACTGTTTTTACAAAACGTTAAATATTTTACAATGTGATTAAGCAGTGATTGAGTCTTTGTAATTCTTCAATTACTGCCGGTATATTGGGTTTTGTATACAAAATGTGGAACACGTTACCATTAGACAAAGAGTTAGCCAATGGGTAATATGACCCACCAGTCAGGATTGACAATACTGAATGAGTAATTGGGTAGATGTAAACATTGTAATCGCTCTCAATACTGTGATAATTGATAAAACTCTTCTTGATTAAACTGGGATTCACTCACCAGTATTTCCCACTGACAAAATGTTTTTAAACGCATTTTAGGTAACAAAATGTGAAAGCCAACTAGAAGCCAGCTGGACAGCACTGAAGGCTTGGAAAAGTGGATATAAAAGTTACCTAAATAAAAGAAGAGGTTTTATTCAATAAAATAGGGATTTTCCCTATGAAAATGTTTGTAATGAAACTTGGGTTTTATCCCAATATGTTTAATATTATAAAAGCGTGGTATTTACTCTGATAAAATATTTCCTAACTACGGTTCTGATGTAATTTCCGCTGCCAAAATGATAAACACCGATACCACCAAATCTGGTCTCGAGGCCGGCCGTTCCCGGGACAGATAGGGGACGGGGGTTGCGACAGGTACCGCTTTCGACTAGTGAGATCTTAGAGGTTCATGGTGAGAAACCTGCTAGTAGTCTTAAACTCATGACTTGTACCCAAGCCCAAAAATACCTACGAAAGAATTATGTCGCCTTCTTGGCACACGTCGTATAGGAGAAAGGAAAAGGTAAGACTATTCAAGATATCCCTGTTGTTCGGGATTATCCTGAGGTATTTCCTGAAGAATTGCCTAGTTTACCCCCAGCAAGCCAAGTTGAGTTTCGTATTGATCTTGTACCTGGTGCAAATCCTGTTTCTAAATCTCCGTATCGTCTTGCACCATCTGAGATGCAGGAATTATCTAAACAACTTCAGGAACTTTCTGACAAAGGATTCATTCGTCCAAGCTTTTCACCTTGGGGTGCTCCTATCCTATTTGTGAAAAAGAAAGATGGATCTTTCAGGATGTGTATCGATTATCGTGAGCTCAATAAACTCACAATCAAGAATCGATATCCCCTACCTCGTATTGATGATCTCTTTGATCAGTTACAGGGTGCTACTTGCTTTTCAAAGATTGATCTACGTTCTGGGTATCATCAGCTTCATGTACTCGAAGAAGATATTCCCAAAACAGCTTTTCGTACAAGATATGGTCACTATGAGTTTACTACTATGCCCTTTGGTTTAACTAATGCTCCTGCTGTTTTCATGGACTTGATGAATAGGGTTTGTAAGCCTTATTTGGACAAGTTCATCATTGTTTTCATTGATGATATTTTGATCTATTCAAAGACACGAGCCAATCATGAACAACATCTTCGTCTTACAATGGAACTCCTAAAGAAAGAACAGCTCTTCGCCAAGTTTTCCAAGTGTGAATTTTGGCTTAAGGAAGTCTAATTTTTGGGACACATTGTCAACGAACAAGGTATTCATGTAGATCCCGCCAAGATCAGTGCGATTAAGGATTGGGATACACCTACTACTCCTACCGAGGTTCGTTCATTTCTTGGTCTCGCGGGTTATTACCTCCGTTTTATTGCAAACTTCTCCAAGATTACAGTTCCTCTCACTGCTTTAACTCAAAAGAATAAACCTTTTGATTGGGGACCCAAACAGGAAGAAGCTTTTCAGACCTTGAAACAAAAACTCTGTAATGCACCTATCTTATCTTTACCTGAGGGCAAAGAAGATTTTGTCATATAGTGTGATGCATCCAACTTAGGCCTTAGCTGTGTTCTCATGCAAAGAGACAAAGTCATAGCCTATGCATTAAGACAATTGAAGATATACGAGAAAAACTACACGACTCATGATCTTGAGTTAGGCGCGGTAGTTTTTGCTCTCAAAATCTGGAGACACTACCTGTATGGTACAAAATGTGTAGTGTTCACTGACCACAAAAGTCTCCAGCACATTTTCAATCAGAAGGAACTAAACATGAGGCAAAGTGATGGGTGTCAAGTGTTATATATATTAGGTGTATATTTTAAGCCCCTTTAACACTTTTTAGTCAAGTTTTAAATTTATAAAACACGATATTTACTAACACTAGACACTCATATGGGCAAGTGCCCCCATCGTGAGCGTAGTATAGTGTTGGTAAGATACCGAGGTCGTCCAAGGACACAAGAGCTTTTAATACCGGTTTATCCTCAACGTCTAATCAAATCAAAAAGTTTAGAAAAATGTTTTAAGCTAAAAAATAAAAACTAACTAAAAATATTGAAAATAAAACTAAAAAGAAAAACAGATAGACAAGATGAATCACTTGGTTCCGACTCGTATCACGTGTAACCTTTGATTATTTCCGCACTTTTGAACTTATTAAGAGATTATCTTAGTTATTGTAGTAGGCCCCTCTTTTGAAGGTGACGTTACCCTCACCCCAGTAGTTTGAGTCAGCAAGGATACAATCCTAAAAGGGTGGATTATTGAAAGATAATTAATTAAATTATTAATGCAAATTATGGTAGGCCCCTCTTTTGGAGGTGACGTTACCCTCGACTAAGTAGTCTGAATCAGCAGGGATACAGTCCTAAATAGCCGGGTTATAGTATTAATAGTAGTTAACTTATGAGGGGATCAAAGAGTTTAGACCCCCGCCATCCAATACCGTCAAGTATTGAAGGAGGTCCTACTAAATTTGACCCAGGTCCATTGCAGGACCTCTAAACGCTGAACAATGGCAAGACCTTTACCAAACCGTTCCCTTAACCCCCGACCAGGTAGCCAACATACCTCCATATAGACTGTGGATATATGAATGATGAAAATCTTTTATTTTATATAGACAGTAAAATAATGTCAAGACACCACGGACAAACGATAAGGAAAGATCACCTTCAACATAAGAAACTAGTTATTAAAGTCATTAATACAAAACCAAGTAAAAAGTGCGAAAAGATTAAAAATAAAAAGTATTACACTAGACACTTTGTCTTCACCAAGTGATGTAAGAGACTTAGGCAAACATGGCCTTGATTGTCAAGAACTCTTACGATCAATCTTGGATCCCGAGACGACTCACACACTCTACGATGGACAATGGATGATGGTGGTGGATGATGGTGTTATGGTGGTGGTGGGTGGTGGGTGAAGTGTGAGAGAGGTGGTGTGCCAAGGGATGGTTTGAGCTTAAGCCAAGCACTCCTATTTATAGGCTGAACAGAAGCTCGGGCACGGCCCCGTGTCCAGTGGGCACGGCCCCGTGTCCACATCCTTCTCTTTCTTCATTTAATGCAGCTTTGTCTTTTTAGTTGAGCACGCCCCCGTGTCCGCTGAGCACGACCCCGTGGTGCAGAAGAATCTTTGTACTCTGAAGATTTGCTGGATTGTGCGAATCTTATAGTTGACCACGGCCCCGTGTCCGCTGAGCACAGCCCCGTGGTGGGTAATAGAAGCTTCTACCACTTTTTCTTTTCTGCTGACACTTGGGCACGCCCCCATGCTGGCTGAGCACGGGCGTGTTCAGTCTTTTGTTATCTTGTTTTGCTTGGGAAGATGCTGTCGTGGGGTCGGGCATGTCACGTCTTGTTCCTTTTCTTGTATTTATGTTAGATTTTGATGTCTTTTTGCTTCTTTTGTTAATTTGAGCTCATTTAATCCTGAAAATACAAAAGGAAGACAAAAGCACACTTTTTCCAACATTAGTACTAAAAAAGGGTTAGTTTTATGCCACAATTGATGAAATTTATATGTTGCATTTTGCACACATCAAATACCCCCACACTTGAATCTTTGCTTGTCCTCAAGCAAAACTCTTTAATATGTGGCTATTACACACCCAAATGGAATGGGTAGAGAATAAGGTTTTTGGGCTTGTCGTAGAGTGTCGGGATTTCCAAGATTCTTTATTTAGTTTTATTTTTATTTATTTACAATCCTATTCGTCATGATTTATTTAAAACTTTTCATAAGATAAATTACTTATTAGGGCATAACATGCCTCTTTAAAATTCTATTTATATACAAGTTCACAAACCTCACGGGGATTACTCAACACTCGGCCGAAAATGTATTTTTGTGGATCACTCGAGAGCGGCATGGAACTTACTCCTACCATAGGCTTGCCAAGCAATCAATCCTCCTCCTTTTTAACTTATATACCTTTGTAAATATCAAGAGGACTTTTTGGGTGAAGGGTTAGGCTTGGGTTAAAGGTAGGTGGTTGGGTTGGTGGTTAGTGGTTAGTAGAAAAAAGGCGAAAAGCGTAACAAGCGTCGGTTTTCGTAAGACTTTTTATTTTTCCACTTTTATTTTTATGAAGCTATTTTTCAAACAAAGTCATTTTTGAAAAACTTGTTTGTTTATTTGCTTTTGCTTCATAATCAACACAATTTTCTTTTTTTGAAAAGTCATACGAAAGACCGAGCTAGTTACTAAAACAAAGGGTTAAAAATAAAAAAAGGTTTTGGTGGGTGAAAGGGTGTTTGGTTTGGGTTATGAAATGAAAAGGTTTAGGCTCAAAGGGGCTAACTAGGGGGATTTTGGGTAGGTGGTAAAAAAAAAAGAAAAATAATGGTGTAGAAATAAAAAGGGGTTAGTCCTAATGCCTCCATCATTTACTTACTCGGGTTTAAGTTGATAAGGACCGGGAATGTATCGTCGTGGCAAGTTCTAGAGTCGTAAGAACCAAGCGGCTATTCACACAAGAAACGAAAGATGAGCATTTAGTCTAATGATATGTAATTGTATGCTCAATAAAGGCTCAAAACTCACTTTTGTGGGAATGGGTTTTTATGTGATCAAGTATATATAATCAAATTTTAACTAAGCTTGTCATGCCTTTTCATAATTTTCTTATGTTGGTTCTTTTTATCACGACGCTATCAGTTGTAAATTCGTAAAAATATAACCTTTTTAGAACTTGAAATTCCCGAGTTAAACCTAGACAAGTAAAAAAATGAATTTTTTTTTTTTGAAAAAAATTTGGGGTGATTAGCGGTTCCAATAGAGTTTTGTGTAAGGCTTGTATTTAGGACTTGCAAGATTCAAGGTTTTAGCATCCCCCCCACACTTAAATTACACATTGTCCTCAATGTGTCCCAAAAATAAGTTTTTCGGTTGATTAAAATGTGTAAAAGTGGGTTAAAAACAAGATTTTATGTTACTGGGTAGCTGAACACGGGGTGGTGTTGGCTGAGCACGGCCCAGTGTCCAGACTGCCAGTACCAAAAGTAAACAGAAAGCTGGGCAAGGGGGTGTGTTCAGTGAGCACGGCCCCGTGTCCAGGTACCTGAACTGGGCATTTTCTACTGAACCTTGGGCACGGGGCGTGTTGGGGTGAGCACGGCCCCTTGCTGAACTTGCTGTAATGAAGAAAAATCGTCGGGAGGCTCTGTTTTTGTGTATGGGGTGTTGGTTTAAGCTTCCCTTAGCATCCTTCACCATCCCGAGTGTGTTTTATTCCTGAAAATTAAAACTAAACTAGAAAACGTAAAAGTTAATCTAAACTAAAACTACGGATAGTTCCGCGGAATGCCTCCGTGGTGCGCCATGTTTATAAGGGTCCTTGGCTAGACCCACCTTATCAGGTGGTTCTGGCTCATCTTCAATTAGGGGGTCGTCAATGCCGAATGGATATTTCATTGACCCCTCAAGATCGACACTTCTTTTAAATGCCCCTAATTGAAGAGGTAGATTGTTGAACTTCCGGTTTTTCAAAGCTTCGTGAGTTTTTACAAATGGTCGTCCCAACACTAGAGGAGCGTCATCGAGGATGACAAAGTCGGTCGGGATTACCATTTGATTTGTTTGAACCAATACATCCTCAACTACACCGATTGATTTTATTACTTTCCGATTGGATAGAAAAATGGGTATTTGAAGTGGAGAAAAATCACTAATACTTAATTTTTCGAAAATATAGTTAGGCATTATGTTAACACAAAGATCTTTATCAATTGTGACATTACTAATAAACGAATTTTGAAAGAAACATGGAACCGGTGTAATGTTAATTTCAAATGGGTCTTCTTTTATTAGCGAGGTTTGATCATTAGTTAACTTAACACTTACTGTTTCGTCAATTTTAGTGTTAGTGTTTAACTCTTTTAAAAACTTAGCATGAGTGGGTACTAAACAATGATTTTCAAAAGAAGGTGACAAGAGATTAATTTCTTCAAAATTAGACTCTTCTTGAATTTTAGCGTTGTCGGACTCACCTTTTTCGTTGTTTAACTCATGTGTCGGTTTTTCACTTAATTGTTCTTCCATTTTTACACTTTCAGTTATCTCTTCTTTTTTTAATTCTTCTCTTGCGCGGGACTCCTCTTCCCTTGCGCGAGATTCTTTTATACATCGATCGATAACTCTAATGTGTTCTAATATCCTATCGGTTACTTCGGTTATAGAAAAAGAATCGGGATTTTCAAAGCTTGAATCCGGTTGTTCGATCCTTTGTTCCTCATAATACCCATATGAAGTAGATGGTTCACACCATTGTTCTTCATTGTAAGCATATGATGGATAAGGGTCGTAATTTTGTTCTTCATAATACTCGTATGAGGTGGGTTGTTCACGTCATGGTTCCTCATAATAAGCATACGAAGGTGGTGGCTCATATCTTGGTTCCTCAAAGTATGAGTATGAAGGCTCATACCTTGGTTCATCAAAATATGAGTATGAGGGAGGAGGTTCATACCTTTGGTCTTCATAGGATGTGTATGAAGTTGATGGCTCATACCTGGGTTCCTCATAGTAGGTGTATGAATTGGACGGTTGATATGAGTGATTATTTTGAACCGAATGTGTGTTACGACAATTAGTGCAATAATTACTCCTATAATCATCCTCCTCAAAGGTGTAGTTGTAACCTCCTGAGTATTGATCCATAAGAATCACTCTGCAGAGCACAACCAAGTCTCGAGATCAGAAAACAAAAATAAAAACGGAAACAGAGGCTGGACACGGCCCCGTGTTCAGTGGACACGGCCCCGTGTTCAGAATCTGTATCTGGGCGTTTTAATTAAATTTACTGATTTCGTTGAGCACGGGAGCGTGTTCAATGAGCACGGCCCGTGTTCAAGCTACTGTTACTGGGTGTTTTTATGAAAATGTGCAGCACGACCCCGTGTTCAGCGAACACGGCCCCGTGTACAGTTTACGATAAATGCAAATCTAAACTAAAATGCAGAAAAATGTGCGCGCGTTTTAAAAAGGTTTTGAAAAACTGATTAGGCCGTCGATTTTAAGCTTTCTTAAAATCCTTGTGTCCCCGGCAGCGGCGCCAAAAACTTAATGGGTGTCAAGTGTTATATATATTAGGTGTATATTTTAAGCCCCTTTACCACTTTTTAGTCAAGTTTTAAATTTATAAAACACGATATTTACTAACACTAGACACTCATATGGGCAAGTGCACCCATCGTGAGCATAGTATAGTGTTGGTAAGATACCGAGGTCGTCCAAGGACACAAGGGCTTTTAATACCGGTTTATCCTCAACGTCTAATCAAATCAAAAAGTTTAGAAAAATGTTTTAAGCTAAAAAATAAAAACTAACTAAAAATGCTGAAAATAAAAATAAAAAGAAAAACAGATAGACAAGATGAATCACTTGGTTCCGACTCGTATCTAGTGTAACCTTTGATTATTTCCGCACTTTTGCACTTATTAAGAGATTATCTTAGTTATTGTAGTAGGCCCCTCTTTTGAAGGTGACGTTACCCTCACCCCAGTAGTTTGAGTTAGCAAGGATACAATCCTAAAAGGGTGAATTATTGAAAGATAATTAATTAAATTATTAATGGAAATTATGGTAGGCCCCTCTTTTGGAGGTGACGTTACCCTCGACTAAGTAGTCTGAGTCAGCAGGGATACAGTCCTAAATAGCCGGGTTATAGTATTAATAGTAGTTAACTTATGAGGGGATCAAAGAGTTTGGACCCCCGCCATCCAATACCGTCAAGTATTGAAGGAGGTCCTACTAAATTTGACCCAGGTCCATTGCAGGACCTCTAAACGCTGAACAATGGCAAGACCTTTACCAAACCGTTCCCTTAATCCCCGACCAGGTAGCCAACATACCTCCATATAGACCGTGGAGATATGAATGGTGAAAATCTTTTATTTTATATAGACAGTAAAATAATGTCAAGACACCACGGACCTCTAAACGCTGAACAATGGCAAGACCTTTACCAAACCGTTCCCTTAACCCCCGACCAGGTAGCCAACATACCTCCATATAGACCGTGGAGATATGAATGGTGAAAATCTTTTATTTTATATAGACAGTAAAATAATGTCAAGACACCACGGACAAACGATAAGGAAAGATCACCTTCAACATAAGAAACTAGTTATTAAAGTCATTAATACAAAACCAAGTAAAAAGTGCGAAAAGATTAAAAATAAAAAGTATTACACTAGACACTTTGTCTTCACCAAGTGATGTAAGAGACTTAGGCAAACATGGCCTTGATTGTCAAGAACTCTTACGATCAATCTTGGATCCCGAGACGACTCACACACTCTACGATGGACAATGGATGATGGTGGTGGATGATGGTGTTATGGTGGTGGTGGGTGGTGGGTGAAGTGTGAGAGAGGTGGTGTGCCAAGGGATGGTTTGAGCTTAAGCCAAGCACTCCTATTTATAGGCTGAACAGAAGCTCGGGCACGGCCCCGTGTCCACATCATTCTCTTTCTTCATTTAATGCAGCTTTGTCTTTTTAGTTGACCACGCCCCCGTGTCCGCTGAGCACGACCCTGTGGTGCAGAAGAATCTTTGTACTATGAAGATTTGCTAGATTGTGCGAATCTTATAGTTGACCACGGCCCCGTGTCCGCTGAGCACGGCCCCGTGGTGGGCAATAGAAGCTTCTACCACTTTGTCCTTTCTGTTGACACTTGGGCATGCCCCCGTGCTGGCTGAGAACGGGGCGTGTTCAGTCTTTTGTTATCTTGTTTTGCTTGGGAAGATGCTGTCGTGGGGTCGGGCATGTCACCCTTGTTCCTTTTCTTGTATTTATGTTAGATTTTGATGTCTTTTTGCTTCTTTTGTTAATTTAAGCTCATTTAATCCTGAAAATACAAAAGGAAGACAAAAGCACACTTTTTCCAACATTAGTACTAAAAAAGGGTTAGTTTTATGCCACAATTGATGAAATTTATATGTTGCATTTTGCACACATCATAAAGACGATGGGTTGAACTTCTTAACGACTACGATTGCGAAATTCGCTACCATCCTGGTAAGGCGAATGTCATGGCTGATGCATTAAGTTGTAAGGAACGTGTTAAGCTTCACTGTGTATAAGCTCAATATGATATTCAAACCCGCATATCTCAAGCTCAACGTACTTGTGTTTCACAAGACTTGATGGGTAAGGAATTACCATATCATCTTGAGCCTTATCATGAACTGAAAGACAATGGGCTATATTATTTCATGGATCATTTGTGGGTCCCAAGTCAAGACAATCTCCGCACCTTGTTAATGGATGAAGCTCACAAGTCTCGTTATTCGATTCATCCTGGTGTAGACAAAATGTATAAGGATCTTCAAACCCAGTATTGGTGGCCGGGTATGAAGAAAGACATTGCCTTATATGTATCCAAATGCCTTACTTGTCTCAAGGTTAAGGGAGAACATCAACATCCCTCTGGGTTATTGGAGTAACTAGAGATACCGGTTTGGAAATAGGAAAACATTGCTATGGATCTCATTACCAAACTGCCACGAACTAATAGAGGTCATGATGCCATTTGGGTAGTTGTTGATCGTCTAACCAAGTCAGCACATTTCTTGCCGATCCGTGAGGATCTATCTGCTGACAAACCTGCCAAAATATACGTAGACGAGATTGTATCCCGACATGGTGTTCCTTTGAGCATTATATCTGACAGAGATGCTCGATTCTCGTCTCACTTTTGGAGAACCATGCAATCTGCCATGGGAACCCAACTTAATTTGAGCATAGCTTATCATCCTTAAATGGATGGTCAATCTGAAAGAACAATCCAGATACTGGAGGATATGCTTAGAGCTTGTGTGATCGATTTTGGTGGTAGTTGGGATTTGCATCTACCGTTGATTGAATTCTCCTACAACAATAGTTATCACTCCAGTATCAACATGGCTCCTTTCGAAGCTTTATACGGTCGAAAATATCGTTCACCGGTCTGCTAGAATGAGATAGGTGAAGCTCAGCTTACTGGACCTGAACTCATTCTAGAGACTATAGATAAGGTCAAAAAGATTCGCGATAACCTTCAGACAGCTAGAAGCCGTCAAAAGAGTTACGCGGATAGACGACGCAAGCCCTTGGAATTTCAAGTTGGTGATCACGTCCTACTCAAGGTATCCCCTTGGAAAGGTGTGATTAGATTTGGAAAGAAAGGAAAACATGCACCAAGATATGTTGGACCATTTAAGATCGTTGAAAGAGTCAGAAAAGGTGGCCTACAGACTAGAGCTATCTCCTGAACTTGGAAATGTTCATCCAACCTTCCACGTGTCCAATCTTAAAAAGTGTTTGGCAGATGAAAACCTCCACATACCACTTGATGAAATTCATGTTGATCACACGATGCACTTTGTCGAGAAGCCTGTGGAAATATTGGACCGTGAAGTCAAGAAGCTAAAACGCAAGCGCATACCAATTGTCAAAGTTCGTTGGGAATCAAAACGTGGCCCAGAATTTACTTGGGAACGTGAAGATCAAATGAAGGTGAAATATCCACATCTATTCTCATAAGTTTCCTCTAAATAAATTTCCGGACAAAATTTACTAAAATAGGGGAGATTGTGACATCTATGCTTATGTAATCATTGTATAACTCTGAACAATTCAATTATCAATAAAACAATGAGTTTTGATCCCAATATTGTTTATTTATGTTTTCACAATCATGCTAGGCCCCCTGATGTCACACCCCAACCGATGGCGGAAACATCGGGGTATGGCACTGAGCGAAACAGATTGTCCATGAGTATCCATAACAACTATTAATTACCAGATATTTAAACGTCATGTCCCATACCATAGCATAACATATCCAAATAAAACAGTTATTAAAAATAATTGTCTAAAAAACAAGCACTGTTTCGATAACTCAGATTTAGCGTGACATAACAAGACCCCTAGCTTGATTCACCCAAGCACAGCATTCCTAGCATCTTAAGCACCTGTCATATACGTTAAAATAGTGGTCAATACACATAGTGTAAAGGTGAGCATACAAGTTTAGTAGTATCATATAGTAGCGAAAGCGGTTTACGCATAACCAGCATGTAACACGTAGAATTGTGAAGCTAGTAAGCTATCGACAATGAAATATGCACAGACGTGACTGCAAGTTGTAGAGTGCGCAACACATATCACCACTGTGACATGTGAAGAAATACCCTTAGCAACCCCCGTCCACGACAGGTGCTGAGTCCAAACTATAGTACTATCCTTGCTAAGGTGTCAGGCAACAATCACTGTGTAAACATAACAAACAAGCATTCATCGAATAACAAATATAACATGCGAGAGCGGTTAGCGTATAAAAGTGTTTGCGTTGTGTGATCGATGTGATTGATATAGGTAATGTACGTAACACCCAAAAGTGCGTAAAGCAAAAAAGGGATTGAGTATACTCATAGATGATGGTGGCTACTAAACACGATCTGTGTTGGATTGAAGGGAGCGCTTAAAGTAAGCTTGAACAGTTAACGGTAGCATAAGCGAAGGGCGGCATGTAAAACGGTGCAAGTGAACCAAGTGACGAGTGGTCATCTGGTCGGATGTCAATCCGAACGGATGGTCGTTCGATCGGATGACAATCCGTTCGAATGGTCATCCGGTCGGATGGCCATTCGGTCGGATTGCCACTCGTTTGGGATGGATGTGTTTGTGTATGATGGCTTTGAAGTTTTCGTTGTAGCATTTTGAAAACAGAGAAGTATCTCTACCTTTCAGGTCGTCCGGTCGAGCGGTCGTTCGATCGGATGGCGATCCGTCCGGCGAGGTATTTATCAAAGAACAAGTTCACAGCAGGATTGTCATTCGATAGGATGGTCTACCGATCGGATGGTAATCCGTTGGAACTAATGATCTTTGCAAATTGTGAAAAGTATTTAAGTGTTGGAACCATATGTCAATCCGATCGGATTGCCGTTCGATCGGATGGCAATCCGATCGGACGGCAGTCCATTTGGGTGACTGGTTCGTATTGAAATTCGTTAAGTTTGAAAGTTTGCGGTTTGATCGAGACGGTATGACCACGTGTTAAACAACTAGAAAACCCACCAAGTCCAGACTATCTGATTGGATGGGAATCACCCCAGTCCGATCAGTTAACTGTTCGTGATGGTTTGTTCATGTTCAACCCAGAATCGGTCGTCTCCTTGATAGGAATCAAATCTTCAACCGACACTTCACTAGAAACGAGTATGAAGAAACACTAGATAAATGGTCGGAACCGAAATATCTAGGGGGTTTGAATCCGCATAAAAAGGTGGGTTTCCTCTCGTTTGATTCGATCACAACGGATCTTCTCCTCCGATGAATTCTGCAAAAAAGAAGCACCGTTAGTCTCGTCAAGGGGAGAAAAGGGTTCTCTCCTTGACCCGACTCTGGTGTGAGAATAAGTATGGGTTATGAAGAAGAAGATGTATTTGAGAAGTGTGTGTAACTTGCCTTCATACCTGAGTAGTTTTCTCAAATTTATAGCTAGGAGTCTTTGGGCGGGAAAACCCGTTAGTGAAAATTTGACGGAAGATGCTAACCCCGTAAGCGGTTGCATTTCCTTCCGTCCAGCTCCTTGATCCGACGTGAGAGCACACGGATCGCGGTTTAGATCAATGGCTGGTGTAGGACCGTTATTGACAGTCGTGTGAGTCAATTCGAGCTAGCAACTACCGAAAATGCAGCAGAAATACAAAATCGGCATGAATCAAAGCAAGAAAGATGTAGAAACAGAAGGAATTCACTTTAAAACAGTTTTCTCATTCAATCTTCACAGAATACACGGGCAGCAGGTCTGCTACACACTTGACATGAACGTTACAAATGAGAAAACAACTTGGGTATTTATAGGGGAGGAGGTTTCGCTTATAGGACATGTCCGTATGAGCGAAACTATAAGCTTGGGGTTTCGCTCATGTGACACTATGTCCATATAATCGAAACTACAACATGAAAACCCAACATTTACACTTTAAACCCCTATACAATACATAACTAACACATCTAGACCCTATACATTGAACAACTAAGACTAAGACGCAGGCTTTAGACATTATGCACCAACAAACTCCCCCTTGGATACAGCCGGAGTCAGTCTTGGTCTTCAAACTTTACAAGGACTTGAATTTTCCTTCTCTAGACTTAGGCTTCTTCATCAGCTTCCTAAACTTCTCTTTCTCTTTCGCAGGCTCCCCCTTTCATCAATCTTCTGTGCTTTTGGGATCGACACCTGGATTACCAGCAACAAGCTTCTTTTTGTATCAAGCTCGTCTTCAGACTCCCCCTAAGACTCTGCTATCGGGATCTTAATCTGGAACTTTCACCTGCAAACCTCAAACATTTATAAGAATAAACATTTTAAATGACTAGAATTGATGATCTGTTTCTTTCACAATCCTATAAAGATTTGACTATATAAAGAGTTCAAACAACTAAACTTAACACTTTACAATCAAATTTCAAACCTTTTAATTTTCAAAATTATTGTTTAGTGACACATGAGCAAAATCAGGGTGTTATTTTCAAAAATTTGATTTTTTAACACTTTTCTGATTAAACACCGTCACACCCAGTTAACCAAGTCCAAATCAATGACCTTGGTCAACTGCTTGGTCCATCAAGTCCAAGTTAATGACCTTGGTTGACCGAATTATGAAGTACTCAGTTATTTCATTCTGAAAATAGTTCAAATGAATGAACTTTTGAACATTTTGAACTTTCATACACTTTTCAACTGTCCCACACTGTACCAATCATTGTTCTGCATCACCAGCTTACCCAGCCCTCATCATACACTGACATGATCTGCACTAAGCTTTGATCTTCCGATTCCCAATGTCAGTTGTCGAAAATAAAATGAGAAACTAAAATCTTTTTTTTATTTTTAACTGGATAAACTGAAAAATGTACACACAATCTTTTTTTTTCGAGCGTGTTAAGGGATCATATCAGCTTCCGACAAGATACAAGTACCGTTAAGCTTAGGTGACATTTTAAGCACTAAACAGTTTGCAATGATTGTCGATATACTGGTCCACTTTAAATTTTCACACAAAGTTCAATCTGTTCAGGATACGGATTTAGTATTTTAGAGACTTAAACTTATACGTGTGTCCCACCTCTTGAATATACTCCCGTATCCAGATCCTAATATTCAGTCTTACAGGTGAATATACCACAGATGATATCTGTAAGGGATTAATTGCGAGGGCCGTGAGAGCTCAGGTCGATCTTTCGATACGCAGAGAGATGACGGCTTCGACTTTTGGTGGGTCCCCTTTAGAGGATCTTTTTTTACAACAGCATTGCTAAGCAATTTTATTGTCTTATCATATATGCTGAGGGTGATGCTATGTTTCAAGCATTTGCGGAAAGTATTCTCCGGGGACTAGGTCAGAAATTTCTTTCAGCAGAAGTCCCGGGATAATACCCCAGATATCACTGAGCATAAAGACCTAGTATCTCAGAAAGAGGGACCTTTCAAACGAGATTTCAGGGGTTACCTATATATCCAAGTAGTGTTCCCCACGAAATAAGCAAGTAATTTTTATGTTTATATCCCGAACATATCTACTAAATGTGTAAAAACGTATCGGCATATCATTTACAAGACTGCTTAACACATTTATACTTTACATTCTTTAGCGTACTGCACTGTCTAGCTGATGTACTATCATTTCCCTTTTATACACAAACTCATTTTTTACTTTTCAAATATTTTTGGTTTTTCTAATTTTTATCATGTTTTTGTATTTTTCTGCAAACTTTTCTCCCCCTAAAAAGAAAAACATATTTTTGTGTTTTTGTTTTTAACGAAAAGCAGAAAATAAACTGTACAAACAAAATTGACAACATGACAAAGGTTCACGTCAGATCGCCGCCCAACTCGGCTTCACATTCAATAACCCTCCCAGATTGCAGATTTTTCATCCCGTTCAATTTCAAAAGATAATAAAATCTCTTTTTATTAAATGGCTTAGTATAAAAATCCGCTTTCTGATCATCGGTGTGCAAGTGTTCAATCCGAATTAACTTTTTCTCGTGACAATCACGGATAAAGTGGTGACGGATCTCAATATGTTTTGTTTTTGAATGGTGAACGGGATTCTTAGTGATGTTAATAGCTGCTTCATTGTCCACATAGATCGGAGTATCTAATGTTGGTGCATATGTCTGTTGACTTCGTCTTAAGTCTAGAGTCTAAATATGTCATGATTGTATAGTTCAGGGGTCAAATTGTAAGTTTAAGTTTATGTTTATGTTTTAGAGGTTTCTTTTGAAGGTGGTTCATGTCAAGTTCAATAGAAAGCTGATGATCAGGTTTCTATTGAGACTGGTTCAATAGAAACCTAAAGCCTATAAATAGGCAGGTGATGTTTCTCATTTGTAAGGTTCCCATTGTTCTGGTACCGAACTGCTGCTGGATTTTTCTGAGATATATGAATGAGAAACAGTGTTTAAAGTGATATTCTTCTGTTTTCTACTCCATTCTCTTTGATTCAAACTGTTTGTGTGATTCTGCCACATAAATAGTGGTATTTTGACTCAGATTGACTCATTTGATCGTCAACATCGATCCTACAATTGGTATCAGAGCCAGTTATAAGCCAATATACCTGAATCAAAGCATTTTTCTACACAAAATCTGATTTCTGGACTTTTACACGGACAAAATGGATTGAATTTTGGACAGTGTGTGTGAATCTGAGTTTTAACAAACCCTTGAGAATATCAGCTTAAAATTCAAAGTAAATCGTGTAAAAATGACCTAAAAACTGGCTTTAGTTTGAACGATCTTTTAGGTTTCTATTGAAAATTTCAGGTTTCTATTGAAATATTCTGAGGTTTAGCTTGAAACCAGCTTTAGTTTGAACTTGGCTGAGGTTTCGATTGAATTACAGGTTTAGCTTGAAAATTGTTTTCATCTTGAAAACTGCTTTCGCTTGAATATAGCTGATTTCTCAGAAAAGTCCATAGTGTTCGTGATATTGTTCGATCGTCTGATTTTGTGAAAAGTGTGTGTTTGAAAACGTGAAATTTCGTATTGTTTGAAAATCTGTCTTTGAAAAACTTTCAAAAAGAAACATGGATTGTGAGTCGTATCGTGTTCAGAATTCAGCAGATATTGCACAGAAGAAATTTGATAGTTTTACGGGTATCAATGGAGAGTCTACAAAAGAATTGTTTGATCGATATTGCCTTCTAGTTGAGGAGATGAGGAGATTGAAGATAACCAAGGCTAATGAGGTGTGGATTGACAAGGTGGCGAATGCTTTACCAAAGAATGAGTGGGGTACTTACCTGATGAAGTTGAAAAACACTCCAGGCTTTGATAATCTGAACCTTAGTGGATTCATTGAAAAGATTGAAGCTCAAGAACTTGAGTTCCAAAAGATTAGAAAATTGAGGTCTGATTCAAGAGAGAAGAGTAAAGCAAAAACTGATGAAGAAAAATTCAAATCTAAAGAAAATGTTCAAGTGTTAGAGAAGCAAGTTGATGAAATTTCAGCTATTAAAGCTGAGAAGAAAGCTGAAGCTGACATGATGTCCGAGAAATGCTTAAATTGCGAAAATCTGAAATCTGAAAATGCCAAACTCTTGAAGGATTTAGAGAGTTTGACATTGGAAAACAAATTTTTAAAAGAAAAAGAAAAAGATTTTCAAAATCAAATAAAGATTTTAGAAGATGAGAAAGATATTTTTGGCAATAATAATCTTGAAAAACAAATTGCAATAAATTCTCATCTTGCTAAAATCATTCAACTTGAAAAAGAAGCTGTAAGTGATCGGAATAAAATTGCTGAGTTAGAAAATAAATTGAAAGGTTTTGAGACTTCGTCATCAACACCAGATTATCCATGTCCAAAACCGATCAATTCTGTTCCAATAAGTGACAATGTCACAAATTTTGACAAAGTCAAAATTGAAGATTGCGATAACAAAGCTGATGATGAAAAAGAAAAAGAAAAGAAAAATATTTTTAGAATTACAAGAAAAATTTCAAAATACTGTTTTGCAGTCTACTGAAATAGGTGAATGCTCAAAGCAAAAACCTGTTAAGAAGGTTGTAGAACAGAAACAAAAAGTTAAAAATTTGAAAAATTTTAAAAATGAAAATAAAAGCTCATCAGTTCAGTCATCCAATCATTATAAAAAACCACAAAAATCTGAAAATAAAAACTCACAAAAAGTTGGTGATATGTGGTGCAGGTTTGATCACAGTGCTCAAGCGTCAAATCAAGATTATAGGAGAAGTCATGAGTACTACAAATCAAATCAGTGTTATGATTTGAGTGTTTGGATTGATGGTGGAGATTGGTACGATAACAGGGTGTGTTACAACTGTGGTTATAGAGGTCACATTGCTGTTAACTGCCAAAGTTGGAGGTTTGAGACGAGAAGATGCTATAACTGCCAAATCAAAGGACATTTTGCAAGAGATTGCCCAATGAGATCAATGGAAAGATCGAGGGCTGAATCTCAGAAAAAGGTGACAAAATCGTTCAAGATCGAAGAAAAGCCCAAAGAACAAAATGTTCAAGAACCTAAAGTTCAAGAAAAGAAAGTTAAACTTTCACAGGGGCAAAAAGACAAACTGAGAAAGAAGAGGAAGAAGGCCAGAGAGTATCTGGAGAAGATATTGTCCTCAGGTTCATCTGTTGATAAAAATAAGAGTTCTGATGAATCGACTCCCTCAATTGCAAAGTAAAGCAAGACGAATTCATCAGATATAAATCTGAGGATGAAAGAAGAAAAAAAGAATAAGAAAATGATCGGCGATGAATCTGACATGTCGAAGTCAGACAAGCCACCTTCAGGCGATGAATCTGACAGATCAAAGTCAGACAAGCCATGTACAGGCAATGATTCTAGTACAGTAAAGCCAGAAGAGCCGGTAGTTGAGGTAAAAACTGAGAATTCAGGTTTAACAATGGATGATGTAAATTTTCCACCATTGTTGAACGAGAATTCAAAAGCACCCAAGGACCGTCAGGCTTGGGTGAAACTGTTTAAATGAAAAACCTGACTTGCCGGAGCTCCCAAGTTGGTAATCGTGGAGCAGGAATCAGCATATTTCTTGAGAAATTCACTCTGGTGATATTTCGACTTCAAGTGATAAATCAGGGACATTAAGTTGTACTTGATTTTCTACGAGTGATTGTTTTGAAAAATCGGAAAATGTTTAATCCTACAAATAGTTGAGAACAATGTGATGAAAACCCCATGTTTGTGAAACGACACACAAAACTAATTTTCCGGAAAAACCATTTTGATTAAAATAAACTTAAGTGTTTTGAAATCATAATGGGAAAATAGTTTGTTGTCAGGGGGAGTTCTGATTATTTAAGCCAAGTGGATGGCGGATTGAAGCGATTCGATATCATGTTGTCATATTTCTTGTACAGTTTATTGCTTTCAGTTTCAAATTTTCTCAGAAAGTCAAAATTGAAACATATTTTGATTTTAGGGGGAGAAAAATTTTAATAAATTAGAAAATTTGAAAATGCCAAAAACATTGAAAAATTAAAAATGAGTTTTGTTGTGAATAAGAGGAAATGATAGTAAATCAGTTGGACTGTCACAGCATGCTATAGAAATGAAATGTCAAATGTGATAAACGGCTTCACTGATGATGTGTCGATAGGTTTTCGCACATTTAGTAGATTTATTCAGGATATAAATCTAAAATTTCAAACTTGTGAAATTCGTGGGGAACACTATTTGGATATATAGGTAACCCCTGAAATCTCGTTTGAAAGGTCTCGTATTCTGATATACTAGGTTTTTATACTCAATGATGTCTGGGGTATTATTCTGGGACTTCTGCTGAATGGAAGTTCTGACCTAGTCCCCGAATAATACTTTCCGCAAATGCTTGAAACATAGCATCACCCTCAGCATATATGATATGACAATAAAATTGCTTAGCAATGCTGTTGTAAAAAAGATCCTCTAAAGGGGACACACCCACAAGTTGAGTCATGATCTCTCTGCTGAACGATGGTTCTGACCTGAGCTCTCATGATTCTTCATAATTTAATAACCCCTTACAGATATCATTTGTGTTATAATTACCTGTAAGACTGAATATTGGGATCTGGATACGGGAGTATATTCTGAGGTGGGATACGCGATTAAGTTTAAGTATCTAAGAAATTAAACTCATATCTCGAAGCAGTTGAACTTTGTGTGGAAATTTAAGTGGACCAGTATACTGACAATCTATGTGAATCGTTTAGAACTTAAAATGATTAAAGTTTAATGGTGCTAGTGATTGATCTCATAAACTGATATGATCCTCTTACACAAACTCACAAAAATAGTATTTGTATATATTTCTTTACTGCTTTACATTTCATTTCATAAAAAAAAAAAGATTTTAGTGTGTTTTAGCATAAATTTTTGAAAAAGTAAAAAAGATTTTCGACATCTGATGTTGAAGAGCTGATATTCAAAATTCCGAGTGCTAAACATGATGAACAAATGGGTTGGGAGAGTTTATTTGAGATAAGAAATGATTTTGAAATGTTTAAATGGTTCATTAATTTGAATCAAAATTTTTAGTGTTACGAATTCAAGAGGTTAAGTAGAGCTTATTCATGATAAAATTGTTTATCTTACAAAGTGGTAGAGAGTGTGCAGGTTAAAGCCAGGTTTCTGATCCTGTTGCTACGGAAAACCAGGAGAAGTTTCAGATCCTGTGAAAGTGCTATGACAGATTGTGATCCCGGAACAACTTAAGGGGGAGTCTGTTAGCAAAGGGGAGTTTGAAAAGTGAAAAGAGCCAGACTCAGAGTCTGAAGATTAGCTGATGATGGTGATTAAAGAGAAAGAGAGAGTTTGAAGGATGTTTCAGCGTCAAATATTCTGGAAAGCGTAAAGATTGATTAAGACTGAAGTTTTGACATACTAACGTCTCGTACTAAAGACTCCGTCAACATCCAAGGGGGAGACTGTTGGTGCATATGTCTGTTGACTTCGTCTTAAGTCTAGAGTCTAAATATGTCATGATTATATAGTTCAGGGGTCAAATTGTAAGTTTAAGTTTATGTTTTAGAGGTTTCTTTTGAAGGTGGTTCATGTCAAGTTCAATAGAAAGCTGATGATCAGGTTTCTATTGAGACTGGTTCAATAGAAACCTAAAGCCTATAAATAGGCAGGTGATGTTTCTCATTTGTAAGGTTCCCATTGTTCTGGTACCGAACTGCTGCTGGATTTTTCTGAGATATATGAATGAGAAACAGTGTTTAAAGTGATATTCTTCTGTTTTCTACTCCATTCTCTTTGATTCAAACTGTTTGTGTGATTCCGCTACATAAATAGTGGTATTTTGACTCAGATTGACTCATTTGATCGTCAACATCGATCCTACATCTAAGAACTGCAAACCAAAGTCGCGCATCTGCTGTTGAATCCAAAGGATCTGCGAACAACAGCTGGAGGCTGAAACATATTCAGCCTCGCATGTAAAGAGCGCTACTGCGGTTTGTTTCTTACACTGCCATGTAACGAGTCGAGTTATGAAGAACTGACACCCAGCAGTGGTGGACTTTGCGTTTTGCTTGCAGCTCCCAAAATCAGAATCAGCAAAACCAGATAAAGTAAAGTCACCCGATCGAGGATACCACAAGCCGATGCTTGGGCAGCCTTTCAAATACCGTAAGATACGTTTCACAATGGTCAGGTGTGACTGCTTTGGATTCGACTGATATCTGGCACAAAGGCACGTCGGGTACATGATTTCTGGACGGGAAGCCGTGAGAGATCCAATGATTGATCGGTACAATGTCTCGTCCATCTTTAATCCATTCTCGTCTGGACAAATTCCATGATTCTGTGCAAGGGGGGTGGATGCAGGACTGCAATCTGTCATGTCAAACTTGTCGAGCACGTCCTTCACATACTTCGTTTGGTGAATGAAGATTCCGTCGGGCATTTGTTCCACCTGCAGCCCGAGGAAGAACTTCATCTCCCCCATTGAGCTCATCTCGAACTTTTTCTTCATCACCTTTTCAAATTCTTTGCACAGGTCGTCGTTGGTGGATCCAAAAATGATATCGTCAACATATATCTGCACAATCAACAAGTGGCCTGCCTCTTCCTTGGTGAACAAAGTGCTGTCTACTGTCCCTCTTGTGAACCCGTTGTCCAGCAAGTATGTCGAAAGCGTCTCATACCAGGCTCTCGGGGCCTGGTGAAGTCCGTACAGCGCTTTATCCAGTAGATACACCTTGTTTTTGTGCAGTGGATCTGTGAACCCCGGCGGTTGCCCCACATACACTTCTTCTCTGATAGTTCCATAAAGGAAGGCAGATTTGACGTCAAGTTGATATACTTTAAAATCTTTCCATGACGCGAAGGCTAGAAAAATCCGAATTGCCTCAAGTCTGGCAACCGGCGCGTAAACTTCATCATAATCTATTCCTTCCTGTTGACTGAAACCTTGAACCACAAGTCACGCTTTGTTTCTCACCACAACACCTCTGTCATCACGCTTACATTTAAAAACCCATTTCATCTTGATTAGCTTTTGATTCTTAGGCAGATCGACAAGTCTCCAGACGCCTAATTTTTCGAACTGTTGCAGCTCCTCCTGCATTGCATTCACCCAGCTATCCTCAGTCAAAGCCTCTTTGTAGGTTCTGGGCTCTATCTGCGAAATAAAACATTTTAATGAGACTTCTTTCTGCATATCAGCAATAGATGAATAGAAACATGTAAGAGCTCGATCTATTTGATGTCGGGTTTTAACACCACTTTGCAGGTCACCAATAATCTGTTCTGAGGGATGATAAGACAACGTCCGTGGCATAGCATTATCAGGCACATTCACTTCCGATTCCAAGCTTGATATGTCAAGATCAATGGTTTGATCCTCAGCTTCCGTTGGATCCTCGTCAAAAGTCAGAGCGGGTTCCGCTTCTGAGTCGTCAGATTCGTCAAACGATGGAGCTGGTTCCTCTGGTGGTTCGTGAGCTGTTCCACTTGGTCCTGCTTCATCATCGTGAGTACCCACGGTGGGTTGAGAAACTTCTAGCGGTCTAGATACTTGCTCCTGTGACACATTTTGCTGATACAGTTACATAAGAGCTAGTTCCTCCTCACTCGGCTCGACCGGCAGATGAAACGACTCCCAGAGCTTATCGTAGTCGAACAGGAATCTTTGTCCGGGAAGTTGTGGTGATGGAGTGTGCTTCTGACAATCCACGTGTTGGACTTGAATCACCTTACCTAGGCATGGTACGAACACCCTCTTGAGTGGGCTAGCGTAACCTACAAAGAAACCCTCATTAGATTTAGCGCCAAATTTACCGTTTTCATCAATAAAAGTGCAAGGAGACCCGAATGGCTCCAAAAACTCAAGATTCGGCTTATAACGGTGCAACAGCTCAAAGCAAGTCTTTTTATACTTCTTGACAGTGAGAACTCTATTCAATGTGTAACAGGCTGCTGATACTGCTTCACTCCAGAAAAAGATTGGTAGCTTGGAATCGGCTAACATTGTACGTGCTGTCTCAATCAGGGTCCGATTCTTTCGTTCAGCTACGCCATTCTGCTGTGGTGTGTACCCTTCTCGTTGCAGAACTCGTACATCTTGTTCTTGAATTCCGTTCCGTTGTCGCTCCGAATCCTCCGGATTGGCAGTTTATACACCGTTTCCATTTTCTTGAAAAGCACCATCAAAGACTCAAAAGTTTGATCTTTTCATTCCAAGCACACTACCCAAGAAAATCTCGTAAAGTCATTAGTCACCACCAAGCAATATAAGTCTCCGCTGATGCTCTTTACGTTGACAGGCCCGAAGAGATCCATGTGCAATCTCTCAAGAGGTAACCTAATCGTGTTCATGATCTTCAAAGGGTGTGACTTCCGAGTCTGCTTTCCTTTCTTACACGCTACACAATCATCATTTAAATGAAAATTCTTCAAATTTACACCATCAACTAAATCATTATGTACCAAAAAGTTCATTTTGCGAACATGAATGTGGCCCATCTTACGATGCCACATTATCGAATCTTTTTCCGTCGCTTTAGTCTTTGACACAAAACACTGTTTCTGATGAGTTGTTGGTGTTGCGATGCTCATATCAAGATAATACAAGTCGTGTTCTCGTGGAGCACGCAACAACACCATCTCATCAGGGATTTTAAATCCTGGTTTCAACACAACACATTCAGTTTTAGTAAAGTGTACACTAAACTCTTTATCACGGATTTGTGAAATACTGAGTAAATTGTTTGTTAACTCTACTATGTAGTTCACTTTGTCGAACGAAATTACGCCATTTGACAGCGTTCCTTGACCAACGATTCTTCCACCTTGATTCCCCGCAAATCCAACATAGCTTCCGTTTATGGATTTGACATCATAGAGCAGAGCAAGCGTCCCATTCATATGCCTTGAAGCACCACTATCCATAATCCACTTTGATAGTATCGACTTGGGCAGCCCCTGCACACATCAAATCAATTTATTCAAACAATGAAGCCCAGGTTTTCTTAACTTCTGACACACTTCCGAACACGACATCACACTTCTCATTTGTTTTCGGAAAATCAAATGTGACATTTGGAACCTCTTCTTTCACAATTTGTTTTATTTTATTGTTAATTGTCGGAAATTCTGCGTGAAATTTATCAAGCTCAAATTCAAATTCATGATTATCATTAGAAACCACTTTTGATTCATAAAATTCCTTTACCCCTTTGACTTTTTTGTCAACCATTTTTCCAAAAATATTTAGAACATTGGGATTAAAGACTTTTGAATCAAACTTTAACTCATTCTCCATTTTCTTCACCTCAACTGATTGTTTTGGTTTAACCACCCATGATTGAGTTTCAAAAATTTTTGTTTTTGGATAAATCTTTGAAGTCTTTTGTGACTTTGAAGATTCGCCAATCTCGAAAATCGATTTTGGCTTATCCTCCGATTTCAAAGATTCACCTCTCTTCAAAATACGGATCGGAGAAACCATCGGCTTTTTGCCCTTTGTGTCAGTCGGAGATTTAGGTCGAGGTTTTTGAATGTTTGTCCTTTGAATAGTTGGTTTAGAAACAGTTTGTTTTTGAACACTTAATTTTGAAACAGGTTGTTTTTGAACCGGTTTTACAACAACAGGTTTCTCGATCACTTTCTGACACTGTTTCGCCATGTGTCCGATTTCACTGCAGCGGTAACACACCCTTTTGTCATATTCGACAAAAGTAGATTTGACTGTCTCTTCTTTCAACTTCTGTGCTGCATTGAAATCGTCCACAGCCTTTTGACTGAAAATATAATCTTTCTCATCGTCAACACTTGGACCAGCGACAAAAACATCGTTCATCTTCTCTTTCGGCTTAAACACCTGCTTAGCCGTTTTCTTTTCAAACCCGATTCCTTTGTTTTTAAAGTTGTTTTTCTTGTTATGACCTTTACCATCCCCATCTTTCTTTCCCGAACTCGTTGGACGTGATGTAACAAACTACTTTTTGGGTTTCCAAAAGAATTCATTGTTATTGACTTCGTTAATGTTCATTTCAACCAATTTAAACACTTTTTCGACATTCTCGATTTTCACATTCTGAAGTGGATACTCGTAATCGGAATAAAGTTTGTCTGTTCCAATCATGGTGTATACCACCATAATCAGATCGTCATTCGCACTCTTTTCCGATTTCGGTATAAAACAATCTAAAAAGTTACCCTCATCTTCAGAATCAGTAACAGACTTCTCAGAATGAGATTTCATAACTTCAACATCAGAGTTATCACACTCTTCATCTAACACCTGATCGACAACAGTCTTGATGACCTGTGACTCGCTGTCAGTGTCAGACGCAGAGAATGTAACATCTATGCTCTCTGGCAACTCATCCTCAATTGTCCTCAGTTTGAGATTCAATGCAGCTTCCACCCCATCTGGATACTTTTGAGTATAATGATTCCACATTGGGGGTGGAATGCTTTTAAAAACTGGTGTTGCATTGATCTGCTGTGGAATAATCTGTTCAAGGACATAGGACGATGCAGCATAGCTCATCAATTTCTTATCGATTCGCTCATTTTCAATTTTAGTTAATTCTAACTCTTTCTTTAATGATGCAATTGTGTCAAGATGAAAATTAACTTCCACTTGTTTATCAAAAAGTGTTGCTTTTGCTAGTTTCGTGGCTTTATCATTTTCAACACTTTCTTCTTGAATCATTTTAATTGATCTGACCAGTGTATCATATGCCTCTTTAACTTGTCCTAGATCAAATTTTAACATGTCAGCATTATGTTTCAATTCCTGAATCTTAGCGTCTTTTTCAAGACACTCCATGCAAGGTTCTAAACACTTTTGGCATGGTGTTTCAGAGATTGAATCCAATTTCTCAACAACCTCTGCTTCATGAGCAGTTTTCACTTCCTGTTTACCGACTTCTTTGGACTCTGACTCAGACACTTTCTTAGTTTTGATCTCCTCAATTCCCGACTCCTTATCCGACTCCTTTTGAACTGACTCGGTATCAACAGACTCGGGTTTCACAAGTTCTGTGTCTACCTCTCTCAGTTTCGCCATGAGAGCCTTATCAGCTACGTCCTTCAATGCTTCTCCAGTCATTTCTTTCGATACATATATCAACTCTTCAATGACTTCTTTCTTCCCTTCAAACCTTGGGCATGATCCGGTCCTTGGTTCTTCAAAGTAACCTGCAAAAGATTCAGAAATGTTAGAAGGGAATACAGATTTCATTAAACTTCCCAAAACCTCCTGCTCAGTCTGATAATAATACACTTCAGCAGCTATTTCTTCAAAATTGTCCACATTTTCAGCAGAAACCTCTTCAACAACTACAAAAACATCTTCAGTAACTGTTTCCGGTTCAGACAATAGATACAAATGGTTCACATAATGTAATATAATGTGTTCACATGCTGGATGAGCATATGCAACAAAAATTAATGTAAAACAATGTACTAAGTATGCACACAATGGACGTACATAGCATGAAATGTGACAATGTAAAACGATGTACTAATAGTGTACTAATGAGCATAGCAAGTATATGATGTGAAAACAGGAAAGCACGAAAGTAACAAGTAGGCACATGTGTTTCACCCCAAAACAGTTTGGAAAACAGTAAAAGAGGGGTCTATGTACTCACTTGAGATTGCTCAGAAGTCCTAAGATAACCACCAAGCAATGCTAGAGATCACGGAATCAAACGGCACCTAATATAGGTAACTATGTTAATAAACCGGACCTATATCGGAGGATCGGATAGAATGAGGGTTCGTAAACCAAACGAGTATGGAGACTCGTGTCATATGGTTTATCAAAGCCTACATACTAAATGAAACCTATCCTAAGTGCTTACGACCCATTACGACCCGTTTAGGTAGCTTATGCTACTTTAACGCGTCGTTCGCGTGAAACGCGTTCGGACCGCCTAACTAGTCCTATGACAAGTAGAATATGCCTTAACATGTTCAATATTGTTGTCAAATCAGTTTAGATGTCAAAAGTTATGTTACATATGCTTAATTACCAATTACACATGAAAAGGGTATTCTGGTAATTTACCTAAGGCATATAAACTACCTATCATACAACTACTTAACGAAGCGACCATAAAGTATAACCTCGGAAGGTTATTCCCTATATACTATGGTCACCTAAAGTGTTTGGTCGGATCCTAATGATCGGCCAAATGGGTCGGGTTCGAAGGTATAAGCGATTTATTAGATCGCTTACCCTTACGACCCTAGACAACGTGGTAATCAGTAGGCATAGTCACAAGGGACTATAACCATCGTGATTACAATCACGTTGCGAAGTTCAAACGAACTTCGCATTGACCATAAACTGGTCAATGCCAGACTCGAAAAGCAATAAAAGAACGAAGGAACACTTACAACGGGTCCAAGAATGGAAGGTTTGAATCCGGGTACTCTCAGGTATGAAGTGTTAAACACAACAACTTAGAGAGCAAAATCAGATTTCAAAGGTGTGAGTTGAGAGTGAAGTGGGTGCTGGGTATTTATAGATTTCGGTTCACCGTTAGGATCGTTTCTTGGAGAAGAGGGAATGATCACATCCCTACACTTGTCGGAAAGTTATGGTAGCTCATTTTGCCCACCACAAGAGATTAACATGTGGCATTTGGCATTTGGGGAGTGTTAAAGGCTGGAAACAGGCTGTTACAAACAAGTTTCTGCATCTGACCCTTGCTTACGCACCGTAAGGTTTTTAGTGTTGAGGTGCGCAAGCACCTTGCAGACCAGACACTTTCAAAAATGGCAGAACAGGCCCCTGAAGCTCCAAACTTGCTATTTGATGCATTTTTGACACGTTTAAGCCCCGTTAACCCCATTTCAAAGCTCTAAAATGAAGTTAAAGTATAGGGAACTTAAAATGTGCTCAAAAATATCTCGGATATCGGTTCGTTTGGCCGTACAATCGCGATGTTCGCTTAATTACGACGGAATGCGCATAAGCGCGAAATACGATCCAAATGACGCGACGAATGGATTTTTGACAAGCCAAACACTAAAACATAATATTTTAGTGCTTACATAAATTTTTGGATGTCCGGATGTATTCAGAACGTAAGTTATGCGCGAAAGTGCAAACTTATACACTTTTTGACGCTTTTAGTCCCTGAATGACCCAAAAGTTTATTTTAGCACACCAAACCCCTCAAGGCCTATTTCTAAGCTATGTAAAGGATATTTAGGGTATGTTTAACTTATGGTCATGTTCCGGAATGTCTGTTACATTTCAAATTGGCATACTTTCTCAGTTTGTCAACTTTAGTCCCTGTAAGCGATTTAACTTGATTTCGGCATACCAAACCATACAAAACTTATTTCTAAGTTATGTAAAGGTTATTTAAGGTATGTTAAGCCTATTTCACTATTCTGGAGTGTTCGTTACATTAAACTGGTTATATCTACGCATCAGAGCGCCTATAACCCTCCAGAAAGCGATTTAAAGCTTGACATCGAACAAGAGTTGATATGTGCAAACGATACACATATTTTTACAAATCCCAAGTATGAAATACAATATTTCATTGGTTTGGAATTTGTTTGATGGTTGAAGTGACACAGGTGTCACAGTCTCCCCTACTTTAGGAAATTTCGTCCCGAAATTTATTCGTAGGAGTCTATCTGTGACTTTGTGTCAAATAACCACCAGAGATATGAAAGGTATAATCCTGACATTTCCTTAATGGACATTCTTTAGAAACGAAAATGAACGGAATGAGTCATTTTCCACAATTTCTTCAGAAACGAAAATGAACGGAATGAGTCATTTTCCACAATTTCTTCAGAAACGAAAATGAACAGAATGAGTCATTTTCCACAACTTTTTCAGAAATGAAAATGAACGGAATGAGTCATTTTCCACCATTCCTTCAGAAACGAAAATGAACAGAATGAGTCATTTTCCACAACTTCTTCAGAAACAAAAATGAACGGAATGAGTCATTTTCCACGATTTCTTCAGGAACAAAAATGAACGGAATGAGTCATTTTCCACAATTTCTTCAGGAATGAAAATGAACGGAATGAGTCATTTTCCACGACTTCTTCAGAAACGAAAATGAATGGAATGAGTCATTTTCCATGATTTCTTCAGAAACGAAAATGAACGGAATGAGTCATTTTCCACAACTTCTTCAGAAACGAAAATGAACGGAATGAGTCATTTTCCACAATTTCTTCAGAAACGAAAATGAACGGAATGAGTCATTTTCCACGATTTCTTCAGGAACAAAAATGAACGGAATGAGTCATTTTCCACAATTTCTTCAGGAATGAAAATGAACGGAATGAGTCATTTTCCACGATTTCTTCAGAAACGAAAATGAACGGAATGAGTCATTTTCCACGATTTCTTCAGAAACGAAAATGAACGGAATGAGTCATTTTCCACAACTTCTTCAGAAATGAAAATGAACGGGATGAGTCATTTTCCACAAACGAAAATGAACGGAATGAGTCATTTTCCACAACTTCTTCAGAAACGAAAATGAACGGGATGAGTCATTTTCCACAATTTCTTCAGAAACGAAAATGAACGGAATGAGTCATTTTCCACAACTTCTTCAGAAACGAAAATGAACGGGATGAGTCATTTTCCACAATTTCTTCAGAAATGAAAATGAACGGAATGAGTTATTTTCCACAACTTCTTCAGAAACGAAAATGAACGGGATGAGTCATTTTCCATAATTTCTTCAGAAACGAAAATGAACTGAGTCAACTCTAGACACACGACCAAACTTGCTGTGGTTTCTGTGCACTGAATTCCATAATTATGTATGCATCCATAATTATGCAATTCCTTGCACAGTCCGCACAATTTGTTTTGTAATGTGAAGGGGAAGGATATCAAACTTGCGATGAGTGTGACTAGACTACCTTAGGGTCCTTTTAATTAGATCGACAAATGACCTCTTTTAATTAGACCACCAAGGAGTCTTTTCAGCTATTTCATCACATGATATTCCTAACCAGATTTTTGGATCAATCTGTGTAACTAGACCACTCAAGGGGTCTAATTATGGAATAGTACAATATAATCCAAGGGTCTTCACTATTACGTAAAAGCCCATTGAGGATTTAATATAGTACCTTTGGATATCCTACTATGAATCCCTTATACGAAGATATGGAAGATTCTACGAGGATTTGGATAACAAAATTGGATTACACAAAAACATAAAAGGGAACACGTAAGCACATAATCACATAGTTGTTTAACTTGATTATTAATTTGTTATTAACTTGTTATCGATTGAAAATGGATATGGAAACCAGTTGATGGACTTCAATGTCCTCTGGGATCTATCTAAAAAGATAGGAAGATCTTCCAAGAATTCGATTTTTGTTTCCAAAGAAACGTAATATTCGAATTAAGGAACACATCAATTTTAGGATATACGGAAATACCCTTAGGTACCCTATTAAGAATTTATAATGGCACTTTGGGTATTCGTACAAAGTTGTAACTTGCGCCTTGTACTTCGTTTCCTTGGAGGAAACGGGTACTTAGGAATTTCGCGGGAAAACGCAAGAGATCATAAGATGGAAAAATTTTGGGGGGGTAGTTTGTTTTTCAAGGAATACGATTCCTTGATTGTCGGTATTGTAGGGGATATGTTGTTTATACATACAACCACATAATTACATTGCAATGTAAATAAAAGATTTATTTATAAACAATGAAAACAACTGTTTCATGGACCTTGACAACAAAAGAAAATAATACATAAGACGTGATTATTTCTAAAGGGTGTTGTCTTCTAGTCGGTCAGATGCTCATCCCTATGCTGGATTTGCATTAGCAAGCTTTGGGAAATTTCTTCGGAAATAACCCATCTCACCACAATTGTAGCAAGAACCTGGTGGAAAGCGAGCTTGAGCAGGATTGTTGCCAACTTGATTTGGTGCAACTGCAGCTCGGCAAACTTTTGCTGTATGACCTTTAAGTCCACAAATTTGGCATTCGCGACACTTCACACTAGTATGATGATGAAGGTTACATTGGTTGCACAAGGGTGAAGCTCCATTGTATGGCTTCCTAGCAGGGGGTTGAGCTGGTTGGTTGGGGACGGCTTGATCATTGTGAGTAACCATGGCGAAGTTCTGAGAAGCCTTTCACTTCTTTGACTTCTTAGGGGATCCAGTCTGTTCATCCATGGTCTTTGATTCCTCGATTGGTTTCGATTCCTCGACTGGTTTCTTGTTACCCTTTCGGAAAAGCTTACGTTTCCTAATCTGAGATTCAGTCAAGGTTGCAGATAGCTCAATGGCCTGCCTAACCGTATTGGGGTTACTACCAGTAACAATGTCCTAAACTGAGTCAGGGAGACCATCAATGTATTTCTCGATCGCCTTATCCAAAGGCGTAACCATGGTAGGACACAACAGGCTCAGCTCCTCATATCGATCAGTGTATGCTCGATGTTCACTGCTGTCTTGCTTAAGATCGTCGAATTCCCTTTCCAAGGCCCTGATCTCGTGACGAGGACAGAATTCCTTCATCATCAGTGCTCGAAGTTCTTCCCACGTTTGAGCCAGTGCCACTTCGGCACCCCTATCTCTCATCACACTGTTCCACCATGTCAAAGCTCGTTTCTCAAAGACACTAGATGCAAAATCTACCTTTTGCTCGTTTGGACATTGAACATGTCTGAAGGTGCTCTCTAAACTCTCGAACCATTGCAGAAGTGCAGTCGCTCCTTGAGACCCAGAAAACTTTGATGGCTTAGCCGAGTTGAACGTCTTGAAGTTGCAGGGGGCATTATTGTTGTTGAGGGCTTGGTTACATTGGGCAACGATGTTCGGGATTGCAGCAGTTATTTGCTGTGTAATGACAGCTGCCAGCTCTTCAATAGATACCGGATTTTCGCGTCATGGGGGCATTCTAAAAGGGAAACAAGAGAGAAAACAAATGAAATGGCATTGGGTAAGACTAGGATGTTACAATTACCGACCAAAATCATGGGTGATGGTCATTTGTTTGAACCACGAAGCAAACAAACGACACACAAGGGCTGAATCAAAGCAATTAGATCCTCATAATGTATCGCGAAGACATGCTCGCCTATAAGTGGACACTCACCCCAAGAGTTCCCAGGTAAGAGTGACTGGTCCGAATATGTGGATTTGTACGAACACTCTAGCCTTAGACAGAAAACTCAGGGTACCGGCATTCACTCTTCCAGTTTGCACGTGTTCACAGTATTTAGGACCAAAAACTTTGACGAGAGTTTTGAAAATTCAAAGGGGTTCAAAACCTT
This sequence comes from Helianthus tuberosus, assembly GCA_030545235.1. Classification (NCBI taxonomy): domain Eukaryota; kingdom Viridiplantae; phylum Streptophyta; class Magnoliopsida; order Asterales; family Asteraceae; genus Helianthus; species Helianthus tuberosus. The sequence goes on from CM060444.1 coordinate 88,755,602, forward strand.
ATAATAGAAGGTTCAAAACCTTATAACAGAAGGTTCAAAACCTAGTAATCAATCATCCTAGAACAGATGATTAGTTTTCAAAGCGGTTTTGAAATTTTATGTTCTTGTTGTGATCGTCGCCTAAGGATAGGTGACGGTATTGTTTTATGACTAAACGCAAGTAAACTCGCGTTAGGGTCCTAAGAAGGTTATAGACTAGGTCAAAGTATTACTAATAACCTAATTCCCTATAACCATTGGCTCTGATACCATCTTTTCTGTCACACCCCGACCACGAGAGACAACGAAACGTGGCGGAAACGTCGGGGAGTGTTGTAACAGAATTAATCGTTTCAAATCCATGGCAATTAAAGTTTCATTTTATTAATCAAACATGAGAGTTTACATTGTTTTAAACAAGAAACTAAGAGTACATAACATAAATTAACTAGTTCTTGTCTCGTTTCAAGTCACTAAGGCACAGGTCCGCCTAAGTATGTCTTGATAAGTCCTATGCATCATCTCCTGAAAACACATGTGAAAATAGGTACGTCAGCATAAAAATGCCTGTGAGATACATAGGTTTTGTGAAAATAGAATTCATGACTTATGTTTAAGAAAATGTTTAGTCATGAACCTTGTAATTTGCTTTGTCTTGTAAATCATTTGAAAAGTGATAAGATCAGATGATATGTATAAATAAATGTAAGGATAAATGAATAACCAGGTAAAATGAGTTTGTATAAGATAAGTTGTTTGTAAATCAATGTCTTGTGAAAAGTATGTTATTTGTATAAAATGTTATATGTCTCAAATTGAAATGATTCAAATAACGCTACGATATGTAATACCATACAAACACTTATATATAGGAAGTACCAGCGGCGTATCCACCATGCTTGTATCATATTACACACGCCTCGTTACTTAAATCACTTACTCAAAACAAACCATCAAGATGTAATGTTTAACAATTGTAGAAATGTTTATGTATAGTTAAATGTCTGTTGTTAAATAGTTCACATGGTTCAATAGATACAAATGGTTCACATAATGTAATATAATGTGTTCACATGCTGGATGTGCATATGCAACAAAAAGTAATGTAAAACAATGTACTAAGTATGCACATAATGGACGTACATAGCATGAAATGTGACAATGTAAAACGATGTACTAATAGTGTACTAATGAGCATAGCAAGTATATGATGTGAAAACAGGAAAGCACGAAAGTAACAAGTAGGCACATGTGTTTCACCCCAAAACAGTTTGGAAAACAGTAAAAGAGGGGTCTATGTACTCACTTGAGATTGCTCAGAAGTCCTAAGATAACCACCAAGCAATGCTAGAGATCACGGAATCAAACGGCACCTAATATAGGTAACTATGTTAATAAACCGGACCTATATCGGAGGATCGGATAGAATGAGGGTTCGTAAACCAAACGAGTATGGAGACTCGTGTCATATGGTTTATCAAAGCCTACATACTAAATGAAACCTATCCTAAGTGCTTACGACCCATTACGACCCGTTTAGGTAGCTTATGCTACTTTAACGCGTCGTTCGCGTGAAACGCGTTCGGACCGCCTAACTAGTCCTATGACAAGTAGAATATGCCTTAACATGTTCAATATTGTTGTCAAATCAGTTTAGATGTCAAAAGTTATGTTACATATGCTTAATTACCAATTACACATGAAAAGGGTATTCTGGTAATTTACCTAAGGCATATAAACTACCTATCATACAACTACTTAACGAAGCGACCATAAAGTATAACCTCGGAAGGTTATTCCCTATATACTATGGTCACCTAAAGTGTTTGGTCGGATCCTAATGATCGGCCAAATGGGTCGGGTTCGAAGGTATAAGCGATTTATTAGATCGCTTACCCTTACGACCCTAGACAACGTGGTAATCAGTAGGCATAGTCACAAGGGACTATAACCATCGTGATTACAATCACGTTGCGAAGTTCAAACGAACTTCGCATTGACCATAAACTGGTCAATGCAGAAAGTCAAACAAAGTTTGACTTTCGGACTCGAAAAGCAATAAAAGAACGAAGGAACACTTACAACGGGTCCAAGAATGGAAGGTTTGAATCCGAGTACTCTCAGGTATGAAGTGTTAAACACAACAACTTAGAGAGCAAACTCAGATTTCAAAGGTGTGAGTTGAGAGTGAAGTGGGTGTTGGGTATTTATAGATTTTGGTTCACCGTTAGGATCGTTTCTTGGAGAAGAGGGAATGATCACATGCCTACACTTGTCGGAAAGTGATGGTAGCTCATTTTGCCCACCACAAGAGATTAACATGTGGCATTTGGCCTTTGGGGAGTGTTAAAGGCTGGAAACAGGCTGTTACAAACAAGTTTCTGCATCTAACCCTTGCTTGCGCACCGTAAGGTTTTTAGTGTTGAGGTGCGCAAGCACCTTGCAGACCAGACACTTTCAAAAATGGCAGAACAGGCCCCTGAAGCTCCAAACTTGCTATTTGATGCATTTTTGACACGTTTAAGCCCCGTTAACCCCATTTCAAAGCTCTAAAATGAAGTTAAAGTATAGGGAACTTAAAATGTGCTCAAAAATATCTCGGATGTCGGTTCTTTTGGCCGTACGATCGCGATGTTCGCTTAATTACGACAGAATGCGCATAAGCGCGAAATACGATCCAAATGACGCGACGAATGGATTTTTGACAAGCCAAACACTAAAACATAATATTTTAGTGTTTACATAAATTTTTGGATGTTCGGATGTATTCAGAACGTAAGTTATGCGCGAAAGTGCAAACTTATGCACTTTTTGACGCTTTTAGTCCCTGAATGACCCAAAAGTTTATTTTAGCACACCAAACCCCTCAAGGCCTATTTATAAGCTATGTAAAGGATATTTAGGGTATGTTTAACTTATGGTCATGTTCCGGAATGTCTGTTACAATTCAAATTGGCATACTTTTGCAGTTTGTCAACTTTAGTCCCTGTAAGCGATTTAACTTGATTTCGGCATACCAAACCATCCAAAACTTATTTCTAAGTTATGTAAAGGTTATTTAAGGTATGTTAATCCTATTTCACTATTCCGGAGTGTTCGTTGCATTAAACTGGTTATATCTACACAACAGAGCGCGTATAACCCTCCAGAAAGCGATTTAAAGCTTGACATCGAACAAGAGTTGATATGTGCAAACGATACACATATTTTTACAAATCCCAAGTATGAAATACAATATTTCATTGGTTTGGCATTTGTTTGATGGTTGAAGTGACACAAGTGGCACACCCCAGAAACGTACGCCTGATGATTTGATCCTGTTGAGCTTTGAGGTGAAGGCTGTTCCTGAGCTTTGACATTTGGTTCAAAGTTCGCGAATGGTGAAACATTGCCGGATTGAGGAGTGTTTGAAGAAACACTTGAGGTGTTATCAGCAATGAACCCTGTCTGTATTTTTGGGCTTTGATTGGTTGAAACTGAAGGGTTGCCTTTGTAATACAGAGACACATCTTGCTGCACACTAGCTAAGTTCATTTTCTTAATTTTCAGCAATTCCAACTTGTGAGCTTCAATTTTTTCTATGAAACCACTAAGATTCAGATTACCAAAGCCTGGAGTGTTTTTCAACATCATCAGGTAAGTACCCCACTCATCATATGGCAATGCATCTGCCAATTTGTCGATTAATTCTTAATTTGTCTTGGTAATTTCCAATCTCTTCAACTCCAATACTAAATGGCAATACCTATCAATCAAACTTTTTGTGGTTTCACCTTTCATGTAAGTGAAAATGTCAAATTCTTTCTTTAACAACGCCTTTTTGTTCTTGAGCATAGATTCACTTCCTTTAAATTTTAATTTCAATGCCTCCCAAATAGAATAAGCATTATCATCGTGTTGCAGCAACACCAAAATATCCTCCTTGATTGCTTGCTCAAGAATGCTAATCATCTTTTTCTCTGCTTTGAAATCATTCTGCTCTGTTTGCGTCAAACTTCCAATCGATTCCGGTTGATTTCAAGCATCTACCGGTGGAGCATATGGTGCCTCAACCTTCATCCAGCTTTCAAAGTGGTTAGCCTGAACCCAGTTTCTAAATCTTCCAGACCAACCTGAGAATTCATCTAAGTTCATCAGTTTGGGTGGTTTCTGCATTGTTCCCAATTCATTTTCCATATTAACGTTCTGAATAATGCTTGCTGAACTCTACGTGCCGTCAAACCGCTTCCCGCAAACAAGTTATAAAAATCTTGATGTTCCATTTTTAATGACAAATTTCGAAAAATGTTTAACTTTTTTATTAACATATTGTTTTTGTCGAAAAACCTTTAACACAAACTGAATTTCCAACACTCGATCACGTACGAAATGGACTAAATGCTCAAACCATGACTTTATACTAAAACAGGTCGTATAAGCGAAAACAGATTTTATGTGTTATTATGAGCGAAACCACTAAGTGACGAAAAAGCGAAACCTCAAAATATGTCACTATGAGCGAACCCTATGAGCGAAACCAGATGTTCGTATGAGTGGAACCCCGGTTATGACCTATGAGCGAAATATGATAGTTCGTATGAGCGGAACCCCGGTTATGACCTATGAGCGAAATATGATAGTTCGTATGAGCGGAACCCCTGGTTTCGCTTATGCCGTATGAGCGAAACCACTCAAATACCATATGAGCGAAACCTGTTCACGAGACATTTTAGATCACTTTTAAGCAGTTTTTAGGTCTGAAAATCTCAAGGGTTTGTTATTAGTCAATTTTACACTATATACTCAAATTTCAGTCCATTTTGTCCGTCGGAAAGTCCCGAAACTCAAAATATGCTTGAAAAAGGCTTTGATTCAAGTCAACTAGCTCACAACTGGCTCTGATACCAATTGTAGGACCGTTATTGACAGTCGTGTGAGTCAATTCGAGCTAGCAACTACCGAAAATGCAGCGGAAATACAAAATCGGCATGAATCAAAGCAAGAAGGATGTAGAAACAGAAGGAATTCACTTTAAAACAGTTTTCTCATTCAATCTTCATATAATACACAGGCAGTAGGTCGGCTACACACTTGACATGAACGTTACAAATGAGAAAACAACTTGGGTATTTATAGGGGAGGAGGTTTCGCTTATAGGACATGTCCGTATGAGCGAAACTATAAGCTTGGGGTTTCGCTCATGTGACACTATGTCCATATAAGCGAAACTACAACATGAAAACCCAACATTTACACTTTAAACCCCTATACAATACATAACTAACACATCTAGACCCTATACATTGAACAACTAAGACTAAGACACAGGCTTTAGACATTATGCACCAACAGCTGGGGATTTGCCATGTGTAAAGTGATTAAGTGGAGATAGCTCTCCAATTGCATGCTATTGTTATGACTTCAAGGACGTCTGGGGAGCTGACACGTGTCCAGACGGTTATAACCATCTTGGTGGTGCACGATTGAACTCCTTCTAGAAGATTACTGCTGTAATCTGGTGTGACTCCTTATCGTGTGGAATCAGCTAAATAAATCCCAAGTCTGGGTGTCAAGCGGAAGTGTTCTATCTAGGATTTTCCTCCTTTGATTTATGGAGGACCGCGCAAGGGTTTATGATTTCCTTGGGCGCGCAAGTGTTGTTTGATATCTGCCTTAAGCCTTTCTTTTGTAAGACCAGTGCGCAGCCGCGCAAGGTAAAAAGGTTGAAAGGCGCAGTTGTGGTATGGTCCCTAGCCTCTGAGGTTTTTGGGACCTTACCCCTTCAAGTCCCCCCATCTAGTGTTGTATTTATGCAAATAAGTGGAGCACTGGACTTATAAGAGGGAAAGGTTTTTGGGCGCGAAAAGATAGAGAATCTTCTATGAGAAGATTTAATTTTGTTTTAAAAAGTTTTTTAGGGGAAATTATGACTTTTTGCCCCTTGTGACATGTGGTGACGTCAGTTAGTAATACAAATTGATATTTTGCAGTATTTCCCTTCTTACATTGGGATACGTAATGGCGCCTGTCAGGTTTTATTTATGAAGACGTGACATTTGTTCCTGTAGCGCCGTCTGGAAAAGACTTTTGTCAGGTGATCATGATCTTTTCTTTTCCCAGAGTGAACTCGCCTATATATACGCTTGATGGATTCTTTTATCTTGTTGATTTTTGGCAAAAAAGAAAATGAAACGTTCTTACCATACTCGTCTTTTGTTGGATGTTTTTAGGGTTTATGAGGCTGCTGAAGGCCTTGTGTTTCTATCTAGCTCGCCACCTTTAGTTGTCGTTAGGGCAAAGGATTCGGCCAATCCTGTTTCTCCGGTGGTTGTTGGTTCCGACTGTAAAGCTTTCCGGCACAAAGGTGCCGCTGATGATGGTATCACTGTGCTGGATGCTGATGACTTGATAGCTCGCTTTTCGATGGTCCAGAAAGGAGGATGCCAGCTGGTGTATCAACGCCGGAAGAATCGTCGGTATGAGCAGGTGTCTACCGTTGATGACGGTGCCGATGCTGGTTAGGTGTTAACCTTGGGGCTAGGTCTTCCCTTTGTTTAATGTTTGTTTTTTTTTTTTTTGAAGATCATTACTATGATCTTTGTTATGAAGTGTTATGCTACACTTGATAATGTATATGTTTTGGTGTACTGCTGTACCTGTATGTTTGTTTTGTATGTTTGGATTACAATATGTTGCATGTGTTTTAATTGCTTGGATTAGGTAGAGCGAATGAGAGATGGTATTGTGCTTATGTGTGAACGTTTGTCCAGAATATGCGTTTATGTTGCGCTTTTTCCAGACTGTTCATGAGGTGTACAATGTTTACCATATTGTTTTCGCGTAAACCGAAAGAATTACATGCAATTTGTAACAAACAGTAATGAGTATGAAGATGATGTTTGTATTGATAAGAGCACAAGGCTCATAATATAAAGGATAATAAAGAAATACATTGCCTGTATGCTTTCTGGTTTTTGCGGGCTAGTTTACATGTAACACCTGCGCAGCTGCTGCGCATTCCAGGTGCGGGGAACTAGTGTCCCGTCAAGTCTTTTGAGGGTGTTATGCCCCCTTGCCTAAGACTTCGTTAATGATATATGGTCCTTCCCATTTTGGTGCTAATTTGCCTGGTTTCTCCGTGTTGGAAGCTTCATTGTCGCGCAAGACAAAATCACCAGGGACAAATGTGCATACGCGGACACGCGCATTGTAATATTTTTCGAGTTTGGATTTGTACCTTGCCTCTGTGATGGCAGAATTCTCGCGCCTTTCTTAGAGGAGGTCCAAATCCAGTCTCCGCTCTTGTTCATTGTTTTGTCTTTCCAAAGCTATCATGCGCGGTGATGGAAGACCAATTTCGGCTGGGATTACTGCCTCAGACCCGTAGACCAGGCTGAATGGAGTTTCTCCTGTGCTAGTCTTTAGCATCGTACGATGAGCCCATAAGATGCTGGGGAGTTCATCAACCCATCATCTGTGCGCTGTGCCTAGTCGGGCCTTAATGCCGTCGACTATCTGTTTGTTGACGCTTTTGACTTGGCTGTTTGCCTGTGGGTGCGCCATGGAGGCAAAATTGTGCTCTATCTTCATTTCTTTGAACCATTTCTGAAGATCTTCTGAGGCAAAGTTTGTGCCATTGTCGGAGATGATGCGCAATGGTAATCCGAACCTGCAAATAATATGCTCCCATATAAATTTGCGAATTACCATTGCTGTTGTAGAGGCTAATGCTTTGGCTTCGACCCATTTTGTGAAATAGTCGACTGCTACGATGATGAATTTGACTGCGCCTGGCGCGTCAGGGAATGGACCGACGAGGTCGATGCCCCATTGTTGAAAAGGCCAGGCGGAGGTGACCGGTATGAGCGGGTTTTTTGGTCGGAGTGTTTTTGGTGCGTGGCGTTGGCATGCTGCGCATCTCCGTAATAAGTTTACTGCGTCTACATGCATTCCAGGCCAGTAGTATCCCGCGTTCATTATTTTTGCTACGACCATGCGCGGTCCTGCGTGTATTCCGCATAAACCTTCGTGGATTTCTCTGACAAGATATTGCGCATCTGTTTTGTTGACACAGCGTAGCAATGGTCTCATAAATGACTTCCGGTACAGGACGCCATCCGCCATTTCGTAGTTTATTGCCTTGTGTTGGATTTTCCGAGCTTCTGCTTTTCCTTCTGGAAGCTTTCCGTGTTGTAGGTACAAGATGATTGGAGGCATCCAGGATGGATTCCCCACTTCTATAACATTCACTTGTTTGAGATGAATGGAAGGATTGGACAGTACCTCTATGCGTACTTCTTTTGCTAAGTGCTTAAAGCTGGTAGCAGCCAACTTGCTTAGTGCATCTGCGTGCTTGTTTTCGCTTCTGTTTATATGGTTAACTTTGAACGTCTGGAATTGGCTCGCGCTTGTTCAAGGTATAATGCCATAGCTTCTCCCTTTGCATCATAGTGGCCATTAACTTGCTCGGCCACCAGCTTTGAATCGACGTTGGCTTCAAGGTTTCTTGCCCCCATTTTGAGCGCTAAGCGAAGACCTGCCAAGAATGCTTCATATTCGGATTCGTTGTTCGTACTTCGGAAATCTAAGCGTATAGCATATGTGAGTTTGTGATCATCGGGACTGACTAATCGGAGGCCTGCGCCAGCTCCGTCGTCATTGGAAGCTCCATCTGTGTGCAGAGTCCAGACTCTATCATCGAAAACAGGAATAGGGAATAGGGTTCTAGATTGCTTCGCACTCTTGAACTTTGTCGATGGGAACTTCTGTGGCAAAGTCCGCTAGAACTTGCCCTTTAATTGCTGGTCTTGGTCTATACAGGATATTGTATCCCCCCAGCTCAATAGCCCACTTAGCCAACCTTCCCGCCACGTCGGGTTTGGATAAGATTTGGCCTAAATGATAATTGGTGAGAACCGTGATGACGTGGCCCGAAAAGTACCGACGTAGGCGTCATGACGCATGTACCAGTGCTAGGACCAGCTTTTCTATCATTGAGTAACGAGTTTCTGGGCCGGTGAGCATCTTGCTTATATAGTAGATTGGAGTCTGAACGTTTTCGCGCTCCACCATTAAGACCGCGCCTACTGCTACTTCCGCAGCAGATAAATATAAGATCAATGGTTCTTTTTCTCGTGGCGCCGTCAACGTTGGTAACTGAATCAAACATTCCTTCATTTGCTTGAAGGCTGTTTCCGCTTCAGGTGTCCATTGGAAGTGAGTTTTCTTGGCGCAGTTCCGTAGTGTACTGATGAATGGATAAGACTTTGCTGCGTGATTGGCCAAGAATCTGTTCAAAGCTGCCAAGTGCCCGGTGAGTCTTTGCATTTCTTTTATTGTTGCAGGTGATGGCATTAGCTGGATAGCCTGCACTTTTTTTGGATTTACTTTAAACCCATCTCGTGTTACTATGAAACCCAGAAACTTCCCTTCTTCCATCCCGAAGGAACATTTTGTTGGGTTGAGTTTTAAGTTTACGTTGCGTAATGAGTCGAATGTGCGCTGAATGTTCTCCAACATTGTTTCTTCTTCATGACTCATGATGACAAGGTCGTCCATGTATACTTCGACTGTTTTACCAATGTCACCTTTGAAGACAGTGGCCATTAGTCGTTGGTATGTTGCGCCTGCGTTGCGTAGGCCGAAGGGCATTTTGGTGTAGCAGAAGATGCCCTTATCAGTGTGGAATGCAGTCTTATCTTCGTCTTCTTCCTTCATCTGGACCTGATGATAACCTTTGTAGCATTCAAGAAACCATTTCCACCGAAATGATGCTAGGGAGTCGACTTTTTTGTCTATCTCCGAAAGCGCATAGCAGTCTTTGGGGCATGCTTTATTCAGGTCCTTGAAGTCTACACACATTCTCCATCCGCCACTGTGTTTCTGTACCATTACTGGATTGGCAACCCATGTATGGTATTTAACTTCGCGCAGGATTCCCGCATTAAGTAACTCTGTTACTTGCTCGTCCATGGCTTTCGCTTTTTCTTCACTAAAGCTGCACCTCCCCTGAGCAACAGGCTCTGCTGAGGGTCGGATGTTCAAACAATGTTGTGCTATGTCGCGTGGAACCCCAGTCATGTCTGCTGGGCACCAAGCGAATATGTCTTTATTGTTGGACAGCAATTCTTTTAATTGTATTCGCGTTGCCGGTGAAATGGCGTGTCCTAGCAGGATGGTCTGCTCTGGATATTCGTTGTTCAGAACCCATTTTTCTGGTTCGTTTGATGCTGAAGGTTTGGCCACTTTTGCTGGTGGTTCATAGTCCACGTACATGACCTCTTTGCTTGAGTACAGAATTGCTACTCCAGTTTCTGTTGGGAATCCGCAAGCAGCATGTGGAATAGAGGTGATCATGCTGAATTCTCTCTGTGATCTTCTCCCAAGTAATACATCATGACGTGATGTTGCCGGCATAACCATGAAATTTACTGTGACTATACGTGAATGTTCGCCATCGGATAGAGTCACAGGGAATGCTATTTGTCCTAATGGGAATACGGCTTCATTACAAAATCCGGTGAGAGGAAAATCGACCGGCTCTAGGCGTGCTTTGTCTTCTGGATCGAGCTGTTTGAAGCACTGCTCGTATATGATATCCATCGAGCTTCCTGGATCTATAAACATATAGTCCGTTCGATAATGGCCGAAGATGCCAGTAATAATTACTAGTCGCTCTTCCTGAGGGCCTCCAGGAACCACAGGGAACACAACTTGCTGTTCCCTCCAATGCTGATCATGACATCGTTTGTTTGGCCTTCGTGAAGGGCCTCCTTGTACCATGTTTATTTGTCTTGGTTCCTGATAATTGGTATTTTTTTATTGGAGTTTTTCAAAATGACTGTCAGATTGAATGTCCCTTTGACAAGGTGTCTGTGGGTCCAATACTGCAGTACTGAATTCATTCTTGTTTCCTTTTGGATCGTCGGATCTGATGTTTGGGGATTCAGATCTGTAAATTTGCATGAAAATTTGATTTAAAGTATTCTGGCATCTGTAGAACCAGTACTCTGGAGTTTTCTCTGTGAGTTGATCTGAGGAATTCTTTCCATCTGGTTTATGTTTATTGGTTCCCATGATTCCGTCGATCTGGGTATTCTGGGTTGTGGAACCCTTGAACCCAGATCGAGGACCTGATGGGTAATGTGATGAATTCTCTGCCATGTGAAAACAGAGAATGAAAAGAACTGAATCGAAACGAGATGAAAACTGATAAGACAGAGGAATCGGTGGACGCCAATGAAGAAACACTAGATAAATGGTCGGAACCGAAATATCTAGGGGGTTTGAATCCGCATAAAAAGGTGGGTTTCCTCTCGTTTGATTTGATCACAACAGATCTTATCCTCCAGTGAATTCTGCAAAAAAGAAGCACCGTTAGCCTCGTCAAGGGGAGAAAAGGGTTCTCTCCTTGACCCGACTCCGGTGTGAGAATAAGTATGGGTTATGAAGAAGAAGATGTATTTGAGAAGTGTGTGTAACTTGCCTTCATACCTGAGTAGTTTTCTCATATTTATAGCCGGGAGTCTTTGGGCGGGAAAACCCGTTAGTGAAAATTTGACGGAAGATGCTAACCCCGTAAGCGGTTGCATTTCCTTCTGTCCAGCTCCTTGATCCGACGTGAGAGCACACGGATCGCGGTTTAGATCAATGGCTGGGGATTTGCCACGTGTAAAGTGATTAAGTGGAGATAGCTCTCCAATTGCATGCTATTGTTATGACTTCAAGGACGTCTGGGGAGCTGACACGTGTCCAGACGGTTATAACCATCTTGGTGGTGCACGATTGAACTCCTTCAAGAAGATTACTGCTGTAATCTGGTGTGACTCCTTATCGTGGGGAATCAGCTAAATAAATCCCAAGTCTGGGTGTCAAGCGGAAGTGTTCTATCTAGGATTTTCCTCCTTTGTTTTATGGAGGACCGCGCAAGGGTTTATGATTTCCTTGGGCGCGCAAGTGTTGTCTGATATCTGCCGTAAGCCTTTCTTTTGTAAGACCAGTGCGCAGCCGCGCAAGGTAAAAAGGTTGAAAGGCACAGTTGTGGTATGGTCCCTAGCCTATGAGGTTTTTGGGACCTTACCCCTTCAGAGTAGAAGGTCTGGACGAGCTCTGATCCCATCGGTTTTGAGTGCATTGAGTGTAAAAGAGTTGAAAGAAAGTTATGAAACCACCTTTCAATCCTTTTAACTTTGAAAATGTTTAGATCTATGCGAAATCAGTGCTTAGACATGTTGAAATCCTTTAGATCTGAGTTGTTCTTGGTGGAATGAGGCCAAAACTTGAAGTTCATAAGAACTCCATGATGACATCACCCTAGAACACCCCAAATTTGCGGATTTCTCGGTTAAAAGTTAAGATTCAAAGGAGAAAATGATGAAGAAGTGTGTAGAGATCAAAGATGTACAAGATTTGAGTTGAAAACTTACAAGAATCATGGGTAATCGAAGGAAAAGAGGGCTGGAGTTGCTTGGTCGAGCGAGAGAGCTGTCACATCACTGTTGTGATGTGATAGGGGGTATTTTTAGATTGCCAAAAGAGGAAAGGGGAGCACAATTGTCGGATCTGACGGCACATCGATCGGATGGCCATCCGATCGGATGGTCATCCGAACTTCGATCGAAGTGGTCCGGCGAGTTAGGTTTCGGTGTTTCGTTCTGCGTGTTGAGCGTTATGATGGATTTTAATTAATAGTCACACAAATACTATATCTAACATACAATCAACATAAATAACTTGCGTTTAGTATTTGCAATTAGATTGCAATGCGATAGATTTGCGATTGCGTTTCAAATAAGCACATAAGGTCACACAATAACAGTCATAAACCTAACAAAACCCTATCACGTTTTGTATTGCGATTGTGATGCGATGTGACTGTGTTTTCGAATAATCACCTCAAAACTAATATAAACATGCACAAGTTACACATAATAGCACGCACACGTAAAACAATATGCAGAATCTGTAATTTGAGTCGCGATGCGATAGTGATGCGATTAGCGATGAAGCGATAAACATAGATTAAACTGCGATTATTAATAGATACTCCACATAATACAACTAAAGCAAACAAATAATAAAATTGATTACATGTCAGGGTGTACAATCAATAGTTAAGCAAGGAGTGACAGATCGCAACTAGCAATCTTTTCTTCCTTTGACTTTGACTTTGACTTGTACCTTGAATTTTAAACGCGGAGTGTTACAGCCTCCCCTACTTTAGGGAATTTCGTCCCGAAATTAAGGCGCAGGCGTAACAAAAAGCTGTGAGTACTTCGCCTTCATGTCACTTTCAAGTTCCCAGGTGAACTCTGCGACGGGTTTGCCTTCCCAGCGGACCTTCACAATGGGAATGCGTGAGCGCCTGAGCTTCTTGGTTTCTCGGTCCATGATCTCGACAGGCTTTTCCACGAAGTGTAACGTCTCATTTACCTGCAAGTCCTCGAGAGGGACATGCAGGTTTTCTTCAGCTAAGCACTTCCTGAGGTTTGAGACGTGGAAAGTCAGATGGACGTTGCTGAGTTCCTCCGGTAGTTCGAGTCTGTAGGCCACCTTGCCGATCCTTTGTAGAATCTTAAAGGGTCCAACATACCGAGGCGTGAGCTTTTCTTTCTTGCCAAAGCTGATCACACCCTTCTAGGGTGAAACCTTTAGGAGTACGTGATCGCCAACGTCAAATTCAAGGGGCTTGCGGCGTTTATCGGCGTAACTCTTTTGACGACTCCAAGCTTTCAGCAGGTTGTCTCGTATTTGGAGGATTTTGTCACTTGTCTCTTGCAACAGCTCAGGACCGGTAATTTGCGCGTCTCTGATCTCATGCCATACAATCGGCGATCGACATTTTCTTCCGTATAATGCCTCAAATTGTGCCATTTGAATGCTAGAACGATAACTGTTATTGTACGAGAATTCGACTAAAGGTAACTGCGCGTCCCAATTACCACCGTAATCTATGACACATGAGCGAAGCATGTCTTCAAGGGTACGTATCGTTCGTTCAGTCTGACCGTCGGTTTGGGGATGGAAAGCAGTACTTAGATTGAGAGTAGTACCGAGGGCAGATTGAAACATTTCCCAAAGGCGCGAGGTAAACCGACCATCGTGGTCAGAAATGATGTCACGAGGTGTCCCGTGTGGACATATAATTTCGTCGGTGTAGATTCGTGCTAATCGTTCTACCTTAAAGTCCTCTCGTATTGGTAGAAAATGGGCAGATTTAGTAAGACGATCAACGATAACCCAAATGCTATCGTGACCTGATGGCGTGCATGGTAGTTTGGTTATAAAATCCATAGCTATACTCTCCCATTTCCACATAGGGATCTCGGGTTGTTCGAGTAAGCTAGAGGGTCGTTGATGCTCAGCCTTGACCTTGGAATAAGTCAGGCATTTCGAAACATAGATAGCGATATCCCTCTTCATTCCAGGCCACCAATACTTGGCACGCAAGTCCTGGTACATCTAGTCAGCACCGGGATGAATGGAATATCGAGATTTGTGAGCTTCCTCAAATATAATCTCGCGGAGATTGTTGCGTTTGGGGACCCAGATGCGATCGAGAGAGTGAAAAATACCATTCAACTTATTCACTAGTTGTTCTCCGTCTCTAATGATTCTTTCTTTCTTTAGTGTGCGTTCGGTGAAACAGGCATGTTGTGCATCACTAGAAAAAGTAACTGAAGGAGACGAGAGTGATGAAGAAGAAATAGACAAGGATGAAATGCCTGCAAAATTCATTGAATGGGGATTAGAAGAGGAAGTTGTGTATGAACAAGAAGGTGGAAAGACTTTCTCTCCACAGCATCCATAATGGTTTAAAAAGGAAAGAGAAAAACTTCCTGACTTCTATCAGGTAGTAACTGTTGAGAAGACTGAAGCAACTGATAAAATTATCAGTTGGATGTATAGCAATCTCAGGGGAATGTTTGTGGTCAAAAGAAGAGGTGGTGTAATTCAGTACTTCCAAACAGGGTATGATCTCTTTTCTCTTCCAAGGTGGGATCTACGCGAACTTGGCCGACTGGATATGCTAAATCCAGAAGATAGAAGCGTTGGTGGGGACTTTGAGCGCATAATTTCCAAAGAATGCAACAAAGGTTTCCCAAATCACAAGCCGCAGCGTCCTAGAAGGAGAGTGTCCAAAACAACAAAAGATCCTATTACAGGAAAAGGTAAAGTGACGTGGGTTATTAACCCTGCAAAAGTTGTCACATGGATCAAGCTTTCGGATGAAGTACCAGTATGTCTAAACAAGTTCAAGAAGTGGTTCTATGATAGCCACACGGGTGAAGCGGTGATCCGATCAATCGAAAATGAAGATATTCGAATATTGGATCCAATGGATGTATTTATGTTCGGACTCTCTGACCTAACAGTGCTGAATGCAAGTCGCATAAGTGTTGGAGCTGGAAACGCTAATCTTGAAGAGGCCATGTTATTTCAAAGGGCAGTGGATAGAGCTTGGAAGATAAAAAGAGAGATGCTCGACATCATTGATAAAATCGAGAAAAGGAAGGAAGCTGATGAAAAGAAGAAGGAAGAAAGAAAGAAGAAAAGCACAAAAGAAAGAAAGAGAAGTCTTCCTCATCAACAAAAGAATCCACTACAACATCTCAAACAACATCATCACCTCCGGCCTCATCCACATATGAGGCCATTATGGAGGATCCACCAACAACAAGTGAAGCTGTTATAATACAAGAAACTCTCGCCACAATAATCAAAGTTCAAGCAACACCAGAAGCAGCAGGGCATGAAGAAGTCCCTCCAGAGCCTGAAAAGAAAGCCGCAGACAATCCAGTGGAAACTACAGAAGAATGAAAAACAAGTATGCAACGATCTAGGGGGATATTGTTGGAACTTATGAGATCGTTCATACTTGTACTGGATTAGCTTTATTATAGTTTGTAGCTTGTTTTAAAGTTTAGGGGCATATTTTGTAATTTGATGAAATTGGCAAACCTGACCTAGTGTAGATAAGATGCCAGCATAATTATAATTATGCTGGCAAGTCAAGACCTATAAATACCCTTGTAATGTTGCCCTAGCCAAGCTTTTGGCTCTTTTGGAGAATATTAGTGTTGTTTACATTCAATCTCTACTATTGTGCTTAAATCAGATTTCCAAGATGCTTCATTGATTTATCTTCTTGTTTGGATTAATACAACACTTGTTGTATTCATCATACTATTAGCTTCATCTTCATTCTTGATTCTTCTTAACTTTTTCATAGTACAAACACTTAATCAATAGGTGTTTTGGACTAAAACAATCAACCACTGTGATCCGGATTGATATTGGGATCTACACCATTATCACAGATTATCTTAGCTGGTACCCCAAACCTAGTCACGATATTCCTCTTTATGAATGATACTACTTCTTGATCTCTGGCTTGAACAAATGCCTCAGCTTCAACCCACTTGGAGAAATAATCCATCATTGCCAGCATAAAAACTTTTCCTCCTGGAGCTTTTGGCAATTTTCCCACTATGTCCATACCCCATTTCATGAATGGCCAAGGGGAAGCAATAGGATATAGTGGCTCAGCAGGTTGATACAGTATATTGTTGTGCCTTTGACATGCATCACATCTTCGAGCATATTCTGCAGCATCTTTCCTCATCGTCGGCCAATAGTATCCTGTTCTTAGTACCTTCAAGAATAATGATCTGCCCCTAGTATGGTTGCCACAATCTCCTTCGTGTATATCCTGAAGTACCTCTTTGGTTTCAGTATCATCCAAGCACCTCAAGTATGGTCCTGCAAGAGATTTCTTATACAAAACATCATTTATAATAGTGAATCGAGATACCTTCATCCTGAAAGCCTTAGGATTCTCATCCTTTGGGATGTGTCCTTCCCTGAGATATTTCATGATCGGGGCCATCCAGGATTTAGGATCCTCCTCAGGATACTTATCATCAGGATCCTGGATACTTTCTATTTCCTTATCCTGAGACTTGAAGAGTTCCATCGCAGGATACAGGATATGTAGTATTGGTATTTGGGTTCCTTCCGGTATCCTGACTGATGATCCCAAGTTTGTCAAAGCATCTGCCTCAGCATTATCCTCCCTTGGTACCTGTTCAAGTGTAAAAACATCGAAATATCCTGCTAATTTTTTGACAATTTCAAGATACTCGATCAACCTTTCACCTTTGACTGCATAGGACCCATTGAAATGGTTAGTAATTAACAAGGAATCAACATATACTTGCAAAATTTTAATATTCATACTCCTTACCAACTCTAATCCTGCAATCAAAGCTTCATATTCTGCTTCATTATTAGAGGCAGGAAATTCACACCTAATAGCCTGGGGTAATATGTCCCCCTGTGGCGATTTTAGTAGTATACCTAATCCTACACCTCTCACATTATATGCACCATCAGTATACAATGTCCAGGATTCTAAGGCTTCTCCTAGTTGTTGTACTTCTAGGTCTACTTCATTTTGAATGTCACTACAGAAATCAGCCACAAAGTCTGCTAGAGCCTGGGACTTTATAGCATTTCTAGGTTCATATACTAGATCATATGCACTTAACTTTACTGGCCACTTAGCCATTCTACCCGACATCTCAGGTTTCCTAAGCACATTTTTAACAGGATAATTAGTTTTAACATGAATCCTATGTGTCTCAAAATAATGTCTAAGCTTAGTTGATGCCATAACTAGGGCTAATATCAATTTCTCTAAGTGTGAATATCTAGTTTCAGCATCTAATAAACTTTTACTAACGTAATAGACAGGATACTGCTGACCTTCATGATCCTTTACCAGAACAGCACTTACTGCATTCCCTGATACTGCAAGACATAGGGATAATGGTTCACCATCCTCGGGCTTCATCAATAAAGGTGCAGTTAAGAGATATTGCTTTAATTCCTGTAGGGCTGCTTCATGCTTTTCTCCCCCATTCGAATTTCTTATTCTTCTTCTTCAGGATATCGTAGAATTCCTTGCATTTCTCTGAGGATCTTGATATAAACCTGTTTAATGCCGATACTCGTCCTGTTAATCTTTGCACGTTATTCATGTTGGATGGTGACTTGATATCCAGGATAGCTTTGATCTATTCCAGGCTTGCTTCTATCCCCCTTTTAGTCACCATATATCCTAAAAACTTTCTTGTCCCCACTCCAAAATGGCACTTGGCAGGATTTAGTTTCATATTGTACTGGTCCTGGATATCAAATGCTCCTTCAAAATCCTGGAGATGATCCTCAGCCTTCTTGGACTTTACCACCATATCATCAATGTATACTTCCATGGTGTCCCCCAGTTTGTCTTTAAACATCATGTTCACCAATCTCTGGTATGTTGCACCTACATTTTTCAAACCGAAAGGCATAGCAGTATAACAGTAAATACCTGTTGGTGTCATGAAAGCAGTATCCTCATGGTCCGAAGGTTCCATTTGGATCTGCTAGAATCCTGAGGATGCATCCATAAAGGTTACATCTCATGACCAGCAGTTGCATCCACCATTGAGTCTATATGAGGCAGAGGGAATGGGTCTTTAGGACATGCTTTGTTCAAGTCTGTGTAATCTACACAAACTCTCCATTTCCCATTCTTCTTTTGAACTACGACGACATTTGCTAGCCATTTGAGAAATTTGACTTCCCTAATCATCTTGGATTTCAGCAATCTTTCAACCTCTTCCTGTATAATTGTGTTTCTTTCAGGAGCAAAATTCCTTCTCTTTTTCTGAATGGGCTTGAAAGACCTGTCAATTCCAAGCTTATGAGTTATAATATCCTTAGAAATACATGTCATATCCTCATGCTTCCATGCGAACGTGGACATCCTGCATTTCAAAAAGTTAGTTAACTGACTTTCAATATCCTGAGGGATATTGGTTCCTATGAGCACCAAGATATCTGGATTATCTTGATCCAGGATAATTTTCTTAACATCTTGCTCTGAGGCCTCCACAATATCCTGGGCTCGTATCTTTAATTGCTATCCTGCTTTAGGCTTTGTTGAAGACTTCATTGAGGAAGAATAACATTCTTTTGCCTTTTGTTGATCACTTTCCACCTTGACAACCCCCCAAGGGGTAGGAATCTTGATACATTGATGATAGGTTGATAGGACAACCTTCATGTCATGGATCCAAGGTCTGCCCAATATAATGTTGTAGCAGAATAATGAGTCCATGACACAGAAACGTTGCATTGAATTCACTCCCTCAACATATACTGGCAGCTTTATTTCTCCCACAGTATTTTTGGCCTCTCCACTGAACCCTACAAGTACAGTGGATTTTGAAGTGATCTCCATCTAGGAAATATTCATTCTTTTTAGTGTTTCTAGTTGAATAATGTTGACGGAACTGCCATTATCCACCAGTATCCTGCGCACAAAGTGATTAGCAATATATAAAGTTATTACCAAACCATCGTGATGGGGATCCTGGACACTATCCCTATCATCACTATCAAACGTTATCACTTTATCGGTTGTGAGGGTTGTCATGCTGGTCGGCTTATCTCCGCGATCTGCCTTAGCCTCCTTCGCATGTCTTTTTTGCTGCAGAATAAGAGGTTCCACAAATGTCTGATCCTCCTGAGATAAAGTTAATTGTCTTGGCATCCGCAGGAGGTGATGCTGCTCGTTCAGGATCCTTCTCAGTATCCTGACCCTTATTCTTTTTTCTGCCCAGAAGGCCCTTTAGGTATCCTTTGCTTAGCAGATATCTTATTTCCTTCCTCAGAGCTATGCAATCTTCCGTGACATGTCCAAAATCCTTATGGAAAGCACACCATTTGGATTTATCCTTCCAATCGGCCTTTTGCTGGTTCTTCCTGGGCCACCTCGCTTTATCTTCCAAACCCTGCATAACATACATTAGTTCGGGTATATTAACAGAAAAACAATATTCTGACAATTCAGGATACTCCTCAGGATCCTCATCCTTAACAACATTCACTTTCTTGCTATCATTCCTGCCATATGGCTTGGAGCGATATGGTTTGTATGAGGATTCAGACTTCCTGTTAGTTGATTCATAGGTTGAGGATGAATTCATCCTCTCTTGCATCTTTTTGTCGTCTTCCATTCTAATATATCTCAAAGCCCTGTTCTGAGCTTCATCCAGGTTCATGCAAGGATTCATTACAGGATCCTGATAAAATTGGTAATCCTTTTGCAACCCCATTTTGAATGCTTGTACGGGTGTTGCAACATCAAGATGTGGGATGTCCAAGGATTCCCTGCTAAACTTGTTCACATAATCCCTTAAGGATTCTTGAGGACCTTGAGTTATCCTATAGAGATCACTGGTTAGTTTTTCAAAACTTTGACTGCAAGAAAATTGACTATGAAATAAGTTAACTAAATGAGCAAATGAAGTAATTGAATGAGGTGGAACGTTTAAGAGCCATTTTAAGGCTGATTCTGTTTGGGTAGAGCCAAAACCCTTGCAGAGGCATGCTTCCTTGAGATCCGGAGGGATAGGGTTAATCTCCATCCTTTCCCTATACTGAGCAATATGCTCTTCAGGATCCGTAGTTCCATCATAGAGTTTCATGTTGGGGGTTTGAAATCTTTTCGGGATTTCAGCATCACCTATTGGATATGCAAACTGGGATATCCTGTGGCTATCCTGGGATACTTCTGGAATCGGCTGGACCACCCCAAGTACACTGGATATCATATCCTTCAACTTCTGAAGCTCCCTAGAGAGTGCCGACATCACACCTATATCCTGCAAAGATCCAACACCGTTAGAAGCAAGAGTATTAGTATTATTAGACACGTTACTGATCTGAGGATTTTGGCCATATCCTGGAGCATATCCTGAACTTCTCACAGTTGACACCCTAACCGATGAGGGTATCTCAGGAGTATGGCTCTGGGAATGGCTAGGTACAATATTGCCCCGGTTATCCTCAGTATATATTGCCGAGCTAAAGTTCAATGCTCTGGGCTGTAAGGGAGTGACAGTATCCTCAACAGGCCTGCTTGAGCTAGATTTCAAGAGTTGTATCTCTCTTATCAGCATTTGATTGGTCTCCTGCTGATGCATCATCTGATCCTGTATACTACCAAACAAAGTTAGAATTTCATCATTAGAAGCTATAATTGGAGTTCTCCCTGAGGCAGCAGATCCATGGATATTCTGAATAGGCACAATATCCCGAGATGTGTGAGTTTCAACCCTCGGAGGAGGAGCTTGAGGCTGTGAAGAAGCTTGCGTCCTTGGAGGTGGTGGAAGCACCGAACCAACTATTGCAGAGGTTATAGCAGACATGGTAGAAGAGCTCATGTTTGATTTTGAGGCCGTTGAAAATAGTTGTGCAAAAAGTTTTGAAAATAGAAAACCAAGTAGTGATTTTAAGAAAGATTTTAGTAGAAATAGCACCACTTGCCCCACGGTGGGCGCCAAATTGTTTTAGTCAAAAATTACCTAAGCAATTAAGTGATCAAATTAGTTTTGTGAGGTAGTGTGCTAACAATGTGTATCGAAAATGTTCTGGTTTAGTTGTTTGCAAAAAGCAGTTTCAGGATATAGCTCAGGATACCGAGCTATATCAAGAATCAAACAATGAGCAGAAAAGTAAAGGACAACACGAGATGTACAAGGAAAGCCCTTGATCAATCTAGATTGCCGGCACAAAACCTCGGGGGCTGACAATCGCAGCTGCCTTATTCTTCTTATTACTTCAAATTTTAGGATACAGTGCAGGATATGATACGGATCAGCTACGTGTTATAATGAATTTCGAGTGTAAGTGTTGGTGATTGCGAGTGATTGTAGCAAGTAGAAAGCAGAAGTGTGAGTGAAAATTTTGTGTGTCTATCGATCCGTACATTCCTTTATATAGTAAAATAGAAATAACAAACTATCCTATAAAATCGGGATGCTGCGAATATTCCTTCCTAGACGTTGAAGACCCCTTCTTCTGGCTTCAACGTCTTCTTTTCAACTGAATAGCCCGAGCCTCCAGGAGAAGCAGTCCACTTGAACGTTGTCACACCCTGGCTTTGCGGAAGCGTGGTTAATTGTGGTGTGACTTCTTAATACCATAGCTTAATCATACCAAAGCTATATGAGTTAAAAACATGCAAGATCATCCATTAAGTTTTGAAAACCAAATACAGTACCATTGTTTTAACCAATAACCATAACCTTGTTCAACAGACATAACAACTTTAAACGTAACATAAACATGGTTTAAGGATTGTGTCTTGTCCAGGAAAGAGACACATCCCCTAAACCCCGGATGACCTCGGAAACTAGTGCAGCGGAAAACATGCCATACCGTGCCAGATCTCGTTAATTTCCTGAAATACATGTGAGTTGAAAAATCAACAATAATGTTGAGCGAGTTCATGTGCAAGTGAGTAAGTAAAACACTTGTAAGTATAAAAGTTTCCTGGTATGTAGCAGTGTAAGAGGACTTGTGATCACCAATGGTTTGCAAGGCCATTAGCATGTTGTGAAATGCAAGTAGGAAGATTCAAACCTAGCGTATTTGGCGTTGGGGCACCAAGTCACCACCTGGTCCATTATGCGGGCTCAGGGGTTGGGCTCGCTACACCCAGATAGATCTACCGCTCGAGTCCCTCGGTGTTCTAACTACCCATTCACATGATCTAAACCTCCTTACGTAAATCATACCGTGTATAAAGTACTTGTAAACAAAGTAACATGTATTTCACCCCCGCAGTTAAGAAAACTGAAAACAGTTAGAGAAAAGGGGGACATGAACTCACAGTGAATGCGCGTCTCTACCAAGTGTCTCCAATACAGTAAGCTGTGCAACGACCTACAAGTGCTAATTCTATTAGACGGACGGCCGTGCCTTAGCTTTATAGTTTATGTTTTTGGGAAATAGTTAGACAACTATTTCGTGTTTATGTTCCGTATACACTTGGTAGTTATTCTTCTTCCCAAGGATGGGGGATACAATACATGTGCGTAAGTTACGTTTTATCAATCTTGTGGTAATGTAATTACCGGTGTAACTTATATGTTTGTGGAAGCGTTCGTAAAGCTTTTTGGAATTATTAACGCTTGTAAATATTATTTTCACTCTAAAATAATATCTATGTATTTTCACAAAATAATCATAAACAGTGTTGTGACAAGTATATTTATCACGTTAATCTTTGTGAAAATCCCACCTCCGAATATTTAGTAAAATATAGTGCTGGCGAAATTTATGTTTCGAAAGTATGTCCAAAAATAGTTCTAACACTTGTTGTGTAAAAAGTCTAAGTGTTAGGTTTTTAGAAAATTTCGCCAGAGTTTCCTCTGTAACTGGAGGTGTCCACGCTTTCAAGCGTATCATTTTCTTTTAACAATCAAATCAATCAACTTCTTTATTCAATCAAACAATTTTCAACACAACAAACTAGTCGACAAGTATGTAAATTTGCATATTCGCATGAACTTGTAGTTTTTCCGCATCTTTAATGTAAATCGCCTTTATATATATAGATCTTTATATAAAGTAGCTTTAATCTTGTAAAAACCTTGT
Source organism: Helianthus tuberosus (assembly GCA_030545235.1). Taxonomy (NCBI): domain Eukaryota; kingdom Viridiplantae; phylum Streptophyta; class Magnoliopsida; order Asterales; family Asteraceae; genus Helianthus; species Helianthus tuberosus. The sequence goes on from CM060444.1 coordinate 88,779,056, forward strand.
GACTAGAGAAATCCGTCTTTACAACTTCTAGTCATTTTTACCAAAACTAGTTATTTGTCGGATCTTTTCATTTCACAAGTGTCTACACCCTTGTGGTTTATAAAAATCATATTTATTAGTGTAAGATCCATCTTTAGAAAAAAACATGATTCTTTAAAGTGTGGTCTTTCTAAAATACCACTTGCGGATACATAGATCCGCTAGTTTTAAACACCATTGTACCGGTTAAAATACTTTTACACAAGAAAAAATATTTCTTCACAAGTTCATGTCTCTAAAATGTGGTAGTGTTTCACTTTTAACCCTTGTATCTTTCAAAAACGAGCTTATGTGATGATACGTGATTTTACAAAGTCGGGTTAAACGAAGATTTGAGCTACCACATCATAGATCGGGTCTAGATAAACACAAATTTCAAGTCCTACGACTTTTACACACGTTATATGCTATTAACCTCCATTTTTATAGTTTTAGTAGACTTTAAAGATTCAAAACGCATGTTTACGATATTTATCCGACGAAAGTCCTTTTAACCACTTTAGATAAGCTTAAAAACAAGATTTAAGTTATATACCTCTAGCTCGGGGCTAGGGAAGAATCGTGACGAAAAGCGCGTGGATAAAAGCTAGCGGTTGAGGTCCTTCGCGTTCCGAGTGCACCAAAACTCCTTATACGTGATCCTTGAAGTGTGTATGTTGTTGGAAGGCAAGAACTAAAACCGAAAATTATGATGGTGGGTGGGATGAGGTTCGGCCGAAAGGTAGAGAAGAGAAGAGAGTGAGTGAAAGTTGGTGGAATAATAGTGATTATCTTCTAGAGTTAGGGTGTATTTATAGAAAAAAAATAAGAGTTATTATCCAAAGGTTTAGATGTCCACTAGATACTAAACCAAACTCAATATAATAATCATACATGTACCATGGTGGTTTCCCCATGTTTGGGGCCGGTTACATTAGGGGGGTTGGGTTTAGTTCGATCTTAAGTAGTGTAGTTAGGAGCTAGTTTAGGTTAAGTAGGTTACTAGGTGTTTAACTTAGTTAGTTAAGCAAGGCGCGTTATGACGGGTGCTAGGGTAATCAGGGACCCTAATTGGCTCAGAAAAAAAAATATAATTTGTGAAAATATTAATATTTTCGTGTCCCGGGTAGTCCGGTTGTTCGGTTGGATAGTAATCCGTTAAAGTGTTACAAAAGACATTAAAGTGTCGTTTTTTATACTTTTAGTGACACCATTTAATTTCCAACACTTTAGAAAGTGTCTAGTGATATTTTTTTTTTCTCATATTTTAGCACTTTACTAGTCAGCTAGAAGCTGGTTTATTTATTAAAGTGCTGTGTTTGGTACTTAAAGTACGTTCTTGGCACATCCGAATCAGTGTATCTTATCCCTAGAGACGCGGTACCATAACCCTTATATTCCTACACTCACTACCAGTGTAGCCAAAATGTATGAGGCTCTTAACAGGCCTTAGAGGCAGTGTCTGCCTGATGCTGGTTATATCAGCATGTTCACTGTGTATCCGTTTAGTGCCACTGTGCTTTTTGTGCATCATGTTTGTCACTAGGGTTCAGCATGTAAATAATGTAGTGACAGCAATTAAAGTATGATGCAAGTAAGTGCATGTATCAGTATGCAGGTAGCAGTTTATCAGCTAGTTCAATCAAGCACAGTAATCAAGTAGTAATTAATCATTAATTAAGTTGTACGGATACCTGGTTTAGTGCGGGTTGTCACATTCTCCCCCCGTTAAATAAATTTCGTCCCGAAATTTAAGTTCTGCTTGTAGAAGCAGGGTTCTTAGGAAATAAGTGGGGGTATTTCTCTTTCATCCGGTCCTCACGTTCCCATGTGAATTCAGGACCATGTCTGGCATTCCAACGAACCTTGATGAGTTTGGCACTGCTCCGGCGGGTCTTGTTAACTTTCCAATCCGTGACCTCAATAGGTTCTTCAACGAAGTGGAGCGTGTCGTCAATATGAATCTCGTCGATAGGAATGGCAACGTCAATTTGAGTTGGACTTTTCTTTACATTGGATACATGAAATGTATCGTGAACACCATTTAGTTCAGCGGGTAGGTCCAACTTGTATGCTACTGTCCCAATTCTTTCCAGAATTCTGAAAGGACCAATGTAGCGCGGATTTAACTTCCCACGCTTTCCAAAGCGTGCTACCCCTTTCCAGGGTGAAACCTTTAACAACACCATCTCTCCGACTTGGAAGTCCACGTGCTTCCGGTTTGGATCCGCGTAGGCCTTTTGTCTGTGGCGAGCGGCTTCGATGCGTTTAAGAATTTGCGCGATCTTGTCTGTCGTCTCTTGGACGATCTCGGGACCAGCAAGCTGCCTATCACCTGCGTCAGACCAACATAGTGGTGATCGGCACTTGCGTCCGTATAGGGCCTCAAATGGCGCGACACCAATACTGGTGTGGTAGCTGTTGTTGTATGAAAATTCGACCAAAGGTAAGTGTTTATCCCAGCTACCGCCTAAATCCATAACACATGCCCTCAGCATGTCTTCCAAAGTTTGTATCGTTCGCTCGCTCTGGCCGTCAGTTTGCGGATGGAACGCAGTGCTCAGATTCAATTGTGAGCCAAAAGATTCTTGGAAAGATTGCCATATTCTTGACACAAATCTTCCGTCTCTATCAGAGATGATCGAGAGTGGTACTCCATGACGTGCTACGATCTCTCTCATGTAAATTTCCGCAAGTTTGCTAGTACTGTCTTTCTCCTTGATTGGCAGAAAGTGTGCGGACTTTGTTAGGCGGTCAACAATCACCCAAATCATATCATGGCCTCTTGGCGTTCTTGACAGTTTTGTAATAAAATCCATGGAGATTTGTTCCTATTTCCACTTGGGAATCTCAGGTTGTTGCAGAAGTCCCGAAGGCTTCTGGTATTCCGCCTTGACCTTAGCGCACGTTAAACATTTGCTCACGTAAACAGCAACGTCGCCTTTCATCCTAGGCCACCAATAGTAATCCTTGAGATCCTGGTACATCTTATCCGATCCCGGGTGGATAGAGTACCGTGACTTGTGCGCTTCATCGAAAATAACTTCCCTTAATCCACCAAACAGAGGAACCCAAATCCTTTTCTCAAAACATAACGTTCCTTCCTCGTTTGGTACCAAAAGCTTCTCCATTCCACGGAGATATTCTTCCTCAAGGTTTCCCTCCTTGAGAGCTTCCTTTTGTGCAGCACGAATGCGCAAGGAAAGATCGGTTCGTATGATCATTTCCAAAGCTCTAACCCTTATGGGCTTGATTCTTTCTTTACGACTTAGGGCATCGGCGACTACATTCGCCTTCCCTGGGTGATATTTTATCTCGCAGTCGTAATCGTTTAACAATTCAACCCATCGTCTTTGCCTCATGTTCAACTCCTTCTGGTTGAATATATGCTGTAGGCTTTTGTGATCTGTGAAGATTGTGCACTTCGTACCATACAGGTAGTGTCTCCAGATCTTTAAAGCGAAAACTACTGCGCCAAGCTCTAATTCGTGTGTGGTATAATTCTTTTCGTGCACTTTCAGTTGGCGTGATGCGTAAGCAATGACCTTTTGGCGTTGCATCAACACACAACCCAATCCTTGACGCGATGCGTCGCAGTATACCATGAAGTCATCAGTACCTTCTGGTAGAGCTAAGATTGGCGCGTTACAAAGCTTATCCTTCAGTATCTGAAACGCTTCTTCCTGTTTGATTTCCCCAATCAAACTTCTTATCTTTCTGGGTGAGGAGCGTCAAAGGTTGAGCGATTTTCGAAAAATCCTCGATGAACCTTCGATAGTAGCCAGCCAAACCCAAGAATTGTCGAATCTCGGTTGGCGTTGTAGGCGTTTCCCAATTCTTGATTGCCTCGATCTTTGTGGGATCAACATGGATTCCATCTCCATTCACCACGTGCCCAAGGAATTGGACTTCGCGTAGCCAAAACTCGCACTTGGAGAATTTGGCGTACAGTTGTTCCTTCTTTAACAGCTCCAAAATGGCTCTAAGATGTTGTTCGTGTTCAGTCTTCGTCTTTGAGTAAATCAAGATGTCATCAATAAACACAATCACGAACTTGTCTAAGTATGGCTTACAAACTCTATTCATCAAGTCCATAAAGACTGCAGGTGCGTTTGTCAGACCAAACGGCATAACGAGGAACTCGTAGTGTCCATAACGAGTTCGGAAGGCTGTTTTCGGGATACTCTCCTCTTGTATCCTTAACTGATGGTATCCAGATCGTAAGTCGATCTTTGAATAAAAGCTTGAGCCTTGCAGTTGATCAAACAGATCATTGATTCTTGGCAGAGGGTATCTATTCTTATTCGTCAGCTTGTTCAATTCTCTGTAGTTGATGTTTATTTGAAAATCATCATCCTTCCTTTTGACGAGTAGAAATGGGGTTACCCCAAAAGGAAATTTTGGTCTGTTATCTTCCTTCTCTAACCATTGCCAACACTTCTCTGTCAATCCTTGCATCTTCGAAAATGTAAGTTGCTATGATGCATCGACTACGGGTGCCGTGCCCGGAATTAAATCGACGCGGGATTCGACTAATCGTGAGGAGATGATTTCGGCAAGTCTTCGGGGAAGACTTCAGGGTATTCTCCAATCACAAGGATATCTTCGAGTTTTGGTTCTTCAACTTCCTTTTCCATAACATGAGCCAAGAATGTAACACATCCTTTGTGCGAGAATTTTTGGGTTTTCTTAGTCTGATAATCCGTAGGAGCGTATCCTGCTCCATGAGTCACGATCATTTCTTCGCTCGTTGTCGGGGCGCGGATGACAATCTCCGCATGGTTGTTCGTCAACCAGTCCATCACGTCGAAGCTTCCAAACTCAACTGGCAATAGATCTAGCGTAAACTTACGCTCTCCGGGTTCTATCGTGCCGATTCCAGTTACTGCGTTGGCTTCCACTAGCTTCCCCTAAGCTAGTTCTAATGGGTACTGGAATAACTACTCACTCACTACGTAAACCAATTATGTCCTTGAATACTAGAATTGTGAATCGTAAAATTTGCAACAGTAGTTGGCAATACAGACGCATAATATTGAGTACTGTGGGACGTACCACTATCCATGCTTGGATCTCTGGCGTGCCTCCCTAGCTCCGATGGGGAGCTTTCATCCTTGCGCCTGATTGTTTTTCGGGCAATATCTTCTGAAATGCTTTTTGCTTCCACAGTTTAAACATCCTCGAGCACGCTTCTGTTCATCACTCATTCTGCCTTGACAATTATCATTGTCGTTGTCCCCTTCGTGATTCTCACTACCGTCTTGGCCCCCATTACTAAGTTCAGTATTGTGCCAACAAGTTTCCTTGACATGTCCCACCTTGCCACAGTTACCACAGTTTCCATATTTGCATCGCCCGACATGATAACGTAAACAATTGTCGCACTTAGGTAGGATACCCTTGTAATCTTTTCCCTTTTTGGCCTTCTTCTTGTTACTTACCCGAGTAACCATCTTGAAATTTGCGAGCTTCCTCTTGTTATCCCCAGATGCCTTTACAGCAGTCTCCTTTTTCTCCTCCGCAGTGGAAAATTTTCCTTGTCTAACTGCTTCTTCCGTGAGTGCTATGCTTATGTTGATAGCCTCGGTGATCGTTGAGGGTTTTGATGCTGTTACCAGGCTTAGAATCTGAGGTGCCAATCCCCTTATGAACTGTTCAATTCTCTTAAACTCTAGTGTCCCCAGGAGTATGGCAACTTGTGATAATTCGTTAAATCTCTGCACATACTCTGCTATCTTTGGTCCTTTCATTTTCAAGTTCCACAGTTCTGTTTCCAATTTCTGGACTTCTGCCCTCGAGCAATATCTTTCACGCATCAAATTTTTCAGTTCGTCCCACGTCATAGCATACGCAGCAGTCTCGCCCATCGTCCGAATTTGATGGTTCCACCATGACAGAGCCTCATCCATCAATAGCCCAGTTATATACTTGACTTGATGTTCGTGGTCACATTTGCTCAATCGTAAAACAGAATCTGTCTTTTCAACCCAGCGTACGAAGGCTAAGGCACCCCCGGTGCCGTCGAACTCTCGAGGTTTGTGGTCTAAGAATTGCTTGTAGGTACAGCCGTTGGGTGGGTTCTTTCCTGAGGTACCTCCGTTGCGCTCGGAGTGATGGGCCTCGTATTGTGCGATGACTGCAGTAATGATTCCCTGAAGTTCCACCTCGTTGGTGGGTATGCGTACACCCCGTTTTGGAGGCATTTCCTAAAAGATGTTTCACGTAGGTTAGGTCATCGCAACCAAAATGCACGTATGCATTAACAATATCAACACATAACATCTCATGCTATCAATAATTCATCCCCATAACACCTCATGTTATAAATAAATTAGCCTCTGCAATGGTCGAGGCTTCGAGGTAGTAATCATACCCCTGATCTGGGGTGCAAGTGTCCAAGTGAATCGTTCAATCCTTTTGAACTCCGGTTTGACTAAGTAGGGGGGGGGGGGGGGCGACCCTAGTTAAGTCGTGCGATCGCTGGACAAGTTCAGGAATTTCTGGTTCGTCCATTTTCAAATTCCTGAACTCTATCTCAAGCTTCTAAATTCCAGTCCTATAACAACATCTCTTCTCAATCGTTTCCTTGAGCTCGTCCCAGCTCAGTGCATAAGTAGCGTCTGTGTCAAGGGTCTAAACCTGGAGGTTCCATTAAGAGAGGGTGCCATCCCGAAATATCCCCGAGATGTAGGTAACACTCCGTTGGGGCGAACAGTTACCCGTTCTTAGAGTGGAGTTGGTCTCTTCGGACCAATGAACAAATGCATCGGTGCTTCCTGTTCCGTCAAAGTTTAAAGGCTTGCAGTTCAGGAACTGTTTATAGGTGCAGCCAGTTGGAGAGTTATCTCCAGTAATGCCATCGTTGTACTTAGAGTGGAGGGCTTCAGGTCGTGCATTTGCTTGTGAGATGCGTTCTTGCAGCTCGGCTTCTGTCCTTGACAACGTACTGGTGTTCGTGTCACGTCCGGGTGACATTCCGTCTTGTCGGAATAATGCGGGCTAGACAACGTGTCAATTGTCTTATGAGATACATAGCACCATAAGCCATCATGAAATCGCCCAATTTTACACGTAAATATACTCACTGTATGAGTGGGGAAGTAAATTCCCGAGCCTTCACATAGGCTGGCCAATTTGGCTTGTTGCTTGTAATAGAATGAACTCGAGGCTACATCGCCTTGGTCATTCGTGTTTAGGTTATTTCCTGCTGCATGGGTTATCATTAGCTCGACCCGCAGAGTCCACCAGGATTCCTGTGCACTACAAGTCGTTATTACGTGGGCCCCCGTAATAATAAATTGTCTTGCACAGTTACCCCAAATTTTCTCTCGTCCACGCAGATGATCAATCAAGGAGCAACAGCAGGTGCATCGGCATGAACAGGGTCATGCTCCAATGCGGGGTCAGGAGCAACGCCTGGCTCAGGGGCCACGGCTAGCTCCGAATCAAAAACTCTATCTCAAAATCAGCTGGATCAACAAACACAGGGGTCGACAGGGGCTACAGGATCCCTCAAGGGCTGGTCTAAGTGCATGAACTCAATGTCATGGTCTGGATCAACACCAGGCGGAAAAACAGAATCGTCCTCATTATCGCGATCAAACTCAAATCTGCGTGCGGGATCCGGTGCAGCTGGTGATGCCATATCAGGGTCGGCGTCGTGTAAGTAATGCAGCATTCCCTGTATGTGCGAAGATGCGGATGTCAGAGACTCAAATGAGTCTGGGATAGGGAAATGAGTTTTCTCCTACAGGAGTGTCCGCATGCAGTAGTCTAATGCCAGCAGCAATAGGGCCTTGCCCTCAAGTGGGTCCTCCTCTTAATAGTTCGACATCGTCTTCAGAGACAACGTCGGGGGGGCATATCAACAACGGGATAAGCGGCAAGGGGCACAGGAGCAGGGATCACCGCCAGTGGTAAATTCCCAACAAGATGGCCATCAGTAGGCTCTGTTACGACTTCAGGCAGTGCACAAAGGGCTGAAAGTCGTCATTGTCTGTGCCGGTAGTATCAGAAATGTACACCTCGTGCTTCGTTGAACTATGTCGTCTGATACTATGGTCATGGGGTTCGTAGTGCCCATCTTTCTAGTACTTGATGAAAGCATAACGCTTGTAACACAAACACATATACGTATAATAATCAATCATATATTCAGTTAATCACATAAGTCACCAAGTAAGGTATCACATACTTCTCCTAGTCTTACTAGCCAATTTCATTCAGTCTACAAGACTGCTCTATCCTTCACTTAAACCAAACCTCGATCCTCCAGATCGATCCTATAACAAACCAACGTGCTCAACTACCTTGATCATCTCGATCCTCCAGATCGATCCTATAACAAACCAACGTGCTCAACTACCTTGACCATCTCGATCCTCCAGATCGATCCTCAGCCCTCCAAGCTGAACTCATAATTAGTAAAATGTGCTCAACATTTGTTTGTAAAAAGTGTGGATCTGGACTTAAGTGGTATGCAGAAAAATGTTTTCGTGAGAGCCCTAGTGATCATAGTCTAGACTCGAGACAGAATCCTAGTTCGCTATGATCAGAGCTCTGATACCAAGCTGTCACACCCTGGCTTTGCGGAAGCGTGGTTAATTGTGGTGTGACTTCTTAATACCATAGCTTAATCATACCAAAGCTATATGAGTTAAAAACATGCAAGATCATCCATTAAGTTTTGAAAACCAAATACAGTACCATTGTTTTAACCAATAACCATAACCTTGTTCAACAGACATAACAACTTTAAACGTAACATAAACATGGTTTAAGGATTGTGTCTTGTCCAGGAAAGAGACACATCCCCTAAACCCCGGATGACCTCGGAAACTAGTGCAGCGGAAAACATGCCATACCGTGCCAGATCTCGTTAATTTCCTGAAATACATGTGAGTTGAAAAATCAACAATAATGTTGAGCGAGTTCATGTGCAAGTGAGTAAGTAAAACACTTGTAAGTATAAAAGTTTCCTGGTATGTAGCAGTGTAAGAGGACTTGTGATCACCAATGGTTTGCAAGGCCATTAGCATGTTGTGAAATGCAAGTAGGAAGATTCAAACCTAGCGTATTTGGCGTTGGGGCACCAAGTCACCACCTGGTCCATTATGCGGGCTCAGGGGTTGGGCTCGCTACACCCAGATAGATCTACCGCTCGAGTCCCTCGGTGTTCTAACTACCCATTCACATGATCTAAACCTCCTTACGTAAATCATACCGTGTATAAAGTACTTGTAAACAAAGTAACATGTATTTCACCCCCGCAGTTAAGAAAACTGAAAACAGTTAGAGAAAAGGGGGACATGAACTCACAGTGAATGCGCGTCTCTACCAAGTGTCTCCAATACAGTAAGCTGTGCAACGACCTACAAGTGCTAATTCTATTAGACGGACGGCCGTGCCTTAGCTTTATAGTTTATGTTTTTGGGAAATAGTTAGACAACTATTTCGTGTTTATGTTCCGTATACACTTGGTAGTTATTCTTCTTCCCAAGGATGGGGGATACAATACATGTGCGTAAGTTACGTTTTATCAATCTTGTGGTAATGTAATTACCGGTGTAACTTATATGTTTGTGGAAGCGTTCGTAAAGCTTTTTGGAATTATTAACGCTTGTAAATATTATTTTCACTCTAAAATAATATCTATGTATTTTCACAAAATAATCATAAACAGTGTTGTGACAAGTATATTTATCACGTTAATCTTTGTGAAAATCCCACCTCCGAATATTTAGTAAAATATAGTGCTGGCGAAATTTATGTTTCGAAAGTATGTCCAAAAATAGTTCTAACACTTGTTGTGTAAAAAGTCTAAGTGTTAGGTTTTTAGAAAATTTCGCCAGAGTTTCCTCTGTAACTGGAGGTGTCCACGCTTTCAAGCGTATCATTTTCTTTTAACAATCAAATCAATCAACTTCTTTATTCAATCAAACAATTTTCAACACAACAAACTAGTCGACAAGTATGTAAATTTGCATATTCGCATGAACTTGTAGTTTTTCCGCATCTTTAATGTAAATCGCCTTTATATATATAGATCTTTATATAAAGTAGCTTTAATCTTGTAAAAACCTTGTGACTAGAGAAATCCGTCTTTACAACTTCTAGTCATTTTTACCAAAACTAGTTATTTGTCGGATCTTTTCATTTCACAAGTGTCTACACCCTTGTGGTTTATAAAAATCATATTTATTAGTGTAAGATCCATCTTTAGAAAAAAACATGATTCTTTAAAGTGTGGTCTTTCTAAAATACCACTTGCGGATACATAGATCCGCTAGTTTTAAACACCATTGTACCGGTTAAAATACTTTTACACAAGAAAAAATATTTCTTCACAAGTTCATGTCTCTAAAATGTGGTAGTGTTTCACTTTTAACCCTTGTATCTTTCAAAAACGAGCTTATGTGATGATACGTGATTTTACAAAGTCGGGTTAAACGAAGATTTGAGCTACCACATCATAGATCGGGTCTAGATAAACACAAATTTCAAGTCCTACGACTTTTACACACGTTATATGCTATTAACCTCCATTTTTATAGTTTTAGTAGACTTTAAAGATTCAAAACGCATGTTTACGATATTTATCCGACGAAAGTCCTTTTAACCACTTTAGATAAGCTTAAAAACAAGATTTAAGTTATATACCTCTAGCTCGGGGCTAGGGAAGAATCGTGACGAAAAGCGCGTGGATAAAAGCTAGCGGTTGAGGTCCTTCGCGTTCCGAGTGCACCAAAACTCCTTATACGTGATCCTTGAAGTGTGTATGTTGTTGGAAGGCAAGAACTAAAACCGAAAATTATGATGGTGGGTGGGATGAGGTTCGGCCGAAAGGTAGAGAAGAGAAGAGAGTGAGTGAAAGTTGGTGGAATAATAGTGATTATCTTCTAGAGTTAGGGTGTATTTATAGAAAAAAAATAAGAGTTATTATCCAAAGGTTTAGATGTCCACTAGATACTAAACCAAACTCAATATAATAATCATACATGTACCATGGTGGTTTCCCCATGTTTGGGGCCGGTTACATTAGGGGGGTTGGGTTTAGTTCGATCTTAAGTAGTGTAGTTAGGAGCTAGTTTAGGTTAAGTAGGTTACTAGGTGTTTAACTTAGTTAGTTAAGCAAGGCGCGTTATGACGGGTGCTAGGGTAATCAGGGACCCTAATTGGCTCAGAAAAAAAAATATAATTTGTGAAAATATTAATATTTTCGTGTCCCGGGTAGTCCGGTTGTTCGGTTGGATAGTAATCCGTTAAAGTGTTACAAAAGACATTAAAGTGTCGTTTTTTATACTTTTAGTGACACCATTTAATTTCCAACACTTTAGAAAGTGTCTAGTGATATTTTTTTTTTCTCATATTTTAGCACTTTACTAGTCAGCTAGAAGCTGGTTTATTTATTAAAGTGCTGTGTTTGGTACTTAAAGTACGTTCTTGGCACATCCGAATCAGTGTATCTTATCCCTAGAGACGCGGTACCATAACCCTTATATTCCTACACTCACTACCAGTGTAGCCAAAATGTATGAGGCTCTTAACAGGCCTTAGAGGCAGTGTCTGCCTGATGCTGGTTATATCAGCATGTTCACTGTGTATCCGTTTAGTGCCACTGTGCTTTTTGTGCATCATGTTTGTCACTAGGGTTCAGCATGTAAATAATGTAGTGACAGCAATTAAAGTATGATGCAAGTAAGTGCATGTATCAGTATGCAGGTAGCAGTTTATCAGCTAGTTCAATCAAGCACAGTAATCAAGTAGTAATTAATCATTAATTAAGTTGTACGGATACCTGGTTTAGTGCGGGTTGTCACAAACGTTATAGGCCTGCCATGCTAATCTGCACGTGAACAATTAGTAACTACCAGGATACTGTATCAGGATGTTACCAATATCCTGATCCGGTATCCTGGTCACAATCAAAAGTAATCAAGTCAGGATGTAATTCAGGATATGTGTTCAGAAAACCACCCATAACATTTATTTTCTAATCACCCTCTACTTCCAAAGAAGAGCAAGTGTGTCGCCTTCATCAAATAATGGAACGTTTCTTTCGTTAAAAAATTTATGTAAACATTGTTAATGATGACATATATTATTGTGAGGCCACCCGTGTAATACACGGGTACTGTTTTGGTCAAAAATCACACAAGGATAATGTAACCAAATCTGATTTTTGTGAGGTATGATGCTTGGTTAAATGATCAAATGTATGAACGATGAATATATGAAATGAGTGATGAACACGGGGATTTATACGAGGAAAAATCCCTTAATCAACGAATGATCTCCGGCATAAAAAACCTCGGATAGTGAAAACTATCACTATCAAGTATATTGAGTAAACAAGTTTACAATTTCGGAAGTATTGAGCTTGTTACAATGAATTCTAGTGTGTGTGTTTGAAAGCGAGTAGCAGAGGTGTTATACAGTTTACAAGAGTGCAAGATGTTTCTAAAAATAAGCTCTATACCCCTTTAATCTTAGCTAAAAATATCCTAACTATCTAAAAAATCAGCCCATCACCCACGATCACCACCAACGGTCATTAGCTCGTGCACATGTTGAAAGTATAGAGCAAATTCCCCTGGTATCTCGGATAGGATAAGTCTTCTTCGAAACATACCTGCAAAACAAGCCAAAAGGTGATGGAAATAATTGTTAGTTTAGAATAACAATGAGGATCCTGGATCCTTATTCTCACAGCGTCTCCTGAGGATCCTTAATTCGAACTGAACTGAGGATCCGTGATCCATGCTATACTTGAGGATCCGTGATCCATAGGCTATAAAATTATATCCCTAACAATTGCCCCCAAACATGACTAGTTGATATCCAATTAGGTAGTCATGTTTGAACGATTGTCAAACTAGCCGTTACTTATGGATATAGCCGTTGCGAGGCTGATGGCAGCGATAATCATCCCTGCAACAAACAATTATTATAAATAGGATTAGAGATAGGGTTGGAAATTGCATTTAAATTCGAGACTTCTCTCCTTTAAATCCTCATCCTAAGATCCAAGCAGGTATTCTCTCTTCCCTTTTCTTTGATCTTCTCTTCTCTAATCCTCTGTTTTCCAAAATCAATGGCAAAAATGAACCTTCGTTCCTCACCCGCCAAAAATCCTGAACATAAAACTCCACTAAAGAGTCAGGGTTTAACCAAAAACCCTTCAATAGAGCTATGCCGATTCCCCGATCCTGATATCGATCGGATACGCCCCTGTTTCCCTGACGGCACTGTATTCCGATCCTTCGACTCTTCCACCAAAAGTGATTGTATATCAGATACATGGATCACTTTTCCTGTAACCCTTTTTCTGATCGGATTCACCTACCCTTTCCCTGTTCTCACACAGGGATTCTTCACACTCACTGGCTTATGTTACATACAAGCCATGCCAATGATGTGGAGAGTCCTTTACACACAGGAGCGCATAGTTGAGCAGGAAGGTATTGAAATAGGGATGTCTGAAATGAGTAAGTTATACAATCTTGTTAGCTATGGTTCCCATTGTTATCTTTTCAAATCCAAACCTGAATAGCCACACCCAATCTTGAAAGTGACCAAAAATGATCCTAACTGGAGGAATCAATTCTTCTTTGTTAGGAGGGATTATGTTCCAAATGGGAACCAACTTCCCAAAAAGTTGAACACCAATGGTAGGATATAGGATCCTTAGACCAGGATAAGCGGTAAGGATCTTTCTTTTGCTTGTTGAGGATAACTGACCCTTTATCTTTGTCTTTGCAGCTATAACTTTGTCACATATTCAAGAATCACCTACCACCCAAGAGAGAATTAAAGCTTTTTGGAAGCTTGACCCTGCAATCAGAACCTATCCACCGAAATCAAAGGACCCAGCAGAAGTTTCATCCACTTCCTACACCATGTCAAGTAAGTACCCATACATGTATTTGTATATATAAACGTTTGATAAAAATATGAATACTTATCTATTTGTTATGCTTGTAGGCGCCGGAAATCCTCAAAGTCCGCTTCCAGGTTCAGTGTGAGTGACCTTCAAGAATATGCATCTTCTCGCTCCATCAAGAAAGAGTTGACTGCTAGCCCAAGCGTCCCAGAGCCTAAAGGAATGAGTACTAGGGGCAAGGGTGCCAAGAAGAGAAAGACTGCTGAGCCCACTGAAGGCCTCCCTCTCATACAACATCAGTTCCTCAAATACACCTCTGAGGTAAGGATAATATATCCTGCAATTTGTATTCCTTCCCAGAATATAAAGGATCTTGACTATTGACTTCTCATGTGCAGAAATTTGCCGAGATCCAAATGCTCCTTGATCACCACGTGGCTGAAGTTGAGCAGCAAAAGTTGGACTTCCAGCAGATATTCCTTGCCAAGGACAAAAACATTTCTTCTCTTGAAAAGGATATAAACCTGCTGCAGAAGGAACTGGTCCAGGCTCAGATCACAGCCCAGAAAGAGAAAGAAGAAGTCATGGATGGGGCTAAGCTTTTTGCTATTATTGCCATGTTGAAGATCAAGCTACAAATGGCCAAGGAGGCTGAGGATCCTGCCTTTGACCAGTCTACCTGGGACCAGGAGGCTTGGAAGCAGAGGTTGGTTGAGCCGGATGATGAGGATGAATCTGAAGGGGCTGCAGCTGATGGAGCCGGGAGCAGTGGATTGAAGGATCTTGAGGTGGCAGCAGCTGGTGATGGCAAAGATGATGGTGAAAAGGTGGTGGAGGCAGTGAAGGTTTAGGCTGCATCAATGGGCGATGATGGACATTTCTGGACGCAGTCGGAGCCCATTTTTTTTTTAAGGTTTAGTGGTTTTTATTTGATGGTGTTTTGATGCTGAACAATTATGGTCTGTAATAACTAAACAATAGCTATTAGGGTTAAGGATCAGTGATCCTTAGAACAATAGGCAGGATGATAGTTGGTGGAGGGAACCTCTATTTGGGGGATGAAACCACTATTATCCTGCCGTCTTTACTTTCCTGCACTACTTAGAACCTGTTAATATGGACACCCTTTACCTACCCCAGGGACGGGCCACGTATTGCTGGTAGATGCTCAGGGTAGGTAATTTTGACAACCTTTAAAGGGTTCTACTTTGATAAATAAATAAAACTCTTAACTTTTGGCTATCTTGGTGTTGTTCATTTTGTGTATATTTACCTTTCAATTGTTATTGTAATATTTTGAACTTAGAAGTTATTAGTGAAAGTATAAAAATTAGTTTATGTCAAAAGGTTTAGGATATGATCAAAGATCAAATATCCTTTAATTGAAAGGTTTGACAAGTGGGACAATTTTAGGATCATCTATCATGTTGTCAAAGAATAAGGGTATGATTGATAAACCAAGAGAAGTAAATAAGGATCATACCAGAGAATCGAAGTTAGGATCCTATATCCTTAATGCATACAACTGTAACAATCATAATACAAACCCTTGTAGAAAGTTAGGATCCAGGATCCTTAACTGTTTAGCTTTGAAATCCTGAAATGGGACATAACTTGGGACTAAGCCAATCTGTGAAAGAAAGAGTTAGTATTTTAGGGACAAGCCCAATAATCTGGGGACAAGCCCAATAAACTGGGGACAAGCCCAAAAACTAGGGACAAGCCCAAAGGATCTTGTGTAAACTGGAGTATGGCCCATACTGGCGACTATCCAAACTTAGTGCATGAAGATGCCAAAACCTTAGCTAACATGAAAACGTTAGAAACCTTAGGAACGGATGTATGGTACGTCTACCATTATACTTAGGATCCTGAATATAGCCAGTACAATGAAATTGTCAGCCCTAAAGCGGGTACTGGTCCCATTGCCTTTAACTGCACCAGGATAATCGTGCGCAACTGGCGAAGGTGTAAGAACCTGATTCGTAGGAGGTAATAGATACCTTAAATTGGGGACAAGCCCAAAAAACTGGGGATAAACCCAAAGAACTGGGGACAAGCCCAAAGACTTAGGAAACTCCAATGGATACTTGATCCTTTGTCAAAGATGCATCAACTTCAGAATGAGGATCATATATCCTCTAAGGATCCTTAATGTATACCAGATATGAGGATGGCCAAGGATCCTGGGTCCTTCTTACATGAAGTATCTCTTTAAATGGATAACATTCCAAGCTCTTGGTAGTAGATCACCTTCTATTGTTAATAAACGGTATGCCCCCTTTCCTGCCTCAGCTTCAATAAGATAGGGGCCTTCCCATTTTGGTGCTAACTTGCCATCAGCAGGATTTGTGGTGTTTTGGAATACTTTCCTCAACACCATGTCACCAACTTGAAACTTTCTGATCCTGACATTCTTGTTGTAAGCTCCAGTCATCCTTTGTTGATAACTAGCCAATCTTATCCTTGCCAAATCCCTGAGTTTTTCTATGGTATCCAAATCTTGAACCAAGTTTTCAGCATTTCCTTCAGGATCACGGATGCTTGTTCTTGCAGTAGGAACTACCATCTCTGTAGGGATCACTGATTCAGCTCCAAACACTAAAGAAAATGGAGTTTGGCCAGTAGCATTCTTGGGACTTGTTCTATCAGCCCATAACACATAAGGTAGCTCTTCGGCCCATTTTCCCTTTTTGGATCCAAGCTTCTTCTTCAAGTTGTTGATGATGATCTTGTTGGATGACTCTGCTTGACCATTAGCTTGTGGGTGGACTGGTGTTGATCTTATCATCTTAATCCCCCAACTGTCACAAAAGTCAGTAGTTCTACTCCCAATAAATTGGGATCCATTATCACAAATAGTTTCAGAAGGGATACCAAATCTGGTAATAATGTTTCTTTTAATAAAGGATATAACTTCTGTTATGGGTGAAATTCTGAGCCCATATCCTGGAAAGTATCTTGATTTATATCTTGGTTATATAGTATCTGTTTACATCCGGGATGCTGATTCAGGATATTGGCAACATCCTGAATGGTATCCTCGGGATTACTAATGGATTATGTGCAGGTACGTGGGTTAGAAGCTAGCAACGTTCACAAGGACTCATTCCGCGGAAGACTCGGTCCAAGTTGTTCAAGGAAAGACGTTAAGCCCGCTTTATTTGGTTCCAAATGGCTATTTATGGAATATTCGGGAGCATCCCATATTTATAGGAATTTTAGTTTCTACTTTGTAACTATAAATAGGTGGGTATACCAGATCAAATAGGACATCACATTGACACTCGCTACACTCTAACACTCGCTCTCTAGCAGTTTTCACTTTCATACAAAAGCATTGTAACACTTAGCGATCTGGTCTATATCCTGCACTGTATTCTGACGTTTGAAGCAATAAGAAGAACAAGGCAGCTGCGATTGTCAGCTCCCGAGGTTTTATGCCGGCGATCTAGATTGATCAAGGGCTTTCCTCGTACATCTCGTGTCATTTCCTTTACTTTTTACTCATTGTTTGATCATAGATACAGCTCAATATCCTTAGCCGTATCCTGAATACTGATTTTCCAAATAACTTAACCGGCATATTTTCAACACACTTTCTAGCACACTACCTCACTTTACTAATTTGATCACTTAATTGCTTCGGTAATTTTTGACCAAAACAATTTGGCGCCTACCGTGGGGCAAGTGGTGCTCTCTTTACTAAAAATTTTTGTGAAATCGCTAATCGGTTTTCTATTTTCAAAACTTTTTGCCGCATTATTTACAATGGCCTCAAGATCAAACATGAGTTCCTCCACTGTGTCTGCTATGACTTCTGCTACCACCGGTTCGGTGCTTCCACCACCTCCTCCAAGGATGCCAGCCTCTTCACGACCTCAGGATATTATCCCTACTCGCAGTGTTCAGGAGTCTGCTCCCGTTTTAGCTTCTAATGATGAAATTCTAACCTTATTTGGAAGTGTGCAGGAACAAATGAGGCAGCAACAGGAAACAAACCAAATGCTATTGAGGGAAATACAACTCCTGAAGTCTGGCTCGAGCAGATCTGCTGAGGATATTGTCACTCCATTACAACCCAGAACTTTGAACTTCAGTTCAGCTGTGTATACTGAGGATAACAGGGGGAATATTGTCCCCAGCCTTCCTCAGAATCACACTCCTGAAATACCCTCCTCAGTCAAGATGTCAACCATGAGGAGCTCAGGATATGCTTCAGGATATGGGCAAAATCCTCCAACGGGTAACGTGTCAAATAATAATAATACCCATGCTACTAACAATAGTGGATCTTTGCAGGATACATGTGTAACATCAGCACTTACTAGGGAACTTCAGAAGTTGAAGGACATGATATCTAGTGTACGTGGAGTGGTCCAGCCGATCCCGGAAGTGTCCCAAGACAGCCACAAGATATCTCGTTTTGCATATCCTATATGTGATGCTGAGATCCCAAAGAGATTTCAAACCCCCAACATGAAGCTTTACGACGGAACTACGGATCCTGAGGAGCATATTGCTCAGTATAGGGAAAGAATGGAGATTAACCCTATCCCCCCGGATCTCAAGGAAGCGTGCTTGTGCAAGGGTTTTGGTTCTACCTTAACAGGATCAGCCTTGAAATGGCTCTTGAATGTCCCTCCGCATTCGATTACATCTTTTGCTCACTTAGTAAATTTATTTAATAGTCAGTTTTCTTGTAGTAGAAGCTTTGAGAAACTAACAAGTGACCTCTACAGGATAACACAGGGGCCTCAGGAATCCCTTAGGGATTATGTGAACAAGTTCAGCCGGGAATCCCTAGACATTCCACATCTTGATGTTGCAACAGCTATGCAAGCTTTCAAGATGGGGCTGCAAAAAGATTCTCAATTTTATCAAGATCTTGTAATGAACCCATGCAGGAACTTAGATGAAGCTCGAAACAGGGCCCTAAGATATATTCAATTGGAGGATAACAGGAAGATGCAAGAAAGAATGAACTCATCCAACACCTATGAGTCAACTAACAGGAAGTCTGAATCCTCATTCAAGCCATATCGGCCTAAGCCATATGGTAGAAATGAAAATAAGAAAGTGAATGCTGTCGAAGATGAGGATCCTGAAGAGTATCCTGAGTTGTCTGAATATTGCTTTTCTGTTAACATTCCTGAATTGATGTATGCCATGCAGGGTCTAGGAGACAAGGCTAGGTGGCCTCGAAAGAGTCAACAAAAAGCTAATTGGAAAGATAAGTCAAAATTGTGTGCTTTCCACGAAGATTTCGGACATGTGACCGAGGATTGCATCGCTCTAAGGAAAGAGATAAGCTATCTTCTAAGCAAGGGATATCTGAAAGATCTCTTAGGAAGGAAGAAAAATAAGGGTCAGGATATTGAGAAGGATCCTGAGTGAGCAGCGTCACCTCCTGCAGATGCCAAGATAATCAACTTTACTTCGGGAGGATCCGACATTTGTGGGACTTCATATTCGGCGGCGAAGAGACACGCAAAAGAAGCTAAGGCTGAAAGGGGAGACAAACCTGTCAGGATGGCTACCCTCACAACTGACAAAGTGATCACATTTGATGCTGATGACAGGGATACTGTCCAGGATCCTCACCATGATGCTCTGGTAATAACATTATATGTGGCTAACCATTTTGTACGCAGGATACTGGTTGACAATGGCAGCTCCGTCAACATAATCCAACTAGAGACTCTGAAAAGGATGAATGTATCTCCAATGGATATCACTTCGAAATCTACAGTGCTTGTTGGATTCAGTGGAGAGGCTAGAAACACAGTGGGAGAGATAAAATTACCAGTATACGTTGAAGGAGTCAACTCGATACAACGTTTCTGTGTGATGAATTCTCTATCCTGCTATAACATCATACTGGGAAGACCATGGATTCACGATATGAAGGCTGTGCCATCAACGTATCACCAATGCATCAAGATCCCTACCCCTTGGGGAGTTGTCAAAGTTGATAGTGATCAGTAGGAAGCGAAAGAATGCTACTCATCCTCGATGAAATCCTCAACCAAGCCTAGTACAGCATAGCAATTAAAGATGCGGGCCCAGGATATTGTGGAGGATTCGGAGCAGGATGTGAAGAAAATTATCCTGGATCAGGATAATCCTGATATCTCGGTGCTCATGGGAACCAATATCCCTCAGGATATTGAAGAGCAGTTAACTAACTTTTTGAAGTGCAGGATGTCGACGTTTGCATGGAAGCATGAGGATATGACAGGCATATCCAAAGACATTATCACTCACAAGCTTGGAATTGATAAATCATTCAAGCCTGTTCAGCAAAAAAGAAGGAAGTTTGCTCCTGAGCAGAATACGATTATCCAAGAGGAAGTTGAGAGATTATTGAAGTCCAGGATGATCAGAGAGGTTAAGTTCCCAAGGTGGCTAGCAAATGTGGTTGTGGTACAGAAGAAAAATGGGAAATGGAGAGTTTGTGTAGACTACACAGACTTGAACAAGGCTTGTCCTGAAGACCCATTTCCTCTTCCCCACATTGATGCAATGGTAGATGCCACTGCCGGGCATGAAATGTTGACCTTCATGGACGCATCCTCAGGATTTCAGCAGATCCAAATGGAACCTTCTGACCAGGAGGATACTGCCTTCATGACACCAACAGGTATTTATTGTTATATAGCTATGCCTTTTGGTTTGAAAAATGCAGGTGCAACATACCAAATATTGGTAAACATGATGTTCAAAGACAAACTGGGGGACACCATGGAGGTGTACATTGACGATATGGTGGTGAAATCAAAGAAAGCTCAGGATCACCTCCAGGATATTAAAGGAGCATTCGATATCCTGGATCAGTATAACATGAAGCTAAATCCTGCTAAGTGCCATTTTGGAGTGGGGGCAGGAAAATTTCTAGGATATATGGTGACCAAAAGAGGAATAGAGGCGAGCCCGGAGCAGATTAAAGCCATCTTGGATATTAAATCGCCCTCAAATATGAAGGATGTTCAACGATTAACAGGGCGAGTGGCAGAATTAAACAGATTTATCTCAAGATCCTCAGAGAAATGCAAAGATTTTTATGATATCCTGAAGAAGAACAAGAAATTCGAATGGGGTGAGAAGCATGAAGCGGCCCTACAGGATTTAGAGCAATATCTTTCAACCACACCTCTACTGATGAAGCCTGAGAATGGTGAACCATTATCCCTATACCTCGCAGTATCAGGGAATGCTGTAAGTGCCGTCCTTGTAAAGGACCATGAAGGTCAGCAATATCCTGTTTATTATGTTAGTAAAAGCTTGTTAAATGCTGAAACTAGATATTCTCATTTAGAAAAATTGATACTAGCATTAGTTATGGCTTCAACGAAACTTAGACATTACTTTGAGACACATAGGATTCATGTTAAAACAAATTATCCTGTCAAAAATGTGCTTAGGAAACCAGAGATGTCAGGCAGGATGGCTAAGTGGTCAGTAAAGTTGAGTGCTTATGATTTAGTATATGAACCTAGGAATGCCATAAAGTCTCAGACTTTAGCTGACTTTGTGGCTGATTTTAGTAGTGACATTCAGGATGAGGTAGACCTAGAAGTTCAACAGTTAGGAGAATCCTCAGGATCCTGGACATTATATACTGATGGTGCATCTAATATAAGAGGAGTAGGATTGGGAATACTACTAAAATCGCCACAGGGGGACATATTACCCCAGGCTATTAGATGTGAATTTCCTGCTACTAATAATGAAGCAGAATATGAGGCTTTAATTGCAGGATTAGAATTGGCTAAGAGCATGAGTATCAAAAATTTACAAGTATATATTGACTCTTTGTTAATTACTAACCATTTTAATGGATCCTATGCAGTTAAGGGTGAGAAGTTAATCGAATACCTCGATATTCTCAAAAAATTAGCAGGATATTTCGATATTTTTACACTTGAACAGGTACCAAGGGAGGATAATGCTGAAGCAGATGCCCTAGCAAATCTGGGATCGTCGATCAGGATACCAGAAGGGACCCAAATACCGATATTACATATCTTGTATCCTGCAACGGATCCTCAGGATAAAGAGGTAGCAGGTATTCAGGATCCTGATGCAGAGTATCCTGAAAAGTATCCTAAATCCTGGACGGCTCCAATCATGAGATATCTCAAGGAAGGACACATTCCCGGGGAGGAAAATCCTAAGGCATTTAGGATGAAGGTATCACGATTTACTATTATAAATGATGTGTTATACAAGAAATCTCTTGCAGGACCATATTTGAGGTGCTTGGAGGATCTTGAAGCCAAAGAAGTACTTCAGGATATACATGAAGGGGATTGTGGTAATCACACTGGGGGCAGATCATTGTTCTCGAAAGTATTAAGGACAGGATATTATTGGCCAACGATGAGGAAAGATGCTGCAGAATATGCTCGAAGATGTGATGCCTGTCAAAGACATAGTAACATACTACATCAACCAGCTGAACCATTATATCATGTGGTTTCCCCTTGGCCATTCATGAAATGGGGGATGGATATAGTAGGGAAGTTACCAAAAGCTCCAGGAGGAAAAGTCTTTATGTTGGCAATGACGGATTATTTCTCTAAGTGGGTTGAGGCTGAAGCATTTGTTCAAGTTAGAGACCAAGAAGTAGTATCCTTCATAAAGAGGAATATCCTGACTAGGTTTGGGGTACCAGCTAAGATCATTTGTGATAATGGGTCCCAGTTTATAAGCAAAAGGACTATTGACTTTTGCAAGAGTTGGGGAATCAAAATGATCACATCTACTCCGGTACATCCTCAAGCGAATGGACAAGCTGAATCCTCAAACAAGATAATAGTCAATAACTTAAAGAAGAGGCTTGGAGCCAAAAAAGGAAGATGGGCGGAAGAGTTACCCTTTGTTTTGTAGGCTGATAGGACAACGGTAAAGAATGCAACCGGCCAAACCCCGTTTTCCTTGGTATTTGGAGCAGAAGCAGTGATTCCAACAGAAATGACGATACCTACTGCAAGATCTATCCTACAGGATCCTGAACAGAATCCGGAAGCCTAATTTCAAGATTTGGATACTATAGATGAAAAAAGAGACGCAGCAAGACTAAGGATGGCAGCATATCAACAAAGAATATCCAGAGCATATAACAAGAATATCAGGACTAGGAGATTTCGAGTTGGTGATTGGGTGCTAAGAAAGGCTTTTCAAAATACCACTAATCCTGCCGATGGCAAGCTAGCTCCGAAATGGGAAGGACCATATGAAGTCGAGTCAGAAGCAGGGAAAGGAGCGAATCGACTCAAGAATATGGAAGGGGATATGCTACCAAGATCCTGGAATGAAATACATTTAAAGCTCTATTTCAAGTAAGAGTAGAATTTATTTTCTATCCCGGAATGGTATGTATTCTATTTTAAATATATTTGTTTATTATCTTGAACCCAATACTGACTTAAGCATCGGAGGGGTGTTAGCCAAGCTAACACCCACCTTAGTTTACAATTGTTTTGCAGCATATGTTTCAGGATATAGCTCCAGGATATGTACTCAGCATAACTCGAAAGATTAGAGGATTGGCCCCCTCTCTCACGTTTAAGGGATCTTGATCCCTTCAAAGTTTTAAAGGTATTCACCTTTCTTTCGAATTGGGTTTAAACACCTCGCCTGGAGCGCAAGTTATCTAGGTATAGTTCAAGGTGGCGGGACCAGTTCATGTAAAAGTGGCTGACAATTTCGTTACTATTGGCTATATCCTAGATCCTGAAGGTATATGAGGATTGATCACCCTCTCTCACGAAAGGGTATTTTCATACTCTCTAAGGTTTAAAGGTTTTCACCTTTCTAAGAATTGGAGTTTATACACTCTCGCCTGTAGCGCATGAAATTTAGGGTTTATCCCCAGATATCAGGGTTTATCCCCAAGATATTAAGGGTTTATCCCAAGTATGCTAAGGATTCATTTCAGGATATCAGGGGTTTTACCCTGGGGTATTCGGAATTTATTCAAGTCAAAGTATAAATACATTTGCGTTTCTGTGTCGAACACAGGGGACATACATTATACTATTCAAAGGATGGATCCAAGTTTATAAGTATGCACTGGGGACAAACTTATAATGGAAGATTGAAATTGGTTCTCTAAGAATATCTGGTATGATCTCTCCTTTTTATTTGGACAATTTATAGATTGTATTTCAATATCCTGATCAAGATGACTTTCAGGATATCTTCTAGGATACGTTTACAATATATTCCCAAAAACGTTCAAACAAAACAGTTTTCACAAGTAAAATTTGCATATCAATGACAACAATAATAAAGTCAAAAGAGAAGTTATATTATTAACATACCAAAAGATGTGCTCTTAGTTTCACCTCAAAACAAGGCCCATCCACTAAGAGCACTAATAGTTCCTTACCATATTTACCCAACAGATGAAGGTTTCATCTCAAACCGAGACCCATCCACCTCCAACTGTTGTATTGTTCAAAAAACATGCAGGAAATGTAAATTGTTCAGGTGCAGGAAAGTAAAGTGCAGAAAAGTAAATTGTTTAAGGACTACAGACCAACATTCAAATTTAAAAAGGTGGGCTCTGGCCTTGGCACGTATATCCGTCATCGCCCACCTGAATGCCCTCACACAGCGGCATCTTCTCCAACCTTCTCAGACTTCTCAGCACCAGCGTCCCGAGCAGCATCCTCACCAGTATCCATCCCATCATCCGCTCCAGCATCCTTCTTGTCCCCAGCCTGGATCACCACCTCTGCTGACTTGGAAGACTCGCCAGCCTCAGCAGGAAGTGGCACAGCTTTGCCTCCGAGCTCCTTTAGCTTGGCCACCCAGGATTCAACTGGCCAAGATGGACAGACAAGGCCCGTCTCCTTGGCCTCGTAGGCCATCTTGATGCGTGCTTGTAGCAGAGAGACGATAGCGGAAGCCTTGATTCCCTCCCGGAAAGAGACCATGGCTTGTTCATGATCCATTTGAACGGTGGCAAGTTTGAGCTCAGCGTCTTGGGTGACCTTATTCAGCATGCCCTCATAGTGCCGGGTCTTTGCTTCGGCAATAGCACCTTGGTCAGCAACAGTGCTTTCAAGCTGTTTGATCCTGGCTTCATGGAGTGCAGCAGTACCACAGGCATCATTATACAGATGGAGCAAATGCTGGAGGCCCTGCACATCAATTTCAGGTATGAGTTAGAATATATTGACCAGGATATCCTGTCAGGATATCCTATTAGGATATACGTGCTGGATATGCATCAGGATATTACCTTGTTAAGGAAGGATGTCATTGGCTCTAAGGAATCAGAGAAACTGAGTTCGTCATAGGAGAACCCTTCTGAACCTGGAGCGCTGACTTCAAGACCTTTCCTCTTTTTTACTGTGGAAGCACGAGTCCTTGGATTGGCCTTGGGAGCCGGGAGTGGCTTGGAGCTGGTAGCAGCAGGAGTCTCTTTCTTGACCGTGGCTGGAGTAGGATAGCTGTCAAGTTCGTCGAGATCTAGATAGACTGGAACCTTGCTGGAGTCTGCACATAGGGAGTAAACTTTTCTCCTAAGAATATCAAATAAAAACATGTGTGTACAGGATATCTTGCAGGATCCTTACCAGACATGTTTGCACTTGAAAGAGGGCTTGGAGTTGGTGGAGATGGGTTGAAGCTTCTCTCTGCCTCTGGAAGGAGTCTGATGGCGTCTATTCTTTTTTGAGAATCAGCAAGAGGAGGTGCAATCTTCCTGAAATCAGCTGCATGCACAACAGAGAAAATAAAATCGGTTAGTTCAGGGTATAAAGCAGGATAAGAGGCAGGATCATCTTTAAACCCTAAATCCTACCCTTCTTCAACCATTTCATCGGATAATTCGTTCCACCAGGGATTGAGTCCCTTTTTACAAAGAAAAACTTGGATTGCCAACCATCCTCGTTCCTGGTGGCACGAAGTATCAATGGGTCACCGGAAGTAGAATAAAACAGAAATCTACATGATCCATGGCATCTAAGCTTGTAAGCTAGGGGAGGTCATGGACGGATAGTTCAGGAATGTGGTTTCTTTTGATCTGATCAAGAACAGATAAAACACGCCAGAGCATTGGCATGGTTTGGCTGAAGGAGATTTTTGTGATATTAAAGAATTCGGTGATGAAGTCCGGAAAGGGGAATTGAAGCCCTAGGGTAAAAGGGAAAGCACTGAAGCATATCCATTCGCTGGAGACCATATCCGACCGGATTTCCCGGTCAAACGGTCTAAATACGGTTCCTTCCGGGAAGATACCGGAGGATTTTAAGGCTGACAGGTGGGCACTATCGAAGGTACATACTTCCTTCTCCGGTTCTTGGAGAAGGTTCTGTTGGATGAATGTGGGAGCCGAGTCACCTGAACTAGATCTTGTTTGTCTTGGCATTTGGTCACCTGAATTTTTCACCAGAGAAAGAGGATAAAGATGAGTATGAAAATTAGAGAGAGAATGTTACCTGTTCCTTGTCGATTATGAATAAAAAAGAGATGAGGATGAGAAGATATAGGGTATGATGAGTAAATATAGGCCGGGTAGTTGAAAATGGTCACATCATTGGTCTTATCTATTAATTACCTCGGTCTTCGCGAAAAATGTAACCGTTAGTGCAGGATAACAAACGGTAACATTTTTGGGGACAATTGTTATGGGTGAAATTCTGAGCCCATATCCTGGAAAGTATCTTGATTTATATCTTGGTTATATAGTATCTGTTTACATCCGGGATGCTGATTCAGGATATTGGTAACATCCTGAATGGTATCCTCAGGATTACTAACGGATTAAGTGCAGGTACGTGGGTTAGAAGCTAGCAACGTTCACAAGGACTCATTTCGCGGAAGACTCGGTCCAAGTTGTTCAAGGAAAGACGTTAAGCCCGCTTTATTTGGTTCCAAACGGCTATTTATGGAATATTCGGGAGCATCCCATATTTATAGGAATTTTAGTTTCTACTTTGTAACTATAAATAGGTGGGTATACCAGATCAAATAGGACATCACATTGACACTCGCTACACTCTAACACTCGCTCTCTAGCAGTTTTCACTTTCATACAAAAGCATTGTAACACTTAGCGATCTGGTCTATATCCTGCACTGTATCCTGACGTTTGAAGCAATAAGAAGAACAAGGCAGCTGCGATTGTCAGCTCCCGAGGTTTTATGCCGGCTATCTAGATTGATCAAGGGCTTTCCTCGTACATCTCGTGTCATTTCCTTTACTTTTTACTCATTGTTTGATCATAGATACAGCTCAATATCCTGAGCCGTATCCTGAATACTGATTTTCCAAATAACTTAACCGGCATATTTTCAACACACTTTCTAGCACACTACCTCACTTTACTAATTTGATCACTTAATTGCTTCAGTAATTTTTGACCAAAACAACTTCCTTTTCTCTGACTTGTGCAAAGGCTTCAGCTTCTATCCATTTGGAAAAGTAATCAGTCATAGCAAGCATGAACACTTTCCCTCCTGGTGCTTTGGGAAGTTTGCCAACTATATCCATTCCCCATCTCATGAATGGCCAAGAGGAGGATATAGGATGCAGGAGCTCCGCCGGTTGATGAAGGATATTGCTATGTCTTTGACAAGCATCACTTCTTTGCATAATCCACAGCATCCTTCTTCATAGTAGGCCAATAGTATCCTGTTCTGAGGATCCTTGAGAACAGTGCTCTGCCCCCAGTGTGGTTTCCACAATCTCCTTTATTAAAATCCTTTAGGACTTCTTAGATTTCTGGATCCTCGATGCACCTTAGATATGGACCTGCAAGAGATCGTTTATATAACATGTTATTTAAAATTGTAAATTGAGATACCTTGACTTTAAAAGCTCTGGGATTTTCTCCTGTAGGAATCTCTCCATGCTGTATATATCTCATGATTGGAAGGATCCAGGTTCCTGAATTTGACTGTGCACCATTGTTAGGGGAGGATTTCCTAATGACCCGTGATCCTCAATTGTTATCCTGTTTGGTGATCCTTACTTCTGTGTTAGTTAGTGATCCTCAAAAGTGCTTCAGGATCAGGATCATGGATCATCCTAAGGATCCTTATACTAATGATTGTCTGCTTTGAATTCCGTATTGTTTTGCAGGAATACCAGCTTGGACTTAGTCTTGGTAACGTTCCTAGGGAATATTCCACACTTATTCCGCACGTGCTTGACCATGGTGAACGTTATGGAGATCGTGGGGAGAAGGCATGATTTGCGGATAGTTAGTTATTTAGATATTTTACTAAATTTAAAAGGGGTAGCGAGCTAATTAGACAACACTTGGCTATTTTTTGGCTTCACACACTCATACAATCGCTCTCACCAGCTCTCGGCAAAACACTTAGCATTTTTCATACATTTCTACACGATACACTATAGTGATCCTTGTACTTAGCTCGCTATCATCCGAAGTTGTAATACATTTCTTGTTTAATTTGAGTTGGTGATCGGTAGTTTCAATCACCCGAGGTTTTTTATGCCGGAGATCTTCTAAAGATCAAGGGCTTTTTCCTCGTATAAATCTCGGTGTTCATCATTGATTTCATATACTTGTCGTTCATACAATTAACCAAGCATCATACCTCACAAAATCAGATTTGGTTGCATTATCCTTATGTGATTTTTGACCAAAACAGTTTGGCGCCCACCGTGGGGCAATTGGTGCTTCGTTCCTAAGAAATTCTCATTTTTGTGATCATTTCGATTCGTTACATCCAAGCAGATGGCTTCATCATCAAAGAACACATCCAGTGCGATGTCTGCAGTCAATTCATCCCAGGGTATTCCACCTTTGCCTCCACCACCTTCTGGACCTCAGAGAAATGCCGAGAAGAAACCAACTCCCATTTTCTCAAAACCTCCAACTTCTTCTGCTTCTTATACTCCTACTACTAGTGACTTGTTTACTCTGATTTTGCAGATGAAGGAGCATATACAGCAGCAGGATAAGACCAATGAAAGGATTCTTAGGGAAATTGGAGACATCAAGAAACAGAAGAGATCGGCAGAGGATCATTCCCCACTGATGCCCAGATCTTTGAATTTCGATACTCCGGTTATAACTTCTCAGCCTTCAGCGGTTCCAGACGTTCAATATGTGGGAGGGCCAAAAGGAGTGCATTACGGATCATCAGCAACGACTCAGGCTTCAGAGCCATACTTCCAACCAGCAGGATCCCATCCTCAGCATATAGGATCCTTCGTAAGCTCAGGAGGATATTCAGGAGCGCAGCAGATTCAAGGATTCTGGCCATTTCAAGGATCCTCCCAGGTTCAAGGATCCTCCTATGTTCAAGGATCCTCCCAGGTTCAAGGATCCTCCTGTGTTCCAGGATCCTCCCAGGTTCAAGGATCCTCCTACGTCCCAGGATCCTCCCAGGTTCAAGGATCTTCCTACGTCCCAGGATCCTCCCAGGTCCAAGGATCCTCTCAGTTTCAGGGATCCTTCCAGATTCCGGGATCCTTAAGGAGTTTGCAATCAGGGAGTTCCGATATGCATCAGGGAGATTTTATTCCAATGCAGACCATTGCTTCTACTGGTCCATCGGTCATCCCAGAGCCCCAACAATATGGATTCATATCCGCTCTTGAATCCAATGGGAGGTAACACTTTCAATAATTACTATTGTTCAAATACAGACCATCATTGTCTTCAAAGGATAATCCATGATCCTTAACCCTAATTACTATTGTTCAAATACAGACCATCATTGTCTTAAAACAACACAACCACAAAACAAACTACTACCAAATTTAAAAAATTGGGCTCCGGCTACGTCTAAGAATGTCCATCATCGCCCAATCATGCAGCCTACACCTTCGCTGCATCTTCATCCCCTCCAGCTTCGGTATCCTTCACCTGATCCTTTCCACTGCTTCCAGCCTCGATCGCCAAAACCTCCTCAGCCTCCTCATCATCTTCCAGATCAGCTAACCTCGCCTTCCAGCCTTCAACATCCCAACTGCTTCTGTCGAAGTCAGGATCTTGAGCCTCCTCGGCCATCTTCAGTTTTGTCTTATACATTGTGATGGCAGCGGAGACCTTTGCACCTTCTGTGAGATCATGCTTCTCGTAGTCGATGTCGATCAAGATTTTAGCTGTCTTAGTCTTGGCGTCTTGAAGGGCTTTTTCGAGATCAGCAATCTTAAGATCCTTGAGCACTGCAACTTGTCGGAGGTCAGCAATCTTCTTATCCAGCTCCTCAATGCTCCCCACGTAGTCTTCAATCTCAGCAAATTTCTGCAAAAAAGACAAAGCAGTTCAAGATCAGGTGATCCTCAAATAAGTAGGATACCTAGGCAGAGTTGGTGATCCTCACGTCATTGAAGTATTCAAGGAACTGGTGGCGGATCAGTGGCAGGCCTTGTAGGTCCTCTACCTCCGAGTTTTTCCTCTTCTTGCCACCCCTTCCTTTAGTGGGTGCCTTGGGGATGGAGACACTAGGGCTGGCAATGGCCTTCTTCTTTCTGGATCGAACAATGTCAAGATCGGCCATGTTGAACTGGGAGGCAGGCTTGGAAGCTTTTCCCGCACCTACACATTCAAAGCAAGATAAGTATCCTTATCCTATTTCTATTTAACTATTTATTTAAATCTTTAACTATATAAAAAGCAGGATACTTACTTGACATGGTGACTGAGCCTGAGGATATCTCTTGAGAATCCTGGGTGATTGTCTTGAATGATCTTGTTTCAGGACCAATTCTTCTAAAAGCAGCAAGCCTTTTCTTAGTATCAGGAGACGGTATGAGGTGTGAAACAGTGACAGCTGCGTAACATAAAACAAGAGGGGGGGTTAGTGATCCTATCACAAGAGCAAGATTACCTGGTGATCCTTCTCAGGATCCTCTGTCCTACCATGGGTGGACCACTTCCTTGGTAGATCCTTTCCGTTTGGAATGGTATCCCTTCTAACAAAGAAAAAGCGTCGTTTCCAGTTTGTATCGTTCTTGGTGGCTTTAAAAATGGGATGTTCTTCGCCGGGTTTTCGCTTAAACAGATATCGATGGGATCCAAACGTTGTGAGATCATACATCTCAGCCAACTCCGACATTCCTAGGTCAATCCCTTCCTGCTCGATGATCCTTTCAAGGGTGTATAAGACCCTCCAGATCATCGGCATAGCCTGAATGTAGGAGATGCCGGTTAGGGAAAAGAAGGATTGGGTAAAGGCCGGAAAAGGATATGTGTATCCTATGGTGAATGGTGTAACAGGAAAGGCAACCCATGTCTCAGAAATGTAGTCGCTCAGAACAGTGGAATCGAAGGGTTTGAAAAAGGCGTTCGCCGGAAAGCAGTGCCGGATCTTATCTACTTGTGGATCGGTAAAGCAACACCTCTCATTCACTGAGTCTTTAATAATCCCTTGACTCTTCAAGGGGATATCCTTCTGGTGATCCTTGGCAGGGGAGGACCGGAGCATCATTTTTAACGTGATGTTGGTAAAGAAAGAAAAACAGAGTAAGAGAAGAAGAAATAGGAAAAGAGATACCTGATTGATCTTCAGCTGAGAATTTAAAGGGAGTTTCTCTTGGATTTAAATGCAAATTGATCCTATCTCTAACTCCTATTTATAATGATGATTTGCAGGATTGTCACTTCAGTGACGTCAGGTTTGCAACGGCTAGTTATCCGTTAGTCTGTTACGGATAAGATCAACAAAATACAACTCGTTTATTTACAATATTACTCCTTATATTTTGGGGGCAATTGTTAGGGGAGGATTTCCTAATGACCCGTGATCCTCAATTGTTATCCTGTTTGGTGATCCTTACTTCTGTGTTAGTTAGTGATCCTCAGAAGTGCTTCAGGATCAGGATCATGGATCATCCTAAGGATCCTTATACTAATGATTGTCTGCTTTGAATTCGATATTGTTTTGCAGGAATACCAGCTTGGACTTAGTCTTGGTAACGTTCCTGGGGAATATTCCACGCTTATTCCGCACGTGCTTGACCATGGTGAACGTTATGGAGATCGTGGGGAGAAGGCATGATTTGCGGATAGTTAGTTATTTAGATATTTTACTAAATTTAAAAGGGGTAGCGAGCTAATTAGACAACACTTGGCTATTTTTTGGCTACACACACTCATACAATCGCTCTCACCAGCTCTCGGCAAAACACTTAGCATTTTTCATACATTTCTACACGATACACTATAGTGATCCTTGTACTTAGCTCGCTATCATCCGAAGTTGTAATACATTTCTTGTTTAATTTGAGTTGGTGATCGGTAGTTTCCATCACCCGAGGTTTTTTATGCCGGAGATCTTCTAAAGATCAAGGGCTTTTTCCTCGTATAAATCTCGGTGTTCATCGTTGATTTCATATACTTGTCGTTCATACAATTAACCAAGCATCATACCTCACAAAATCAGATTTGGTTGCATTATCCTTATGTGATTTTTGACCAAAACAACCATCACTAGGTATGATTGCAGAATCCTCCACTATTTCCATAGCTGTATGATCCTCAATAGCAGGAGCCAAGATGTGGATGATGGGAATTTTAATATCCTCTGGAATCTTCAATGATGATCCAAGGTTGGCTAAAGCATCAGCTTCTGCATTTTCTTCCCTGGGTACCTGATCCTCATGTGCTTGGCAATTTGTAAACCAGCTATTAAGGCTTCATACTCAGCCTCATTATTAGTAGTTTGAAACTCACAAGCAATTGAGTGGGGTATTATGTCCCCCTATGGCGATTTTAGTAGTATGCCTAGTCCATTTCCTTTGACATTTGAAGCCCCATCTGTGAAGAGTATCCGAGGATCCTTAGTCTCTTCAAGTTGTTGAACTTCTAATTCAGCTTCCCTTTGTAGATCACTACTGAAATCAGCCACAAAGTCAGCTAAGGCTTGGGATTTGATGGCAGTTCTTGGTTCATATCTGATATCATAAGCACTAAGTTTAACTGCCCACTTTGCCATCCTTCCTGACATTTCAGGTTTTCTGAGGAAATTCTTAATAGGAAAGTTAGTCTTAACAAAAATAGCATGAGTTTCAAAATAATGGCGTAATTTAGTGGATGCCATGATCAAAGCAAGGATAAGTTTTTCTAGATGAGAATACCTAGACTCAGCATCAAGCAAACTTTTACTTACATAATATACAGGATGTTGGGTACCTTCATGATCCTTTACAAGGACTACACTTACTGCCTTAGAAGAAACTGCCAAGTATAAGGATAATATATCCCCCTTTTCTGGTTTCATTAAGGCTGGAGCTGAGGATAGGTAATCCTTAAGGGCCTTAAGAGCATTCTCATGCTTTTCAGTCCATTCAAATTTCTTGTTCTTTCTCAGGATGTCATAGAATTCCTTGCATTTCTCTGATGAATTTGAGATGAACCTGTTCAAGGCTGCGATCCTTCCTGTCAATCTTTGTACATCCTTGGCATTGGCAGGAGACTTAATATTCACAACCGCCTTGATTTGCTCTGGACTTGCCTCTATGCTTTTTTTTGTCACCATGTAACCTAGGAACTTGCCAGCTTTTACACCAAAGTGGCACTTGGAAGGATTCAGTTACATGTTGAATTTATCAAGGATATCAAATGCTTCTTCCAAATCTCTAAGGTGATCCTCAGCTCTCTTGGACTTAACCACCATGTCATCTATATAGACTTCCATCGTGTGTCCAATTTGTTCTTTAAACATCATATTAACTAGCCTTTGGTAGGTAGCACCTGCTCTGAGCAGTTTATCTACCTCCTCCTGGATGATGGCATTCCTTTCAGGTGCAAACTTTCTCCTCTTTTGATGTATGGGTTTGAATGACCTGTCAATGCCAAGTTTATGAGTAATAATATCTTTAGAAATACCTGTCATGTCCTCATGCTTCCAGGCAAAGGTAGTTTTTCTCCTCTTTAGGAAGGATACTAGATCCTCTTAAATATCATCGAGGATCCCGGATCCTATAAAAACTTTGGATTCAGGATCCTGAGGATCCATCAGGATATCTTTGACATCTTGTTCTCTTACCTCCAGGACATCTCTTGGAGGATACTTTAATTGCTATTGCTCCCTAGGTCTCGAGGCTGGCTTCATTGACGAAGTATAACAATTTTTAGCTTCTTGTTCGTCACTCTCTATCTTCACCACACCCCAAGGAGTAGGGAGTTTCACACATTGATGATACGTAGATGGAACTGCTTTCATGTCATGTATCCATGGCCTGCTAAGGATAACATTGCAACAGGATAAGCAATTTATAACACAATTTTTTTGAAAAGAATTAACTCCCTCTATGTAAATGGGAAGTTTGATGTCCCCCAATGTGTTCTTGGTTTCTCCACTGAATCCTACAAGAACTGATGATCTTGGGATGATTTCTGATTCAGGGATATTCATCTTCTTGAGGACATCAAGTTGAATGATGTTCACTGAACTTCCTCCATCTATGAGAATCCTGCGAACAAAATGGTTAGAAATAAACAATGTAATAACAAGACCTCATGAGGAGGATCCTGAATATCTACACGATCATCCTCATCAAAGGATATAACTTTCTCCTGTGTACGGATTGAGGTTCGAACAGGCCTATCCCCATTCTCCATCTTTGTCTCTTTAGCGTGCCTCTTGGCTGCCGAAAAGGAAGTCCCACATATGTCTGATCCACCAGAAATGAAGTTAATAATTTGTGCATCAGCTGGAGGAGCAGGAGCTCTTTCTGGAATCTTTTCAGGATCCTGGATCCTTGACTTTTTTCTTCCAAATAGCTCCTTCAAATGCCCTTTGCTCAACAAGTAACCAATCTCTTTCCTGATTGCTATGCATTCATCAGTAAGATGACCAAAATCTTCATGATAGGCACACCATTTGGATTTGTCTTTTGTGGTAGTTGGCTTATCACTCTTTCTGGGCCATCTTGCTTTCTCACCTAAGTTCTGCATTGCAAGGATCAGTTCATTATTATCAACAGCAAAGCAATATTCAGAAATGGGTGGATAATCCTCATCATCCTCTTCTTGCTCCACTGCATGCACGTTTTGATTATCAGACTTGTTGTATAATTTGGACTTATTGTTCCTGAAATAGGATCCTTGCTTTTCCTGCTTTGAGGATCCTGACAGTCTCTCTTGGATCCTTTTATCATCCTCTAAACGGATGAACCTAAGGGCCCTGGTTCTTACTTCATCAAGATTCCTGTAAGGGGTCAAGACAAGATCATCATAGAATTGTGAATCCTTAAGTAAACCCATTTTGAAAGCTTCTATAGCTGTAGCAATATCCAAGTTAGGAATTTCTAAGGATTCTCTACTGAATTTAGTTATATAATCTCTAAGTGATTCATTTCGACCTTGTGTTACCCTATATAGATCACTAGTTAATCGTTCAAATCTCCTACTACATGAAAATTGGCTATTAAACAAATTAACTAGATTAGCAAATGAAGTAATGGAGTAAGGGGGAAGACTTAGCAGCCATTTAAGAGCTGATCCTGTCAGTGTGGATCTGAAACCCTTGCATAGACATGCTTCTTTCAACCTTTCAGGAATGGGATTTGTTTTGGTTAAAAATCAGACGAGGATAATGCAACCAAACTCTCTGTTACGGGGTATGATGCTTGAATTGGTAAACAACAATGAGGATCACTATGAAATGAATTACACAGGAGACACAAAGATTTATACGAGGAAAAAGCCCTTGATCAATGAATGATCTCCGGCATAAAAAACCTCGGGTGATGGAAACTACCGATCACCAACTCAAATTAAACAAGAAATGTATTACAACTTCGGATGATAGCGAGCTAAGTACAAGGATCACTATAGTGTATTGTGTAGAAATGTATGAAAAATGCTAAGTGTTTTGCCGAGAGCTGGTGAGAGCGATTGTATGAGTGTGTGTAGCCAAAAAATAGCCAAGTGTTGTCTAATTAGCTCGCTACCCCTTTTAAATTTAGTAAAATATCTAAATAACTAACTATCCGCAAATCATGCCTTCTCTCCACGATCTCCATAACGTTTACCATGGTCAAGCATGTGCGGAATAAGCGTGGAATATTCCCCAGGAACGTTACCAAGACTAAGTCCAAGCTGGTATTCCTGCAAAACAATATCGAATTCAAAGCAGACAATCATTAGTATAAGGATCCTTAGGATGATCCATGATCCTGATCCTGAAGCACTTCTGAGGATCACTAACTAACACAGAAGTAAGGATCACCAAACAGGATAACAATTGAGGATCACGGGTCATTAGGAAATCCTCCCCTAACAATTGCCCCCAAAATATAAGGAGTAATATTGTAAATAAACGAGTTGTATTTTGTTGATCTTATCCGTAACAGACTAACGGATAACTAGCCGTTGCAAACCTGACGTCACTGAAGTGACAATCCTGCAAATCATCATTATAAATAGGAGTTAGAGATAGGATCAATTTGCATTTAAATCCAAGAGAAACTCCCTTTAAATTCTCAGCCGAAGATCAATCAGGTATCTCTTTTCCTATTTCTTCTTCTCTTACTCTGTTTTTCTTTCTTTACCAACATCACGTTAAAAATGATGCTCCGGTCCTCCCCTACCAAGGATCACCAGAAGGATATCCCCTTGAAGAGTCAAGGGATTATTAAAGACTCAGCGAATGAGAGGTGTTGCTTTACCGATCCACAAGTAGATAAGATCCGGCACTGCTTTCCGGCGAACGCCTTTTTCAAACCCTTCGATTCCACTGTTCTGAGCGACTACATTTCTGAGACATGGGTTGCCTTTCCTGTTACACCATTCACCATAGGATACACCTATCCTTTTCCGGCCTTTACCCAATCCTTCTTTTCCCTAACCGGCATCTCCTACATTCAGGCTATGCCGATGATCTGGAGGGTCTTATACACCCTTGAAAGGATCATCGAGCAGGAAGGGATTGACCTAGGAATGTCGGAGTTGGCTGAGATGTATGATCTCACAACGTTTGGATCCCACCGATATCTGTTTAAGCCAAAACCCGGCGAAGAACATCCCATTTTTAAAGCCACCAAGAACGATACAAACTGGAAACGACGCTTTTTCTTTGTTAGAAGGGATACCATTCCAAACGGAAAGGATCTACCAAGGAAGTGGTCCACCCATGGTAGGACAGAGGATCCTGAGAAGGATCACCAGGTAATCTTACTCTTGTGATAGGATCACTAACCCCCCCTCTTGTTTTATGTTACGCAGCTGTCACTGTTTCACACCTCATACCGTCTCCTGATACTAAGAAAAGGCTTGCTGCTTTTAGAAGACTTGGTCCTGAAACAAGATCATTCAAGACAATCACCCAGGATTCTCAAGAGATATCCTCAGGCTCAGTCACCATGTCAAGTAAGTATCCTGCTTTTTATATAGTTAAAGATTTAAATAAATAGTTAAATAGAAATAGGATAAGGATACTTATCTTGCTTTGAATGTGTAGGTGCCGGAAAAGCTTCCAAGCCTGCCTCCCAGTTCAACATGGCCGATCTTGACACTGTTCGATCCAGAAAGAAGAAGGCCATTGCCAGCCCTAGTGTCTCCATCCCCAAGGCACCCACTAAAGGAAGGGGTGGCAAGAAGAGGAAAAACTCGGAGGTAGAGGACCTACAAGGCCTGCCACTGATCCGCCACCAGTTCCTTGAATACTTCAATGACGTGAGGATCACCAACTCTGCCTAGGTATCCTACTTATTTGAGGATCACCTGATCTTGAACTGCTTTGTCTTTTTTGCAGAAATTTGCTGAGATTGAAGACTACGTGGGGAGCATTGAGGAGCTAGATAAGAAGATTGCTGACCTCCAACAAGTTGCAGTGCTCAAGGATCTTAAGATTGCTGATCTCGAAAAAGCCCTTCAAGTCGCCAAGACTAAGACAGCTAAAATCTTGATCGACATCGACTACGAGAAGCATGATCTCATAGAAGGTGCAAAGGTCTCCGCTGCCATCACAATGTACAAGACAAAACTGAAGATGGCCGAGGAGGCTCAAGATCCTGACTTCGACAGAAGCAGCTGGGATGTTGAAGGCTGGAAGGCGAGGTTAGCTGATCTGGAAGATGATGAGGAGGCTTAGGAGGTTTTGGCGATCGAGGCTGGAAGCAGTGGAAAGGATCAGGTGAAGGATACCGAAGCTGGAGGGGATGAAGATGCAGCGAAGGTGTAGGCTGCATGATTGGGCGATGATGGACATTCTTAGACGTAGCCGGAGCCTAATTTTTTAAATTCGGTAGTAGTTTGTTTTGTGGTTGTGCTGTTTTAAGACAATGATGGTCTGTATTTGAACAATAGTAATTAGGGTTGAGGATCATGGATGATCCTTAAAACAATAGGTAGGATTACAAATGGTGGAGGGATCCTCTGTTTGGGGGATGAAGCCATTGTGATCCTGCCGCCTTTTTAATTCCTGCACTACCAAGACCCTTAGACAATGGACACCCTTTACCTACCCCAGCGGACGGGCCACGTATTGCTGGTAGATGCTCGGGGTAGGTAATTTTGACAACCTTAATGGGTTTAATCTTTTGTTAATAAAATAACTTTAATCTTTTTTGGCTTATCTCACGTTGTTATCCTTGTTTGTCCTTTTAATTTTCAATTGTTTTGATGTACACTTGTCTGAGTAAGAAAAGTTGAACAAATTAGATAAAAAATTTAGGATATGATCCAGGATCAAATATCCTATAGTTGAAAAATTCCAAAAAGTGGTATATTTAAAGGATCATGAGTTCAGTTGTCAAAGTATTAGGGTTAATCAATGAATAAAATCAAAATAGTTAAGGATCATACCTGAGGATCCAAGTTAGGATCCTAACTCTTAATACTATAACCAGGATAACTATAGGACAAACCTTAGTAAGAAGTAAGGATCAAGGATCCTTGGTTGTTTAACTTCGAAGACCTAAAATAGAACATAACTTGGGACTAAGCCATTATAAGATAAAAGTTAGCAACTGGGACAAGCCCAAGGATAATTGGGGACAAGCCCAAGGATCGTGTGTGAACTGGAGTATGGCCCTAACTGGCGACTATCCAAACTTAGTGGCATGAAAATGCCAAAACCTTAGCTAACGTGAAAACGTTAGAAACCTTAAGAACGGATGTATGTTACGTCTACCATTATACGTAGGATCCTAGGTATAGCCAGTACAATGGAATTATCAGCCCCTAAAACGAGTACTGGTCTCACTGCCATGAACTATACCAGGATCATCGTGCGCTACTGGCGGAACTGGGGTCAAGCCCAAATAACTGGGGTCAAACCCAAGTAACTGGTTGCTTTTGTGGATAATCATCCTTTTGCTAAGAGTACCTGAACCTTCAAAACTCAAAATCACGTGAAAGGGGGATAAAGGATGCAGGATCCTTATCCTTATGTGAGAAAGTAAGGAAATGAAATAGTTTAAGATTAGAATGTTACCAAAATGAGGATCTCCTGTGCTTTAAGGATCCTTTAAGGATATTTATCATGTAAGGATCATGGATCCTTATCACATGAAGTATTTCTTCAAATGGACAGCATTCCAGGATCTAGGTAGCAAATCACCTTCCATTGTTAGCAATCGATATGCCCCCTTTCCTGCCTCAGCTTCAATCAAGTAAGGTCCTTCCCATTTTGGTGCCAACTTTCCATCAGCAGGATTGGTGGTATTCTGAAATGCTTTCCTTAGTACCATATCACCAACTTGGAATTTCCTGATCCTGACATTTTTGTTGTAGGCTCCAGCCATTCTTTGCTGATAACTGGCCATCCTTATCCTTGCCAAATCTCTGATTTCTTCTATAGTATCCAGGTCTTGAACCAAGTTCTCATCATTTTCCTCAGGATCACGAATACTTGTTCTAGCAGTTGGAACCACCATTTCTGTAGGGATCACTGATTCTGCCCCAAATACCAAGGAGAATGGAGTTTGGCCTGTAGCATTCTTAGGAGTTGTCCTATCAGCCCAAAGCACATAAGGTAGTTCTTCTGCCCATTTCCCTTTCTTGGATCCAAGCTTCTTCTTCAAATTGTTGATGATGATCTTATTGGAGGATTCTGCCTGACCATTAGCTTGTGGGTGGACTGGTGTTGATGTTATCATCTTAATCCCCCAGCTGTTACAAAAGTTAGTAGTTCTGCCCCCAATGAATTGGGAACCATTATCACATATAATTTCAGAAGGAATACCAAATCTAGTTATAATATTTCTTTTAATGAAGGATATAACTTCCTTTTCTCTGACTTGGGCAAAAGCTTCAGCCTCTATCCACTTGGAGAAGTAATCAGTCATAGCAAGCATGAACACTTTTCCACCAGGTGCCTTAGCGAGCTTACCAACTATATCCATGCCCCATCTCATGAATGGCCAAGTGGAGGATATAGGATGCAATAATTCAGCTGGTTGATGAAGGATATTGCTGTGTCTCTGACAAGGATCACACTTCTTAGCATACTCCACAGCATCTCTCTTCATAGTTGGCCAATAGTATCCTGTCCTCAGGATCCTTGAGAATAATGCCCTGCCCCCAGTGTGGTTTCCACAATCTCCTTCATGGAAGTCTTTTAAAACTTCTTGGATTTCAGGATCCTCAATGCATCTTAAATATGGTCCTGCAAAAGATCGTTTGTACAACATATTATTTAAAATTGTGAATTGAGATACCTTAATTTTGAAAGCCCTAGGGTTTTCTCCTGTAGGAATCTCTCCATGTTGTATGTATCTCATGATTGGAAGGATCCATGATCCTGAATGAGATTGATTATCATCACTAGGGATGATTGCAGAATCCTCTCCTATCTCCATAGCCACGTGATCCTCGATAGCCGGGATCAAGATATGGATAATAGGGATCTTGATATCCTCCGGGATCTTCAAGGATGATCCTAAATTGGCTAATGCATCTGCCTCTGCATTCTCTTCCCTTGGTACCTGTGTCAAACTAAAGGATATAAAAGAGAGTGCCAATTCTTTGACTATCTCCAAATATTTGATTAGCTTTTCACCTTTAACAGCATAGGATCCATTAAAGTGATTAGTGATTAACAAAGAATCTACATGTACCTCAAGATACCAGATCCTCATATGCTTAGCAATTTGCAAACCAGCTATCAAGGCTTCGTATTCAGCCTCATTGTTAGTAGTTTGGAACTCTCAAGCTATAGAGTGGGGTATTATGTCCCCCTGTGGCGATTTTAGTAGTATTCCAAGCCCTGTTCCTTTGACATTTGAGGATCCATCAGTATAGAGTATCCAAGGATCCTTGGTCTCCTCTAGCTGCTGAACTTCTAACTCAGCTTCCTTTTGCAAATCACTACTGAAATCTGCCACAAAGTCAGCTAATGCCTGGGATTTAATGGCTGTCCTGGGCTCATATCTTATATCATATGCACTAAGCTTCACTGCCCACTTAGCCATCCTTCCTGACATTTCAGGTTTCCTGAGGACATTCTTAATTGGAAAATTAGTTTTGACAATAATGGCATGAGTTTCAAAATAATGTCTTAATTTAGTAGATGCCATAATTAATGCAAGGATAAGTTTTTCTAAGTGTGAATACCTGGATTCAGCATCAAGTAAGCTCTTACTTACATAATAGACAGGATGTTGTGTACCTTCGTGATCCTTAACAAGGACGGCACTTACTGCTTTTGAGGATACCGCGAGATATAAGGATAACACATCTCCTTTTTCTGGTTTCATCAAGGCCGGGGCCGAGGATAGGTAATCCTTAAGAGCTCTTAAGGCACTTTCATGCTTCTCAGTCCACTCGAATTTCTTGTTCTTCCTTAGGATATCATAGAATTCCTTGCACTTTTCTGAGGATTTGGATATGAATCTGTTTAAAGCTGCAATCCTTCCTGTTAACCTCTGAACATCCTTAGCATTGGCAGGGGACTTGATGTTCACTATAGCTTTGATTTGTTCTGGACTGGCTTCAATGCCTCTCTTTGTCACCATATATCCTAAGAATTTACCTGCTTTAACACCAAAGTGACATTTTGAAGGATTAAGCCTCATGTTATATTTGTCAAGGATATTGAATGCTTCCTCCAAGTCTCTTAGGTGATCCTCAGCCTTTTTTGATTTTACCACCATATCGTCTATGTAAACCTCCATAGTTTGTCCAATCTGATCCTTGAACATCATATTCACTAGCCTTTGATAAGTTGCACCTGCATTTCTTAGTCCGAATGGCATAGCAATATAACAGTATATACCGGTTGGAGTCATAAAGGCTGTATCCTCTTAATCGGATGGTTCCATCTGAATTTGTTGAAATCCAGATGAAGCATCCATAAAAGTTAACAGTTCATGACCCGCATTTGCATCCACCATGGAGTCAATGTGGGGTAATGGGAAAGGATCCTTGGGACATGCCTTATTTAAATCGGTGAAATCGACACATACCCTCCACTTTCCGTTTTTCTTTTGAACAAC
The DNA here is from genome assembly GCA_030545235.1 of Helianthus tuberosus. NCBI lineage: Eukaryota > Viridiplantae > Streptophyta > Magnoliopsida > Asterales > Asteraceae > Helianthus > Helianthus tuberosus. The sequence goes on from CM060444.1 coordinate 88,821,336, forward strand.
AACCACATTGGCTAACCATCTTGGATACTTGACCTCTCTAATCATACCTGCTCGGAGTAATTTCTCTACCTCCTCCTGGATAATGGCATTTCTTTCTAGTGCAAATTTCCTCCTCTTTTGATGGATTGGTTTGAAGGACCTATCAATGCCAAGTTTGTGAGTGATTATATCTTTAGATATACCTGTCATGTCTTCGTGTTTCCATGCAAAGGTAGTCTTTCTCCTTTTGAGGAAGGATATGAGGTCTTCCTTTATTTCGCCAAGGATCCCTGATCCTATATAAACTTTAGATTCAGGATCATCAGGATCCATAAGGATTTCTACTACATCTTGTTCTCTTGCCTCCAAGACATCCCTTGGAGGGCGCTTTAATTGCTATTGCTCCCTTGACTTTGATGCTGGTTTCATTGATGAGGAGTAGCAGTTCTTAGCCTCTTGCTGATCACTATCAATCTTCACTATTCCCCAAGGACTAGGAAGCTTCACACATTGATGATAAGTGGATGGGACTGCCTTCATGTCATGTATCCAAGGCCTGCCAAGGATAACATTACAACAAGATAAACAGTCAATAACACAAAACTTTTGGTAAGAATGTAGGCCTTCGATATAGATTGGGAGTTTAATGTCCCCCAGAGTATTCTTAGTCTCGCCGCTGAATCCCACGAGCACAGAGGATCTTGGTATGATATCGGATTCAGGAATATTCATCTTCTTGAGGACATCAAGCTGGATAATGTTCACAGAGCTTCCTCCGTCTATAAGGATCCTGCGAACAAAATGGTTAGAAATAAAAAGAGTGATAACCAAACCATCATGATGAGGATCCGGAATGTCAACACGATCATCCTCATCAAAAGTTATAACTTTTCCTTCGGAGACACTGGATGTTCGAATGGGTCTATCTCCATTATCCATCTTGGTTTCCTTTGTATGTCTTTTAGCTGCAGAGAAGGATATTCCACAAATGTCTGATCCTCCAGAAATAAAGTTTATAACTTGTGCATCTGCTGGAGGGGCTGGAGCTTTCTCTGGGATCCTTTCAGGATCCTGAGTCCTTGACTTCTTTCTCCCCAATAATTCTTTCAAGTGCCCCTTGCTCAACAAGTATCCAATTTCTTTTCTCAGTGCGATGCATTCTTCTGTGAGATGCCCAAAATCTTCATGATACGCGCACCACTTTGACTTGTCTTTAGTTGCAACTGGTCTGTCATTTTTCCTGGGCCATCTAGCTTTATCACCTAAATTCTGCATCGCAAGGATTAGTTCATTATTATCAACAGAAAAGCAATATTCAGAAATTGGAGGATAATCCTCATCATCCTCTTCTTGTTCAACAGCATGCACATTCTGGTTATCAGATTTGTTATAGGATCTGAACTTGTTGTTCTTGAATGAGGATCCTTGCTTCTCTTGCTTCGAGGATCCTGCTAACCTCTCCTGGATCCTTTTGTCATCCTCTAGCCGGATGAACCTAAGGGCCCGGGTTCTTACCTCATCTAGATTCCTGCATGGCGTCATAACAAGATCATCATAGAATAATGAATCCCTAAGCAATCCCATTTTAAAGGCTTCAACAGCCGTAGCTATATCCAGGTTAGGGATATCTAAGGATTCTTTACTAAATTTAGTGATATAATCCCTTAATGATTCATTATGACCTTGGGTTATCCTGTACAGATCACTAGTTAAACGCTCAAATTTTCTACTACAAGAAAACTGGTTATTAAATAGGTTAACTAGATTAGCAAACGAAGTAATAGAGTAAGGGGGAAGACTTAGCAGCCATTTAAGAGCTGATCCAGTAAGAGTGGATCCAAATCCCTTGCACAGACATGCTTCCTTTAACCTTTCTGGGATGGGATTAATCTCCATCCTTTCCCTGTACTGTGCTATGTGTTCTTCAGGATCTGTTGAACCATCATACAACTTCATGGTAGGCACATGGAACCTCTTGGGTATCTCAGCATCACAGATTGGTGGTGCAAAACGAGATATCTTGTGGCTCCCATCTGCAATCTCCGGGATAGGCTTGACCACTCCTGGAACACTTGATATCATATCCTTTAACTTTTGCAATTCTCTGGCCATGGCATGATTGATACCTGTATCCTGCATAAGGCCATGGTTAGTGGCATAAGAATTATTGAAAGTGTTACCTCCCATTGGATTCAAATTAGGAAGAGCGGATATGAATCCATATTGTTGGGGCTCTGGGATGACCGATGGACCAGTAGAAGCAATGGTCTGCATTGGAATAAAATCTCCCTGATGGATATCGGAACTCCCTAATTGCAAACTCCTTAAGGATCCCGGAATCTGGAAGGATCCCTGAAATTGAGAGGATCCTGGGACGTAGGAAGATCCTTGAACCTGGGAGGATCCTGGGACGTAGGAGGATCCTTGAACCTGGGAGGATCCTGGAACATAGGAGGATCCTTGAACCTGGGAGGATCCTTGAAACGGCCAGAATCCTTGAATCTGCTGCGCTCCTGAATATCCTCCTGAGCTTACGAAGGATCCTATATGCTGAGGATGGGATCCTGCTGGTTGGAAGTATGGCTCTGAAGCCTGAGTCGTTGCTGATGATCCGTAATGCACTCCTTTTGGCCCTCCCACATATTGAACGTCTGGAACCGCTGAAGGCTGAGAAGTTATAACCGGAGTATCGAAATTCAAAGATTTGGGCATCAGTGGGGAATGATCCTCTGTCGATCTCTTCTGTTTCTTGATGTCTCCAATTTCCCTAAGAATCCTTTCGTTGGTCTTATCCTGCTGCTGTATATGCTCCTTCATCTGCAAAATCAGAGTAAACAAGTCACTAGTAGTAGGAGTATAAGAAGCAGAAGAAGTTGGAGGTTTTGAGAAAATGGGAGTTGGTTTCTTCTCGGCATTTCTCTGAGGTCCAGAAGGTGGTGGAGGCAAAGGTGGAATGCCCTGGGATGAATTGACTGCAGACATCGCACTGGATGTGTTCTTTGATGATGAAGCCATCTGCTTGGATGTAACGAATCGAAATGATCACAAAAATGAGAATTTCTTAGGAACGAGGCACCAATTGCCCCACGGTGGGCGCCAAACTGTTTTGGTTAAAAATCAGACGAGGATAATGCAACCAAACTCTCTGTTACGGGGTATGATGCTTGAATTGGTAAACAACAATGAGGATCACTATGAAATGAATTGCACAGGAGACATAAAGATTTATACGAGGAAAAAGCCCTTGATCAATGAATGATCTCCGGCATAAAAAACCTCGGGTGATGGAAACTACCGATCACCAACTCAAATTAAACAAGAAATGTATTACAACTTCGGATGATAGCGAGCTAAGTACAAGGATCACTATAGTGTATCGTGTAGAAATGTATGAAAAATGCTAAGTGTTTTGCCGAGAGCTAGTGAGAGCGATTGTATGAGTGTGTGAAGCCAAAAAATAGCCAAGTGTTGTCTAATTAGCTCGCTACCCCTTTTAAATTTAGTAAAATATCTAAATAACTAACTATCCGCAAATCATGCCTTCTCCCCACGATCTCCATAACGTTCACCATGGTCAAGCACGTGCGGAATAAGTGTGGAATATTCCCTAGGAACGTTACCAAGACTAAGTCCAAGCTGGTATTCCTGCAAAACAATATCGAATTCAAAGCAGACAATCATTAGTATAAGGATCCTTAGGATGATCCATGATCCTGATTCTGAAGCACTTCTGAGGATCACTAACTAACACAGAAGTAAGGATCACCAAACAGGATAACAATTGAGGATCACGGGTCATTAGGAAATCCTCCCCTAACAGGATTGATCTCCATTCTTTCTCTGTATTGAGCCACATGCTCTTCTGGATCAGTTGAGCCGTCATACAACTTCATGTTCGGTGTTTGAAACCTCTTTGGTATCTCTGCATCACAAATAGGTGGTGCAAAACGAGATATCCTATGACTCCCATCTGGAATTTCAGGAATGGGCTTAACCACTCCTGGAAAACTGGATATCATATCCTTGAGTTTTTGTAACTCTCTAGCCATAGCTTGGTTGATCCCTGTATCCAGCACAATGCCATGGTTAGCATTATAAGAAGTATTTAAAGTGTTACCTCCTGATGGATTCAAGGGTGGAATTCCTGATGTGAATCCATATTGATGTGATTCTGGTATGATTGAGGGACCAAATGAGGCAATAGTTTGCATAGGTATGAAGTCTCCCAAGTGAATCTCTGAACTTCTGGGTGGTACATTGCTTAAGGATCCTTGATCCTGAAAGATGTTGGATCCCTGATACACCGACGTTGGGGGTCTTGGAGGATAGTCCATGGATCCATGAGCCTGAGATGAGGATCCTTGAACCTGAGATGAGGATCCTTGATACTGAGAGTAGGATCCTTGAACTGTCTGCCTTCCCATCTATCCTCCTAAACTAGAGAAGGATCCTTGATGCTGGAAGGAAGATCCTTGAGGCTGAAGAGAGGATCCTGATTCATAGCACATGCTTGATGATCCACCCTGGTATTGGACGCCTGATGCTATGGAATGCTGGGTAGTTATGACCGGAGTATCGAAATTCAGTGATCTCGGCACCAATGGAGAGTGATCCTCCGCTGATCTTTTCAATTTCTTGATCTCATCAATTTCTCGAAGGATCCTGTCATTAGTTCTGTCCTGCTGCTGCATGTAATCCTTCATCTGCAAAATCAAAGAATAAAGATCATTGTTAGTAGGAGCAGAAGAAGCAGCAGTAGTTGGTTTTGAGAAGATGGGGGGTTGGCTTCTTCGCAGCATTCTCAGCATTCTTCTGGGATCCAGAAGAAATAGGAGGCAAAGGTGAAATGCCCTGTGAAGAGGTGATCGCCGGCATAGGGTTTGAAGTGTTCTTCGCCTGAGAAGCCATGTGGTTGAAGGTTACGAATAGAAATGGATGAAATGAATGGAATTTTGTAAGAATGAAGCACCAATTGCCCCACGGTGGGCGCCAAACTGTTTGGTCAAAAATCACACAAGGATAATGTAACCAAATCTGATTTTTGTACGGTATGATGCTTGGTTAAATGATCAAATGTATGAACGATGAATATATGAAATGAATGATGAACACGGGGATTTATACGAGGAAAAAGCCCTTGATCAACGAATGATCTTCGGCATAAAAAACCTCGGATAGTGAAAACTATCACTATCAAGTATATTGAGTAAACAAGTTTACAACTTCGGAAGTATTGAGCTTGTTACAATGAATTCTAGTGCGTGTGTTTGAAAGCGAGTAGCAGAGGTGTTGTACAGTTTACAAGAGTGCAAGATGTTTATAAAAATAAGCTCAATACCCCTTTAATCTGAGCTAAAAATATCCTAACTAACTATCCGAAAAATCAGCCCATCACCCACGATCACCACCAACGGTCATTAGCTCGTGCACATGTTGAAAATATAGAGCATATTCCCCTGGTATCTCGGATGGAATAAGTCTTCTTCGAAACATACCTGCAAAACAAGCCAAAAGGTGATGGAAACAATTGTTAGTTCAGAATAACAATGAGGATCCTGGATCCCTATTCTCGCAACGTCTCCTGAGGATCCTTAATTCGAACTGAACTGAGGATCCGTGATCCATGCTATACTTGAGGATCCGTGATCCATATGCTATAAAATTCTATCCCTAACAGGTACTTAGAGGGTGTTTGGGGTTGAGTTTTGAAAATAGATTATGCGTTTCGAATACTCAGAATTAGATAATTAACTGTAACAAAATGTGATGTTGAAAGATAGTGTTTGGATTTGATTATGTTTCTTGATATCACAATAATCAGATAATCAACTATTTGAGTGTTTGGCAAATATATATTTAAAAAAAAATTGTGACAACCCGTAACTTGGAGGTATCAACCGTTTGTTTCGCTCTTACATATAAGTATATACTTATCTTATTCGACGAATTAAATTTATACTTATTTAGTTTATAGTGTGCAACGTGTAGTCGAAACCAAGTCCATATTGTGATGAACCGACCCGAACCGTTTGAACCCTAGCACAACTCGCGTAACCTGATACTTATGTGACCCGAACCGTAACTTGATTAACATATATTAAATTAATTGGGTTGACTCTAAACTATATTATTATTAGTAGTTGTAAAAAAATTAATATATATATATATTTGTTCATATATGTAACAATACACTTCAATCCATGCAACAATACACTTCATATATGCGGCCCAATAACCACACCTGATATCATGTGTTCGGCCCATGCTAAATCCCAAACCGCCCACACCCTTTGCCCCTTTATTAGTGATTACTCAACCTTCAGATCATTATCATCCAACTTCAAAAAAAAATAAAGAAATAAAAAGAAACCCTACTTTTCCACTAACATACGTGCGGCAGGAGACCTCCCATTCTCGATACCTCATCTTGTCGATCAAGGCTATTGGTTAGTATCACTTGTTTGTTTGTGTGTAATATACTTAAGTATTTAGAACCTGCTTGTTAGGTTATGCATGGATTGAAGTTAAATACATTATGTGATGCATGTATTGATATACATACATAAATACTTGATGGTTCCTTATGTGTTGTTGATTAACAAAAGTATTATGACATGTTGACTATTTATTTGATGTTGTGTTTGTATAAGGAAGTAGTTGTGATAGTCACTAATATTATGCATGAACATAATCTGTGTAGGAGTTGTTTATAAATTGACTTAAGTGCTGGTATGATGATGACGTATGCGATTGAATGAGTGGTTAACAACCTGATAGGGATATTTCGAGTGGAATTTTATTATGTTATTGATTGAAATAGCCACACACTAACATCTAGAACACACAGGCCTTGTATGGACTAGATACTTGGGGTGGGTATGGTTTTTATATTGGACTGCAAATTATGTTCAGAATTAGTGCCAATTATCTAAATTGATTATTGATTTTGTGGTATACGGCCAAAGTTGTTGGACTGTTAATCATATTCCACAATTCCTTTAATTGTGTTTAATTTCTTTAATATGTTTATAAATGTTATATGTTGTGAATAGATGTATAAAGGAATAATAATGCCCAAGTATATAAGTACGTTAAATGATACAAGTGTGTTAATATATGGTCCGAATATACATGTGGATATATGATTGGTTGAATGATTATATGTGAAACTGTTAATCGAATCATGAGTTGTGTTAAGAGTGTTTATAGGACATGCATGATTACAATGTGGTAAATGATAATTATTGTCTGTTACGTGCAATAGGTCAAATATTGTGTGAGATATGAACAACATTGACTAATCGATACAACTTGTACAACCTGTTTAATGATGGTGCATTATCTGGATAGCATGTGAAAAATGTATAACTTAAGTGATTAGTAAACTGATTGATATTGGTAACTATGCTAGGATTTGGTTGACCAACTGTAAACGTAAACAAAGTAACTAGTCATACCGAGCAAACCAAGGTGAGTTCACACTTTCTACAAGACATGGGATTCCCATGGGTTGGGAATGGGTAAAGGATTTGAACGGAAACTGCGTGATCTCCTGGTTTGGAACACGTACACACCCTCTTTATTGAAGGGTGACAACACGTACTAAGAACTTAATCGGAACCTGCGTAATTCCTGGTTTGGGGATTTCGTACACACCCTCTTTATTGAAGGGTGACAACACGGATACTAGACCAAAACTCTCTATCATGAAGTCCCTCCTTTTATATGGACTTAATCTCCGGGCCAATGGCGAGCGGGTCATTAGTTAGATAGCGCTATTTAGGTTTGACAAGCCTCACACCGTGCCGCAGAGGACGAGCGTGAACTAATGGATCTGGGCACTAGTCAATGATGATAGACATTGACGTCAGGGCACCAACTTACTTTAGTCAGTGGTCGATATGGTAAACAGGTCTAGTGGTTAATATGGGGAAGCCCCCACCAATTATGGATATGTTTGGTAAACAGGGTAAACTGGTTAACTTACGACTTACAAATGAACTCATGGTTTTTGAAACAACTTAACAATGAACACCAACTGTGAACTCGCTCAACTTTGTTGTTGATTTGTTGTTACATGCCTTGCTGGTCGTTAGGTGTTTATGGAGCTTGCACGAGTAAGAGGAGTCGTTGTGGGACATGGCAGTGTGTGCCATGCTAAGAACATTACTTTATTTCGTACTTAATACTTACATTGGGTTTTACAATTATGCTTCCGCTAAACACTTAACTACGTTTTTGGTTTGAAACACCTTTCATATTGTGTGGTTGATTTTTACTTATTACTTGTTATGTTCAATATGATTGGTGGCTTGATCCTGGTCAGTCATGCCTCCAAGCGGTGATACTCCGCGTGTGGATTTTGGGGGTGTGACAGATTGGTATCAGAGCCATTGGTTATAGTGAACTTGGTTTTAAAAAGGGGGAAACTTTTGGGATAAAACCAGACTATAACCGGAACAGTGCTCAACGATCCACAACGACGCTTCGCTCCACGTGCAAGACTCCACACTATAGGTGATATGATTTATGTTTATATTGCCTACTTGCTAGTTACATAGAACTTTGCTCGTGATATGCTTAGATAAACGTAACAACTATTGTTTGAAAACACTTGTGTGCTTACTCTCTTCTGACATCGCACTTTCGCGAACCTCTCTCACCCATGCTTCCTTTGATGTGACAGTACACATTTGTTTATGACGAAACACACGAACACACACTCGTCACTATATCAAGATGGCATGGATTGCTTGCTCACCTTATGATGCATTGATAGTAAGCCATAGTCCTTAGGTTTTTGTGATCTTATTACATTGACGACCTCCGTTTGACATCTGAGTTTGAGGAACCATTTGACATGAGTTAGGAGGAACTGAGATGAGCATGCAAATCGCAATATTATTGTGGGTGCACACATAATAATAATGTGGGGTGCATGCGAGTCCCAGTGAGCCTTGACAAGTGGAAAAGGGGTTCCGTTCCGTTATTTGACCGATGTGAAACATAACAAACCTATAGGGGTCATAGCAGTGATTGTCCCCCTACTCGAATGTGAACTTTTCATTCATCTTTGGATCCTTTCAAATCTCGATGCTATCGAGTATTACCTGAACACCCATCTGAACACCTAGCGAACCATGTAGAATGTTAGGTGCTTATACGAACGTCCCTGAGTAGGATGTCGCAGCGTCGAATGATCGATCGATACCTTTCTTTTTCCTCTTCGTTTGCTGGAACTCATGTATTGACGCCTCAGATTCTGAAGTGCGATCACTTCTGCAACACTCCCGCAACATACTGAGTATTACTCGAACCACTTGCAACATCGATGGACAGGAGGATGAGCGTAGCACTTTACCGACCTCAGTACTTTGACGACCCTGATTACCGGCAATGAGCACCAGCGAATTGGCTTCAAACGAATCCTTAACCCTTGTCAGCAACTCATGGGAGTCAACTCTTATGAATCAATCGGGGCATAAGTGAGGACAGCTGATGGTAGTATGGAAGGTGTGACTGCCAGCACAGTGAGTAGCACTTTAGGATGTGGCTCAGAATGTGAAAAGATGGACCTTGATGGTGAAGAATCGTAGGGCTTCGTTTCGAGCAACGACCCTAGGAGCAGTAATCACAGCGACAACAAGGTATTCGTAACTCTAGCCTACAGTATGGAAATAAAGGTGCCTACAACATGGATTGGCCGTGGTTAAGTTAAGGAGACAACGACCCAAGGAACAAAGACAGTATTTGAAACCCTTGTAATGAAAACAGCAACACTGGAAATGATGCTCATCGAAGGGCATTTAGGGCTGGCGTGGGCAACGCCAGGATTACAACAACATGGTGGCCAGCACGTTTGTGGAAGCTAATCGTTTCGTTCCTGTTTTGTTCAACCTTGATACTTCCTGAGACCAGACCAGTTGTGGAATCCGCTGATGACAAGACAATTGAAGCCTCGTATGTCTATAGGGATGCAAATTCAACCGTGTGGGACAAGTTTTCGACATCGATCTTCCTTCGACTATCCACGATGGTGTTGATGCAGTAGTCAGTGAGGATTGGTTAACCAAACATCGCGCATTTATACCCCGTGAGGGGAAAGTTGCCGTCTGTCATAAAGTATCCAAGTGGTGCAGAGGTTAGCATCAATTCAGCAGTGAAGGCCAGAATTGTCCACGGAAGGATTACCCCGCCATGATAGCACCCGTTACTGATATCAAGGCTAAGGAAAAGGGGATCGAGGATCCCCAGTGGTTCGAGAACAATGAAACCACTACTGAGGCTGAAGCTACTACGGAATTTCGGGACGAAATTCCAAACCAACGGGGGAATGATGTGACACCCCAGGAAAACCAGGAAACCATGCAACCTAACTGGCTCCCTCAGTAACTACGTGCTAAATTTCGGGACGAAATTTCTCTCAAGTTGGGGATGATGTGACAACCCGTAACTTGGAGGTATCAACCGTTTGTTTCGCTCTTACATATAAGTATATACTTATCTTATTCGACGAATTAAATTTATACTTATTTAGTTTATAGTGTGCAACGTGTAGTCGAAACCAAGTCCATATTGTGATGAACCGACCCGAACCGTTTGAACCCTAGCACAACTCGCGTAACCTGATACTTATGTGACCCGAACCGTAACTTGATTAACATATATTAAATTAATTGGGTTGACTCTAAACTATATTATTATTAGTAGTTGTAAAAAAAATTAATATATATATATATATTTGTTCATATATGTAACAATACACTTCAATCCATGCAACAATACACTTCATATATGCGGCCCAATAACCACACCTGATATCATGTGTTCGGCCCATGCTAAATCCCAAACCGCCCACACCCTTTGCCCCTTTATTAGTGATTACTCAACCTTCAGATCATTATCATCCAACTTCAAAAAAAAAATAAAGAAATAAAAAGAAACCCTACTTTTCCACTAACATACGTGCGGCAGGAGACCTCCCATTCTCGATACCTCATCTTGTCGATCAAGGCTATTGGTTAGTATCACTTGTTTGTTTGTGTGTAATATACTTAAGTATTTAGAACCTGCTTGTTAGGTTATGCATGGATTGAAGTTAAATACATTATGTGATGCATGTATTGATATACATACATAAATACTTGATGGTTCCTTATGTGTTGTTGATTAACAAAAGTATTATGACATGTTGACTATTTATTTGATGTTGTGTTTGTATGAGGAAGTAGTTGTGATAGTCACTAATATTATGCATGAACATAATCTGTGTAGGAGTTGTTTATAAATTGACTTAAGTGCTGGTATGATGATGACGTATGCGATTGAATGAGTGGTTAACAACCTGATAGGGATAATTCGAGTGGAATTTTATTATGTTATTGATTGAAATAGCCACACACTAACATCTAGAACACACAGGCCTTGTATGGACTAGATACTTGGGGTGGGTATGGTTTTTATATTGGACTGCAAATTATGTTCAGAATTAGTGCCAATTATCTAAATTGATTATTGATTTTGTGGTATACGGCCAAAGTTGTTGGACTGTTAATCATATTCCACAATTCCTTTAATTGTGTTTAATTTCTTTAATATGTTTATAAATGTTATATGTTGTGAATAGATGTATAAAGGAATAATAATGCCCAAGTATATAAGTACGTTAAATGATACAAGTGTGTTAATATATGGTCCGAATATACATGTGGATATATGATTGGTTGAATGATTATATGTGAAACTGTTAATCGAATCATGAGTTGTGTTAAGAGTGTTTATAGGACATGCATGATTACAATGTGGTAAATGATAATTATTGTCTGTTACGTGCAATAGGTCAAATATTGTGTGAGATATGAACAACATTGACTAATCGATACAACTTGTACAACCTGTTTAATGATGGTGCATTATCTGGATAGCATGTGAAAAATGTATAACTTAAGTGATTAGCAAACTGATTGATATTGGTAACTATGCTAGGATTTGGTTGACCAACTGTAAACGTAAACAAAGTAACTAGTCATACCGAGCAAACCAAGGTGAGTTCACACTTTCTACAAGACATGGGATTCCCATGGGTTGGGAATGGGTAAAGGATTTGAACGGAAACTGCGTGATCTCCTGGTTTGGAACACGTACACACCCTCTTTATTGAAGGGTGACAACACGTACTAAGAACTTAATCGGAACCTGCGTAATTCCTGGTTTGGGGATTTCGTACACACCCTCTTTATTGAAGGGTGACAACACGAATACTAGACCAAAACTCTCTATCATGAAGTCCCTCCTTTTATATCGACTTAATCGCCGGGCCAATGGCGAGCGGGTCATTAGTTAGATAGCGCTATTTAGGTTTGACAAGCCTCACACCGTGCCGCAGAGGACGGGCGTGAACTAATGGATCTGGGCACTAGTCAATGATGATAGACATTGACGTCAGGGCACCAACTTACTTTAGTCAGTGGTCGATATGGTAAACAGGTCTAGTGGTTAATATGGGGAAGCCCCCACCAACTATGGATATGTTTGGTAAACAGGGTAAACTGGTTAACTTACGACTTACAAATGAACTCATGGTTTTTGAAACAACTTAACAATGAACACCAACTGTGAACTCGCTCAACTTTGTTGTTGATTTGTTGTTACATGCCTTGCAGGTCGTTAGGTGTTTATGGAGCTTGCACGAGTAAGAGGAGTCGTTGTGGGACATGGCAGTGTGTGCCATGCTAAGAACATTACTTTATTTCGTACTTAATACTTACATTGGGTTTTACAATTATGCTTCCGCTAAACACTTAACTACGTTTTTGGTTTGAAACACCTTTCATATTGTGTGGTTGATTTTTACTTATTACTTGTTATGTTCAATATGATTGGTGGCTTGATCCTGGTCAGTCATGCCTTCAAGCGGTGATACTCCGCGTGTGGATTTTGGGGGTGTGACAAAAATAAACAAGTGAAAATCTTTTTCTAAACGCAAATAATCAATTTTTGGAAAATTGCGTTTTGTTGCAGTAAGGGGGGAGGGGCTGCTTTTGGAAAATTGCGTTTTGTAACTTTCTAAACGCAAATAATCAATTTTTAAATTTTTTTACCTAAACACTCAAAACTGATTATTTACGATTTCAAAACTCAATAATTTAAAAATCTCCTTCAAAACTCAACCCCAAACACCCTCTTAAACTAGTCTATGTATATATAAAAAGAGATAGAGGGGAGGGTTGTGTAAATATTAACACTCACTCTTTAGAGGTAACCGGTGTTCTAGAAACAATAGCATCCTAAATTTTAAAATTAGAAAGATGTTTTATTATATAGAAAACAGAAATTTCCAAAATAAGGAATATAAGACTAAGGGGAGTGGAGCATCCTTTGATGGGGCGTCTTGCGACACGTGGCGCCACGTCATATTAGAGGATTTTGACCAAAAAAGGGGGAGTGGGGCAACCTTGCTGGGTGGGGCGTCTTGCGACACGTGGATTGATTTATTTTGTCTTTTTTTTTATGTAAAAGATATAAAAAAGTCCTATTTTTTTATAAAAGTATTGATCAAAGTAAATAAAAACTAATACTTCAATAAAAAAAAATTACTTCAATAAAATAAAAAATACATCAACTAAAAAAAAATACATCAACAAAAATAAAAAAATACAATCAACAAAGGTTATATTTTTCTCGAATTTCTTGCTTCATTTGTTCGGCTAAAGCGAGCTCGGCTCCAGTAAGGTTTGTCGTGTCGGTTGTTAATATTTGCAAATCAAGTGCTTTTTGACGACTTTCTTTCAGCTTTAGCTTTCGTTTCCCGTGTTCTTTTTTTAAGTTGATCCGTTGTTGGCTCGTTTGCATCAAGCCGTCTAACTTATTGGTCACTTTTTCGAACGTTTCGGTGTAGTCGATTCGTACACCGCTAGAAGACGGTTGGGCGGCTTTTTTGGCCCTATCTCGGCCAACCGGCCGTTGTGGTGGTTGAAACGCATCGGCCTCTTCATGTGGCTCTTCGAAATCTTCCTCAATGTCGTTGAGATTTATTTGACACCGAGCGTCCGACCCGGTACTTTGATGGTCGTTTGAGGATGAGGTTTTTGACCGCTTAGCCGACGGTTGGCCACGAGTTTTAAATGGATCGAAGGCGATGACTGTGTGAAATTTCGAACTCCTTCTTAAAAATTGCCAAATAGCAAGATAAGGAAACGCCTTCTTGTGTTCGACTCGGAATTCATTTTGGGCGTTTGCTTGGAGCATCGCATCGTCGGAACCACTTTGGCGCACACGCGAGTTACTTAGGCGAGTGTATATTTGGTTGAAACTTTGAATCAAATGACGCATTTTACGCCACTTCGCGCCGATACCATCGGGATCACGGTATCCATCTTCTTGATCTTCCAACTTGAGGAAAACGTTGTAAATACGAGACCAATATGTTTTTTCCTTTTGATAGTTACTACATCTCGGGTCTTCGGTTATTTCTAGCCAAGCCTTGGACAAGCTCATTTCCTCGTTGGAAGTCCATGGTATCGGTTTGGTTTTCAAGCGTTCTTCACCCGGTGTTTTCCTCTTGTGTGAACGTTTCTTTTTTTGAGGTTCAACATCATTTTGACCGACATCGAACTGGGTCTCCGGAACTTCTTCGTCATCTAAATCAACCACTAGATGGAATACAAACAAAGTTAAAAAAAAAAAAAAAAAACATATTCTTTACAAAAAAATATCTAAAAAATTTATACCATTTTGTTGTCTCGATCCTCCAACGTTTTGAAAACCACCGGGTTGTTGTGTGTTCCAAGTGGTGAACCCCATATGTTGCGGTATCGTCGTATTGTTGTAGTATACTTGCGGTGTAGGGCTAGCAACGTGCATATTATTGAAATAGGCGTAAAAAGCGGGGTTATTTAAAACGTTTGGGTCCGCCATATCGGGTTGTGGATTGGAAGATTGTGTATTTTGGTTGAAAGGAGGGATGTTGTGGGGATACATTTTGATGAGTTGATAGAAGATTGGTATAAATTTTGATGAGTTGAGAGAAGATTGTGGTAAAAATGTGTTTGATATGGGGTATTATTTATAAAGGTTGGATTATTTTAAAAAAAAAAAAAGTTTGGCCAAACTATCCGTTGGCAACGGATATATTGAATGGAAAAGTGAAAAAGTTGGGCGACTTGGTTGAGACGGGCAGGAGGGGGACGCCACCCAAGACGCCTCCGGGGGCGGTGTTCCTGGCGACCTGGGGCGATCTGGGGGTGGGAGTCGCCCCACTCCCCTCAGTCTAAGGTGTTGTATTGCTGTCTAGCGCCAGTTTAGACGTAAATCCTGTTTCGTCTTTGACTATTTGGAAACAATCATCGATTCTTTGACTGACTATTTCTTTAAAGGATCATCAATCATCATCATCATCATCATCATGTTTTTAGTTTACTGTTGGTTCCATGCCTCAAAAGAAAGCTGATCCATAAAACTGAAGATCCGAAGGTAAATGATGGTCTATTTAATGGCGTCTGATTTCTGTTTCTAATACTTTTAATAAACTTGATAGATGACGCGTTTTGAATTTCTTTCTTCTGGTACTTGTTAGTAAGTAAGTAAGTATGTGGAGCTTTACTGTTTGTTTGTGTTGTTTTGGTTCATATCTTTTTGAAATAGATACCCGGAGGATTTTTCTAATTAAAACTGATTGAATTTCATCACTTTTCCTCGCTCTCTCTCTCTCTCTGATCTGTATTATGGTCCAAATTGTTTGATCTATGGCAAATTGCATTTTAAACTATAACCACTGGCAGATTAATTATTATAGATTTCATTTATGAGTAATTTCCATTTGTATTCATCGCTCACAGTGATGATTATTCATGAAATGGGGTCCTCGTCAGCTGATAATTATGCCAGTGGAATTAATTGCCTTTGGCGACCAAAGTAAAAGATAAGAGTGTCATTAGTCAAATTGTCGTCGTCGTCAGTAGGTGTTAATATCAGATCAGCCAGCCAATGGATTATTATTTTTTTCCCTTAGTTTATTTGTTATGTATGTTCATGTTGTCGTATTCTCTGCTTTGAATGATGTTTCAGTAGCATTGAAATGTGATTGTGAATCCTTTTCAGCTGTGCAAGTATAATGAGAAATCCAAGTACGCCGGAGCATTTTACGTGTTTTCTACTGCTTGTTTCTGTGATTCATGCTGCGAATTATGTTCCAACCGATAGGATCTTTCTAAATTGTGGTGCAAATGGAGTAATCAGTGATGATGATGGTAGAAAATGGACCTCTGATATGAATGCATCATCAGTGGGAAACTCCTTAGCTTCTGATGCTGCTACCCAAAAACCTTCTGTTCCTACAACCCCTTACATGAGCGCCCGGATATTTCAATCTGAATTCACTTACAGCTTTCCGGTATCATCTGGAAGGAAGTTTGTCCGCCTTTACTTCTACCCAGCGGATTATGCTAAGCATGTTGCCAAACATGGAGTCTTCTCTGTTGATATTGGACCGTATTCCCTTTTAAGAAACTTTAGTGCATTTGAAACTGCCACCAATCTCAACTATGATTTCTTTTCCAAGGAGTATTCTGTAAATACTGGATCCGGGGATTTGAATGTCACATTTACTCCTGATCCAAACACTCCTGATTCATATGCGTTTATTAACGGGATTGAAATTGTGTCTCACCCAGATATCTATTCCTCCAAAGGATTTACGCTGGTTGGTGCCTCCGGGACTTTCGACATTGACAACACTACTGCACTTGAAAATGTATACCGGTTAAATGTTGGTGGACAAACTATTTCAGCTAGCGGGGATACTGGGCTCTTTAGACGATGGGGGGATGATACTCCTTATTTATACGGTTCTGCCATTGGGATTCCTGTAGCTGCTGATCAGAACGTTACAATCAGTTATCCTTCAGGGTTTCCAGATTATGTTGCACCAGTTGAAGTGTATAAAACCGCTCGAGCCATGCTTCCAAACCCACAAGCCAACCTTGGGTTCAATCTGAGTTGGTACTTTGATGTTGATACCGGTTTCACATACCTGGTTAGGCTCCATTTTTGTGAAATTGCTCCAGATAAAACGAAACCTAACCAAAGGGTGTTTGAAATTTTAATAAACAATCAGACCGCAGAGCCCGCTGCAGATGTTATTCTTTGGGCATCAGAGAGTAAGGTTCCTGTTTATAAAGATTATGGGGTGTTTCTTCCACTTGGGAGTCCAAGACAAGATCTCTGGCTAGCATTGCATCCCAACACTTACATGACACCAATGGACTATAATGCCATCTTGAATGGTATCGAGATCTTCAAAGTAAACACGAGTGGTGGAAATCTTGCGGGATCACTTCCAAATCCAATACCAAGCCAACCCATCATCGACCCCTCTAGAGTGTTGCCACGTAAATCAGATCACAAAGGAGGGATAATTGGTGGTTCCATCGGTGGTGGACTTGCAGGCATAGTTTTTGTTGGCCTTATTGTTTGTTTTCTTTCCCATAAAGGAAAAAGACAAAAGAATCAAAACTCGAGCGACCGGACCTCTAATTGGCTACCACTTTCCTTATATGGTAACTCGGACGCTTCTGTCACTACCGCCAAGACGTATGGAAGTTATGCTCCTTCTATTCCTTCAAACCTTGGTCGCCATTTTACTTTTGCAGAGATTAAGGATGCCACCAATAACTTTGACGAGGATCGACTTCTTGGCGTTGGTGGATTTGGTAAGGTTTATAGAGGAGAGATCGATGGTGGAACGACTAAACTCGCTATCAAAAGAGGAAACTCACTCTCTGGCCAAGGTGTAAACGAATTTAGAACGGAACTCGAAATGCTTTCAAAGCTTCGGCATCGTCACCTTGTTTCTTTAATCGGTTACTGTGAAGAAAATTCTGAGATGATCCTTGTATATGATTACATGGCTCACGGAACACTAAGAGAGCATCTTTACAAGACGCAAAATCAACCGTTAACATGGAAACGACGACTTGATATATGCATAGGTGCAGCACGCGGCCTACACTATCTTCACACGGGTGCCAAACACACCATCATCCATAGGGATGTGAAAACAACCAACATCCTCTTGGACGAAAATTGGGTTGCCAAAGTGTCGGATTTCGGGCTATCAAAGACGGGCCCTGCCATGGATCACACTCACGTAAGCACAGTTGTTAAGGGTAGTTTCGGGTATTTGGATCCTGAATACTACCGGAGACAGAAGTTGACCGAGAAGTCAGATGTGTACTCTTTTGGAGTTGTGCTTTTTGAGATATTATCTGCTCGGCCTGCCCTGAACCCGACACTTTCAAAAGAGCAAGTGAGCTTAGCGGAATGGGCGTTGCACTGTCACAAGAAGGGCATTCTTGATGAGATTCTGGACCCGTATTTGAGGGGGAAAGTTTCACCCGAGTGCTTCACGAAAGTGGCAGAAATCGCTGTCAAGTGTCTTGCTGATGAGGGGATACGTAGACCATCAATGGGAGATGTTCTTTGGAACCTCGAGTTTGCTTTGCAGCTTCAAGAGAGTGCAGGTGAGGGATCAGTCGAAATGGAAAACGATGAGACACCGCTCAACGGAAAGTCAAAGGATTTCAATGAAAGTGTGACGGACTCGACAAGCATCACTAGTCAAAGTCTCGCGAGTGTCGACTCGAATGGCTTGACACCAAGTGCGGTTTTCTCGCAGATTATGAACCCGAATGGACGTTAGCTGGTTATACTTTTGTGATATTTTGGATTTAGTACTTTATATGTTATAACAGGGTGTATCTAAAATTAGAAAACATTGTGAGTTTTTATAACGTAACATATACACATATATACTATATAAATTGCAATGGTATAGATATCGTCTCTCGGTAGGTATCAGTGGTTTGGATTAAATTTGGTGTCGGGAATTCTAATTTTTATACATTGAGAATACAAATCACACTTTTGGCTGTTTCTTGAAAAAGTTCTTGATGATTATTTAGCTAAAACTTTACGATTCAGACTAATGGGGTGGTGGTCCATTGGCAAAATAAAGCCTTTAAACGCCTGAGTTTGGGAGCGGGAGACGGTCTTGGGTTCAAGTCCCACAAATAACTGGGGATTAAAAGAAATTTTCCGTTCAAAAAAAAAAAAAAACTTTACAATTCAGGCAATGTAAGTTTTCAACCTCTTGGAAAGATGTTAAATACAAATTTGGCAAGATGGTATGTTGTCTGATCAATGTTGCTGATAACTAAAATTGACTTGGTTTAAAAGTTCTATGTAACTCTATGTTCAAATTCTGCATCTAAAATTGACTGGGTGAAAAAAATTATATCTTCTGCAAATTTAATATTTTTTCAGTAACATCAATATATCAATACTAACTCTAAAAATAATTAAAAATCTACTTAATATAGAAAGGTGAAATGAAAAACAACAGTATACATACAGGTCATCTTTTAATTAAAAATCTACTTAATATAGAAAGGTGAAATGAAATACGACAGTATACATACAGGTCATCTTTTAATACTTTTAGACTCTTCTTGATATTTTTAAGTATATTTTTAATCATCTTCTAAAAGCAGATATATAGTAGAACATATTTGTTTTTTATCAAGTCCTTCAAATATCACCAAAAGTAACATTCATTTGTTAAGTTTTCAATCTGCTAATGCTACTACTGCTACTATTGTTTATCGTATGCATAATTTTTTATAAAACTTTTATATTTCTAAAAGGAGAAAAAAAACAAATTCTCATGTGTGGTTAAAACATTTTAGAGTCTATGTTAGCTTTCTAGGCCATAGAGGGCCTAAGCATGTGTGTGATCTATAAGTTTCTTTTAGAAATACCAACCTAACAATACAATATGGCAACATTCATATTCATAACGATTGTTATGGAAATACATAAACACCATAGGGAAAGTTATATACGGTCGCATTACATGTCAGAACAAGCAGGAGGAGGAGGAGGCTGGGAATTGACAATACCGCTTATCTTTTTTAGGAGTTCCGGTTTGTTGGCTCCCACAAGCCTATCAACCTGGTCTCCGTCTCTAAGGAATATGAACGTTGGAGTCGCTTTTATATCCCATTGTGTACTGAATTCCTGTATTAACACCCGGAAAAAAAATATCTTTCTATAAATCAAAATTTAACAAACTCCTATATAGAAATAAAGTTCAACAAAATTTTAACAATTAAAATATATGTAATTAAAGTAGGGAAAATGCCACAAAAATGTAATCAAGTTTGTCAAGTGTTTTGATTAAATCATTCAAACTTTTTTTGTTTCTCTAAAGTAATTAAACTTTAAATTTATGTTCTAATAGTGTGTAAATTACCAGGTCATCAGGTTATCATTTATTTTTGTTTAATAATAATAATGATAATAAAAAGATAAAATATGTGGGTGTTTTTTTGAAACACATGAGACTTGTTCTTTGATATTGAAGACATGAGACTCGACGCCTTTTGCCCGCCATCTGCAAACAACCGCACGCCGCACGCCGCCCGACAACCCACCACCGGCGCCGATAAGCTTGTAATCAACCTTTCTATCAAAAGATCCCCCGCCACCGATATTCCCGAAATCCAGT
Source organism: Helianthus tuberosus (assembly GCA_030545235.1). Lineage (NCBI taxonomy): Eukaryota > Viridiplantae > Streptophyta > Magnoliopsida > Asterales > Asteraceae > Helianthus > Helianthus tuberosus. The sequence goes on from CM060444.1 coordinate 88,841,878, forward strand.
TCTGAACGTAAGTGCAGAATACTCATCTCCTCCGCTACGTACCGCAGCCACCATCGTCGTCTTTAAAACAGATCCTCGCCGGAATCGGGCGTCATCGGTGGAAGTCCAGTCAAGGAGAGAGAGTTTTTTAAACTTTGTGGTGGAAGAACCGTCCCCGGTGGTGGCGGAATACGGTGGTTGACGGTGGCACTGGCTTGTAAAATGTAACGTAGGATGAATAAGGTGGGAAATTAATATGAAGTAAAAAAATATATAAAACAAAAAGGGAGAGAAGAACTTAGTTTAGCCATGGTGTTCTTCCACTGTGTAAGTAGGATGAAGAAGAAGCTTGTTAAGAGGATAAGTAAATAAATTTTATGATTAAAAAAACAATCCACTAAATCTTGCCATTTATTTTCAGTATTTGAGAATGGAGCGATATTTTTTTCCTAATCATTTTAATAATTAAAAAAATAATGAAACCTGACAAATCATCATTGTTACCTGGTAACCTGATAATTACATGGGATTAGAACATTAAATTAAAGTTTAGTGACTTTAAAGAGACAAAAAAAGCTTTAATGACTTAATTAGAACACTTGCCAAACATGGCTACATTTCTATAAAGTTACCCCATTAAAGTAAGGCTATAGGGTGTGGTCATGACCCTCATGATCACCATGACCCTCCACATTAGCGTCATGTCACCTACTTCTAATCCATCATCCGAAACCACTACCCTAAGGGTGTGGTCATGACTCAAACCACTATCATCTTATTTTAATTTATTTTTGTGAAAAGGAAAGGAGATATTGAATAAGGAAAGGAGGCTCATGGTTGTCATGGTTTAATCCATGGGAATCATGGTGGATGAGACAAGGGGGTGGTGTAGCAATCCATTAATGATCCTACGTGACGATTGATGACCCAACCATGCCCCTCACACCCTATAGCCTAACATATTAATTATGGACAATCTAGAAAAGATATTGCATTGCTGTACTCAAAGTACCTTTGCATCTAACAATTAGTTTAATAAAACGGCGGACACTATCAAGGAAAACACTTTTTATTGGATTTCTAGTAGATCTAAATACGTAAGCCTTGATTAATATCCGGAATATAATTTTGTAACTTTGGGGTTCCAGTTTCTTGCTGGCCCTTTTTCTATATTTTTATAGAAGTTTAGCTGTTCAAAAAAAAAAAAAAAAAAAAAAAAAGAATCTAACAATTAGTTTTAGGATGTTAAAACATTCATAATTCAGTTATAAAATTGACATGTGAAATTCAAGTTACCAAGACGGAGGATGTATAACTTACTGGTAATTCATCAACGTCCACTGATAGAAACATAAGAGTAGTGTGATTCAGAGAAAGCTCGATGAAGTATGGTGCAATCATTCTACATGGCCCGCACCAGGATGCACTGAAGTTGGCAATTACCTGTAACCCAGATAAACATATATCATGAGGCACTACTTTATAATATAGCAAGAAAGGTAAATTATGTAGTTCATATAATATCAAAATGTGGGAGCAATGGCGTACTATTTTGTGTTCCCTATTTGCTTCTGATAGCTTTTGATCCCAAGCATCCTTAGTAGTGACAAGTGTCGCATTACCTCCAGCAAATTCAGCCTGATGATTCGAATCATCATCGTCGTCATGATACTGTAAACATTAGTTGCATTAAACTACATGGTCGGTTAATTTACAACAAAAAAAAAAGATGAATTTTAGACTAACAGTCAAAGTTGATCACCAGCTTTGACGGTCATGTTCATCAACTTCTAAGCTTATTTTACCATAAGACTCTTACTTATTTGGTTGATGTGAATATTCAGGAACTTGGTTGACTGTGTGTAACATAGAAGTAGTATAGATTTTGATTCTCAAGTGAAATAGAATGAGCAGTTGTGGATTCTTTAGGTTGTACATATAGCTTCTTAGGTAGCACCTATAACTGGGTTGCTTTAGGCAGATTTTGTATATGGGTTTCAAGCTTCTTTAGGTACAACATATAGCTGGGCTTCTTAGTTTGTACATAAGAGTTTTTTATTGTTTTTTTTTCTTGAGCTACTTTCGTTGTACATAGAGCTTGTTTGATTGCACATAGACGTTTTTTGTATATTGAATCGCATTCTTTTTTACTATCTATATTTTGAGTGTTCAAGGATTCTAACAATGTAGCAAATATTATCTGCGATTAATTTATAATTATTATATGAATACTGGGGCGAGGCGCCTCAGCTTTCAGGACCTAATGGAGTGCCTCGCGCATAAAAACACGATAGACCATGTAGCCAACATATCTATGTTTACTTGATATTTATGGACAAATAATATCATAGGGCTTGTTTGATTGGACCTAAGCGGTTAGCTTTTAGCGGACCAGAAGAAGAATAACGGTTTTCCACTTCAGTTTTGGTCCTCAATTTCAGTCTATTTACAAAAAAGAAAAAAAAAATTATAGTATCCTTTCTTTTTTAGCCTCTCTTTGATGCAGGGATATCAGATATTATTTTATATTTATTTGAATTTCAATTTCCTAATATTTTGTTATTTAGTTTCCTATTTTATCTTTTTCATAGTTATAAATTAGGGTCTAGGGTTAATTGTTTTTCAGTTTTTGATTAATTTTAAAATGATAAGAACTTTGTTCTTGAACCTATCGGTTCTTTTTATCGTCATTGATTACTAATCGTTCTTGAGCCATTTGATTGCGTGAGAAACTGCATCAGTTGGTATCAGAGCTTTGGTGTTCAAATGGCTCTGCGTGATGAGAACTACCTTTTTACTCGCAGAATCGCCGACAGAGGCAGCGATGAAATCGTGTTCGATTCGCAAGATCCAGGAAACTGACCCAAAGGATGTCATCTGGGATGAGATCGTTGGGAAAGAGGAGCATCCTGAAGACTGCGATGGTTACAAGTTTCTGGAAACCGACTCAGAGGCTTTCATCCGGGATGAGAACTGTGGGAAGGAGGAGTATCCGGGGAATTGTAGCGTTATCTACCCCTCACCTCCTTGTTTTGATGAATACGGGGACGAGGAATGGTATTCTTGGTTTACCGGTGGTGATCCGAACTTACCAGGTGTTAGGGTTGAAGGTGTTACGGTTGAAAACGGAGGTGGTGCGATAGCTTCCGGTGGTATGGCGGTGATAAATGGTCTGACGGCTTGTGGTAGGTCTCACTCACAGTCTGTGGTAAGTCCTTCCTTCATGCCGAAAGTAATGTTGGAATTAGTTGTTACACAAGATACGGAAGGGTTGTTTTTTGGAAGATCCATTAATGCTGATTACGAAGGGAGTCAACAAAACACGGAAGGTTTGATTTTTGGAAAATCCAGTAATGTTGCTGATTTTGGAGATTTAAAATCTTTAAAAATTCAAACGGAGATTGGGTTTATTAAATGTGGGGACCATATTAATAATATGGTAGATGGTGGATACCTTGTGAATTTTATAAAGGATGTTCAAAAAGAGGAAAATATTGTGGTTTCTCAAGATAATGAGGTGGCTGCTACTTTTAGGAGTTGCATACATCTCAAGCATTTTCCACGTGGAGCCCAAAGAAAAATTGAAAAACTCCATAAAGATGGTGGATTAGACAGTTTGGGGTGGCATAAAAAAGTTAATCTAACAAATATTCATGTGAATAAGGGTTTGAAAACTTCGACTTTTGTAAATACAGGTGCTCAAATTTGTTTGGGGTTCGTCGGACTTAATTATCGTGAGCCAAATGTTTGTTACAAATTAGCGACACAAGTGAAGATGAGACGATCCAATGCGCCATTTGACCCAGGTGGCACAGAATTAGAGTTGGGAGAGATGAGCTTTGAAGTTAACTTGCTTAGGTGGGTTGTGATGATAATAATGCAAAAGAATCAGAGTCATGTTCCTTTTGATCCAGGTGGGTTTGGTTCGAAGGCAAAACTCGAGGACGAGTTTTTTTCGAAGAGGGGGAGTATGATGCAGGGATATCAGATATTATTTTATATTTATTTGAATTTCAATTTCCTAATATTTTGTTATTTAGTTTCCTGTTTTATCTTTTTCATAGTTATAAATTAGGGTCTAGGGTTAATTGTTTTTCAGTTTTTGATTAATTTTTAATGATAAGAACTTTGTTCTTGAACCTATCGGTTCTTTTTATCGTCATTGATTACTAATCGTTCTTGAGCCATTTGATTGCTCTGATACCAACTGATGCAGTTTCTCACGCAATCAAATGGCTCAAGAACGATTAGTAATCAATGACGATAAAAAGAACCGATAGGTTCAAGAACAAAGTTCTTATCATTAAAAATTAATCAAAAACTGAAAAACAATTAACCCTAGACCCTAATTTATAACTATGAAAAAGATAAAACAGGAAACTAAATAACAAAATATTAGGAACTTGAAATTCAAATAAATATAAAATAATATCTGATATCCCTGCATCACTCTTTATGATATAAAGGAAGCTCTTGAATAAATAAAAAAATTGGAGAACTAAAAGTTTGATTCTTATTATCTAAAACTGTATCTAGTTTTATATATTTTCTACTTATATGTACAATGTTAGGAAATTATTTGAGTTGTTTTAGGATTTGGATAACTGAATTAGGTCAGAAAGTATTTGCTTTAGTTAATTACTTTGTATAATCAATTCCTGGACATGTATTCATCAATAAAATACAAATTATTGGTTTATGTGTAACCAAATCGAACAGAGGTTTACAGCTTAACCTGCTTCTCCATTCAAGAAAAATGTAACCGATATGATTGGTTACCAACGGAACTAGTTATCAGACATCCAATTATATAATTTTCAATATTGTTGTAGAGGTAGTAGTTGTTCTCTCACTGTACTTGAAATAGGATATTAGGATGTGTGTGATTTAGAAGATACATAGTTAGGTGTGTTCTTGGTCTAGGAAGTAGTTAGCTTAGTAGTTGATCATATGATCTGACCCTGACCCATGACCCGACTAAAGGAAGCCTGATCTGACCCATTAGCTACTGGATTTTGATCTGACCCACAACCCAAACAATCTAAACAGATGAACAAACTCACCTATTATATATGTATATTTGAATATAAAAGTTAATTTCAAATATTTATTTACTTTTTTCTTAAAAATAAACCTTAGATAGACTCAATTTGTAATTAGACATATAAGCCGAAAACATTGCCAACAAACACCATAGTCACTCGTCAGGCATGTCGGTAGCCACCATCATCAGCATGGCAGAACTTCCTCGTCAAACACCGACAGCAACTGCCACCGTCAAGAATAGCCCAGATCATAAATTGACTAAAGTATTGACCCGACTAAATGATTAATATAAACCACCCACTAACTCGCCTACAGCCTAAAACCCTTTATCTATCGAGCCCGAAATCAACCCTAACCCTCGTAATCAAAATAAATATGCAAATTTTGCCATAATTCCGGCTATAAAAACAACCAAGTTTGAACCACCTAGGGCTTAATGGATCATCGTCACAAATGGCTACCAAATAAGCAAATCTTCCATCAAAAAATAGACCCAAACCTCCACCAGTTGGAGTCTTGTTTCAAGGATATTCAATGACACTAGTGGTGCATCAGCTTAAACAGCATCCGGAATTGTAACTCTAATTTTTGGGACAGCTACAATAATCCCCAATCGTTTACGATGATTAAAATAAGATACATGTATTTTATTATTTAGGAGCAATGTTTTAGTTATATTAGGATATGGATTTTCCTCAGTCTATATGCAAAGGGCTTTACAACTGTAATTTATTTTTATGCTTGATGATAAACTGATTTAGTGTTTGTTTACCCATTGGGAGAGACAGTCGATGTCTCGAAATTCTAAAGATATATTTATGTTACGCCTACATTTACTCTTAGGGTGGAAGGGGCACCATCGGTGACCCCTTCGGTGAGTCTTGTTTACCGATCGGTGAGGTGGCGCCGGCACAATATCGGTGAGTGGCGAAGGAGCTTTACGGTGAGTAGTCACCGAGTGGGGAAAAGGAGAGAAAAGGGAGAGAGAGGAGGTTAATGGTGGGCCCCACCCTCTTTCAACCAATCACAAATTTATTTAAAAAAAAAAATGTTTACCACTCTCCATGTGTTTGAGCACCCCTAGTGTTTCGTGTTTGAGTGCAAAATGGGGAGTGAAGGGGGAAGTTGACATGGCATGATATTATTGGTTAGGGGAAAAGTTTACCACTACCCATTTGGGGAGCACCCCTTCCACCCTTAAGATTAATTGAATGCTGATTTGTTAAGTAGAACCTCTGAGAGACCAATGGAAAAACACCTTGACAACAAAGGCAATTCACTGGATGGTGAGAACACAGCAGACATTCTAGATCAAACTAACACCCACATGATGGGACAGTTGGAGCATGCACATATTATTAAGGATTAAAAACACCATCTGTCAGGATAGGAAGGCTGTAAGCCTTAAAGAAAACACTTAATCTAATTTGAATAAATATCATTCATGAATGGTGATCATACCATTGTGAAAATATTCTTATCATGTTTTCCCACAACTATGTATCTACAATGCCCGAGACGTTCAATTCCGATTATCCATGTTTTCCCACAACTATGTATTCTTATCATGATAAAAATATTCTTTATCTCCACAAAATGAGACAGGTTCAGTAATTGAAATGATAATAAAATGGAATCATTTTACTACTAAGTAATTGAAAACTCACCTTAGACAAGCATACTCCCATCCTGATCTGATGTATGAAAAACTTCCACTCTACTCTGCTAAATGATCAGAATTTAACAAAACAAGTTAGAATATCCATAGAACAGATTTAAAACCAATATAGGGCCCGAAAAATTTTTAAATTTTTTAATATATATATTTAAAAAAAATCTGTATGTTTTTATAAATATATCCTTAAAGGGCCTGTGTATAACAAAAAAAAAATGTTAAATGGGCCTGTGTTATAAGTGTGTACATCATATATGAGAATGAGATTGGTAACCCGTAAAAGTTAAAAGGCACAATGGCCAATCTGTGCCTAATTAACAGGCCCAGGCCCCAAGTGGCTAATAAACAAACGTATTTAAAAAATTACAACCCAATTGTGGGCCCTGCTGGGCAATAGAAGAAGTCAGAACGTCGATCATTCGCGCTGGTCTCTGGGTTCATTCATTCATCATCATCGCAGCAGAGGAGTGGATTGATAGGTCGAAATCGAGCGAGGAAGCAAGGATATCATCATCATCATCATCATCATCATCATCATCATCATCATCGACGCAGGAGGGGTTTCAAAGGGCGATTCCAGGGTTTTGTTGGGTGGATGATCTTGAGATTAAGGTATAAAATTCTTGAGATTCAACCTTCAGTCTTATTGTGTGATTTCATATGTTTAGGGTTTTTAGTTTTATATATTTGATTGAATGATTGATGGGTTTATGTTAAATTAAGATTCGAGAACAGGGCCCAAATTTTTTATCTGGCAAATTTTTTTTTTTGGGATTTTCGGAGACGCCCAGCATCAATCAAAGAATGGCATTATACACAACTATAGTACAAGAAAACTGCCACCAACAAAAACTGTGATCATAACCATCCCTGCTCCCGAAGATTTGGGAATTTAATCCTAAATTGAATATTTCAGTCAGATAAACAAAGATGTCATGTTTAGATCACCTAAGCTATGTCACAGAACCCTAATAAAGCATGAAATTGAAGCGTGTAAAGTTCAATTCAATTCACTCATCAGCAAGATGCCGATTAAGGTTCTTAGCTAAAATTTAAATAAAAAAAGAAGAAGAAGGAAAACCTGAAAAGCTAGGTTGTCCGAGACGGTTGAAGAGCTGAACTTCCCTTAGTCAGCTAACACCTCAATTTATCATTCATAAGCATAAACCTGTAGTTGCAGAGGAGCACAAGATATCGCCACCAATTCTTTTTTTTTTTTTTTTTTTTTTAAGATTTTCTTTCTTAGATAGGGAAACGTATTTATCCATTGCGCCTTTCGTCCTTTACTGCCTGTTAAACCTTTTTCAAGAGTGTTTGAGATTCTTCTCTTCTTTTTTTTTTTTTTTTCTATTTTAATTTCTTTTTCTACTCTTTGGAAAAGCCACAATCATCCAACTTCTTATTTTCTTTTTTCCAACACATTATAAAAACATCATTTTATAAAAAAAACTTTTTTTTACAAAAAGTTATAAGTCATAAGCATGGCTTTATAGCCTAGTAGCATCTTGCAGTGAGATAAATCTTTGTGACCAATAGATACTGAGTTCGATCCCTAAACTCATATTTATTGGGTTTTCTCATAAATTAATGTATATACATTATGCCTAATGGAGATGGATATGACCGAGTGGTTCCGCTGGTGGCACGATTATACTCTAGTGGTCCATCAGTGATCCAAATTTGTTGTTAAAAGAAAAAGATAAGGGTACTCGGGGTGACTTTGGTGCGGGAATGAGGTCACCAAGCGGGCACAACGCCGCTAGCCCCATCGGTGTGTGGTGATTGAGGTTGAAGTGGGGAGTTGTCACCGAGGTGGGGAAGAGGAGAGAGAGATGGTTAATGGTGGGTCCCACCTATAACAACTCTCCTAAAATACTTTGGACACCCTAATTGTCCCTAAATATACCCCGTACGCGAGAAACGAACCTGGAATGACCCTATACTTGTAAAAATCAACAAAAACCATGTTTGGCAGTCGCTCGCGGGCCGCGACGAAGACCCCTTGGTCTGTCACGGGGCGCGACGGCCATTGTGTGACGGACAAGTAATGGTGCCACGTGGCACCTGACTCAGCACACCTACTCGATGACTCAGTGTAACAACCCGACTTTCCGAAGTCAAGGTCAAAGTACAAATCAAAGTCAAAGTCAAAGGAAGAAAAGATTGCTAATTGGATCTGCCATTCCTTGCTTAATTATTACTTGCACACTTTGACTCGATAATCGACACTCGCTTAACGTTATTTGTTTTACGATTATTTAATATGTGAAGTAACAATGCGATAAACGCAATTAAACGCTAACCCACTTAACGCTATCGCATCGCAACTCAAATTACAGGTTCTGGATATTGTTTTACGTGTGTGTGCTATTATGTGTTACTTGTGCATGTTATGTTTGTTTTGAGGTGATTATTCGAAAACGCAATCGTAATTCTATCACAACGCAGTCCCATCGCGAACTCGAAATCTAAGGTTTAGTTTTGGGGTTATTAGTAGTTATATTATTTGTGTAACTAATGGGTAATACTATCGCACCGATTACTAGCAACGCTCAACGCACGAAACAAAAAGTCGGAAACCAACTCGCACCAGCCATCCGATCGAAGGACCATTCAATCGAATGGTCATCCGTCCGGATGACCATCTGATCGGATGCCCATCCGATCAGAAGGCCCTCCGACCAAATCAGTTACACCGCCTTTTCTCCTCTTGCTTATAATACCACCTGTCACATCAGCTTTTCACTGATGTGACAGCTCTCCTCCGACTCAGCTCGTTCTCAAGCTATTTTCTCTCGATTGCTCGCGATTCTTGCAAGTTTTCATTTCAAATCTTGTACATCTTTGATCTATACACACTTCTTCATCATTTTCACCAACAAATCTCAACTTTTCACCATGAATTCCGTCTGATTCGGGCTGTTCTAGGATGATGTCATCATTGGTGTTCATGAACACCAAAGGGTGACCTCATTCCACCAAGAACAACTCAAATCTAAAGGATTTCTACAAGGTTTAAACACTGATTTCACCTAAATCTAAACATTTTTCTAATGTTTCAAACTTTTATTCAAACTTTCTTAACTTTTTTCTCAAAACCGTTAGAATCTGGACTAGTTTGGGTTCACTACTCATTCTCTAGTGTAGACCCGGATTGAGAATGGATTCCTAACGAAGAGACGACCGATTCACGGGTTGAACATGAAATCCCATCAAGAATAGTCACCGAACGAACGGGGTGATTCCCATCCGAACGGATGACTAGGCTTGCTGTGGTTTCCGTTGTTTAACACGTTGTCATACCGTCTCGGTTAACTTTCTAAACTTAACAAATTTTACAAGTTTTCAAAATGAACAGATCGCCGAACGGATTGCCGTCCGATCGGATCACCATCCGATCGAACGACAATCCGAGTGGACGACTAGTGATCTTTCAAAACACTTAAACAATTCCAAACCTTCAAAGAGGATCAGTTCCAGCGAATCACCATCCGACCGAACGGTCATTCGTCCGGATAACCATCCGGCTGAATGACTTGAATTGTAGGAACACTTCTTCAATTTTAAAATGCTACAACGAAAGCTTCAAAGTTCCATCATACACAAACACATCCATCCCAGACGAATGACTATCCGACCGAATGGTCATCCGTCCGGATGACCCTCCGTCCGGACGGTCATCCGATCGGATCACCATCCGTCCTCACTCCACTCCGATACGCTGTTTAACGCACCGTTCAACGCTTATACTGTCGTACTGTGTTCAGGCTAATCTCTCAGCGCTCCCTTCAATCCAAGACTGTGTTTATTCTTTAAACACGCTCTGTGATTATACTCGATCCCTTTTTGCTTTATGCACTTTTGGGTGTTACATACGTTACTTATATCAAAATCACAATCGACACACTACGCAAACACTTTTATGCGCTAACCGCTCTGCATGTTATACGTGTTATTCGATGAATGCTAGTATGTTATGTTTACACAGTGATTGTTGCCTGACACCTTAGCAATGATAGTACTATAGTTTGGACTCAGCACCTGTCGTGGACAGGGGTTGTTATGGGCTTTTCTTCACGTGTCACAGTGGTGATATGTGTTGCGCATTCTACAACTCGCAGTCACGTCTGTGCATATTTCATTGTCGATAACTTACCTGCTTCACAACTATACGTGTTACATGTTGGTTATGCGTAAATCGCTTTCGCTACTATTATACTATTAAACTTGTATGCTCACCTTTACACTATGTGTATTGACTTTTATTTTAACGTATGTGACAGGTGTTTAGGATCCTTGCTCTATTTGTTGGAATAGAGCTAGGGGAGTCTAGAAACAAACTAAATAATTTATGAGTTGTCGGAACAATGTTTTTTTTAGAACAATATCTGTAATAACTGTTTTTATCTTATATGTTTATGGTATAGGATGTGAACGCTAAATATTTGGTAATTTTAATAGTTGTTATGGATTCTCTTGAACAATCTGTTTCGCTTAGTGCCGCGCCCCGATGTTTCCGCCATCGGTTGGGGTGTGACACTCAGCAAGGCTACAGCCGCCTTAGAGGCTCTCGCAGGCCGCGAAGGCTTGAGCCTTGGCTGTCGCGGGGTGCGACAGACCCCCGAATCAGCCTATAAATGGAGGTCTCGAGCTCATTTGTTCAGTCGATTAATTCTCGATTCTCTCTCTAAATTCTCTAGTAGTAGAACTTCTGCCCGAGCATAATAACCACTATTTAGCAAAGCTTTAGCCTCCTTGTAAGTACTATAACCCTACTATTTCCCTGCACGATCGATTTAGAATTTCCGTAATGCATGTCGGCTCTGCCCGACTCAGTCATTGGAATTCTGTCTCGAGTTGTACGGTTAAATTGAATTGGGTTATTTTACTAACACGTGTGCATTATTTGATTTAATAGATAATAACCATGAGATTCTCAGGAAGCCTTAGTATTATCTAAACTTGCAATGTGAGTACATCTTGCTTTTTCTCACTATTTGTGAGTACATTCTCTTTTTATAAATTTTTGTGAGTCAAAATGTTTACCAAAACCTCAAATGTTTTAATGTACACTTAACAGTAATTGAGTATTTGTGATTCTACAATTATTGCCGGTATGTTGGGGTTTTGTATACAAAATATGGAAAAACGTTATCATTGGACAAAGAGTTAGCCAATGGATAATATGACCCACAAGTCAGGGTTTGACAGTACTAATTGAGTAATTGATTAGATATAAACAAATGTAATTGCGGGTTGCCCTCAATTCTGTTAAAATGTTAAAATTGTTTTGATTAAACTGGAATGCACTCACCAGTATTTATTGCTGACAAAATGTTTTTAAAACGCGTTTCAGGTAACGTAATATGAAAGCCCAATAGAAGCCAGCTGGAGAGCACTGAAGGCTTGGAATAGTGGCTATAAAAGTTACCTAAATAAACAAGACATTTTTGTTTTCAATAATTAGGTTTATCCCTAATAATGTATTGTCAAATGAACTTGGGTTTTATTCCCATAAATTATTCTTATTAAAGTTTGGTGTTTTACTCTGATAAAAATATTTCCTAACTACGGTCCTGATGTATTCCGCTGCCAAATTAATAAACACCGATACCACCCGCTCTGAAGCTCGCGGCCGCCCGCTCCCGAGTAGGGGTCGGGGGTTGCGACACCACCCTCTTCCAACAAATCACAAATTTAACTTTTTTTTTTCTAAAGAAAAAAATGATTGGGTGAAGCACCCCTAGTATTTGAGTGTAAAATGGGGAGTGGATATGGGAGTTGACATGACATGAGGTGATTAGCTGGGTGACGAGTTTACCACACTCCCCATGTGGGGAGCACCCCTTCTGTCACTCCCGCTCATAGGCGGAAGCGCAAGCTGTGAACTTGATTAGTTTTCATTGCATACGATGTAACTAAACAAACTATATGAATAAAATGCATACGATTTTCATCCATTCCGCTTCCAAACACGCCATAGTTGTTCATAAAAAAGACCACACGAGTTATATTGTTTTTACTAAAAGACTTGAACAAAATAAATTTTTAAATCACCAAGGCTTTGCATTCTATATCTCGCTCAAGGACGAGATATATGAACCAAACCCTTCAAAATGGGATTATATCGCAACCTTGACAATCTTGTAATCTTGAAACCGAACCGAGCAAGGATCCACTTAATTGCCTGAAATACATGTAAGTTTAAAAGTCAACAAAAGTTGGTGAATTCGTGTGTATAAGCTCGTATTAAATGAATCTTAAAAACATTTAAAAGTTTTTGTATAGAAAAGCATTATGTAAAAGTGGGGTATGTAAAGTGTCTATGAAATCGTTAATCATTAATGTTTTGCAAGGACAATAATATGTGTGCCGACATAGGAAGCAATCCAACCCTTGACGATTTAGTGCCAATTAACCTTGACTATGACACGAAAGCACTTCATGCGACCTCAAGGACCCATGAGCGGTGTCACACCCCGACCACGTGAGACAATGAAACGTGGCGGAAACGTAGGGGAGTGTTGTAACAGAAATAATTGTTTCAAATCCATGGCAATTAAAGTTTCGTTTTATTAATCAAACATGAGAGTTTACATTGTTTTAAACAAGAAACAAAGAGTACATAACATAAATTAACTAGTTCTTGTCTCGTTTTAAGTCACTAAGGCACAGGTCCGCCTAAGTATATCTTGATAAGTCCTATGCATCATCTCCTGAAAACACATGTGAAAATAGGTACGTCAGCATAAAAATGCCTGTGAGATACATAGGTTTTGTGAAAATAGGATTCATGACTTGTAAGTTTAAGAAAATGTTTAATAAAGTTTAGTCATGAACCTTGTAAATTGATTTGTTTTGTAAATCGTTTGAAAAACAATAAGTTCAGATGATATGTTATAAATAAGAGAATAATGTATGGTTAAATGAATAACCATGTAAAATGAGTTTGTATAAGATAAGTTGTTTGTGAAACAATGTCTTGTGAAAAGTATGTTATTTGTATAAAATGTTATATGTCTCAAATTGAAATGATTCAAATAACGCAACGATATGTAATACCATACAAACACTTATATATAGGAAGTACCAGCGGCGTATCCACCATGCTTGTATCATATTACACACGCCTCGTTACTTAAATCACTTACTCAAACCAAACCATCAAGATGTAATGTTTAACAATTGTAGAAATGTTTATGTATAGTCCAATGTCTATTGTCAAATGTAAATCATGTCAACAGATACAAAAGGTTCGCACGGTCCAACAGTTACAAACAGTTCATATAATCAAACGGTTACGACGGTTCACATAGTCAAATGGTTACAACGGTTCAAAATGTAATATAATGTGTTCATATGCTGGATGAGCGTATGCAACAGAAATGCAATGTAAAACAATGTACTAAGTATGCACACAATGGACATACATAGCATGAAATGTAATGTAAAACAATGTACTAAGTATGCACACAATGGACATACATAGCATGAAATGTAATGTAAAACAATGTACTAAGTATGCACACAATGGACATACAAAGCGTGAAATGTAATGTAAAACAATGTACTAATAGTGTACTAATGAACATAGCAAGTATATGATGTGAAAACAGGAAAGCATGAAAGTAACAAGTAGGCACATGTGTTTCACCCCAAAACAGTTTGGAAAACAATAAAAGAGGGGTCTATGTACTCACTTGAGATTGCTTAGTAGTCCTTGAGTAACAACCAAACAATGCTAGAGATCACGGATATCAAACGGCACCTAATATAGGTAACTATGTTAATATACCGGACCTAAATCGGAGGATTGGATAGAATGAGGGTTTGTAAACCAAACGAGTATGGAGACTCGTGTAATATGGTTTAACAAAGCCCACATACTAAAATGAAATCTAACCTAAGTGCTTACGACCCATTACGACCCGTTTAGGTAGCTTATGCTACTTTAACGCGTCGTTCGCGTAAAACGCGTTCGGAATGCCTAACTAGTCCTATGACAAGTAAAATATGCCTTAACATGTCTAATATTGTTGCTAAATCAGTTTAGATACCAAAAGTTATGTTACATATGCTTAAAATGAATTTTGGCGTAAAAAGGGCATTTTGGTAATTTACCTAAGGCATATAAACTACCTATCATACAACTACTTAAACGAAGCGACCATAAGGTATAACCTCAGAAGGTTATCCCCTATATACTATGGTCACCTAATGTGTTTGGTCGGATCCTAATGATCGACCAAACGGGTCGGGTTCGAAAGTATAAGCGATTGTTTAGATCGCTTACCTTACGACCCTAAATAAGCACTAAACTAAAAGTGACGAGCTAAGCATGTTAAAACATGCTTAACTAAGTTTAGAAAACAAGTTTGGTATCAAAACAAACGGTTTTGATACCTAAGAGTAGTTTGGTTACAAAATACACACTAACACGCATTCTGGCCGAAACTACGACTCGTCACTGAGCCTAGATAACGTGGTAATCAGTAGGTATAGTCACTAGGGACTATAACCATCGTGATTACGCTCACGTTATGAAGTTCAAACGAACTTCGCGTTGACCATAAATTGGTCAACGCAGAAAGTCAAACGTAGTTTGACTTTAACGCTAAAACGAAAGGAAAAGAACGAAAGAACACTTACAACGGGTCCCCGAAAGCTAATCTTGATCCAAGTAGCTCAGGTATGAAACAATGGTTTCAACTTAGAGCTTCTAAGATCAGATTTTTAGTGGGTTTTTGCAAGTGATCTTGGTGAGTATTTATAGGAAACGGTCCACCATTAGGATTGTTTATCGAATATCGTGCTTTAATCTCACCCGTACACTTGTTGGAATGTTATGGAACCCAATTTGGCCCCCCACCATAAGAGATCGACATGTGGAAGTTGGGTTGGTAGTGCACGAAAGCTGGAAACAGGCTGTTCGGAAGCTTCTGATGTTTTGGAGACCCCTTACGGACCGTAAGGGTCATGGCTTACGGTCCGTAAGCCAGCAAGTTTTGCAAAATGACAGTTTTGGTCCCTGTCATGCATTTAAGCCATTTCTGACACGTTTAAGACCCGTTAACCTCATTTCAAAGATCTAAAATGAAGTTAAAGTATAGGGAACTTAAAATGTGCTCAAAAATATCTCGGATGTCGGTTCGTTTGGCCGTACGGTTGCGATGTTCGGTTAATTACGACGGAATGCGCATAAGCGCGAAGAACGATCCAAATTGCGCGACGAATGGATTTTTCTCATGCCAAACACTAAAATAAAATATTTTAGTGCTTACATAAATTTTTGGATGTCCGGATGTATTCAGAACGTAAGTTATGCGCGAAAGTGCAAACTTATGCACTTTTTGACACTTTTAGTCCCTGAATGACCCAAAAGTTTATTTTAGCACACCGAACCCCTCAAAGCCTATTTCTAAGCTATGTGAAGGATATTTATGGTATGTTTAACTTATGGTCATGTTCCGGAATGTCTGTTACAGTTCAAATTGGCATACTTTCGCAGTTTGTCAATTTTAGTCCCTGTAGGCGAATTAACTTGTTTTTGCCATAGCAAAGCCTTTAAAACTTATTTCTAAGTTATGTAAAGGTTATTTATGGTATGTTTAGCCTATTTCACTATTCCGGAGTGTTCGTTGTATTAAACTGGTTATATTTACGCATCAGTGCGCGTATAACCTTCCAGAAAGCGATTTAGAGCTTGAAATCGAACAAGAATCGACATGTGCAAAAGATACACATATTTATATAGATACCAAGTATGAAATACAATATTTCATTGGCTTGGTATTTGTTTGATGGTCGCAGTGACCCAGGTGTCACAGTCTCCCCTACTTTAGAAAATTTCGTCCCGAAATTTATTCGTAGGGCTCTGTCTGTGACTTTGTGTTTATAACCATCAAGATAAGCAAGGCATAATCCTGTCATCTCCTTAACGGACATTCTTTAGAGACGAAAATGAACAAACGGAGTCATTTTCAACGGTTGTTTCCTCAGAAACGGAAATGAAAAGGATAATCAAACGGATATTCATTTCCTCAACGGACAATCTTCAGAAACGAAAATGAACAAACGGAGTCATTTTCAACGGGTGCTTCCTCAGAAATGGAAATGAAAAGAATACTCAAACGGATATTCATCTCCTCAATGGACAATCTTCAGAAACGAAAATGAACAAACGGAGTCATTTTCAACGGGTGCTTCCTTAGAAATGGAAATGAAAAGGATAATCAAACGGATATTCATTTCCTCAACGGACAATCTTCAGAAACGAAAATGAACAAACGGAGTCATTTTCAACGGGTGCTTCCTCAGAAATGGAAATGAAAAGAATACTCAAACGGATATTCATCTCCTCAACGGACAATCTTCAGAAACGAAAATGAACAAACGGAGTCATTTTCAACGGGTGCTTCCTTAGAAATGGAAATGAAAAGGATAATCAAACGGATATTCATTTCCTCAACGGACAATCTTCAGAAACGAAAATGAACAAACGGAGTCATTTTCAACGGGTGCTTCCTCAGAAATGGAAATGAAAAGGATACTCAAACGGATATTCATTTCCTCAACAGACAATCTTCAGAAACGAAAATGAACAAACGGAGTCATTTTCAACGGGTGCTTCCTTAGAAATGGAAATGAAAAGGATAATCAAACGGATATTCATTTCCTCAACTGACAATCTTCAGAAACGAAAATGAACAAATGGAGTCATTTTCAACGGGTGCTTCCTCAAAAATGGAAATGAAAAGGATTAACTCTAGGCACATGACAAAACTTGCTGTGGTTTCTGTGCACTAAATTCCATAATTATGTATGCATCCATAATTACGTAATTCCTTGCACAGTCCGCACAGTTTGCTTTGTAATGTTTATGGGAAGAAAAACAAACCTGTGATGAGGGTGACTAGACTACCATAGGGTCCTTTTAGTTAGATCGACAGATGATCTTTTTAACTAGACCACCAAGGAGTCTTTTCGGCTATATCATCACATGATATTCCTAACCAGATTTTTGGATCAATCTATTTAACTAGACCACTCAAGGGGTCTAATTATGGAATAGTACTTTATAATCAAAGGGACTTAACTACAATGTAGAAGTCCATTAAGGATTTTATGTAGTACCTTTGGGTATCCTACTATGAATCCCTTATACGAAGGTATGGAGGATTCTACGAGGATTTGGATAACAAGACTTGGATTACACAAAACATAAAAGGGAACACATAAGCACATAATCACATAGTTGTTTAACTTGATTATTAATTTGTTATTAACTTGTCGTCGATTTGAACATGGGTATTCAAGGTATACTAGGAACCCAGTCGATGGACTTCAATGTCCTCAAGCATCTATCTGAAAAGATAGAATGACCTTCCAAAAATTCGATTTTTGATTACAAGGAATCACCACATTCGAATTAAGGTATACAACAATTAAGGAATTACGAAATATCCTTAGGTACCCCATTAAGGAGTGGGTATTCGTCTACAGTTGTAACTTGCGCCTTGTACTTCGTTTTTCTTGGAGGAAACGGGTACTTAGGATTTTCGTGGAAAACGCAAGAGATCATAAAGTGGAAGAATTTTGGGGGGTAGTTTGCTTTTCAAGGAATACGATTCCTTGATTGTCGGTATTGTAAGGGATATGTTGTTTATACATACAACCACATAAATACATTGCAATGTAAATAAAAGATTTATTTATGAACAATGATAACAACTGTTTCATGGACCTTGACAACAAAAGAAAATAATACATAAGACGTGATTATTTCTAAACGATGTTGTCTTCTAGTCGGTCAGATGCTCATCCCTGTGCTGGATTTGCATTAGCAAGCTTTGGGCAATTTCTTTGGAAATGACCCATCTCGCCACAGTTGAAGCAAGAACCTGGTAGAAAACGACCTTGAGCAGGATTGTTGCCAGTTTGGTTTGGTGCAGCTGCAGCTGGGCAGACTCTTGCTATATGGCCTATAAGCCACAAGTTTGGCATTTGCGGCACTTTACATTAGCATGATGATGGAGGCTACATTGGTTGCACAAGGGTGCAGTTCTATTGTATGGCTTCCTAGCAGGGGGTTGAGCTGGTTGGTTAGGGACGGCTTGATCATTGTGAGTAACCATGGCGAAATTCTGAGAAGCCTTTCGCTTCTTTGACTTCTTAGGGGATCCAGTCTGCTCATCCATGGTCTTTGATTCCTCGATTGGTTTCGATTCCTCGACCGGTTTCTTGTCACCTTTCCTTAAAAGTTTACCTTTCCTGATCTTTGATTCGGTCAAGGTTGCAGATAGCTCAATGGCCTGTCTAACTGTAGTAGGGTTGCTACCAGTCACAATGTCTTGTATTGAGTCAGGGAGACCATCAATGTATTTTTCGATCGCCTTATCCAAAGGCGTAACCATGGTAGGACACAACAGGCTCAGCTCCTCATATCGATCAGTGTATGCTCGATGTTCACCGCTGTCTTGCTTAAGATCGTCGAATTCCCTTTCCAAGGCCCTGATCTTGTGACGAGGACAGAACCCCCTCATCATAAGGGCCCTAAGTTCGGCCCATGTTTGTGCTAGAGCAACTTCTGCACCACGGTCTCTCATCACCCCGTTCCACCATGTAAGAGCCCTCTTCTGAAACACACTCGAAGAAAACTCGACCTTGCGATTATCAGGACACTGAACATGACGGAAAGTATTCTCAATGCTCTCGAACCATTGAAGAAGCCCAGTTGCTCCTTCAGAACCACTAAACTTGAGTGGCTTAGCCGAATTGAAACTCTTGAAGTTGCATAGAGTATGATTGTTGTTGTTGGCTTGGTTCCATTGAGCAATAAGGTTTGGGAACGCAGCAGCCATTTGTTGCGCAATGATTTCTGCCAGTTCGGCAGTCGCTATCTGATTCTCGCGTCGAGGAGGCATTCTAAAAAGGGGAAACAAGAGAGAAAACAAATGAAATGGCATTGGGTAAGAATAGGATGTTGCAAATACCTACCAAAATCATAGGTGATGGTCATTTGTTTGAACCATGAAGCAAACAAACGACACACAAAGGCTGAATCAAAGCAAATAGGTCCTCATAATGTATCGCGAAGACATGCTTGCCTATAAGTGAACACTCACCCCAAGAGTTCCCAGGTAAGAGTGACTGGTCCGATTATGTGGATTTGTACGAACACTCTAGCCTTAGACAGAAAACCCAGGGTACAGGCACTCACTCTTCCAGTTTGCACGTGTTCACATTATTTAGGACTCAAAACTTTGGCGAGAGTTTGAAAATTCAAAGGGGTTCAAAACCTTATAACTGAGGGTTCAAAACCTAGTAATCAATCATCCTAGAACAGATGATTAGTTTTCAAAGCGGATTTGAACTTTGTGTTTTCATTGTGGTTATCACCTAAGGATAGGTGAGGTTATCGTTTTATGAGTAAACGCAAGTAAACTCGCGTTAGGGTCCTAGGAAGGTTATATTCTAGGTCAAAGCATTACTAATAACCTAATTCCCTATAACCATTGGCTCTGATACCAACTTTTCTGTCACACCCCGACCACGTGAGACAATGAAACGTGGCGGAAACGTCGGGGAGTGTTGTAACAGAAATAATTGTTTCAAATCCATGGCAATTGAAGTTTCATTTTATTAATCAAACATGAGAGTTTACATTGTTTTAAACAAGAAACAAAGAGTACATAACATAAATTAACTAGTTCTTGTCTCGTTTTAAGTCACTAAGGCACAGGTCCGCCTAAGTATATCTTGATAAGTCCTATGCATCATCTCCTGAAAACACATGTGAAAATAGGTACGTCAGCATAAAAATGCATGTGAGATACATAGGTTTTGTGAAAATAGGATTCATGACTTGTAAGTTTAAGAAAATGTTTAATAAAGTTTAGTCATGAACCTTGTAAATTGATTTGTTTTGTAAATCGATTGAAAAACAATAAGTTCAGATGATATGTTATAAATAAGAGAATAATGTATGGTTAAATGAATAACCATGTAAAATGAGTTTGTATAAGATAAGTTGTTTGTGAAACAATGTCTTGTGAAAAGTATGTTATTTGTATAAAATGTTATATGTCTCAAATTGAAATGATTCAAATAACGCAACGATATGTAATACCATACAAACACTTATATATAGGAAGTACCAGCGGCGTATCCACCATGCTTGTATCATATTACACACGCCTCGTTACTTAAATCACTTACTCAAACCAAACCATCAAGATGTAATGTTTAACAATTGTAGAAATGTTTATGTATAGTCCAATGTCTATTGTCAAACGTAAATCATGTCAACAGATACAAAAGGTTCGCACGGTTCAACAGTTACAAACAGTTCATATAATCAAACGGTTACGACGGTTCACATAGTCAAATGGTTACAACGGTTCAAAATGTAATATAATGTGTTCATATGCTGGATGAGCGTATGCAACAGAAATGCAATGTAAAACAATGTACTAAGTATGCACACAATGGACATACATAGCATGAAATGTAATGTAAAACAATGTACTAAGTATGCACACAATGGACATACATAGCATGAAATGTAATGTAAAACAATGTACTAAGTATGCACACAATGGACATACATAGCGTGAAATGTAATGTAAAACAATGTACTAATAGTGTACTAATGAACATAGCAAGTATATGATGTGAAAACAGGAAAGCATGAAAGTAACAAGTAGGCACATGTGTTTCACCCCAAAACAGTTTGGAAAACAATAAAAGAGGGGTCTATGTACTCACTTGAGATTGCTTAGTAGTCCTTGAGTAACAACCAAACAATGCTAGAGATCACGGATATCAAACGGCACCTAATATAGGTAACTATGTTAATATACCGGACCTAAATCGGAGGATTGGATAGAATGAGGGTTTGTAAACCAAACGAGTATGGAGACTCGTGTAATATGGTTTAACAAAGCCCACATACTAAAATGAAATCTAACCTAAGTGCTTACGACCCATTACGACCCGTTTAGGTAGCTTATGCTACTTTAACGCGTCGTTCGCGTAAAACACGTTCGGAACGCCTAACTAGTCCTATGATAAGTAAAATATGCCTTAACATTTCTAATATTGTTGCTAAATCAGTTTAGATACCAAAAGTTATGTTACATATGCTTAAAATGAATTTTGGCGTAAAAAGGGCATTTTGGTAATTTACCTAAGGCATATAAACTACCTATCATACAACTACTTAAACGAAGCGACCATAAGGTATAACCTCGGAAGGTTATCCCCTATATACTATGGTCACCTAATGTGTTTGGTCGGATCCTAATGATCGACCAAACGGGTCGGGTTCGAAAGTATAAGCGATTGTTTAGATCGCTTACCTTACGACCCTATATAAGCACTAAACTAAAAGTGACGAGCTAAGCATGTTAAAACATGCTTAACTAAGTTTGGTATCAAAACAAATGGTTTTGATACCTAAGAGTAGTTTGGTTACAAAATACGCACTAACACGCATTCTGGCCGAAACTACGACTCGTCACTGAGCCTAGATAACGTGGTAATTAGTAGGTATAGTCACTAGGGACTATAACCATCGTGATTACGCTCACGTTATGAAGTTCAAACGAACTTCACGTTGACCATAAATTGGTCAACGCAGAAAGTCAAACGTAGTTTGACTTTAACGCTAAAACGAAAGGAAAAGAACGAAAGAACACTTACAACGGGTCCCCGAAAGCTAATCTTGATCCAAGTAGCTCAGGTATGAAACAATGGTTTCAACTTAGAGCTTCTAAGATCAGATTTTTAGTGGGTTTTTGCAAGTGATCTTGGTGAGTATTTATAGGAAATGGTCCACCGTTAGGATTGTTTATCGAATATCTTGCTTTAATCTCACCCGTACACTTGTTGGAATGTTATGGAACCCAATTTGGCCCCCCACCATAAGAGATCGACATGTGGAAGTTGGGTTGGTAGTGCACGAAAGTTGGAAACAGGCTGTTTGGAAGCTTCTGATGTTCTGGAGACCCCTTACGGACCGTAAGGGTCATGGCTTACGGTCCGTAAGCCAGCAAGTTTTGCAAAATGACAGTTTTGATCCCTGTCATGCATTTAAGCCATTTCTGACACGTTTAAGACCCGTTAACCTCATTTCAAAGCTCTAAAATGAAGTTAAAGTATAGGGAACTTAAAATGTGCTAAAAAATATCTCGGATGTCGGTTCATTTGGCCGTACGGTTGCGATGTTCGGTTAATTACGACGGAATGCGCATAAGCGCGAAAAACGATCCAAATTGCGCGACGAATGGATTTTTCTCATGCCAAACACTAAAATAAAATATTTTAGTGCTT
Source organism: Helianthus tuberosus (assembly GCA_030545235.1). Taxonomy (NCBI): domain Eukaryota; kingdom Viridiplantae; phylum Streptophyta; class Magnoliopsida; order Asterales; family Asteraceae; genus Helianthus; species Helianthus tuberosus. The sequence goes on from CM060444.1 coordinate 88,864,910, forward strand.
ACATAAATTTTTGGATGTCCGGATGTATTCAGAACGTAAGTTATGCGCGAAAGTGCAAACTTATGCACTTTTTGACACTTTTAGTCCCTGAATGACCCAAAAGTTTATTTTAGCACACCGAACCCCTCAAAGCCTATTTATAAGCTATGTAAAGGATATTTATGGTATGTTTAACTTATGGTCATGTTCCGGAATGTCTGTTACAGTTCAAATTGGCATACTTTCGCAGTTTGTCAATTTTAGTCCCTGTAGGCGAATTAACTTGTTTTTGCCATAGCAAAGCCTTTAAAACTTATTTCTAAGTTATGTAAAGGTTATTTATGGTATGTTTAGCCTATTTCACTATTCTGGAGTGTTCGTTGCATTAAACTGGTTATATTTACGCATCAGTGCGCGTATAACCTTCCAGAAAGCGATTTAGAGCTTGAAATCGAACAAGAATCAACATGTGCAAAAGATACACATATTTATATAGATCCCAAGTATGAAATACAATATTTCATTGGCTTGGTATTTGTTTGATGGTCGCAGTGACCCAGGTGTCACAAGTGGGGCTCGCCAAAACCCAATAGATCTACCCCTTTCGTTCTTCGGTCTGTATGTGATTAATGGTGCTTAAGTTCCACCATATTCGCACATGATCTAGGTGTTTCATTCCTTATACCATCATAACATGTATCCCCACCCCACCCCCCGAGAGTTGTAAAACCAAAAAACGTTTAAAAGAAAAGGGGGACATGAACAGATGAATGTCGTTAGGTTTGTATTTATTGTTCATTTGGAAACCCTTGCTTGTTTTTAATACGTTGGCATTTGTTTGGTATATTCGTTGTTAATATATATACTTCATATATATAGGGTAGGGTTCATTTGAGAACCACTCTTATTGCGAGAACCACGAGAACTAATGTGAACACAAAAAAATACCTAAAAAAACACACAATTTTTTTTTAATATTTTTTTTAAAACGCTATATTTCGTCCATAAAAAAATTTATGGGTAACAATTATGGATGCAAATGTGCATATGTATCATTTCTTTGACAAATTCCGTAATACATTACAAGTATTATACAATTGCACTTTCATTTACATTACCATCTGTAATACACATTTTTTACATTAGCAATATTAAAAAAGCACATGTGCATCTATATGTATGAACATGATATAAAGTGTTTTGGTACAAAAAGTTTGTGATGTCGAATGATGAAGTAGACCCATATACATGTTTTTGGTTAGTTATATCTTGTGGTTGATGATTTGGTTATATTTGTCACTTTATGATGTAATATGTTGTTTGGTATGGTATGAAGGGTGTTGATGTACATGTGTATAAAGTGAAAATATTATACATATTGGTAATGGTAGTGTATTATGGATAGTAAGAGGTAATGGTAGTGTATTATGAATAGTAGGAGGTAATGGTAGTGTATTATGGCTGGTATGATAGATGAAAAGAGAAGTGTATTCAAAGTAGTGTACCAAAAACACGTTATATCATGTTCATACATATAGATGCACATGTGCATCTCTAATATTGGTAATGTAAAAAGTATTTTTATTACGGATGGTAGTGTAAATGAAAGTGCAATTGTAATATATTACGTAATTTGTCAAAGAAATGATGCATATGCACATGTGCATAGATAATTGTTACTCGAAATTATTTAGGGACGAAATATAACGATTTTAAAAAAATATATATATATTAAATTTTTGTGTGATTTTAGATTTTTTTAGGTATTTTTGGTTGTGTTCACATTGGTTCTCATGGTTCTCGCAATAAAGGGTGGTTCCTAAAGAATCCTTATCCTATATATATATATGCATATGCACATGTGCATAGATAATTGTTACTCGAAATTTTTTTAGGGACGAAATATAACGATTTTTAAAAAATATATATATTAAATTTTTTGTGTGATTTTAGATTTTTTTTTAGGTATTTTTGGTTGTGTTCACATTGGTTCTCATGGTTCTCGCAATAAAGGGTGGTTCCTAAAGAATCCTTATCCTATATATATATATATATATATATATATATCTTTGTATCCTTGTCATGAATGAAGAGGCCTCACCCTTCATGAGTTTTCGTGCCTCGCATGAGTAGGAATGGGCCTAGCCCATAAGCGTCTCCGTGTCTCACACGGTGTGAGTTAGGCCTAGCTCATAAACGTCTCCGTGTCTCACATGGGTGTTTTGTCGTTATGTATTGTGATGTGTGCAAAATGCAACATATAAATTACATCAAATGAGGCATAAAACTAACATTTTTTTAGTACTAATGTTGGAAAAAGTGTGCTTTTGTCTTCCTTTTGTATTTTCAGGACCAAATGAACTTAAATTAATAAAAGGAACAAATATGCAGCTAAAACTAACATAAATACAAAGAAAAGAAATAAACGTGGCATGCCCGACCCCTCGACAGTATCTTCCCAAGCAAAAACAAGAAACAGAAGGCTGACCATAGCCCCGTGCCCACTGAGCACGGGGGCGTGGTCAAATGTCTACAGACAAGACAAAGTTGTAGAAGCTTCTATTGCCCACCATGGGGGCGTGCCCACTGAGCACGGGGCGTGGTCAATGTTAAGATTAGCAGAATCTAGCAAATCTTGGTAGTACAGATACGCTTCTGCACACAGGGCCGTGCCCAGCGAACACGGGGCCGTGTTGAGCCTAATACAGACAACTGCAATTAATGAAGGAAGAGAAAGAGGATGGCCACGGGGCCGTGTCCAGGTACGAGCCATCCACTTCATACACATACTATGAAGAGCCAAGGTATGAACCTTCTCCCTCATACTCATATCTTGATGAACCAAGGTATGAGCCTTCATGCTCATACTTTGGAGAACCAAGTTATGAACCATCACCTTCATATACTTACTATGAGGAACCATGGCATGAATAACTCACCTCATATGAGTATTATGAAGAACCAAGTTACGACCCTTATCCATCATATACTTACAATGAGGAACAATGGTATGAACCATCTACCTCATATGAGTATTATGAGGAACCAAGCATCTAACTTCCGAGTTCAAGCTTTGAGGATCCTTATTCAACTCAGTTTGACGAACCACCAACTATCTCACCGGTAGCCGAAAAGATAATAAAACACCTTAAAACTATCGAGCGCTATATAAAAGAAGCCCGCGCAAGGGAAGAGGTAATATGTACTAAAGAAGTGATAGTTGAAGAGGTAAAAATGGAAGAACAAGTAAGTGAAAAACCGACACATGAACTAAACAATGAAAAAGGTGAGTCCGACAACGTTAAAATTCAAAAAGAGTCTAATTTTCAAGAAATTAATCTCATGTCACCTTCTTTCGGAAACCATTGTTTAGTACCTATTCATGCTAAGTTTTTAAAAGAGTTAAACACTAACACTAAAATTGACGAAATGGTAAGCATTAAGTTAACAAGTGATCAAACTACGCTAATAAAAGATGATCCATTTGAAATTAATATTACACTGGTTCCATGTTTCTTTTAAAATTCCTTTATTAGTAATATTACAATTGATAAAGATTTTGTGTTAATATAATGCCAAATTACATTTTCGAAAAATTAAGTATTGGTGATTTTTTTTCCACTTCAAATACCATTTTTCTATCTAATCGGAAAGCAATAAAATCAATGGGAGTAGTTGAAGATGTGTTTGTCCAAACAAATCAAATGGTAGTCCCTACCAACTTCGTCATCCTTGATGACGCTCCACTAGTGTTAGGATGACCTTTTGTAAAAACCTACGAAGCTTTGAAAAATCGGAAGAAAAACAATCTACCCATTCAATTATGGGCATTCAAACGAAGTGTCAATCTTGAGCGTTCAATGAAATATCCAATCGGCAATGATAACCCCCTAATTGAAGATGAAGATGAGCCACCCGATACGGAAAAAGAAATTGACCACTTTGTTGAAGACGAGGTCGCCATTGAACAAACCTTTTTGGTTCTTGACCAACATGAGCAACCAAATATGGAGTCTCCTAAAGACCCACCACTTGAGCTCAAAGAACTCCCAAAAGGTTTGGAATATGCTTTTCTTGACAAGGATGGTAAATTACCTGTAATTATTTCATCAAAATTAACTAGTGTAGAAAAAGAAAAAATTGTTACACTTTTGAAAAAAATGCAAAAACGCGATTGCATGGAAGCTTGTAGATATTAAAGGAATAAGCCATTCCATGTGCACGCACAAAATTTTAATGAATGATGACTATAAATCGGTAATACAACCACAACGTAGAGTAAATGCAAACGTCCAGGGAGTGGTTAAAAATGAAGTCATCAAATTACTTGACGCCGGACTCATTTACCCAATTTCCGTTAGTCCTTGGGTAAGTCCCGTCCAAGTAGTTCCTAAGAAAGGAGGTATGACGGTGGTCACTAATGGAAAAAATGAATTAATACTAACGAGAACCGTCACAGGATGGATAGTGTGTATATATTATCGTAGATTAAATGAGGCAACAAGGAAAGACCACTTTCCTTTACCTTTTATTGATCAAATGTTACAAAGATTATCCGGTCACAAATTTTATTGTTTCTTAGATGGTTTTTTCAGGTTAGCACCTGTAAGACCCTTGGTCCATTTTATACTATTATCAAATAAATTTCTATTATATTAGTGTATTTAAAATTTATTATACACTTAAAATATGAGTTTATTAAAAACATTATACTAAATAAAACGTTACAACATTTTCTAAACTTGAGTCGCCATTTAAAATATGACAACGAAACTATTCGCGGAAGCTTTGTTCTTTGTGTGTTCGGTTCATCGCTTAGCTTGATCGTCGTCCGGTAACTCGGTCAGCACCTACATTTCATAAAACATGAAATGAGTTAGTCATATAGCGTTTATAACATGTCTAAACAAGTTTGCGAATCAAAACGGAACCAACAAACAATTTTTCGCAAAACATGCACCCCGTCGCGTCGCGCGACGGCCTTTGGGCCATGTCGTCGCGTGGCGCGACGCCCTTAAATGGGCAGAAGGTTTGCAGCTCGTTGCTGCATTTTCCCAGTTCCGATTCTTTTTATGAAAACGTGCATAACTTTCAATCTACACATCCGTTTTACACGATTCTTTTTCTTACGCGTCCGTAATTAAATTACGGACCCGTTTATCACCTTGGTTTGCATAAAAATCTGATTTATCCAATGTTGGCTCATAAATCCTTTAGGTGATTTTTCGACCCGTTTGGCATTATTATTTCACTACACGCTCTAAAAAGAAAATAGTTAATTCCTATCATTTTACCCATCCCGGGCTTGTCAAACCTTAACGTTTTCGCTCCTATCCTAGAGTTTACGCAGGCGTTTACATTCACCGATTCATTTGTATCTATCTAAGCATTTAACCACAATTTACTTCCTAGTCTATTTTGACCCGTTTAGCGGACTTTTAAGCATCTAAGCATCGGACTCGCTATTTTCTTTTCGCACCTAGTCTTTTCTTGCTAAATAACTACTTATCTTCCACCACAACTATTTTTGTGGTGGATTTAACATATGGAACCCAAAATCTCAAATTTTACCCTTCGGCTAGTCCTTTTTCACAATTGACTATTTCTAGACATTCGCCCCACAACGTTTTCGCCTATACTTTTTATATGTATCTAAGGGTTTCAAAATCAATAAATAAGTTTCTAAACAAACTCTAACGGTCGTTTACCCGGTTCGCCCGTTAAGGGCTTTTTGGTCAATTCTAGTATCTTATTTTACGACGAAAGACTCTCACCAATTATTGACCAAATTAGCACTTTTAACTACAACATAATTATACGTACCTGGCTCGGATCAATACATTGACCAGTTTTAATACCTTGTCTCGAAAATTTCTAATTCATAGCAACGCTAATTCATAAGCCGCTTTATCCTGTAAGCATAACACTCGACAAGTGCTTATTAGTCAATATTTGTCAAATGGTATCCACATTACCATTTGACCCATTTTACTCTTTTTATTCATTAGGCTTACTTATAGTAACCGTTCAAAAACCCATTTTTATAATTAGCTTTTCATGGCTAATTTACCGTTCTATCTCTTTTACCATTAAACATGGTTTTTATTATTTATATTAGTTCCGACCCGTATTATTTCGCGTCGGGAACCATATCTTGAATATTATCCTTATTGTATTTGAAACTTATAGGATGAACATTTATTTTACTAAAAGGTGTAAGTTTCACTTACCTTGCATCCGGTTATGTCCTTTTTCCGCGTACTCGATCCGTTTGACCCGCTTTTTTTCCCAAGTCTTCATCTAGCTTGTCTAGAGTCAAACTATCATCATCACAATTCGTAAGACAGTTAGATTAGTCATAATTGTTTACGACTATTCCATCCTATGGGTTTAATCTCGAATTTATCATTCGACCATATCAAAATTATCATTCGATCTAATCATTGGTCGGTTTGACTTTTTGAAAGTCAATTGACTTATCAACATATTCAAATACACATTTGGTTCAATGAACTCACTTAGGCATATTTCATCCGAACACTTAACGAAATCAAATTTTACATACTAACTAGTAGGCCGCGATTTCATTTAGGCATTTCATATTACTGAAAATTGGCTGTTTTTGGTGACTTGTTTAACCTGTTTACAAGTCTTCAAAAATTATGATTTTTTTATGTGGCGTACCTCTCGGAGGGTTAGGCCTTGTGTTAAAATTTCAAGATCTAACTCTTTACCAAAAATTCGTAAAAATTCATTTACTAAGCTGCAATCAGATTCGTCACTTCTGACTGCAGCTTACGGAAAAATTCATTAAAAATTCCTCGTTTATCCGATTGACGAAATTCTAATTGGCGATTCTTTTAATCGCTTAATGCCATCTACAGTAAAAATTTGAGATCATAAATAAATTCCTAAATTGAGTTATGACATTCGTAATGGGCTGCAAATTCTGCCAGAAAACACAGCTTGAACCTTTGATACGGAAAAATTCATAAAACGCTCAATTTTCGTCGAAAAAATGCGATTCCAGTGGGGTTTTAAAGATATTTCCTGGAATTACATTTTAGACTCAAGAAACACACGTTTTTATCACGTTTTGTTCAGGTTACAGCCAATACAAGTTGGCTGTAAATTCTGATCAGGAGCTGTTTGCATTCAGCTTTCAATTTAAGCATGTTCTTAACTTCATAACACTAATTTTTAGCAATCAAAACCCTAAAAACATCTCATACATGAATTTAGCATCAACAAAATCTGAATTTACTTGAGCTAGGCATGATTTCAATATATTCTTGTCTAGGGTTTACTCCTAAACACTATTTCACTTCAATATCATCCATACCACAATCATGCAACATCAATTTCGAATTTCTTATGCACATCAAGAATTCTCAACTTCATAAATATCAAAAATTCGACATACCTTACGATCCCCTTAGCTTGGTGATCACTATTTTAGTTAAAGCCCTAATTTCTTTGCTTGATTTCTCCTTGATTTTGCTGGATTTCATGAGCTTTAGGGATTTTAAAGAACCCCTTGGTGCTCCTAATCGTTCCTGCGCACACATACACAGTTACCAAGTGTGTGTTGTGTTTTATTTTTAGTTTTAATAAATAAGTTTCCTCCATTTGGCACTATTAGCCCCTCGTGTTTTGTTTTTATATAAGGTTTAACTATTTCTAGTTTCCTTTATTGTTCTAACAACTCATAACTAACTAGGTTAATATTCCTAGTCACTTAGTGGGTTCGGGAAGTCATAACCCGTTTTATTTTAAGTCCCGTTAACTCGAGCCTTCTATATACTTTGTTTTCTCAAAGTATTTATCCTCTGTTTTAATTAACATTAAGTTTATTTATTTAAATCCTAATATTTACAGGGTTAATTTTTACCACTAACGGTATTTTACCCGTCTTTATTATTAACGTGGTTTGATTACCAAACTCGTTTTTGGGGTGTTACAAGTCTACCCCCCTTAAAGAGGTTTCGTCCCCGAAACCTTATTTACGTAGTTCTTTTAATTTTTGACTAAACGAACTTAGTTTCATTTTTATGATATTCATTCCTTCGGTGTCTTTTATGTGTAAGTCCTCACTGACCGAGGCTTTCACCTCTTATTCCTTATCCTTTGCACCTTTTTAACCGAGTCATCACTCGATCACTTAGGTGGTGTTTGTTTTTTCTGTGGGAAAAGGTCTGTAGTCTGCGGACCACATCTGCAGGCATCTGCAGGAGAAGAAGTGGACCAAATGTCTGCAGTCTGCAAGGAGAAGAGGGTTTGGTTTTTTTATATTTAAAAACCTCTTTTCATATTTTATAAACACAAACAACACACAGACAACCCAGCACCATAACCTCTCTCTCTCATCTCTCTCTCCCTGCCTCCCTCTACCACCACAACCACCGTCCACCTCCACCACCACAATCAACCACCACCACTTCAGCCACCATCCACCGGAGAAGAAGGGGAGTCGGAGAAGAAGGGGAGCCGGAGGTGGAGGTCGACGACGAGGTAGAGCCGGTGGGGGAGGTGGTGGCGGCTGAGGTTGGAGATCGAGCAGGAGGAGGGGTGCGGCTGAGGTGTATGTCGACGAGGAGGAGGAGCCGGTGGGGGAGGTGGTGGCGCCGGAGGTGAAGGTGGTGGGGGAGGTGGTGGCGCCGGAGGTGAGGTGAAGGGTTGAGGGTCTGTGTTTTTTAGGAGGAGATGTTTTGAGAAGGAGATAAGTCTTCAGAAGAGGTTTGAAGACCTCAAGACAAGTCTGCCCCAAACAGAGGTGGGGAAGAGGTTTGAAGAGCTAACCTCTTCTAAAAAACAAACAAGCTGACCCTTATGTCTGCGCGTGGTCTGCACGGCGCAGACATAAGAGGTTCTGAAGTACTTCTAGCAAAAAACAAACAAAACCTTAGTCTCATCAGTTTATTAACATGTTTATCCCGCGCTTGTCTTATATTAACAAGCGCTTTGTATTTGTCAGGACATTTTCTTAACTTTGATTAGTTTTACCGGCTAAACTAATTAGTCGCCGTCACTTCATACCCCATCATCCGGGTATACTATTTTGCCATCTCCGGCCTTATGTGTGTTTAAGATTTTCTAAATCCCCTCATATTACTTATGTTTGTTAGAATGCTGCTTTTGACTAAAAACTAAATTTTTAGTTTACGTTTTCTCTGTCTTACTTCTCTTTTTTTTCTCTCAAGTCTAGGAATTTCCGTCTAAGTTTTATTCCTGACTGTTATTATTTTACATGGAGAACTGTGACCAGTTTTCCAAGCTTTACCCAAGCAACCCGTAGGTTCCTTTACTTAGCCTCGTAGGCTTTTTCTTTATATTTTCACCTTTTTAAGGTAAAACCCCATCAGCTCATTTCTTTCTATTCATGACCCGATGGTCTTTTGGTCCCATAGATTTAACATTAATTATAATCCCGTAGGTCATGATGATCCCGTAGATCATCTTTTATTCAGGTCTTTATTCAACTGTATGTATACATATAGCATCAAGGCACCTCTTTTTATGTTTGGAATTATTTACTTTTAATTTTTTTTTTGGATTTCATTTAACCTTGACCGTAGTCTAAGGCTACATTTGTTTTCTTCCGAATTATCTTTCCGACCTTATGACTTTTATCGTCATTTACACGTCGGTTTGTCCTACGCATACCGTTACCCGGTTCTTACCTATACTTCTTTACGACCCGTTACCCGGTTTCTTTATCTTAGTGTTTTTAACTTTCTTGTTTCGCTAGTTTGCGTTTTTCCTCTCTACATTCCTTTACAACCCGTCACATAGGTTCATTAATATTTCGCGCTTCCATTATTAGGTTTGCGCTTACTTGCACTACCAAGCTTTTACACTTTATTTATTTCGTTTGACTTATTCGTGTGAGATTTCATTACTCATGAACGTCAAACTTTATCCTTCATTCGACCCGTTCAACTTTAAAATAGTTAAACGTAGTTATCAAAATTTCTGTTTGCAATTTCTCATCGTCTTTTAGTCATGACTCTTAATCCGAGTCCTTTGACTTTCTATTTCGCGTTCCTGTCTCTTGGTTTACGCATACTTTCAAAATCCTACCCATCTATCGGGTATCTTTACCGAAGTTATCATCAAGTAACCATTCTTATATGGTTTTAGACGTCACTTTAATTTATTTGGTCGTCTCAGCGAAATTCATCGTTTTTATTCAGTCGAGTCCTTTATTCTTTAGTCTACCCCCTTTGACTTGTCTGTGTGAATTTCATCACTTATGACAGTCAAACTTTATCCCCTATGTCTTAGCATTCACATTAGTTGGTTCGTATTTTCATTTACTTTAATCTTTGTCCCTTCTCTCGGGCTCGTTATTCTAACGTAATACGCTTCCGTCGTCCGACTTGCGTTTACGTTTACTATCAACATTTTACTTATTTGACTCATTTTGGTACCTTTTTAATTTGTCCCTTTAACCCCGTCCTTACTACATAGGATGTAAATGTGTCTGCTATAAGAAGTTCATGGTATCATATGCCACTACTTACTTGGCCAGAGTAAGCGATTAACACATGACACGCATGACCTTTTTATAGTTTTCACATCACGCCCTATGTAAGTAACGCCTTTATTTAGTTTTCTTGGAAATAATATCCCGGGTAGGTATTCTATTCAGGTTTTCCAAGTTTCTAATTTACATATGCAACAACCATTCTCTACATGTTTGCTGCATATTGTTATTTGTGCGATTAAATTTAAAACATGCACCTGATAACGCTTGCCCCGACGGGCTTTCCTTGCCATTCACCTTGTTCGCGATCGTTACGCGATTTAGGTCCTTGGTGAGTATACTCAGCTTGTCATACCTCAGACCGTTCCACCGTCATATCCACAATTCGTTCAACTCCATCATCTTCAGATGCAAGCGTCCTTCAACTAAACATTTACAAAAGTTAGTAATTTCTACTTTAATAAACGCCCGTATTGTAATACAAGGCTTTTTACTCTACATGTCAATGCACGTAATATCGTTAACCGTATCAATCATTTTAATTGGGGTAGCGTGTATTACGCGATAACCCTATGTGTTGTTTACAACACCTTAACACGCTAAACCATTAATATACATGTACTTACCGGATTTGCGATCAAGCCACGAACCGAACACACTTTATTCTTTTACCATGAGCTCTGATACCAACTTGTAAGACCCTTGGTCCATTTTATACTATTATCAAATAAATTTCTATTATATTACTGTATTTAAAATTTATTATACACTTAAAATATGAGTTTATTAAAAACATTATACTAAATAAAACGTTACAACATTTTCTAAACTTGAGTCGCCATTTAAAATATGACAACAAAACTATTCGCGGAAGGTTTGTTCTTTGTGTGTTCGGTTCATCGCTTAGCTTGATCGTCGTCCGGTAACTCAGTCAGCACCTACACTTCATAAAACATGAAATGAGTTAGTCATATAGCGTTTATAACATGTCTAAACAAGTTTGCGAATCAAAACGGAACCAACAAACAATTTTTCGCAAAACATAAACCCCGTCGCGTCGCGCGACGCCCTTAAATGGGCAGAAGGTTTGCAGCTCGTTGCTGCATTTTCCCAGTTCCGATTCTTTTTATGAAAACGTGCATAACTTTCAATCTACACATCCGTTTTACACGATTCTTTTTCCTACGCGTCCGTAATTAAATTACGGACCCGTTTATCACCTTGGTTTGCATAAAAATCTGATTTATCCAATGTTCGCTCATAAATCCTTTAGGTGATTTTTCGACCCGTTTGGCATTATTATTTCACTACATGCTCTAAAAAGAAAATAGTTAATTCCTATCATTTTACCCATCCCGGGCTTGTCAAACCTTAACGTTTTCACTCCCATCCTAGAGTTTACGCAGGCGTTTACATTCACCGATTCATTTGTATCTATCTAAGCATTTAACCACAATTTACTTCTTAGTCTATTTTGACCCGTTTAGCGGACTTTTAAGCATCTAAGCATCGAACTCGCTATTTTCTTTTCGCACCTCGTCTTTTCTTGCTAAATAACTACTTATCTTCCACCACAACTATTTTTGTGGTGGATTTAACATATGGAACCCAAAATCCCAAATTTTACCCTTCGGCTAGTCCTTTTTCGCAATTGACTATTTCTAGACATTCGTCCCACAACGTTTTTGCCTATACTTTTTATATGTATCTAAGGGTTTCAAAATCAATAAACAAGTTTCTAAACAAACTCTAACGGTCGTTTACCCGGTTCGCCCGTTAAGGGCTTTTTGGTCAATTCTAGTCTCTTATTTTACGACGAAAGACTCTCACCAATTATTGACCAAATTAGCACTTTTAACTACAACATAATTATACGTACCTGGCTCGGATCAATACATTGACCCGTTTTAATACCTTGTCTCGAAAATTTCTAATTCATAGCAACGCTAATTCATAAGCCGCTTTATCCTGTAAGCATAACACTCGACAAGTGCTTATTAGTCAATATTTGTCAAATGGTATCCACATTACCATTTGACCCATTTTACTCTTTTTATTCATTAGGCTTACTTATAGTAACCGTTCAAAAACCCATTTTTATAATTAGCTTTTCATGGCTAATTTACCGTTCTATCTCTTTTACCATTAAACATGGTTTTTATCATTTATATTAGTTCCGACCCGTATTATTTCGCGTCGGGAACCATATCTTGAATATCATCCTTATTGTATTTGAAACTTATAGGATGAACATTTATTTTACTAAAAGGTGTAAGTTTCACTTACCTTGCATCCGGTTATGTCCTTTTTCCGCGTACTCGATCCGTTTGACCCGCTTCTTTCCCAGGTCTTCATCTAGCTTGTCTAGAGTCAAACTCTCATCATCACAATTCGTAAGACGGTTAGATTAGTCATAATTGTTTACGACTATTCCATCCTACGGGTTTTATGTCGAATTTATCATTCGACCATATCAAAATTATCATTCGATCTAATCATTGGTCGGTTTGACTTTTTGAAAGTCAATTGACTTATCAACATATTCAAATGCACATTTGGTTCAATGAACTCATTTAGGCATATTTCATCCGAACACTTAACGAAATCAAATTTTACATACTAACTAGTAGGCCGCGATTTCATTTAGGCATTTCATATCACTGAAAATGGGCTGTTTTTGGTGACTTGTTTAACCTGTTTACAAGTCTTCAAAAATTATGATTTTTTTATGTAGTGTACCTCTCGGAGGGTTAGGCCTTGTGTTAAAGTTTCAAGATCTAACTCTTTACCAAAAATTCGTAAAAATTCATTTACTAAGCTGCAATCTGATTCGTCACTTCTGATGGCAACTTACGAAAAAATTCATTAAAAATTCCTCGTTTATCCGATTGACGAAATTACAATTGGCGATTCTTTTAATCGCTTAAAGCTATCTACAGTAAAAATTTGAGATCATAACTAAATACCTAAATTGAGTTATAACATTCGTAATGGGCTACAAATTCTGCCAGAAAACACAGCTTGAACCTTTGATACGGAAAAATTCATAAAACGCTCCATTTTCGTCAAAAAAATGCGATTCCAGTGGGGTTTTAAAGATATTTCCTGGAATTACATTTTAGACTCAAGAAAACACGTTTTTGTCAAGTTTTGTTCAGGTTACAGCCAATACAAGTTGGCTTTAAATTCGGATCAGGAGCTGTTTGCATTCAGCTTTCAATTTAAGCATGTTCTTAACATCATAACACTAATTTTTAGCAATTAAAACCCTAAAAACATCTCATACATGAATTTAGCATCAACAAAATCTGAATTTACTTGAGCTAGGCATGATTTCAATATATTCTTGTCTAGGGTTTACTCCTAAACACTATTTCACTTCAATATCATCCATACCACAATCATGCAACATCAATTTCGAATTTCTTATGCACATCAAGAATTCTCAACTTCATAAATATCAAAAATTCGACATACCTTATGATCCCCTTGGCTTGGTGATCACTTTTTTAGTTAAAGCCCTAATTTCTTTGCTCGATTTCTCCTTGATTTTGCTGGATTTCATGAGCTTTAGGGTTTTGAAAGAACCCCTTGGTGCTCCTGATCGTTCCTGCGCACACACACACACTTACCAAGTGTGTGTTGTGTTTTATTTTTAGTTTTAATAAATAAGTTTCCTCCATTGGGCACTATTAGCCCCTCATGTTTTGTTTTTATAAAAGGTTTAACTATTTCTAGTTTCCTTTATTGTTCTAACAACACATAACTAACTAGGTTAATATTCCTAGCCACTTAGTGGGTTCGGGAAGTCATAACCCGTTTTATTTTAAGTCCCGTTAACTCGAGCCTTCTATATACTTTGTTTTCTCAAAGTATTTATCCTCCTTTTTAATTAACAGTAAGTTTATTTATTTAAATCCTAATATTTACCGGGTTAATTTTTACCACTAACGGTATTTTACCCGTCTTTACTATTAACGTGGTTTGATTACCAAACCCGTTTTTGGGGTGTTACAGCACCCGAAGACCAAGAAAAGACAACATTCACATGTCCCTATGGAACTTTTGCTTATCGACATATGCCTTTTGGTCTATTGTTAGGATCGGAGGCTCTCATGATTGTGCTTGTTTGTGTAAATTGAATAATCAATAGAAATGAACAGAGTTTAAGTGCAGCGGAAATGAACAACAAACTTTGTAAACATAATCAAGGAAGAAAATTGTTTTGATAAACACATGATTTGCATTAGTCGAAAGATTACAAAGTCAATCAAAAGATTACAAAGCATGCTTACAAACTAAGCTCCCCCTCAGCCTGATACTACAGTGGTTGGTTGCACAAGATGAAAGGATTGAATTGAGGAGAAGAACTCTCTCAAAACGAATCAAATGTAACAGTACAGAGTACTGTTCCATTTATAGACAATCCAAACCGCTGAGGCATCTCAGCTGACGTCACCATGAAAGCGACGTCTAACAGCCTAACAACCTGTATCTACTGTTCTCATACAAACACTGCTAAACCTAACTACTGACTACACATGAAACAGATGATATACTAAACTACTGCTCTCTCTATACATCAGTGCTTTCCTCAAGGTTGATCAGTCCTTGATTGGGCAGTGCTTTGTCATCAGCAGTGCTTAGTTTTCAGCAGTCTTCTAGGCTTCATCAGTAGTTATGCAGAACAGCAGTAGTTGTATGCGGGCAGTGGATATAAGGCCTTCAGCAGTTATAATCACTCTCAAGGGAGAAGAGTTAGTGTAAACAACTGTTTATTGTGAATCCACTGACATGATCCGGTTTTGGCTTTCATTATCTGTTCCTCTGGTAGGGTTCAATCCCAACAATCTCCCCCTGGAACAGATAATGCCAAAACCCTTCATTATTCTGGATCTTTATTCCTCATCAGAAGTTCCCTTGCTTGTCTTTTGAATTCTTCTTCAAATTCCTTGGAACTTAGATCATTCTCATCCCTGCACAGTGAAAGTTCAAGGAGATCCTGCAAATCTTCAACACTAAGGCCTAGTGCTTCTTTCCTTGATATGTACTTCACTTCGCCATTGGATCTGACCAGAGTCAATACGTGGGTCTTTTGATCAGACATCCACTTTAGTACTTTTGAACCCAATGGGTTTCTTGGGAGAGATTTATTTCCTAATGAGCTTGGAGATTTTGGCCTTGAAAAGAATTGTAAAGCAGTATCCTGAGCTTCTGACATTCTCTTGAAAGCTTCTTCTATGACTTGATTTGGTGCAGCTATGTCTTCTGCAACTTCTTTGTCAATCAGCTCTTGTTACTGTTGTTGATCAAGCTCATTATCTGGGATATCTACTGAAATGTTTGGTGATGCAGGTTTGGTTAATACCTTTTTAAAAAGGTTTTGAAGTTTTTCTGAGCTCTCTTCTTTTAGACCCATTTTCATGATGGTTTCTGTGAAGTACTCAACTTCCTTTTCCTTTTCCTCTTCACTAGTCAGCTGTTCTCCTTCTTCTTGGTTTAACACAAGAGTAGGATTTCTAGTTGACCTGAACAGTGTTTTGAGGTTTTCAATCTACTGTTCAAGCTTCATCATTTGTTCATGCTTCTTTGAAGTGCCTGAAACAGTTATCTTCCTCTTCTTCAGCCTTTCATAGGCTTCATCAGTTTGCTGCTTTGACCATTTTGATATGGCATTGGCAATGTCCACTTTTGCATCCACCAACTCCTGTTTCTTTCTTTTGTACTCAGCTGTTAGGTCAGTGATGAGCTTTTTGTATTTGCTCCAATTTGGAGCATTTTTCTTCTTTCTAGGATCGTTCTTGATTCTATCAATCCTATCAGCTTCATGCTTTAAAGCCACTATTGGCCATTCTTCAAATTGGTTTTCTTCAGCAGGATAAAAATTTTCTTGCATTATGTATGCAAGAAGTTTTCTTCTCATCTCTTTTCGTTGTTCTGCCTTTTCTTTGCTCAGCTCTTGTGCAAAATCTTTTATTTGTTTGACTTTTGTGAGCAGAAGTTCCAATCTTTCAGCAATGGCTTCATCACCTTGACCTTTACATTCAACCTTTGCTCTTATCTTAGCCTGTCTTGTTTTGAGCTGAAGATACTCATCCATGTCTTCTGGAACCATGAAGCCAACGAGTGAAGGAAATCTTCTGTTTGAAGGATCATCATCAGTGTAGAATTGCCTCATCTCATTTTTTATAGCTTCTAGTTCCAACGGATATTTTGCAGCAGTGGGATCATATTGGTCCTCATCTGGCTGAGTAAGTTTTCTTTTTCTGGTGTAGAGCTTTGCTGGTTGTGATGTGAAACTGGTGAAAACAATGGTGGATGGCTGACTCACAGCTGTTGAAACAACTGGTGTTTCAACCGCTGTTGTCATTACAACTGCCGATATGTCAGCAGATGTCTTCTGCTTTTGAGCAGGGGTTGAAGATGGTGAGGTAGTTTTTGATGGTGGTGATAGTGGTGGTGAATCATAGGGTATGAAGACCCTTCTCCTTTTTGTTGTAGGAGAGGATGATGATGTTTTAGGTGGATCGGTGGTTTGAGAGTGAGTGGCAGTG
Source organism: Helianthus tuberosus (assembly GCA_030545235.1). Taxonomy (NCBI): domain Eukaryota; kingdom Viridiplantae; phylum Streptophyta; class Magnoliopsida; order Asterales; family Asteraceae; genus Helianthus; species Helianthus tuberosus. Next base: position 88,881,929 of record CM060444.1, read on the forward strand.
ATTTGTGATTGACTAACAGCTGTTGAAACAACTGGTGCTTCAACCACTATTGTCATTACAGCAGATGTTATAACATCTGCTGTCTTCTGCTTTATGGCAGGAGGTAATGATGATGACGTGAGGGCAGTGGTTTTGGTGGTGTGTGATGGAGTGGTGTGTGTTGATGAGATAACAACTGTTTGGCTCGCAGTAGTTTTTGTAACTACTGTTGTATCAGCTGTTTGGATGGAAGTTTGGGATTTTGTGGTTTGAGGTGGTTTGGATGGCTGTTTTTCTTGTTCTGGTTCAATAAATAGCCCATCTTCTATTCCTTTCTTCCTCAACTTGATTTTCTCCCCCTTTTTGGCATTATCTGAAAGGGGTTTATCCATGAAGAGGATAGTGGAGGGAGCTTTTTCACCATGGGCAGTCTTTTGTATGCTGGCCTTTATAGCCTTGATATCTGCTTGAGTATCCTTGAACCTTGATTCCACCATGTTTGTCAGCATTTGTACATGTATAGCATGTTGCTGATCAGCCATTTGTTTCTGTTTTTCAAGCATGGGTTGGAAGAGATTCCAGAGCTCATTTGCAGCAAATGCTTGTGGCGGAGCAGGTGCTTGAGGTGGAACAGCAGTGGATTGTGCTTTTTGAGCTTTCAAAATTTCTTGCACCATATCCTTTATTTCAGCAACTGAGGTTTCCAGTTTTTCAACTCTGTCCGTCAATTCCTGATATTTTGAATCATCACCTACGTTAGTAAGATCATCTGAATCCCCACCAGCAGTGGTTGTATCAATGTGTGACTTAGGAACAGAGTCCCAAAAATTACCCATTGATGCCCCTTGTTCTTGGTACTGGGGACTTCTTTCTTCAGCACTAGATAAATCTTTGATGGTACTAGTGGTTAGAACCAACTCACTGGTGATTACCGATGGTGCTATAGAAGAAATTGCCTTCAAGGGAGTTTTACTAATGAAACAACTGTCCAACTGAAGATCTGTTGATCCACCAGTTGTAGTTGCTGCTCCACTTGAACTACCACCGAGAGTTACTTGTAACTCAGGGGGTGTAACCTCCTCAATTGTTGCTGGGATAGCAGGAGTAGTAGCATCAGACCCAGTCACTTGTGGGAGTATACTCTCAGTGACAGGTGATAGAGAGGAACTGGTTTGTGTCTGAGCTATATCAACTGCATGCAACAAAGGTAGCATGGATTGTGGTAGTATGATTGGTGAGGGTATGGGAGTTGAAAGAGACATGTCCTTGGGATCAGGACTGAGGAAGATGGATCCGATTGGGTCCAGAGCTTCATATTGTGGAGTCCCTGTGATTACAACCTGATCCTTTTGTGAGGATGCAGGAGGAGTTTTAGGCAATGGTGGAGATCTTTTTACCAACTGCTGTGAGGAAGTAGCAACAGTGGTTTGTGGTGACATTTGTGTTGTCACAGGCAGTTGCTCTGGGATCTCATCTTCCAGAGTTGCCTTTTTCTTGGGTTTGGTGGGCTTTTTGTAAGATTTTCTTTTGGTCTTTTTGGTAATGTCAGGTGTGGGTTTCAAAGCAGTGGTAGTGCTGCTATGATCACCTGGAGCAGTGGGCTCAACAGTGGATGCCTGAGGAGCAGTGGTAGCTGCTAAATTCTGCTCAGGCACCTCTGCTTTTGTTTTTATTGGTGCCATCATTCTGGAAAATGTTTCATTTGTTAAACCCTTTATTTGAAAATAGACACCTTGTTTAAGCAAATTTTCATTCTCTTTTTCAAATTTTTGTTTAAAGTAATAGCTCAGAAATCTTGGAAAAAGTAGAAATGCTTTGCTATCAACATTTTTTATTAAGTCATTAAAGATCTCCTGGGAGTAGTTGTAATCTTTATTATTTAAAATAGCATAGCCCAGGCATTGAATCTTCAATGGTATTTCGTTAAAAGCTGTTGTTTTATTAGAAGCACACATCAGAAGTGTGTGAAATAAAAACCTTGGTGCAGAAGGGAAGTAACCTTTTTGTAAGGTGTCTACCTTTGATTGTTCAGTTTTCATCACGACTTTATCAAAAGAGATTTTACCGTTCTGGTCATCAAGTTTGAAGACTTCTGAGATTGATTTTGGGGTTATTTGAATCGCTTTACCCTGTATCGAGGAGTTGATGGCAATGACTTTGTTGCCTTGTTTTTCAAGCGTCGCCTTTTTCCAGAACTCTCTCTGGGTTTGTAGATAAATGGGAGCATCTGCTGTCAACAAAGTTTTGTACTTTGATGCAGATAATGTATCAATGATGGAGTCAAAGGTGTGGTTATCGGCGGGTTTTGTGAGCAAACCCAGATAATTGTGAGGAGATTTGTATGGTATCTCGATGGATTTTTCGGCCGTTTGAGCGACCTCTTTGGAAGTTGATGGTGATTTTGGTTTTGATTTTGATTTTGATTTTGATTTTGTCATTTTGAAAGAGAAAGATCGGAGAGTGTTTTGGGAAGAAAAGGTTGGAAACTGCTTTGAGAAGAGAACTTTGGAATTCAATTCGACAGTGTAAAACCCTGTTTGGGGGTTTTGATCAGGGTTTTATTTAGGGAAAAAGTGATCGCTGATGTGGCAGCGGTTATTATGATCTAAAGGCTAAAGACTGACCACGTGTCAAACACTGATGAAATGGATGAAGAGTGGAGGACAGTTGTTTTAAGAGCCACTGATGAATCAAGCATCAGTGGTTACAACGGTAATAATGTGATAACAGTGGATGATTTTTACTATCAGTGGATAGCATATCAGTGGTTAAGACACTGATTTTGAACATCAGTACAAAACATGAAAGATCAGTGGCTAACTTTCAGCAGTGGACAGTATTTAGTAAACAGACGTTTGAGCAAAGCAGTGGTTAGGGTTAAAATAATGACAGTGGTCTGAAAGTTCATTTTCAGCAACTTTTTAAAGAAATTTTCATTCAAGGCTTTGCCACATGTCAATTTCCTTTTGAAATTCTTACGAATTACTGACAGTGGTTTGGAACCCCAGATGATGAGAACTTTTTGCTAAGGCAACTCATTTTTGTTTAATATCCAAATTAAAACATTAGTGCCCCAGTAGTTTAAGCACTGTTTAGCAATCAACCTTTGATTAATGTTCAAAACAAACCTGAGTATGACATGACCTTGACATATGTACCATTTCCTTTTGACCCATATATGAGGACAATAATACCAACAAAAATAAGGTACTATATCCTGACAGGTAACTGAAACTATTGCCAACAAAAACAAGCAAAATTTCAAAATATATTATTCTTAAAAAAAAACGAACAATATATCCTGGTTATTCGAGAAAATCCTTTATAAAAAAAATGGTTAAAGGATTTTCTGAGAACGGCATCAAAAAGAATCTGGTATATTTTCAATAAAATATGTAATCATATCATTCTCAAGTTTATGAAAATGGTCAGATCAGTTGATTGCAAACATGAGGACACATGGACACAAGAGTTTTGAAGATCCTGTTATAGATCTTGTTACCCTGTGATGATTTTGAAGATTTGTCTATTCCTCTTTGAAGTTCATTCACCGGAATTACCATTTTTACCTGAACCTTTTCCTGAAAGATGAATGCACACAGTTGCTAAATGACCATTATTACCCTAAACTTTGACTCTTAAGTGTTTTATGTTTATACTCTTTTCTTTTGACTTCAAAAGTTTTGAGATAAACACACTTTCGAGTTTTTGTGAATTTTCTTCTTCCCTTTTTACCCTTCCCATTTATAAGTAAGGAATTACTTACTGGAAGGTCTTTGTTGAGAGAAACCTTAATCCAATATCATTTTGCAGTAATGTTTTGAGAGACTTGGTCATGTTTGCACAAGTTTTTCAACCAATCTCACACTACATATGATACAGACTATGTTGACCCCTGTTTTTCTTAATGTATTTAGACAAAGTTGATTTGTTCCTTTTGAGGATCTCAACCTGTTTTCAACACATAAGATCTAAATAACTATAGTTTTAATTCCCCTCTTTATAGAAAATCAAAAACACTAATGTTTTATGAAACATAGGTTTTTGTTAATCCGAGGTTCATACTTTAGCATTTAATGAAAACATCACAAATATCAAAACAACAGTTGAAATCAATTTTGAACAGAAGAAATAACTCCATAGTTTAACAGACATGTTTGCAGATCTGTAGACTATGAGTGACTTGTGCATGATATCACTTGTTGTGTGAGATTTGTGTGTCATATGACATCTTGGTTGTTTTACAGAGTATTTGAATGGCAGTTTTAAGCATTGTTACTCGTTACTCTGTTTTTCAACAAAATACAACCAACCTTAGTATCAATGAATTTTGAGCCGAACTGTTATGTCAAATTGATTGTTAGATCGAATTTGACTGTCCAGGCTCTGATACCAATTATTAGGATCGGAGGCTCTCATGATTGTGCTTGTTTGTGTAAATTGAATAATCAATAGAAATGAACAGAGTTTAAGTGCAGCGGAAATGAACAACAAACTTTGTAAACATAATCAAGGAAGAAAAATAGTTTTGATAAACACATGATTTGCATTAGTCGAAAGATTACAAAGTCAATCAAAAGATTACAAAGCATGCTTACAAACTAAGCTCCCCCTCAGCCTGATACTACAGTGGTTGGTTGCACAAGATGAAAGGATTGAATTGAGGAGAAGAACTCTCTCAAAACGAATCAAATATAACAGTACAGAGTACTGTTCCATTTATAGACAATCCAAACCGCTGAGGCATCTCAGCTGACGTCACCATGAAAGCGACGTCTAACAGCCTAACAACCTGTATCTACTGTTCTCATACAAACACTGCTAAACCTGACTACTGACTACACATGAAACAGATGATATACTAAACTACTGCTCTCTCTATACATCAGTGCTTTCCTCAAGGTTGATCAGTCCTTGATTGGGCAGTGCTTTGTCATCAGCAGTGCTTAGTTTCCAGCAGTCTTCTAGGCTTCATCAGTAGTTATGCAGAACAGCAGTAGTTGTATGCGGGCAGTGGATATAAGGCCTTCAGCAGTTATAATCACTCTCAAGGGAGAAGACTTAGTGTAAACAACTGTTTATTGTGAATCCACTGACATGATCCGGTTTTAGCTTTCATTATCTGTTCCTCTGATAGGGTTCAATCCCAACATCTATGAAATGCCCCCGTAACTTTCCAACGTTGCATGGTGGCGATCTTCCATGACATGATAGAAAAGACTATGGAAGTCCTCATGGATGACTTTTCTATCTTTGGAGATTCGTATGACCGATGCCTTGATAACCTTGAACGAATGCTATCCCGATGTGAGGAAACTAACCTCGCCCTTAACTAGAAAAAAATGTCATTTCATGGTAACGGAGGGAATTGTACTCGGTCATAAAATCTCAAGCGAAGAAATGGAGGTTGATCGGGCCAAAATAGACACTATTTCCCGATTACCACCCCCATCCTCCGTTAGAGCCATCAGAAGTTTACTAGGACATGCCGGATTTTATAGGCAATTTATCAAAGACTTTTCTAAAATCTCAAGACCTTTAACAAAATTACTTGAAAAAGATGCCCCTTTCATCTTTGACAAGGATTGCAACCAAGCATTTCTAACGTTAAAGGAAATGCTAGTCAATGCACCTATCATGATAGCGCCTGATTGAAAATTACCTTTCAAAATCATGTGTGATGCAAGTGACTTTGCAATTGGAGCCGTCTTGGGACAAAGAAAAGAAAAACATTTACACCTAATTTATTACGCTAGTAAAACACTTAACGATGCACAAGAAAACTATACAACAACTGAAAAAGAATTACTAGCTGTAGTATTTGCTTTTGATAAATTTCGTTCTTATCTTGTTCTTTCCAAAATGATAGTTTATACAGACCATGCAGCCATTTGTTATCTCTTTAAGAATTAGGATGCTAAACCACGTTTGATCAGATGGATTCTACTCCTCTAAGAATTCGACATTGAAATAAAAGACAAAAGAGGAGCAGAAAACACCGCTGCAGATCATCTTTCCCGCTTGGAAGATCCAGCTTTGGAGGCAACTAGGGATGCGCTAATCAAAGAAAAATTCCCAACAGAATCCCTGGAAATGGTGGAATACCGAGAAGAGCCATGGTACGCCGACTATGCTAACTACTTAGCTAGTGGAATAGTCGCAAAAGGATGGTCGCATCATCAAAGAAAAAAATTATTTGCCGATGTCAAACATTACTTTTGGGAAGACCCATATCTTTTCAAAATGTGTGCCGGCCAACTTATCCGACGATGCGTACATGGTGGTGAAGCAAGAAGAATTCTCCGCCATTGTCATGAAGGTCCATACGGAGGACATCATGGTGCCGCTAGTACCGCACGAAAGGTATTTGATTCAGGATTTTATTGGTCAACCATTTACAAAGACGCCAAAAGTCTTGTCAAGACTTGTGATTCATGCCAACGATCAGGTAATATTTCTTCCAAAAACGAAATGCCACAAAATGGCATTCTTGTTTGTGAAATTTTTTATGTGTGGGGACTCGACTTTATGGGACCTTTACCACCATCGAAAGGAAACAAATATATACTTGTGGCAGTAGATTACTTGTCAAAATGGGCCGAAGCCGAAGCCCTTCCAACAAATGATGGAATAGTTGTGGTAAGATTCCTGAAATGATTATTTTCTCGTTTTGGAACTCCAAAAGCATTAATAAGTGATAGGGGTACCCATTTTTGTAACCATCAACTCGATTTTTTTTTAACAAGATATGGGGTCTATCACCGGATCTCAACCGCATATCACTCTCAAACAAATGGATAAGCCGAAGTGACTAATCAAGGTTTAAAAAAGAATACTTGAGAAAACCGTAGGGTTAAATAAAATGGAATAGGCTGATAAATTAGACGACGTTTTATGGGCTTTTCAAACCGCATATAAAACAACAATAGGTACCACCCCATATAAGCTTGTCTATAGAAAAAGTTGTCATTTGCCAATAGAAATAGCACACAAAGCCTATTGGGCAATTAAAAACGTAAACTTACACATACAAATTGCCGGTAAAAATCGATTTTGTCAATTAAATGAATTAGACGAATTAAGGAATCACGCATACTCTAACTCCGAAATTTATAAGGAAAGAATGAAAAATTTGCATGATAAGCATATTAAACCTAATGAATTTCGGGTGGGAGATCAAGTTCTATTATTTAATTCACGCCTTCGGTTATTTCCCGGTAAATTAAAGTCTAGGTGGTCGGGACCTTTTTCTATCACCCATATTTTTCCACACGGTGCAATTGAATTAAATCTCGGAATGGGATTCCATTAAAAGTCAATGGCCAACGGCTAAAGCTTTATCAAGGGTTCATTGAGTATGAAGAGGAGGAAATCTTGCTACAAGCGGTTGACGAATAAACGAAGGTTTGTGCATCTACATCATATCTTGTAAGTAACGAACGTCGGGAAAGCTTCTAAATCGGAAAGATTTCTAAAACCAAGTTTTGGGAAACAGGTCACTCACACGTGCACTTAATATATATATATATATATATATATATATATATATATATATATATATAAATTCAGTTCTTACCCACCCACGGGGCCGTGGCCGGCTACTGTCGGGGAAAAAAACCCTTTTTCCTTTCATTCTTCACTTCAAAACGACCCGTTTCCTCGAAAACTCTCTGGTTCCATCGCGAATCTCTGCAGATTTTCATGTTCTTCCACCATTCAACAAAGTCAAGGTATGATTCTATCATCATAGTTAGTTAGATTAATCATTTGCATGTAGTTTAACATAAAAAATTTGGGGAAAAATCTAGGGTTCTTCAACTTGAACCGATCAAACCTCAAATTTTTGCTTAGATCAGTTAGTAGTAGTTTAGTTGTGTGTTATAGGAAGTAAATCAACTTGAATTGTTTGAAGATTTGCCCGATTTCTAACAAAAACCTCAAACCCTTGTTTTTGAACCGAAAAAGATAAATTTGAAGGGGAAAACGGTTTGTTTTCGGAAAAACGGCACTTGGGGTTTCATTTTTGGGGAAAACCGCCCCTACTCAACCAAAAATTTTCAAGTTTTCGGAACCGGGACGAAAAATGGGATTTTTGGGAAACAGACGCCTGAGCACGGGGCCATGCTCAGCGAGCACGGGGACGTGGCCAGCTAATCTCAGCCGAACACGGGGCGTGGTCAGTGGCCACGGGGTCGTGTTCAGCTTGCTGTTTTTAGTTTTCTTTGAAAATTTATTGTTTCATGCTAACCGTTTTATGTTTTCTTTCAGATGGCCAAGAAATTCACACACTTCAACCAAAATGAGTGGAACTATCAAGCACGATTTGAGATTCTACAAGCAAGGCCCGAAGAAAACCCAAGACAAGTTTGCCTAGACACCATAGAAACAGTGGGGCAGATTGACCGCTTCAACACACTCGGGGTCCACTTAGAGCGGCCCTCTGCACTAGACTCCATTCGGTCCACGAATACAACATGGAGTTCTATAGCACGTTTGCATTCAAAGCTAAAGCAGAGTCATTTGATGAAGAGAGGGTAGAGTTTCGTTGTGCTGGAAATTTACTCTCAATCTCCATTGCACAGTTTGGGTCGATCATTGGGTTGTTTGCTGAAGAAAATGCCAGAAACGAGGAAAACACAGGTGGTCTTCGTGAAATCTCCCAGAATATGCGTCAAACGGCATGGGCTCAAATAGGAGAAGGAGCTTATGATCCAAGACAAACCAAGAGCTCACAGTTGCGGGACCCTCTATACCGCTACATTCACAGGGTCCTTAGCAACTCCCTCAACCAAAGGCGTGACAGTTCCGGTGTTGTTAACATAATGGATTTGACGGTCTTATACTGCATCCACAACCATGTGCCTCTCGATGTTCGACGCCTGCTCCTCCGAAACATGCACCTAAACCAGCTAGCCACAGCCCCGACCCCTATCTTCTTTGGAGGATGGATTTACCACCTCTACAAGAACTTCATGGAAAGAATGCCAAGGTCCTTCCGTAAGGGCCCATGGTCGGGCAAGGTGGATCTCGTCATTTGCCGCTCAATGGGAATTATCAACGAGGCGGGTGATGGGACGATTCGATTTCAAACGGTTCAGGGACATGTTTGGAACCCACAGGAGGCTCTTGTTCTTCACGCCCCACAAATCCGTCCTCCTCCTCAATTTCACGGCCATGCGGGCTCATCATCCTCTCAAGGGGGTGGTTTTCCTAATTTCCAAAGTTTACATAATCTTTGCAGGAAAACCTCTAATGCACCCGCAACACCTACAACATGGCCAGCAACACCTACACCCGGGTCAGAGCTATAGAGAGGAACATCTCTGAGATGCAAGATGACATCAGCCATATCCGGGAGCATATGGTGTACCGAGGAGGAAATGATGAAGATGAGGAGATGGATTGAGGCGAAGGAGGCGGAGGTGGTGTGACACGATGGAAGCTTTAACAGGTTAACCCCTTATTCTCAAAAACAATTATCTGGCCTGCGTGCCAAAGTTGAACAATTTACTTTTCTTTAACACTTTTGCTTTTTCTGCATTTTTTTTAGTTTGTGATGTGGATGATAACTTATGGTATGTTAGGATGTTTGTTATTTGTGTGGTGTGGTATTTTTAAGCAAAACAGGTACCTAGGAAGCTTGGAGGCACTAAATGTTAGTGCTACACAAGCCCGGAAACCCAACCCGAAAGCCAAAAACCTATTTAATTTGATTGCAGATTGTCGCCACGGGGCCGTGCCCAGCGAGCACACCCCCGTGTCCACCACCCTGTACCTGCTGATTTGTCTGAAATCTGCCTGCCACGGGGCCGTGTCTACCCAGCACGCCCCCGTGGCCACCTTCTGTAAGTTGCTGTTACTGGCACTCTGACCACGGGGCCGTGCTCACCCAGCACGTGGTCGTGGCCAGATGCCCAGTAACACCAAAACCTTGTTTTTATCACCTTTTTACGCATTCAATCAACCTAAAAACTTATTTTTGGGACACATTGAGGACAACGTGTAATTTAAGTGTGTGGGGGGGGATGCTAAAACCTTGAATTTTGCAAGTCCTAATAACAAGCCTTAGGCCCTGTTTGGTAGCCTCTTAATCCATTCAGAGGCTGCCTCTTAATGAAATCATTTGTGGCCTTTATGTCTGAATGAATAAGAGGTAACCTTATGTCTGACTGGATAAGAGGTAACATCTGAATGGTAAACCATCACATGTCACATTCTTCTACATTATCTTTTTTAAACTCTTAAATGATTTCATTAAGAGGTAGCCTCTTAATGTCATTCAGATGCTACCAAACAGCCCCTTACACAAAACTCTATTGGAACCGCTAATCAGCCCAATTTTTTTTTTCAAAAACTTTTCATTTTTTTTACTTGTCTTGGTTTAATTTGGGAATAACAAGTTCCAAAAGGTTATATTTTTACAAATTTACAACCGATAGCGTCGTGATAAAAAGAACCAACATAAGAAAATTATGAAACGGCATAACAAATCTAGTTAAAATTTGATTATATATACTTGATCACATTATAAACCCATTCCCACAACAAGTGAGTTTTGAGCCTTTATTGAGCATACAAGCATACATCTTTAATTAAATGCTCATTTTGCGTTTCTTGTGTGAATAGCCGCTTGGTTCTTACGACTCTAGAACTTGCCATAACAATACATTCCCGTTCCTTACCAACTCAAACCCAAGTAAGTAAATGATGGAGGCATTAGGACTAACCCATTTTCTTTTCAACGTCATTATTTTTCATTTTCTTTATCACCTACCCAAAATCCCCCTAGTTAACCCCTTTGAGCCTAAACCTTTTCATTTCTAAACCCACTAAACAAACACCCTTCACCCACTAAAACCCTTTTTCTTTTCAACCTTTTATTTTAGTAAAGAGCTCGGTTTTCTTGTGACGTTTCCTTAAAAAAATAAAGTCTAGCAATAAACAAACAAAGTCCTCAAAGAAACTTTGTTTGAAAATGCTTAGTTTGAATAAAAAGTCACAAAAACAAAAAGTTTTACGACGACCGACGCTTTTTACGCTTTTAGCCCTTTTTACTAACCACTAACCCAAAACCACCTACCTTTAGCCCAAGCCTAACCCATCCCAAACTCCTCTTGATATTTACAAAGGTTTATAGTTAAAAAGGAGGAGGATTGATTGCTTGGCAAGTATATGGTAGAAGTAAGTTCCATGCCGGTCTCGAGTGTTTCACAAAAATACATCTTCGGCCGAGTGTTGAGTGATCTCCCTTGAGGTATGTGAACTTGTATATAAATGGAATTTTAAAGAGGCATGTTATGCCCAAATAAGTAATTTCGCTTATGAAACGTTCTAAATAAATCATAACGAATAGGATTGTAAATAATTTAAAAATAAAACCCAATAAAGATCTTGGATTCCCGACACTTAAGACAAGCCAAAAACTTCTCTTCTACACATTCCATTAGGGTGTGTAAGCCACAAAATAAAGAGTTTTGCTTGAGGACAAGCAAAGCTTCAAGTGTGGGGGTATTTGATGTGTGCAAAATGCAACATATAAATTACATCAAATGAGGCATAAAACTAACCTTTTTTTAGTACTAATGTTGGAAAAAGTGTGCTTTTGTCTTCCTTTTGTATTTTCAGGACCAAATGAGCTTAAATGAACAAAAGGAACAAATATGCAGCAAAAACTAACATAAATACAAAGAAAAGGAATAAATGTGGCATGCCCAACCCCTCGACAGCATCTTCCCAAGCAAAAACTAGAAACAGAAGGCTGACCACGGCCCCGTGCCCATGGGGGCGTGGTCATATGTCTGCAGAAAAGAAAAAGCTGTAGAAGCTTCTATTGCCCACCACGGGGGCGTGCCCATTGAGCACGGGGCATGGTCAACGCTAAGATTCACAGAATTTAGCAAATCTTGGTAGTACAGATACGCTTCTGCACAGGGGGCCGTGCCCAGCGAACATGGGGCCGTGTGGAGCCTAATACAGACTACTACAATTAATGAAGGAAGAGAAAGAGGATGGCCACGGGGCAGTGTCCAGCGGACACGGGGCCGTGACCGAGCTTCTGTTCAGGCTATAAATAGAGGTGCTTGGTTCACTTCAGAGGTATTCCTTGGCAAACCACCTCTCTCCCACTTCACCACCACTACAATACCCACATCCACCACCATCATCCACCTTAGAGTGTGTGTAGTAGTCTCGGGATCCAAGATTGATCGTAAGAGTTCTTGTAAATCAAAGGCCATGTTTGGCTAAGTCTCTTCCATCACTTGGTGAAGACAAGTCTTTAATGTAATACTTTTGATTTTTAATCTTTTCACACTTTTTATTTGGTTTTGTATTAATGACTTTAGTAACTAGTTTGTTATGTTGAAGGTGAAACTTCTTTATAATTTATCCGTGGTGTCTTGGCATTACTTTACTATCTATATAAAGTAAAAGATTTTCACCATTCATATTGTCACACCCCGATATTTCCACGTATTATCGGTGGGCCCGGTGGGGAGTATCGTGACGTAGTTGATATCATCATAGTCAAATAATCACAGTTTAATGCACAGCGGAAGTCTAAAATAATAATACAAACCGAATTTGAAAAATATAATAAAATATTATGCAAACGGTTGTGAGTGAATCCACAGGCGGATCTAGAGTAGAATACACATTATTGTTCAACAGACTTTAAGCACTAAGAACTTGCAAGATTCCTTAATTAGAGCTCAGGAGCTTCCAGCCAATTTCGCATAGTACCTGCCACTTAGTCTTTTTGAAAATACGTCAGTTTACACTGGTAAATACAATTAACTGACTCATTTGAAAAGTGTTTACAAAATTGGTTTGGATGCACAAGGCATAAAATCTTTTATAACTTGGGACAATTATTTAAAATAATCTTGTATACAGATTTATATGTTTGTCGTCTGTTCAGGGCCGGAATAGAAGAGCCGGTACAAGATTAATAGACATACCACAAGTATAGGCCCACAAGAAGTTTCCTTACGAGTGAGATACCGTTAATACATACGCAACTGTCAGGTGTATGCCTACACCCCGTGCTTAAGCCGTGGCCATTTCAACTGAATGAGCAGAGGATATCCAGGACATGGTCATTAACCCCCCAAAGGCATTGCATCAAACAAGACAGATTAAAACGAGTTCTCTCAATGATTTAACCACTAATCGATTAAATATTCAATACCCGACCAAGCGGTAATAATTTACCATATCCCAAGCCCGTATAAGGGAAAATAAGTCAAAAGTATTTACCTGAGCTTAGAAATGTAATTTAATCTCAGCCGTATATTCTATTCAGCAAGTGTAGGTAGCTTTTACTGGGTTCCTAATCTGGAACGAATGTTTTAATACCCTATTAGATTTCCTAACAGGTCTTATTTAAGTTGTAACTCAGACCGGTTAGTTTTAAAGAAAAGTTTACGGCACGAAGCGCTAGATTAAGCGATGACCGGATTGGAATGTGAATTAGACCCAACAAGTATGAAGACTTGCATAAAATGGGTAAACTAATTACATTCTGGATTTTAAAGTAAAAATGATAAGGTTTGACCCGTTTCGGTTAATTTATGCAAACTAGTTACATAAACCGTACCGAACGCGTATATGCATAACGGGTAACCAAATGAGTCATGTACAAGTTCCATAAGTTATTATGCTTAAATTATGTTGTGATATCAGTAGGATATCTTCCATTATGCCCAAAACGAATTTAAAACCAATTTAAGCCCCGTAAGGGTATTTTGGTCATTTTAAAGTTTATAAAAGAGGTTAAATAGCTAACTGAGGTCCTGGTCTGAAAACATTCTATAAAATTATTATTTATTTTATGTTGTTATATCAGCAAGATATCGTACATATGTGTATTTAATCAATTATGGCCAAACTATGCACCGTATGGGCATTTTGGTCATTTCACATATGCTTTTAGGGTCAAATTTCCAAATCTGAGTTCAAGAATTATACTTACTGTTAAAGTATGAAAATTTATTTTTAAAATCAGTAGGTAACAAGTCTTAGGTGCTAAATATGGTTTTAAACCATACTATGCGCTTAAATCGCATAAAAGTCGGTATTTGACGATATTCGGGTTGTTTAAGGAATTCTGAGAATTTGATCAGTCTCCACTGTTTAAAATATTTTATTTAATGTATAAAATCAGTAGAAAAAGGTTTGACATGCAAATGCTGCATAAAACTCATTTTATTAATGAAAAGGGCATTATCGTCAATTACCGAGTCCATGCAAGAACTCTATGTTTTGGTCAGTATAAAATTTGACAAAAATTTCCAAAAATCCCTAAATATTATATTATAACAGTGGATAGAAAGTTTGGTGCCAAAAATTGGGTTTAAGTATGATTTATGCCAAAAATGCTATTTAATTAACAAAAAGTTTTCATTTTACGATATCGCGCATAACTTTCATTTTAGACCATAAACTGGTGTCAAATTTTTAGCACATACTTAAATATCAGTAATAAAACTTTTTTGTCCTCTCACATTTTCAAAAATCTCGTTTTAATATAAAAAGGGCATAATGGTCCAAGTTAAGCATTTAACGGGAACATGCATATGAATCAGATTTCTATGGACCCGTATAGTATAACCTCAGAGGGTTATACTAACATGTAATGTGGTCCTAAAGGAACCCTAAGGCATATCTAAACTAAGCTAGTTTGGGTCAGAACTGATAGTCAAAGCAAAAGTCAACTTTTGCGACTTTCGGTTGCGAACCGAGCCTAAACTTAATTGTCAGGTTGAACATGCCTAGACATGTTCAATTAATATTTACCAAGTTATTTAAGTGACAAAACTGATTTTATAGCTTCTATATTATTAGTTATGAGTTTTATTTAAAAACTGGCCCGTTTGACTTTTATTTTACTTACTTTGACCCGACAATTAACTAAGTAATCGTGATAATTAGGAGGTTCCCTTTTGAGGGTTTAACACCTACCTAATTATGATCACGTAGCCATGTTCGTTGCGAACAATGGCTCGATCGTTTAAAAGTCAAAGTGTTTAACGTAAACGCTTGACTTTTTGGCTTTTTAAGCCAATTAAAATTAACTAGCCACAAGAGGACACTTACAAAGGGTCCAATGAATAGAACTCAAGAGAGGTTCCAAAATGTTCAGGATCCTCAATGATTGAGAGCAAGAGCAGATTGGAATGATATGTGTGAGTTGCTTGAATGAATTTCAACCCCTATTTATAGTTTTTGAGATGGGAGAGGATCATGACAAGTGTTGGAATGGATTGTGAGATGAATACAGGTGTCTTTACAGCTGTAAAAACCAGTATACCAGCCCCTTGGATTGATTACAATGGTTTTGGGTTTTAAAAAAAATTAAAACAGTCAACAAGAAACATGTTGCTGCTGCTGTTAATCATTCGCGGCCCACGTAGGTGGCCCAAGTGGGCTTCGCGGCCCGCCAAAACATTGGCCCAGATCTGCAAGTTTGCTGTAATTGCAGTTTTGGTCCCTGTCAGCATTTATGTTCATGTTAAACAACATAATAGTTGTTGTTTTGCTGTTTAGACGGCCCGAGAGAGGAAGTCAGGCCCAGACCTAAGTTGTGGCTCGTGACAAGGGTCAGCCCATGTAGCAAATTCTGTGGTTTGACAGTTATAACCCCTGCTAAGTTTAATCTTTTCTTATCTTTCGAAAATGATCCTTTTAGCACATAACTATCTATATATATAAGTAATATTAATTTCAAGCGTAAGATCCTTTAATGTAAAATCTTAGGCATACCCAGGGATGCGACCGAGCATTGCGGAGTTCTTGGTTTGTTCAAAAGGCCTCTCAAAGGCGTAGTTTCGCTCGTCGTCGTTTTTAGTCCCTTAATCGAACAAAGTAGTGCGTAATATCGTTTAATGATATCCAAGCCTTTCGTGGCCCATATTGAGTATTCCCGAGCATATACTTAAATAATACGATGCTCCCGTTCGCTTAAATGGTCACCCAAAGGCGTAGATTTAATAGTTGACGCTTTTGGTCCCTCTAATGCGCAAACTTGCGCATATCATCGTTTAATAGCATCAAAGCCCTATCTAATCCATATTAGGCATTATCGAAAGTATTATTAAACATCACAATGCTTCGGGTTCATAAAAAGGTCATTCAGAGGTATAATTAAACATATTGACGCTTTTAACCCCTTAAACTTGCAAAGTTGCGCGTAACGTCACTTATAGGCATAAAATCCTTAGATGGCCAATATTTGGCATTCCTGAGAGTATAATTAAACATCATGAAGCTCCCGGTTTGTAAAAAGGTCACTCAGAGGTAAGAATTAACATGTTGACGCTTTTAACCCTTCGTCGCGCAAACTTTCAATTAATTACGCAAACGGCTACTCTCGATCAACAAGTGGCTCATTTGTGAATATGAATACCGTGCAACGTCATTCGGAGGCTTATATTAAGCATGTTGACACTTTTAGTCCTTTCGCGTTCAAAGTTTTCGATTTTTCGCAAAATCAGTCCCTTAAATTAAATGTTTGACTTTATTAGGGTTTGGTACACGTGTCTATATATCATTGGATGTGATTTTACAAGGTGTTACACATATCTCTATGGTCTATATAGAGATATGTTGGCTACCTGGTCGGGGGTTAAGGGAATGGTTTGGAATGGTTTAGTGTATAGATCCTGCAAGGACCTTGGTCAAGCTTACTAGGACCTCCTTCAATACCCACTGGTATTGGATGGCGGGGGTGCGAATGGCTTGATCCCCTCATATGTAAACTGCTATTAATACATTAAACCGGCTAATTGGGATTGTATCCCTGCTGACTCAAACCACTTAGCCGAGGGTAACGTCACCTTCAAAAGAGGGGCCTACCACTTTTCGCATTAATAACTTAATTAATTATCTTTCAATATTCCGAACCTTTGGGATTGTGTCCTTGCTGACTCAAACCACTTGGTTGAGGGTAACGTCACCTTCAAAAGAGGGGCCTACTACTATAACTAAGATAATCTCTTAAAAGGTGCAAAAGTGCGTAAATCATCAAAGGTTACATTAAAGGCGAGTCAGATCCAAGTGATTCATCTTATCTATCTGTTTTTATTTTATTTTTATTTTTCAGCATTTTTAGTTTTTATTTTTCATGTTTAAAACCTTTTCTAAAACTTTGATTTGATTAGACGTTGATGATAAACCGGTACTAAAAGCTCTTGTGTCCTTGGACGATCTCGGTATCTTACCAACGCTATACTACGTTCACGATGGGTGCACTTGCCCATGTGTGTGTTTAGTGTTTGTAGAATATCGTGTTTTATAAATTTAAAACTTGACTAATGTGTAAAATGGGCTTAAAATATTAATAAAAACATATCACACCTTACACACACCAATTGCATATATATTCTTCTAATATATATTTAAGTGTAACCCTTGTGGAAATTCCGAACTTTCAAAAACTTTTTTTCTTTTGGAAGTATTTCGTTAACCGATACTTGAACATAAACAGTTTAATGTAACGTACACTCCGAGACGAGGACATAAGTCACACATATCCTAAATACCCTTTATATAACTTAAATATTAACATTTTTTCTTATAAAAACAATAAAAAGATTTTGAACTCTCTTTTTAAAAAAAGTCTATATTATGTTTTTCCTTTGTCTAGTTTGTATTATAAAGGTCTTACCTTTAAAAATTTTAATACTTTAAATGTGTTTAAAAAATAATTAACAAATTTTATTTATTAAAAAACAATAAAGTTTTTTTTAAGTAGTGTTTATAGCCCTAGCACATATTAATCATTCAAACCATATATGTAAGTGAATAAATAAACTATAGGTACTAAAATAATTTTATCAACCTATAAATTAAAAATCTATATAAGTTCAAATTTAATTAGTGTAAGAGGTATATTATAAACAAGTTAAAACCAGTTTAAGACTTCTGATCGAAGTGAACACTTTAAAAAAATATGTTTTTTAAATATACATAAAAAACAAACAAAAATTTTGAAAAAAAAAAATGTTTATAATCTTTTTTTAACACTTTTGAATTTGTTTTGTAACAAAAAGAGTACTTATAAAAAATGATGACATGTATGAGGGTAAATATGATAAATTTAAATACGATTTTATAGGAAGGGAGTATGAAAAATAACAAGAGGAGTACATTTAGAAGCCCCATTTAAATTTGTAATAACTTAGTGGGATTACACTATTAAAATTTGACCCATGTAATAAGAATTAGCATTTTTAAACACAATGAGAACAAAGAAACAATGGGTATTGTTATTCTAAGAAGCACCCAACATATGAAAAGCAAATGATCATGGTGTTTGGCTTGAAGATTGGCCATCCAACATCCTGGTCTCCTCAATCATCCTAACCACTTGATCCATTTTCGGTCTTGTTTCCGGGCTTTTCCCTACACATGTCATGGCTATCTGAAGCATCTGCACCATCTCTTCCTCTACATTCTGGTACTTTATCAGCTCCATGTCAAACACCTCCGCGGTCCATTCCTCTCTCACGACTGACTGGACCCACTTCGGGAGGTCTGCCACTTCATCTTGACCCGCAGCTGGTGCTCCTGCCTGGACTGGTGCTTTCCCGGTTAGCAACTCGAGCAGGAGAACACCGAAGCTGTAGACATCAGATTTCTGTGTCGGTTTTTTGGATTCTATAACTTCAGGCGGGTGGTAGCCTGATGTTCGAGAAGGTGTGCCCATAAGAGGAGTCAATCCGATATCGGTCAGGCGTCCATGGTTGTTGTGGTCGAGTAGGACATTGGAGGATTTGATGTTTCCATGAGTTAGTTTTCCTGAGTGAATATGAGCAATCCCTTTTGCTGTTCCAAGACCAACTCTTAATCTGGTTTCCCAATCCAGTGTTCTTCCTGAACCACCCCTGTTACCTGTATCAAAAAAAAACAGCATTGCTTTAATATTTATGATTCATGATGGCTGGGTTTGGGTTAAACCAACTATTTTCACTACGGATGGTCTAAAATAGATTGGGCCGGGCTCGGTTTGAAACCAAGTGTGGTTTGTTAAGATTAATTAAGATTAGATGGGTAGCTTGGCTTCAAAACCCGTTATTGGTATTGTAATTGTTCTTCTTTTCTCCTTCTAGTTACTTGCTAGTCAGTTTTGTAATTTCAAAAAAATAAGTAAATATAGATTGGGTCGGGTTCTGGTTGAAACCAACTATTTTCTGCGGATGGGTCGGTTAGAGTTGGAAACATATAATTTCAGGATGGATTGGTTAAAATTAATAGATTGGGCCGGGTTAAGGTTGAAACCAAACATTTTCAAAAACTATATATATATATATTACCAAGTTGTATGCATTGTTAAAAGACCCTCCACAACTTCCGTTCTCCTTTTAGCTAAATAAAATTATTTGACCCGTTTGAAGAAAATACAACCCATTCATATGTAAACGCGTCGACATAGCCACCACCTCTTTGGTTAACAATTGAATATTTTAAACACAAAGTTCCGATGACATACCGTGTAACACAGAGGACAAGCTACGAGATGTTGCACCGTCATAAATCAGTAACTTTTCATCCTTGGAATAATAATAAGCCAGAAGAGGAACCAAATTTGGATGTTTTGCTACCCTCCCAATAACCTCCATTTGCTGGTCGAATCCTCTTTTTCCGACGACAACTTCTCTCAGCCTTTTTACGACCACCATCGTTCCTTCCCCTAACACCGCTTTATAAGTTGTACCATGACCGCCCTTTCCCAGAACTTCAGCAGAGGCTCTAAGTAAGTCTTCAAGATCAAACTTATAAGATGACCTGTCAACGAAAACTAATTTGTTTGTCCCAGATTCTTGCAACCCACTACTGAAATCCTCTTTAGGCGTTTCAGTTAAGGCTTTCCCTGTACCACCGCTTGTTGTTACACCTTCCTTCTTCTTTGCACAGAATAACACTAGTGTAAGAAGCAGAAGCAGTAACACAGAAGAAGACACCACGGAAATGGCAACCACAGCACCCTTGCTTAGTTTCTTCTTCTCTTTTTGTTGAGAGGGTAGCCGTTGGGCAGGTGGAACCAGCATTCGTGGAGGCGGCAAATTCACATTTGGTGAGGGTGAGGGTGAGGGTGATGGTGAGGGTGAGGGTGAGGGTGTGGGTGAGGGTGAGGGTGAGGGTGAGGGTGCTGGTGCTGGTGAGAAGCATCGGGTAAGTGGTGATCCGCATAGTCCAGAATTCCCACCAAAAGATGAAGCCGGGAACTTTTTTAACGACACTGGGATGGACCCATTAAGCTGATTGTTGCTTACATTGAAATACTTGAGGTTTGTCAAGTTCTGGATGGATTCAGGGATATTACCAGTGAAGGAGTTGGAGGAAAGATCGAGTGTTACAAGTTGGGAAGAGAGGGAGGCAGGTATCTCACCAGAAAACTGGTTTTTGTTGAGGTAAATGTTGGTGAGAGAAGGGAGGGAAAGAAGATCAGAGGGGAGACTTCCATTAAGAAAGTTAGAACGGAGGCTAAGTATAGTAAGTGCATCCAGGTTCCCTAAAGTGTTGGGTGGAATGGGGCCATACAGCCCGATACCAGGAAGGCGAAGTGCAGTTACGCGTCTACCATTGCAACTGACACCGGCCCAAGATGTGCAGACTGATGTTTTGTTTCTCCAGTTGAGTTTTCGACCTTGAGGCACAGAGGCAGCAAAGTTGATAAGGGCAATTTTGTCCGAGTCTAGATCCGCGATACTCAGTGGAAAGATCACAAGAAGAAGAAGAAGAAAGAGTAGATATGAGTTCATTGTGCAGTCTCTTCTCTTCTAATTCATTCCTGAAAACAAGACTTGTCCATGAAAACATAAACAGCAGCAGGGAATTGGTCTTATTAGAGGGGACTAATGCTAATAATAAATACAAGTTCCAAAGACTCCAATTGGCATATCTAGAAGGTGTCAATCATTATACATTTAAGGAATAAAGAGAATAACAGCTGTGATAATATCTTGTTCCTTTTCCATTTGTCCACAAATGTGTCCCAGAAATGTCAATAAAATAAAATAAAAATATTATTTTATTAAACTTGCAGTCCCTTGTTCCCACTAAAAGTATACAACAACCCTCTTTATTACAAGTTTTTTGTTTGCAACTTTATAACAAGCTTAATAAACAACCAATCCTGGGGGGTAAAATGGTGTGCCCCTCTCCAAGAGGTAGGGTTCGAGTCCCACACTGTAAGGAGTACACAAGATTGCTTTTCATAAAAGATAAAAACAAAGAAACAAGTTTAATAAATGCA
Source organism: Helianthus tuberosus (assembly GCA_030545235.1). Taxonomy (NCBI): domain Eukaryota; kingdom Viridiplantae; phylum Streptophyta; class Magnoliopsida; order Asterales; family Asteraceae; genus Helianthus; species Helianthus tuberosus. The sequence goes on from CM060444.1 coordinate 88,903,164, forward strand.
TATCCTTCAAAAACACCATTTTTAGTCTCCAGTAAAAACGCCCAAAAATGTTGTCACATGATCACCACCTTTACTTTTTTTTAGTAACCAAATTATTAATTTTTATAAACAACTTTTTTTTTTTGCTATTATTTAATATAATAATAAAGTTTTTCTTTTTAAAATACATGTAACTTATGTTTCAGAAAGAAATAAAAACAGAAAGTGTATCTAATACAAAACAGAAAAACCGTTAAAACTTAAAACAGAACCGTTTTAGCCGGAGCTAACCAACATCTGGTTCGGCTTAGTTTATCGAAAAACAGTAAGTAAGCAGTCTAGCCTAAAAATCAACTGTCAGTTATGTATGTAATTAAAGCAGTAGGTTGTAATATGGAACCTTCAACTATTACAAGAATCATGGAGAAAGCCATAACTCATTCATCAGTCAATTGACAAGCATCAAACTTATAAAATCCATAATCCATCTAATTAGAAAACTTAGAAGCCTAAATGGTAGTTTGTAATCTAAACGAAAAGAAAATTAACCTTAATTAATTGCATGTATTATGGCCTCTAAATCATGCTGATTAAACTAGAACTCAACAAAAATCAACGACAGATAATATAAATCAGCTTTTTCCCTGCAAATGTGTAATAGATTATTAACATCTGAATCAATGAAACTTGCAATGGCATTAATTTACCCTACCTTTGGAAGCAGAAACAAAGGTTCAAATCTGGTACATGTCTCTCGTTTGAGGAGAAAAATGGCGGTTGCTTTGGTTATTCTTCGTGAAGTAAACGGAAGCTTAATTATGTAAAACAAGAACGCAGATCTCGAGATCAATGGCTTCTTCTTATTCTCCTTCTCTCTCTCTCTCACACACACAGTGTGTTTGAGAAAAAACAAATGGAGCAGAAGTAACTGCTCTGTTGACGATGGGGGCAGAGCAATGCAAATATTATGCCAAGAGAGGTGTGGCCACCTCATTTTATATTGGCTTTAATCCTAAAATATACTACACCCTGACGTGGTGTTTTTATTTAAAAAAAAAACCCTGCGCAACCTCTTCTTTCTTCTATGTCGCACACATATTGTAATTTGCAGACTATTTGTTTTATCGAAGACATTTCATTAACGTCTGCGCGAGCTCTTCTTGGTGCATACTTAGCCCAACCACTTCTAAGATTTGTAGAGGGTTAAGCATCACCACCCACCACCACCGTCCATCACCACCACCACCCACTACCGTCCATCATCACCACCACCGTCCACCACCCACCACCACCGTCTACCACAACCATCGTCCACCACCCACCATCCACGTCCACCACCACCAATTTATTTTAGAAGTTTACATACATTAAAAAAACAAACTTCTTCTTACAAACTATAGAGGTTTGGTCCACCTCTTTTTCAACATATGTCTGCAAATGTGGTCCGCATATTAAGACATTTTACATCTTAAAAAAAACAAACACCACCTTAATCTTTCATACATTTTATATGCAAAATATAATATATACCTTTTATTTTGAGTATCTTTCTATTAGGGGTGTGCACGGTTCGGTTTGGTTCGGTTTTTGGGCAAAATCAAAATCGAAACTGAAATGTCGGTTTTCGTTTTTTCAAAACCGTTCGGTTTCAGTTTTTTTTGGTTTCGATTTTTACACTGGTTCGGTTCGGTTTTTCGGTTATTTCGGTTTTTGAAACAAAAGTAAGTACGATTCAAAAAAAAAAAAAAAAACTATAATTCAAAATTTAAATATCTTTCTTATATGGTTACATTTAAGTTATTATACTTCATCTTTTTAACTAAAAATGTTTACATAAACCTAACATTCTAATCTATTTTTATGTTTCTTCAAAGTTTTTATTTGGACCTTTTCTTTTATATTACTTTGAAGATTGTTTAATTTTTATATTATATTATGTTATTTGTTATAGGCAATAAATAAATCATCTCAATTATAAATAAATATTTTAATATTTTTATTATAAGTACTTAATATTCAAGAATAAAATTAATAATTTCTAATAGTATGGGTTAAACACTTAAACTTAAACATAAAAATATATGTTTTTTTTCGTTTCGTTTCGGGTTTTTCGGTTATTGAAAATGGTTATCCGAAAACCGAACCAAAATTTTCGGTTATTAAAAATCCGGAAACCGAACCGTCGGTTTTTGTTTCGGTTATTTCGGTTACGGTTCGGTTCTTTCGGTTTTCTGCTCACCCCTACTTTCTATATGTAAAACTTGTATACGGCATATTACACTAACATTGTG